>CM022953.1:38758396-39358396 GCA_012931725.1 Litsea cubeba | reverse complement strand
TCAAAAACTACGGTTTTTATTTTATTTTATTTATTTTTATTTTTTATTTCTTTACTTTTGGTGCGTGGGGGATGGGGATTGGCTATGGCTCCGCTTGCCCCTCCTGTTTCTGCCCTTGTGGCTTGATGACCTTGTTCAATCGGACAGAATTAAAGCTAAAGGAATGACTAGATATATTGATTGCTAGAAGCAGAATGTTGGATTGAATGACTAGATATATTGATTGCTAGAAGCAGAATGTTGGATTGACTAACCTCATTAATACTTGTCTCACCTGTGTGCCATCATTGCTCTTTGAAGGAAAGCATGGGTGATCTTCAAAAAATAAAATAAAATATAACATTCAATGAGATCAACTTTCTGTCGGTAACAAGATCATTGTTCTTATATTCCTTTTGAGTTGATGGATATCCAATGAATATGCACTTGAGTTCTTTAGCATGAATGCTATCTCCTTTATGACCCAAAATATGCACAAAGCAAGTTCAACCTAGTACTTCATGTGGAACAAGAAATGAATTGGGCTTTTGACTAAGAACCTCAAGAGGATATTTACCACCAAAAACCCAAGAAGGCAGTCTGGAAATAATTAATGACAGCGGTTAAGATGGATTCTGGTCGATGTTCTTTAGAATATTTATGCCAACTAAAGAAGTTCTTGAGATCTCAAGGTGTCTTTTTTTTTTGCCTTTTTCCTTTTTTTCCCCTTTTGTCTATGGCACTTTTTTGAGGAGCTCTTGAGATTTTGGTATAGCCTCATAGCCCCTTAGAAATATATTCGTGATTTTGCCACTCACAAGCTTTTTACTGTATTGTGAAACAATTTAAATATATCAGGCTCTTCATTTGTGGATTTTATAAGACAAATGCTAGTCTCTTGTGCATTCATTGATAAATGTAACAAATTTATACCCAAACATAGATATTTCAGGATTTGGACCCCACATGTCAGAAAACATAATTGAAAAAGGAATACTATTTTTATTCCCCAGCAGCAGCAAAAAAAAAAAAAAGGATCAAAAGCTTGGTCATTTGTCTTCTGTATTGTGAATTAGCCCTTCTTCAACAATCATAGACAATAGGGGTGAGAGCTGGTCACCTCGTCTGAGGCCTCTAGAAGCCTTAAAGAGATTCAGTGATCTGTTAACCAAATTTGAGAACTTTGTAAGGCAAGATGCATTTGGCAATGGACTCTCCTTTTCTGTCAAAATCCATTTCCAATTTCATCTTGTGAACTGCTAATATATAATATATCATCATATAAGTGTACAATAGATCCTGCATGTCTGTCTAAGTAAATGGGTTAGCATGGATTCTTAGTTTGCCTACTTATTCCCAATATGTAAGGTTTGGAACTTACATATAGGCCTTAAGATGTCCAATGTCAAAGGGAGTAGACTACTTGTGCTACTGTTTGGGAGGGATGCTTACTCCAGGCAACTATAGTTTGCCTTTACAACATTAATGCTTGAAAACATGTAGGCGACTCATTTCTTGCTTATCAAGGATTTTACAATCAGGTGTATGGTTCTGTTTTGTGGAGAGCGTGGTATTATAGAATAAAGGGACTGCTTCCTGAACCACTATCAATTTTATCTAGGCATTATTCTCCTCATATTCTTTCTGGTCTTTTCCTGTGTTTTTCATGCAAATTTTCTATCTTATTGCTGTCATTTGTATGTACTGCACTAGTGGTTTTCTGGAACTGTTAAACTAAGAGATTTTGCAATGATAAACATCCAACTTGGAATTGTAATGTCAGTTTCTTCTAGCTATTCGCTCTACGTGGTTTGAAACTATAAAAAAAAATGCAGATCACCCATGGGTACGAGAAGATGGAGATGCATCTGACAAGCCAATTGACATAGCAGTCTTAACTAGAATGAAGCAGTTCAGGGCAATGAACAAGCTTAAAAAAGTAGCTTTGAAGGTGAGCTTCAAACCTTATGCAGGCCTAAAAAGTAACTAGAATGAAGATGGAGATTCTACTTATGCATTTTGCTGCTGCACTGACGTTTTCTTTTGGAAACTTATTACATATTTACATCTTTAATCCTGGATTTTCAGGTAATAGCAGAAAATCTTTCTGAGGAAGAAATCATGGGCTTGAAAGAGATGTTCAAATCGATGGACACAGATAACAGTGGGACCATTACTTTTGAAGAATTGAAAGCTGGTCTTCCAAAGTTGGGTACTAGGCTTTCTGAATCTGAAGTTAGGCAGTTGATGGAGGCAGTACGATCTCAAAATTCCTCTTTAAAATTTTATTGAGATTCCTGGTGGTTTTAATCTTTTTTTTTTTTTTAATAATTTCAATATATCCATGTTCTGAGCTGTAATGTTCCTTTATAAATAGTTTGAAGCATATATTGTTACACCTAAATATGACAAACAGTTTTACCAATTTGTTGTAATATGTTATGAGTTGCCATCTGTGCAACACACAATGCTGTTGCCAATATGGAGCAAGCACGATTTGAAAACCCAAAATATATTGAAATCTAGGGTTCCAAAGTTTCTCCAAACCAAAACTCTATAAATGAAGCAATATAATGAAATCTGACTATGCAGAAATAAGGAACATAATGCCATAGAAATTCACATAGTGAGTCATGCACAATGAACTTTGGGCATTTACCTCCAAAGCTATCAATCTGTTACTCTACTTTTGAAAATGATGAGCATTTCAGGAATAAAAAAGAAGAAAATAATCAAAACAAAAAGTGAAGAATGTCTAGTGGGAACATGGATTTAACCAGGGTTGGGTGGTTCACGAAGCTGAACCTAGCTAGATGGGGTAAGGTTTGGACTGTGATGAATGAATAATGTCTTGAATCCCGTTATTTTCATATTTATATAAACCCCACCTTAAAGCTACTGTAAAACAAATTGTATCTTACATGGAGTTTCAACGGAAAATATATCAATTTTTGTGTAATTTATATATATTATTTCAGAAATAACTACTCACGTTTCATAATTTCTCAAATTCAACAAACCTAACCTCCTAATTTCAAAGCCTACCTACTTTACACATAACATTGGCCAAATTACCACAACTAATAATGCAATAATTCATGATTACAATTAAAAAGAACTAAAGAATTACTTCAATTTCAACAATCTTTCCCATTAATTCCATGATGCATAAAGCTGTTCTGTTCTTTATAACTGTTTAGATTTCATCATTTTAGTATAATGGCAACATGTTTAATATAACTCATCAGATTTCTGTTTAATAGCATATCAATGTGGGTGCTTTTTCAGGCTGATGTGGATGGAAATGGGACAATTGATTACATTGAATTCATAACAGCCACAATGCACATGAACAGAATGGAAAAAGAAGAACACTTGTACACCGCCTTCAAATATTTTGACGAGGATAAAAGCGGGTAATTGTCCTAACTTGAAATCAATTTCAAATCTGTGTTTAATTGTTCGGTGATAATTAAGTGTTTCTTGATTTTTTTTCTTTAATCATTGTCTTTTCCAGGTACATCACAATGGAGGAACTGGAACAAGCCCTCAAGAAGTATAATATGGGCGATGAAAAGACAATTAAAGAGATCATTGCAGAAGTGGACACGGATCATGTATGTTTCCTACTTGCCTGAAATTTTCCCTATCCTAGCTACTTCCATTTCAAACTAAATGCATATCTATATGTACTAAAATTCTAAAACGTCATTATCACAAATCTTTTTCCAGCAATTTCTTGTAAATTCTCAAAATGTTTTTAAAAAATTAGAATTTTTTATTGGATATAAGAAGAAAAATCTCATGAAAAAGAGAGTTAATAATAGAAGTTTTAGTTTTATAAATATAAAATTTTAACAGATAGTTTGTTAAATCTAAAAAATGTTGGAATAAAATCAAAATTTTGAATTTCTTGGAACTATAACCTGAAAATCTCAATAGAAAAGAACAAAAATGTAGGAAATTCTCAAAAGTAAATAAGTTGAAAAATTAATAGATTTTTTATTGTATTTTAGAAAATATTGTACTTCTGTTAAAGTATTGGCATACAGATTTCTTGGGATTTTCAAAAATATCTTTGAGGGAACATTTGTGTAATGCCTTTCCTTGGAAAAATAGAATCTTTTTCATAGAAAAGAAAAAAACTAAGTGGTTTCGTGTGGCCTTTGCTCATTTTAAAAAAAAATTGTTACTATATGTTACAAATATTTTATGAGAATGATGATTTGTTAGTATCCTAGATTAGATTTCTTATGAGATAAGGTTTCCTTATTAATGTCTTATTTTCCCTCTATATATTGTTATGTAATTTTTAATAGCGAAGCACAAAAATTTACTAATCCTCCGAATTTCCCATGGCACCAGAACCACTTTAGCAATATTAGCCATCCATAAGTTGAGTCAGCACTCAGCAGGCTAGCTTATCTTTAGCATGATAAATGCTGCTGGATGAAAAGAGAGATTTGGGAGGAAAATTGAGTGCGTCTCCCTTGGAGGACCCCTTCCTTCATACATTCTCAATATGTGCCATCTTTTTTGAAGGATTACAGACCCATTAGCTTGGTAGGCTGTATTTACAAGCTGTTTTCAACAATCCTGGCTAATAGACTCAAGAGGGGTAAGTCCATCTCACGGTTATTTTGTTCAAAAAAGAAGATGGTGCTTTGATTGCAAATGAACTTATAGATTCAAGGAAGAGAGCTCGCAAGGAGGGTGTATTTTTTAAGATTTGACTCGGAAAAGGCTTATGATCATGTCAAATGGAATTTTGTATACTACATGTTGGGGAGGTTCGGCTTTGGTTCTAGGTGGCGAGGGTGGATCAAGGAATGCCTATCCTTTGCCTCATTCTCAGTGCTTGTTAATGGTTCCAAGGATGAAAATAGCAGTAGTGGCGGGCGTTGCAGTTGGCAGCGGCGTAGCGGTGTAATTTGAAAAAATCATCAAAATAATCTGAAAAAAATTCAGAAAATATAGAATATTGGAAAATGATAGAAAATTGTTAAAAATAACTAAAATAAGGGGGTATAGCGGTCCCCTCATTGTATGAGGTCTTGTATCATTGCATGATTATAAAATAATAGTATTGATCTATTGTTTCATATGTATTCATGATTTTATGTTGGTTAGCAATAATAAAAAAAATAAATTTTGCTAGGGCCCTATTTTCTATTATAGCGAAACTTGGCTGCGACTCATTTCCTATTACTATTATATTGAAATTTGGTTTGCGTCCTATTTTTTGTTAGAGTGATATTTGGCTAGGTCCCTATTTCCTATTAGAGTAAAATTTGGTTATAACTCATTTTCTATCAGATTGAAATTTGACTAAGGTATTATTTCCTATTAGAATGAAATCTGGCTTGGGTCCAACTTCCTACTTAGATTGAAATTTGGCTAAGGTCGTGTTTCGTATTAAATTGAAATTTGGCTAAGGCCCTATTTTATATTAGAATAAAATTTAATTAGAGCCTTATTTCCAATCAGAGTGAATTTGGCTAGAGCCCTTTTTTTTTTATTATATTGAAATTTGGCTATGGCCCTATTCTTATTATACTGAAATTTAGATATACTCCATACCCGTGTTTTATTTTATTTTTATATTTTTTATAAGTCCCATATCTATTAAAGTGAAATTTGGCTTTCTTATATAATTGATGGTGCACATCTTTAATTTAGGTGGGCACCGAGGTGGGGACCGTGACACTTAGGGGTCGTTTGTCTACACCCATTTACATATGTAAATGGTGAATATGCGTAATATTTACGCATCATTCATGTTTGTCTACAATTATTTACTCATCTTGCGTGTAAATCAGATGTGTAAATGGTGAGAAAATTAGCCCATTTTCACACCAAAATTTGAGCACCTGTTGAGGTGGGGAATGGAGAATACCAAAACACATGCGCTTCCGAAAAATACCCGTTGGAGGCGGACGGCTTGTTGTTGGGCATTTCTGTGAAAGAGGTTCTGGTTTCGAAACCCCTCTTCAACGCATTAGAAAAATAATAATAAAAGAGGTCTCAAAGTTGGGGCATTTCCGTGAAAGAGGTTTTGGGTTCGAAACCTTCCTCCAACGCATTAGAAACATAATAATAAAAGAGGTCCCAAAATTGATGATTTTAAGGGACAAAATCTCTAAGAAAAAAAACATATTAGAAAATAAGAGTCCCTCTAATGATTTTAAGGGACAAAATCTATAGGACAAAAAACATATTGAGAGTAAGGATTTTAAGGGATAATCTATAAGATAAATATCTCAATGATTTTTCTATATCAACTTTTAACTAGTTAATTACCTTATTATTTCAGTTTTCTTCTAATATCTCAATGATTTTTCTAAAGTTATTTATTATTGCAATAATTTAAAAATCTTTAAACATGTATATATGAATGTAAGAGACAAGGAAGAATGTATTTTATAGCATCATGGCATCATTCAAAAATCATGTATAAATGTGATTTTATCTAACCATAACAAATTTATGACACTTTTAATATGATTGAACTTAGCCACAAAATACTCATTTTAAGAACTTTCTATAATTGATTAATATTAGCATAAAGCTTGTGAGCAGTGAGATGCATGGGTTAAGTTTTACGCAAATTGAATAATGAATTAAGGTCAATATTGAATTAAATATTAATTAATAAGAATATTAATAATAATGCTATTTGCTTTACTATTAGAATATAAATTCATATTTTCTTAACTAAACATGTTGGAATTCATTTTTATAAAGGTGATCATTGATAGAAATGTATTTTTTTGAAAAGTATATTTCATGTTGAAAGACATTTTCCTTTTGAAGTATCTAAAATGAAAATAAAAACTTTGATATAAAATGGACCTTTTTGTCTCCTTTTCAAATCATTATAGTCGAATTTAATTTAATGAATAATAAGTATCATTTACAAAATCATCTAATACATTTACACGTATTATTGAAACAAACATGGTAAAATAAATCACATATGTAAATTATGCGAAAATGGTGTTATTAGACAAACGTTGTAAAAAAAAAAAAATGCATGTGTAAACGTTACATACTTAAAATTTGAATATTCATCATTTACATGTGTAAATTATATTTACATATCCCATGCGTAAAAGACAAACGACCTAGGCTATTGGCCACAAGTGATACTTTCAAATAATAATAAAAGATGGGACATTTGTGTTGGGAAGTCCCACATCCCACATCGCCTAAGTAATAGGCTTGACATGTCTTAATATGCCTGTATGGGCCTTCCACCTACGAGCTTAAGCTTTTGGGTTGGTATATGGTTTATTACATGGTATCAGAGCGGGTTCCGATCCCGTTGTTCTTGTGTAACCCACGTGACAGGCCCGTCCATGAAATTTGTTGGGCCTGCACGTGAGAGGGAGTGTTGGGAAGTCCCACGTCCCACATCGACTAAGTAATAGGCTTGACATGTCTTAATATACCTGTATGGGCCTTCCACCTACGAGCTTAAGCTTTTGGGTTGGTATATGGTTTATTACAATTTGATAGTCCTTTTTTTTTTTTTTTTTAATTAGATGGGCCACACAGTGGAGCCATAAATCTAAAAGAATAAAATACGAAGAGGTGCCTTTTGGGAAAGGAAAATTGCTGTTGCCCCTTTTTCGTCGTAAGAACAGTAGAAGGGTCGAGAAGGAGAGAGGAGGGGAAAGGAGAAGAAGAAGAAAAAAAGAAAGAAAAAGAAGCGAGAAGAAGGGGAAGGAGTAGCAAGCAGCAGCAGGAGTGTGCCTCTTAAGCAAGGGATTAGACCTTCAACGACGAAAATGGCAAGTGATTTGAGCTTCGACAGCAACGTGATCTTTGGCGAGGGATTCTTCTCAACTTTCTTCAACAGCAAGGTCTCTGTACGTTTTTGTGAAGGGAAATAGGGCAAGGGACGATCAAGGGCTGCATACTACTAAGGAAGCAGAAACATGTCAGTCCTTTTCCTTTCTTTCATTGCTTCTCTCTCTCTCTCTCTCTCTCTCTCTCTCTCTCTCGTTGTTTGTTTTTTTCTGCAACATGTCATGCACATCTCTCTCTCTCTCTCTAAGACTGAAAGCTATAGCCGAGTCGTAGTGCCGCTATGGAAATGCGTCGGCTGCTACGAGCCGATACAGTTGTGAGCGGTGATAAATTCAAAGATTGTTTTCTTTGCCCGTATTGATTGGTTTGGTTGAGGTTTGCTTGGATACATCTTACAATTATGTCTTTGAAATTTTCTTTTACAATGTGGATGAGGAAGAGTTTATATTGGGTTTGACTTGAAGAAATTTCGAATTTGATTGAAGGTTGGGTGAAAGTACAAGTGTTTGACCTTTGTAGGATGCTTCCTATGATTCTCTACTTCATTGTATGATTTCTTTGTTTCTATGCTATGTGACTAATTGCTGTATATTGTTTCATCCTTTGGGATCATTGGAAGTCATCTACATCTCTTTGGACATGGCTATGAGTTTTTCTGCACATTTGGTGTTTGTTGAAATGTCTAAGAGAACTTTTGCACTTTACCTGTTTGATAATTTGTGTCTATGACTTTTCAAGTTGCAGCATGGCTCCTAAATCTTTCGAAGGAAAGCGTCCAGCTAGTTCTTCATCTCGATTTGATACTAAACGGTTCAAGGATGTCGAGAATGTTGAACGCTTTGAATCCAAATTCATCAATAGAACAGTCATTTTTGAAAGAATAGTTGTGCAAACTGATCTAACTACTACAAGGCTCTTGCATTGGCTTCATCGCAACCGCCTTTTGATTCTCATGGATTTGATTGATGAAGCCTTTTGAGGATTGGGTACGGGAGTTTTATTGTAATATGTTTGATGTTACAAATGCTGGATTCAAATGTTTGGGGCAAGATATTATCAGTGGATGGGGATATAATTGGCTATTTGCTCCAACTTCGAAGACCCGAACACCCAAACTACCCCTTTTCAGATCTAGATAACATTGAGTATCAAATGAATGAGGTGGCTACCATACTCTGTGGCGCACCAACTGAATATGATTCTCCAGTTCCGAAGATCTTTGGTCTAACTTCTGATTACCGGTTGTTCAATACGTTTGTCTGCCATAACATTGAGCTTAGAGGCCATACCTCTGATCTTCTCTATCCACAGGCCTTTCTTTTCTATTCCTTGGGCACAGGTACAGCTGTGGACATTCCACGGACCATTCTTGACTCTATGCTGTGGATTTACGATGAGACAAGGAAACTCACCCTTTCGTTTGGTGCCATGATCTGTAAATTGATGAATGAGACCGGTTGCCAAGCGTACAAATATGAAATGCCCCTCTCTCGGAGGCAAAAGATTGATGGCATAACCAAAACAATGTTTGATACTCATGTGTGTGGCCGTCTTCAGGAGGAGCAAGCCCCAGTTCAAGATGATGAAGACAATGCAGATTCTTTTGAAAACTGTCTTCTTGCAGTTGAACATGCAGTGTTTGATCAGTCCGTCCAAATTGAACACTTGGAAGAAAGGGTAGCAACTGGTTTTACTGACATTCGTAATCAGTTGACCGATATGTTCAATCAGCTTCGTCATCAATGAAGCGCCTATTTCAAACTTTTTGTTGATGCTTATGACTTTCTTATCCATGTCTTTCTATGTCTACTATATGCTGACCTTGTTTCGGATTGTTCGTTTTAAATGTCATTTTAATTCTCTCCATTTGTTGTGCTGCTTTGCCAATTCTATTACAAAAAGGGGGAGTAGATGTTAGATAGATTTGTTGCTTGCTTAATTATCATTTCTATGATTTTATGCAAGATCCTTGCCAGCCAAGGTTTTTTTTCTTTGTGCAGGTTTTTTTCAGGATTGAAGTGCTTATTTCTTTTCAGTTGTCTTGGGTTACTTTTTGTACTGGGATAGTAGATCTATTATTTCTTAGCAGTTTTGTTCACGAATTGCCAAAGGGGGAGATTGTTAGAGTTTTTAGTTGGCTAATTCTCCTAGTTTGAACAAAACTCAAGTCCTTATTGAGTTGTAATTTCTATTTCGTTTAGAAAAGGACTGTGAAGTAACCCTGTGATAGCGGAAGACAACTTCTAGATTTTCGAGACAAGGCTAGAAGACTTCTGGACATATTATAAGACTTTTAAAGAGTCCTACTCAGAGCTGTTGTTCGTGCCGCCGAGGTCTTTCCAAAATACAGTCTTGCTATAGCGAGACTGAAGCTCGCTAGAACGAGCTATGAAGATTGCACAGACAGAACCTATGCTCGTTATAGCGAGCACCCTGCTCGCTATAGCGAGATGAGGAGCTTTGTCCGATCAGGACTCTGTATGCTGTTCTGTTTCAACCTCCTCTGAGAGTCCTATTATGTTTCCAAAGCCTTGTGCATGAACCTTGGGCTATATAAAGACCCCTTGCAGTCACAAAAGAATTACTTGAGTTATCTCATTCTCTCAAGCATCGATCATTCGTCTAAGAGCGATTTTGTGGGCTTATCTTGCAAGGGAAACTGCGCTGAAGATATATATATTTTTGCAGAAAATCTAAATAACCATCAAATATATAAAAAAAAAATGTGTTTCCCATCTACGAAAACATGCACGGATAAGTGTAAAAATACACAATTCGATTGAAATCAAGTGAATGTGTGAAAGAAGATATGCTCCCCCTTAATCATGACATAATTTTAAAACAAAAGGATTAAAAACTAGGGAGCAAAACCCAGAAGATGATCGAATCAGTTCAAAATCCAACTACTCATCATCATGTTTTTTTTTTTTTAATAATATCACGCTTTTGATTCATTGCGCTCCTTTTTTTTTTTTAAAATAGCCAAGAACCTTCATAGGCGGCTTTCACACTATCAGACATGGTAGCCTTCTCCAACGAAACTTTTCAATCAATTGAAAGCTATCACACATGACCGTAGGTAGCCCTGATCCTTTGGGTCAGATCACAAGTCGAAATTGATGATACTAATCATAATTTTTATGTATCAAGATCAGAGGAGAGCATCCATAGTGCAAGAGTAGATGATAACTGTGAATTGTGCACTAAACACGAACAAAATCACATGCAAAAATAATCATAGATGGAAGTGAGAGTGTGCATGTGCATAACCTTGAGTAAAACAAAAATTAAGGAAAGGAGGAAATCCCCAGAGACTTGCGAAGGGATTCAAAACGATTGGGGTCCGGGGTTTGGTAAAGATATCGGCCAATTGATGTTTGGTTAGAACTTTATCTAGGACAATGATCTTTTCTTCAACCAACTCACGGATAAAGTGGTGCCTAATATCAATGTGTTTGGCTCGGGAATGCTGGACTAGATTTTTGGATATGTCAATGGCACTTTGATTGTCGCAGTAAACAGACATTGTATCTTGAATCAGCCAACATTTGTTTCATCCAAAGAAGTTGAGTGCAGCAACTTCCAGCAGCAATATACTCAGCTTCAGCAGTCGACAAGGAAGTCAAAGTCTGCTTTTTACCGTGCCAAGCGACCAAATTATTCCCAATAAAGAAGCACCCTCCAGTAGTACTTTTCCGATCATCCACACAACCTGTCCAATCCGCTTCTAAATACCCTACAAGATTTGTATTCGTATCTTTGCTTAGCCAAATACCAAAGTTGACAACCCCACTCACATATTTCATGATTCTTTTTACCGAATGGATGTGAGATTCCTTTGGCTTAGATTGATAACGAGCACAAACTCCAACACTGTAAGAGATATCGGGTCGACTCGCAGTGAGATAGAGAAGACTACCAATCATGCTTCTGTAGAGTGTTTCATTCACATCTTTCCCATTCAAATCTATGCTCAATTTGACACTGGTGCTCATTGGTGTTCTGGAATGTTTAGTAGATGTCATTCCGAATTTTTTCAAGAGATTTCGAGCATACTTTGATTGTGAAACAAAAATACCAGTATCGCACTGTTTGATCTGTAAGCCTAAGAAGAAGGAGAGTTCTCCAACCATACGCATTTCAAACTCATTAGACATGCTTTCAGAAAACTGATCAACCAATATTGAAGAGGTAGACTGGAAAACAATATCATCCACATAAATTTGTGCTATCAAGATGTGATGAGTTTCTTCTTTGATGAACAATGTCTTGTCTACACTTCCTCGTTTGAAACCATTATCCAACATAAAGACAATTAGCCTCTCGTACCATGCTCGTGGAGCCTGTTTCAACCCATAGAGAGCTTTTTTCAGTTCAAACACATGATCCGGGTAGTGAGGATCTTGAAATCCTTTGGGTTGTTCAACGTAGGCTTCCTCATGTAGATACCCGTTCAGAAATGCACTCTTGACGTCCATCTGATAAGGCTTGATATGAAGAAAACAAGTAATAGCTAGTAACAAACGGATGGATTCCAACCTAGCAACAGGGGCAAATGTTTCTTCAAAATCGATGCCTTCAATTTGTGTATACCCCTGAGCTACCAGCCTAGCCTTGTTCCTTATGAACTACCCCAATTCATCGGTCTTATTCTTATAGATCCACTTGGTGCCGATAACATTGGTGTGGCTAGGTCGAGGAACTAAGTCCCACACACAGTTTCTCTCAAACTGTTCTAGTTCCTCGTGCATAGCATTAATCCAACAATCATCAAGAAGAGCTTTTTTTATGTTCTTTGGTTCAATAGAAGAAATTACTTACCTCATCGCGTACCTGTTTTCTTGTTTTCAGAGGCTCCATTGCATCTCCAAGTACTTGTGAAATTGGATGACTCTTCATTACCCTTGGTACCGGTTGCAAGCTTTTAGATGCACTTTGTTCTTCAAAGTGTTTAATGATGTCAGGCACCATGAGATCGGAGGATGGTGTTTCTGACTCAGCTTGTTTATCTTTGGATTCAACATTATTCGTATCTTCCGATTCCGGTTCTGGGTCTTTTTACTTGCTTGTACTTGTTTCTGCAACCTGATTAGAAGCAGGAGAAATAATTAAATTTTTTCATCATCAGAAAAGTATTCTGAAGTTCCTGCATCATCGATAACCACATTTACCGTCTCCATAACTGAAGAGCTTTTGAGATTGTAAACTCTGTATGCCTTGTCATAGAGTAACCAAGAAAAATGCCCTCGTCACTCTTGGAGTCAAACTTGCTTAGATGTTCCCGATCCTTCAGGATGTAACACTTGCTCCCAAAGGTTCTGAAATACTTGACAGTTGGTTTGCGATCACACTAGATCTCATTTGAGGTTATTTTCGTTCCAGGCCTTAGGTAAACTCTATTGATAATATGAACTGCTGTGTTTATTGCTTCAGCCCAGAAACATTGAGGAATCTTTTTACTGTGTAACATAACGTGTGCCATCTCTTGCACAACACGATTTTTCCTCTCAACGATTCCATTTTGCTGTGGTGTTTTTGGAGCAGAGAATTCATGTTTGATACTGTGGTTGGAGCAAAAAGAATTGAAATAAGAATTCTGAAATTCGGTTCCATGGTCTGAACGGATATGCACAACACCACCAAAAGCTTTTCCTTTATCATTGATGAGCAAAGTCCATAAATCAAGAAAAACTTTAAATGTCTCGGACTTCTCTCTAAGGAACCTAACCCAAGTAAGCCGCGAAAAGTCATCAACGGTCAGAAATATATATTTCTTACCGCCAATGCTTTCAGATTTTGTAGGACCCATGAGATCCATATGCAGTAATTCTAGTGGCCTGGTGGTGGTTAAGGCATCAACTTTCTTATGTGAGGTCCTTATTTGTTTATCAATCTGACAGGGGCCGCAAACACCATTTGGAGCTTTTAAACGTTTGGGCAGCCCAATTATGATTTCATTTTTTGCAAAGTTATCTAGGTTCGTGTGATTAATATGGCCGAGATGTTGATGCCATAAATCTCGTCACTAATCATGGCTGAGTGACATGTCATTTTGCTTTCCGTGGCAACAACGTAACAGTTGTCAGAAGTTCGCACTCCACGAAGTACATTATTACCCTTTTTATCAACAATCACACATTCAGTAAGGGAAAACTGGACTTTGTGGTGTGGATCACATAATTGGCTGATGCTTATAATTTTTTATTTGCTTCCATCGCCAAATTTGACACTACCTCCGTCACAGCTTTCCAGAGAGGTAAACAAGGACTTGTTGCCAGTCATGTATCTGGAGCATCCGCTATCCAAGTACCAAACATGCGAATCTTTTGCTGTAAGAGCGGTTAGGACCACATTACAGCGAAGATCAGACTTTCTAACCCAGATAGATTTAATCTTGATCTTTTGAGGAGTAGAGTTCCTCTTCCCCCGCTGATTTTGCATTTGATTTCTCATTTTGTTACAATGTGGTTGAATTTTCCCTTTAATCCCACAAAAATGACAAATTGGGACAAATCTGGGCTTAGGCACATTCTTATTAGTTCTTGCGTTCACATGTTTAACATTTGAATTAACGAGAATACTAGAATGTAAGGTTGTCCTTTGACAAAAATAGAGTTACCTGATTTCATAGAAGATGAGGACTCAGGGTTGAATTTAAGGCCAGTCTTTAGTTTCTCGCTCCTTTGTTGCATCAAGATCTCATCTAGAGTCATTGATCCTTTATTCATTCGATCAAGTGAAGAGTTGGTTGTAACTAATTCTGTCAGTGCCATTCTAAGTTTCCCACTCACATCGTTCTTCTCAACTTTTAGCATGCTGTACTTAGTTTGCAAAGAATCCAGTTCTTTTTTAACTTTCTCACATTGTGCAGTAGCTAGTTCCTTTTCTTTTCCTGAAGCAATAACAGTGTCTGACAAAATCGCACATTGGGATTCTAACTGGCTTACCTTGGCACGAGCATCATCAAGTTCAGAAGAGAAGATTGAGTTTTGAGATTCTGAAGCTTTCAACTTGTGAGGGAGCTTATCGTTTATGCGGGACAAGTGTAACGAATCCTTCAGAAGTTTTTTTATAAGCAACTTCAACATCCTGTTCTTCATTAGAAAGATCATCAAGTTTTGACTCGTCATCTGACTTGGAATCTTTGTCAGATGACCCCTGCTCAAAAGATGAGTTAGTACAAGTCATAAAGGCAACAAATTTAGCACATTCAGATTGCGACTTAGATTCACTATATTCATTCTCAGAATCTTCTTCCCAAGAAACATTCAAAGCCTTTCCTTTGTTTCTTTCTTTCCAACCGGTTGGCACATTTAGAAGCTAGGTGGCCAAAGCCTTGACATTCAAAGCATTGAATAGGTTTGGTAGTAGTCTTAGATGAATTTTTATCATACTTGGGCACAACCTTTGGTTTGTTAAAGCTCTCGTTCTTAGGAAAATCCTTTTTGAGGTTTGTTTTGTTGTTATTCAGATACTTCTTGAATCTTTTGACAAAGAGCCTCAAGTTCTACATCATCAAAATCATTATCAGATCCATCATTATTTCCATCATCGCTAGCCTTAGAAGTCATGAGAGCAATACCCATAGATTTCTTATTATAACAGTGGTTTGCTTCAAAAGTTTGTAAGTTACCAACTAGTTCCTCAATAGGAAGTTCATTGAGATTCATATGTTCCTCAATAGCAATCACTTTTGACTAAAATCTTTCGGGCAATGACTGAAGAATTTTCTTTACCACCTTTTGGTCTGGAAAGGGTTCACCCAAATTGAAACTAGAATTAACAATGTGACCGAGTTTGGCATTGAAATCATCGAAGGTCTCTTCGTCTTTCATACGAATAGTCTCAAAGGCAGAGGTCGGATTTTGAATTTTAGTCTGCCTAACTATATCAGTGCCTTCATGCACTGATCTCAAGAGATCCCAAGCCTCTTTTGCAGTCGTATAGGTAGAAATTCTGCGAAATTCTGAGTGTGTAACGCCATTATATGTAGCATTGATAGCTCTATCATTCCAATGGGTCGGTTCTTTTCTCCTTGGCTCCAGTCAGCCATTGGTTTCAGAATATTTTTCCCTTCAACTACCACAGTTGGTGATTATAACCATTCACAACTGTTTGCCAAACATCATGATCAAGAGAACGTAAAAACGCTCCTTACCTTCCAGTAAGCATAATTGCGACTACCCTCAAGCAAAGGTGGCTTGGTGGTGGAAGTGCCTTCCCTATTGAATTCCATAGATCAAATCTGAGAGGATGGCACTGTAGAATTGTGCAACTGCTCTGATACCACGTGAAGGTTTGACTAGACCTAGATCAACCTTCTATTTAAGCCTTAACACAGGCTAAGGTCCTTTCTCAGATTACAATATGAATTTCAATCCCAATTAATTAATCTAATCAATTAACCTAAGTCCAAATAAGAATCAATCACCACCAAAGAGAAGAGACACAATATTTTTATGTGGAAAACCCTACTCGGGAAAAAACCACGGGTGGTAAAACCACCGAAAGCAAAGCACTATAAAATGAAGATTACAAGTGAACTCACTAGACCTTTGATGCAGTTGAAACTCAACCTAAAGGACTGTGAAGAACTTGCCGACGACCCGCCGTTCATATTCCACTTGCTAGCTTGAAATCCACCTTGAATGCCCCTTCAAGGTGCTTGAGAGAATAAGGAAAAAGAAAATATCTTCAGTGTAGTCTCCCTTGCAAGATAAACCCATAAAATCTCTCTTAGACGAATGCTCGATGCTTGAGAGAATTAGATAGCTCAAGTAATTCTTTTGTGGCTGCAAGGGGTCTTTATATAGCCCAAGGTTCGTGCACAAGGATTTTGGAAACATAATAGGACTCTCAGAAGAGGTTGAAACGGAACAGCATACAGAGTCCTGATCGCACAAAGCTCCTCATCTCGCTATAGTGAGCACAGGTTTTGTCTGCGCAATCTTCATAGCGAGCACATGTTCTATTATAGCGAGCACAGGTTTTGTCTGCGGCAATCTTCATAGCGAGCTTCAGTCTCGCTATAGCGAGACTGTATTCTGGAAAAACATCGGTGGCGCAAACAACAGCTCTGGGTAGGACTCTTTAAAAGTCTTCTAATGTGTCCCGAAGTCTTCTAGCCTTGTCTCGAAAATCTAGAAGTTGTCTTCCGCTGTCACAGGGTTACTTCACAGTCCTTTTCTAAACGAAATAGAAATTACAACTCAATAAGGACTTAGAGTTTTGTTCAAACTAGGAGAATTAGCCAACTAAAAATTCTACCTGTTTGGGGTTCAAAGGGGGGGGGGGGGGGGGGGGGGGGGGTTTATAATTGGGTGGGGTGGGTCCTTTGTGCCTTTTGTTTGCTAGAGTGTTTAGGGTTGTTTCCATTAAAGAGCATATAGTATGTTGGGAAGTGGGTGTTAGGAGGGTTTTGCGTTAGTCAGAACCAAAGGAGTTGGAGTCTTTGTTTTGTCTTCTTTCTAATGTTTTCATATGCACAGGGATGCAGCTGATGTGCGGGTTTGGAAGCGAAACTATTCTGGCTTATTTTTTTTCTAAGTCATTTTAAAGGAAGTTGGAAGTCTCGATTTGCATGTGCCTTAATATGGATGGGTCTTGTGCCTCCTAGAGTAGAGGCATTTTGCTAGTTAGTTGTGAAGGGCAAGATCTCGTTGGCTGATAACTTAAGGAAGGGGGTTATCATGGGATTCTGTCTTAGATATGTTTTGCTTATGTGCAGAGGGAGACAAAAGCTATTGAGCATTTATTTATTCATTGTCATGTTGCGTTGTCTATTCGTGGATTCTTCCTCAAAGAAAGTGGTATGTCTTGGTGTTTTCCTAGATCACTTGTGGAGCTTATTAGTCCTGGAGGGGTTGTGCCTTTTGCGAGGTGCGGCTTGATTTTGTGGAGGATCATCCCCTTTTTCATATTGTGGTCTATTTGGAAAGAGGGGAATGAAAGAATTTTTAGTAGAAAAGAATCATCTTGGGAGGGTAGTCTTACCGCTGTGCTTTTGACAATTGCTGAATCGGCTTCTGTCAGGAATGAATGTGCAGATCTGAAAATTGACAATGTTCGACATGGTTGTGGAGTTTGTTTGAAGTGTTTATAAGAAGATAAAAAAGTACTTTGGTGTGCTCCACCTCACGGTTTTTTAAAATTTATTGTGGATGGATTTGCACTTGGAAAACCAGGCCTGGCAGGTATTGGCGGGGTGTTAAGAAACCACAAAGGGGAAGTTCTACTTATGTTTTCAAATTAGGGATCAAAGATTTTAATGAAGCAGGAGTGCTTGCTAGCTATTTTGGAAGCTCTTTGGATCTTTAAGAGTTGTTTTCGATAAAGTGTTATAGTGGAGAGGGATTCTTTTAGTGCTATTTCATGGATGAAATCTCTCGAGGTTCCTTGGGAGTTGCCATTCTACTTCAACAAGATCAAGGCTATTACATCTACAACGTAGGTTTCTTTCATTCAATGTTAGTAGATCTTCTAATGGCATGGTGGACTCTCTGGCAAAGCAAGGAGTAGATTGGTCTTCTAATTTGTGCGCATTTCTTTCTTAGTATTAGCTTCCAGTACATATCTCTTATACTGGAACATTATTGTATTTTGCTTTTTGACGTTGGTTGTCTGTAATCTCTTTTCCTTTTAATAAAAATCACCGTTACAAATAAAAAAGAAGAAAGTAATAGAAAGATTACATACAATGATTAACCCTAATTGGGTAATATACCAATTACAACAAATACACAATCTTGTATAATTCATCTAAAGTCAATGCCTAAGTGGGTATCCAAGAGAGGACCTGAGAGAAGATCTAGGCCCAACTGATGAAGCCCAAGTCGTTTGTACCCCCCCTCAAATTGATGGGGGTGAGTCAACCAACATCAATTTGTCAACAAAGAACTGATGTTTAACCCACGGTAGAGATTTTGTGAAGATGTCAGCAATTTGAAGATCAGTAGGAACATAAAGCAATTTGATGGTCTTGTCCTCAAAGGCTTCCTAAATATAATGACAATCAACTTCAATATGCTTCGTCCGCTCATGGAAAACTAGATTGGCTGCAATTTGAACGACACTTGTATTACTTGCTTGAAGTGGAGTGGAGGAGGGCCTTTGTTGGAACCCAAGCTGGTTGAGTAGACTTCGTAACCAAACAATTTCAGAACAAGCAAAGGACATTGACCTGTACTCAGCTTCTGTAAAAGACGTCAGAGACTCTTGTCTTGCTTTTGCATTTGTTAGAGATCAAAGCCTTGCCCAGATATACTCACCACCCAGTCGTGGAACAAAGGGTGTTTGGACATCCGACCCAGTCAACATCAGAGAATGTTGATAGAATCAAATCCGAATTAGAAGGAAAGATGATGTCACACTCACATGTTCCAAGAAGAGATCATATAATTCTCTTTATAGCAACCAAATGGAGATTGGTAGGTTGAGTCATGAATTGACTTACAATGTTTACTGCATGAGACAAGTCAGGTTGAGTTATTGTTACGTAGACAAGACTCCCAACCAATTTCCAGTAGATTGTGGGACCAAAGAGAGGAGTCCCATCCTCCGGTATTCGACATTCATTTCCAATTGAGTTTATACTAGGGATGTGTGTTTTAGGCGAGCTTGAGCAATGAGGTCTTTTGTATATTTGTGCTGATTGAGAAAGAGACTGCTTCTGAATTTATGAACCTCTAATCCCAAAAAATTAAGTTAGTGGGCATAGATCTTTCGTATGAAATGATACATGAAGATTCTGTTGTAGTCTCAAGATGTTATCAGGATCAGTTCCAGTAATAATAATGTCATCCACATTTATGAGCAAGATGGTTATACCATGGGATGTATGTTGAAGAAACGATGGATCAAACTTGCTTTGTACGAAATGGGCAATCAAAAGTGTCTCCTTAAATTTCTTAAACCAAGCTTGGGGCTTGTTTTAGACTATATAGAGACCGTGTTAACCGACATACATGAGTTGTAGAAGGAACAATGAGACTAAGAGGAACCCACATGCAGACTTCTTCTTTAAGATCACCATGAAGAAAAGCATTCTTTCACATCCATTTTAAAAGGCCATGACTGAGATGTTGTAAGAGTGCGAATTGTAGTCATTTTGGCCGCAGGAGCGAAGGTTTCATCATAATCAACCCCCATGCTCCTTTCTATTTCCTAAATCCACGAGCCGGGCTTTGTAGTGATCCAATGAGCTATCAGCTACTGTGCAGAAAAATTACTGCAATTTCCTTGATTTAGTTGATAACCATGCTTTGATACACCATAACATGATAAATGCTACTGAATGAAAGAGAGATTTGGGATGAAAATTGCGTGTCGTATCCTTTGGAGGACCCCTTGAATGCATTCTCTTGAAAGATTATGGATGATGATTATCCTAATTGGGGCAGTTATATCAATTACATCAAATACACAATCTTGCATAATCTATCTAAAGTCAATGCCTCAGTTGGTATCCAAGAGAGGACCCAGGAGAAGATTTGGGCCCGACTGATGAAAGCTCAAGTCATTGATAATCTTAGCTCTTTAACGGCTCAGCCAGATCTTGTTGAGGGGCATTAGAGAATCTATCTGCAAGTTCATCCTCTGTCTTCCACTACTCATCCCAAAACTAACCGGATTTGCATATCTCTACCCCTAGACTAGCTTGTATCCAATTCCTGTTTGCTGCCGCTCATCTGCAGGCCCCTTCCTCAGCGTCTGCACTTTTACCTCGCTTCTCTGCAGTGAAGCGCATCTTTTCTTCCATTCGAATAGCTGCGTCTCTTGTATCTTTTGGCATCTTCCTCACCCTCTCTTCAAAGTTGGCATTGCCTTCCTATGCCCAAGGAATTGCCGCAGTTGTAACTTTCACGGTCCATTAAATAAGCAAGCAAAACAAGAAGAAAGAAGCAAGATTTATGTGGTTCGGAATTTTTGTCTATGTCCATGATGATGAGATGGGAGCAATTTTCACACGCTGAGAAATTAGGATTACAACTTTATGGAGTTTCACTCTCCTCCCTCTCAAAACAGACTAGTTTCCATGATCCTACAATGTCCGACTGACGAAATATTTATTTTTGGTGGAAATTACCAAAATAGCCCTGAAAACCTAATGCTCAGTTTCTCTGCCCTTGGACGGAGGGTGCTGCTCCCCTGCGACAGCCCGTTGGACCCCATCTTTTTTACTGCTCACCTGTAACTCTTCTTTAACATTATGTTGCCCCGTTTATCTTCTCTCCAAGATCCAAGGCATCACATATCTTTTGTTTGCTTCCCTTCAATTTGTCTGACGATCTGCTCTTACTCCCAGTTGTTTAATTTTCATTTTTCTTTTTAGTCTCCATCATTGATTTGAGCTGTCAATTAGAGAGTATCCACGTCTATTGTTTAAACATAAGGCCACTCCAAATGATGTAGAACAAGTCGCAGAAGAATTTCTGGAACAAGAGGATCGCAAGAAGTCAAGCCAGAAGGTTAAATCCATAGTGTTGACTTCAAACGGCCATAACTTTTATTCCGGGTATCGTCATGGGACCCATAACCATGCATTTTGAAGCTATCGACGAGCTCTACGTGTAGGACAACGCCGAAGGCATTTGGAGTCGTTGGAGGCCAAATTTAGCTGTTTCGAAGGTCAAAACACAGTTTTCATGCAAAACTTATTATTTATATTAAGTTGTCGTTTTTCATATTTCAGGGGTTTTTTTGAGTCCTTTTGAGTTTTGAGTCTTTGTGGAAGGTCTTAGAAGGTTATGAAGGGATGGTTCAGGGACTTTGATGTAATTTTTAAGTTTTTACTATTTTTAGTAAGTTTGCTATTTTGGGTAATTTAGGGTTTTGGGACTTTATAAAAGTAATGTAATGCTTCTTTTTATGGAATACAATACAAATTGCAGTTTCGTTTAGGGTTTCCCTATCTTTTCTTTGTGGAGTCAAGGTGTTGATATTGGGTTGAAGACAATGATCTTCTCCCTTGGTCTGTTTCTTTTCGTGCTTATGCTACGCCACCAAATCTTTCCACCCATATTCAACCATGTTCCATCGTCTGCTTGCTGCTCACTCTTTAAGATGATGTTTGCTCTACCTGTTACTCTCTGAGCTGCTGCTGGTGGCATCATCAGCCACAAGTTGATTGGTGCTCTCTCCAGTAAGTGTGGCTTTCACTTGAATAAGGGAAGCAGACTCAGCATTTAACAGGAATATGACCAGAATTGAGCTTGCCTTAGGAAATTCACTCTCTTTGTAATTTTGATTTTATTCTTGTGCTTCATTTTGGTGCCGTCAGTTGCTCAATAGATTGCTTCATACACAGTTTATACTTTCTGAATAAAATTTCTTCATTGTTTCTTAAAAAAAATGCAACTTAGATATGTATGCATGCTGATGTCTGTGATGGAATCTGACTGAAAACCTGACACTCCTACAGCTGTACAATATTATTGAAAATGCAGTTTTACATTTATCGGTTTCTTGAAAGTACAAAAATATGACCTTATTTGTTGGGACATTTTCCAATGAAAAAGTAGGGAAGCCCGATGTCCCATCATCTTCAGACATCATTGTTGTTGGGTGGGCTTTGCAATGCAAATTCAAATGGGATTCCTTTGAATGCAAATTCCATTTGTCTGTTTCAGAGACTGGTATTTTGACTCTCGTGGATAGTGGCAATATTCAGACATCATCTTAATAACGATGAGTGAAAAATAATAGATGAATAGAATTATGTTGTGTTTATTTCTGTTGCATTGAGCTTTTGGTCTTGCATCCAATATGACAATTTTCTGACAGATTAAAAATGCCCTCTATATGTTCATTTTTCAGGATGGAAGAATCAACTATGATGAGTTTGCGGCAATGATGAGGAAAGGCAATCCAGACATGGTTCCAAACAGGCGGCGCAAGTAATACAATAGCTGAAGGGAGGTATGGCTGAATGCAGATTGTGTTTCTAATTTTGGAGATTACTATAGCTAGCAGATAGTGGAACACAAGTTATGCATTTTGTAAAGCTATTGTGTTTTTTAATGGCTTATGTTCTGTTGGTTTGCTTTCTTTCATATCAGAATTTTAATGTGGGAAAGGTGGGAATGGAACCTGAGCTAAATTTGAATTACTTGGGTCATAACCACTTGGGCAAAGGTTCAACCCCATTGCTTTTTTCTTTGCTACAAATTCATTCAGCTGATTTTTGGGTTTTTTGGAGTTTTCTTGAAATGAAGATGACTTTTGACTCTCTTCTTTTGCTAGTAAAGAGTTTTTGAAAGGAGAGGACATAAATTACTTTAGCCATACATGTGGCATGGTAGTCCATGGTCTAGATGATTCATGGGGTGGTCTCCACTTTGGTTCACCCCCAGGATTACAAAAAAAAAAAAAAAAAAAAATCTGGTTGGATGATCATGGCTATGTGATTGATGACATGTAAATGAAGAAAAGATTGATGAAAAGAATGATTTTGATATTACACTCGCAACAGTATACAAATCAAATGCGTAAATTCATACGATTTACAGGCTACAGCTGGTGGAACATGATAAACAGTTCAGACCATGGATTGTCATCATGCCATATGTTGATGAATTAACCTGAAGCCTTGGGCTCAAGTTAAGTTTTGATGTTGAGATGTCAACTTAAGATCCTAATGAATAGAGAGGACTTGGAGGCTGTTTGGATAAATGGAATTTATTGAAATTTGTAAAAATGAGAATATGGACTTGTTCTAGAAAGGACTTGTATTTCCAAGGAGATACACTGATTTATTTTCTGAAATTGCAATTTCCTTAAAGCAAGGAAAATTAGAAAAAGATGAATGAAAGATGGAACATTATTATGTGAATTGCTATTTCATTTGATGTGAGTGAGCAGTTGCAATTCCTAAGGAGGTTAATTTGATCCATATAACTTGATGAGAAAGTGGGCCGCACTCGGCTAATACCCTCATCTCTATTGTGGCTAGTAATAATATTTGCATGTATTTAGGGTGAGTTTGGTTTGGCTTGTATAAAGTCAAATGTGCATTTCTTAAAGTAACTTTGAAAAAACTACTTCATAGCAACTTTTTAAGAGAAAGGTTGTTTGATTAGTGCAACTTCTATATCAACTTTTATTGTTACAAAAGTATCATATGCAATTTGGCTAGACAGAAAGCAACTTTTAACATGAAATATCAAATAAATTATATAATTATTACATAAAAATTACATAATATGCAGGTGCCATTTAGGTAAATAAAATGACCCAATACAAAATCATAGATGCGTCATTCTCTATGTGCCCCAACTCAAAACCACTTGGTTTTTGCTGTCTTTATAAAATGATTTTTATGAAAAATTAACATATTAATCTTTATTGTTTTGAACTCTCTTAAAAAAAACCTCAACATTTTCTGAAAAAAACTTAACAAATTTTAGAAAAGAATGTGGGAAGAATTGAGGGGAGGCAGTGATTGGTGGTTAAAGCATCTTACATTATGTTAAAAGAATGGGGTTTGGGGAAAAGTGGAGGAAGTGGATCCAGGAGTGTATCTCGTTAGCGTGGTTCTCCATTTTGATTAATGGGTCTCCTAAGGGCTTTTTTCAGGCTGGAAGGGGACTAAGACAAGGGGATCCTCTCTCTACGTTTCTCTTTCTAATAGTGGCAAAAGCGATGGGAAGAATGATTAAAGAGGCAGTGAACGCGGGCTTGTTTGAAGGCTTCAAAGTTGCTAGAAACACCCCTGCAATTAACCACCTGCAGTTTGCTGATGACACCCTCATATTCTGTGGAGCTAGTGAAGACCACATAAGAAATGTCAAAATCACTCTCCTCTGTTTTGAAGTGGTTTCAGGGCTCAAGGTGAATTTCTTCAAGAGTGAGTTGTTTGGGCTGCGAACTGAGATGTCGGTGCTTCGTAAATTTGCTACTATCTTGGGGTGCAAGACGGGAGAAATGCCAGCTTTGTATCTAGGGCTACCTCTAAGCTCAGGGAGGATTACAAAATCCATGTGGAACTTGGTAGTGGAAAGGGTAGAGAAAAAGCTGTCTGTATGGAAAGCTCAATACTTATCCATTGGTGGAAGGGTCACCTTGATCAAATTAGTTTTGTCTAACTTGCCAGTGTACTACTTTTGTCTATCCAAATGCCTAGCATCAATTATTAAGAGGTTAAAAAGGCTGGAGACAGAATTTTTATGGTACGGCAAAAATACCCAGAAGAAGTTCCATTTGGTGGATTGGGGTTCAATATGCAAGCCTAAGGAAGGAGGTTTGGGTATGAGGCCTCTCAAGCAGATGAATCAAGCCCTTCTAGGTAAGTGGCTTTGGAGGATAGGAGATGGAACAGAAGGCCTGTGGAGACAGGTTTTTGATAGAAAATATACGCTTCCGAATTGTGGGTGGGATGTCCAGGAAGCTCCAACAAAAGCTTCTGCAATTTGGAAAGGAATCCTATTGGTTAAAAGGCTTTTCATGGAGAATATAAAGTACCAAATTAGATCAGGGGAGAGGATTCTCTTTTGGAAAGATTGGTGGCTGGAGATAGGTTTTTGGGTGCTTAGTTTCTAGATTTGCTAAAGTGTGCAAAGGATAAGGAAGACTAGGTTAATTCATCTATGACAAGAATTGGAGGACAGGTAGTTTGGACCCCAAATTTAAGAAGGAATCTGAAGGACAATGAGGCATCTCAATTCGTATTGATCTTAAACTTCCTGCAAGGAGCATACGTCCCGGATAATGGTGAGGACGTTAGGTGTGGACTGCTTCTAGAGACGGGATGTTCTCAGTTTCCTCTTTCTTCGTGACAATTCCAAACTGCCCGAGAGAGAGGAGTGCGATCAGTAACATTTAGAAGTTGAAGGCACCCCCAAGGGCGACTATTTTTGGGTGGTTGGCTCTCAGGAAAAGCATTCTCACCATGGATAATCGAAGGAGAAGGGGGATGACTATTGTTAATGGTTGCCCAATGTGCTTGAATGACGAGGAATCCGTGGACCACCTTTTGTTGAATTGCAAAACGGCTCAGTCTGTTTGGAGGTCGGTGGTGGGGTGGTTTGACTGCTTTTGGGTCTTTCCCAAGTCCCTTCAAGAGCTCTTCCGGGCTTGGAAGGCTCCAATTGGGGTTCCTAGGGGTAAGGAGTTGTGGAGATTGACGTTTCTGGCAGTGCTCTGGATGATATATATGGAAGGAAAAGAATTCAAGGTGCTTTGAATGAAAAGTTTCTAGCGAGAGCTATATGGAGGAGAAAGGTAAGTTTCTAGTTGCTCTTTGGGTATCCATTAACCCAGCTGTTGGAGATTATACCATAGATCAGATAATGTCCCATTGGAAGGAGTTGGCTTTCTCAAGATCGATGTAGTAGTTGGGTTATTGTTGGGCTTTCTCCTTTTGTTTCAACGACCCACTTCTTACGAGGTTTGAATTTCTATTATTGTTGTCATCCATCTGTACTTCATGACTAACAATATTGGAAGATGTTGACGTTTCTTTAGAGCTCCAAGAATGCCAAACGCCAAAATTGCATTCTTGGAGGCTTAAAAGAAATGGAAACATCTCCTAGTATTGCCAATCATGGGGTAGAGATGGGTGACAACGATCATTGAAAATCAAGCCTCGACAAGAAGCTGTCTATGGAACCTTCACACTCATCCTCTCGTAAGAGTATAAGGGATGCTAAGGGAGCTGGTGCAAAGATGGCTAATCAACTTTACAAGTAGATTGAGGTTGTTGCCACTAGGCAATTGGGAGTTTAAGGGAATACCAATATCACTCCTACTTGTACCATCATGGATTACGTTAGGGGTGTGCATGGATCGGTTCGGGTCGGTTTTGGGTTAAAACCGCCAACCGAACCGACCATGTCGGTTTGTATATTATGTGAACTGAACCGAACCGACACAATGGATTTATCCGATCCGCAACCGACCCGACTAGTGTCCACCATATCCACCATCCGATCCAACCCGATTTTTTCATGGATATCAACCACCCGATCCAGCTATCCACCGACCCTACTAGTGTCCACCAAACACCAAATACATAGTCGGTCCAGATACACAGTGTTGTTACCTACACTTAAACACTTCTATATAAGCACTTTGACAAAACATAATCCCCTGTTTAGAGTGCAAAAAATATATTAATTGAAAACCACCAAATACTAATAAATAATTTTAGAGTTTGAATAATACAATATAATAAAGTGGCCATTATTCGTCACATTTACAAAGATGGAAGAAGACAATTAAAAGGAGATTGTTGATGCATTTTGATGTTTCTAGGTGTCCAAAGACTCCCACAATCTCTTGCAAATAAAGCACCTATTTAGAAAAACAAAAGGCAAATCATATGAAGCATTAACTTAAACAATAATATGATACCAATACCCAATTTGCTAGGGGTGTGCATCGATCGGTTCGGGTCGGTTTTGGGTTAAAACCGCCAACTGAACAGACCCAGTCGGGTTAGCGGCAGTTTTTTTAACCGATCCGAACCGATCCTAATTGGATAACGGACCCGTTTGCCACGGTTCGGGTCGGGTCGGTCAGTTTTGTCGGGTCAGATGGATTTATGCACACCCCTAGATTACATTCAAGCCCCAGATGCTATTGATCGGTTCAACATTGCAAGCAATTTTTACTTTTATGCATATGATCTATTTCATAAGGAGTACAGGATGACATTCATGGCACATTCAAAAGGCCTGTGTATGCCTTAAATGGTTCCAACGTATGTATGCAATGGAAAATCCTTAAATGGTTGGAGGTGGAGTCATCTGTGCTTTTATTTTTTATTTTGATGGTAAAATATATAATAGTGCATGTTTAATAAGGTGCTAGTGGATTATGTTATCAGACATAGATTGAAGGCCATTTTTTTCCTCTTCTTGAGTGCATGATATATATTGGTAATGAGTTGATATTGGACCTTTATTTGTTTTTATATACAATGATATTTGATAAGTTGGGTGGTTGAGAATTTCCATGTTTGTTTATTGTTAATTATTGTTATACCGTTTGTTTTATAAAATGTTGAAGGTTGATGAATATAATGTTGTATGCTTACATCTGCATCACTATTATCAATTTCTAATTTTTTTTATTGTATTGACATGATAGATGGACTCAAAACATTTTAGATATTATTATTATTATTATAGCAAATGTATTAACTCGATATATGAGTTTGTATCTAGTCAAAGAATCATGTAGGGACTCATGGTGCATAGGATAATCCTTCGTCGTGTATATTTTCAATGAGAAGCCTACTCGATGTTATGAATTACTTACTACACATGAAGAAATATTTCTTCTTTAGGTTATGTACGGCTATTAAACAGAGAAATCTATTAAATGGTACATGCAATAAAAGCGTAGAAGAGCAACATGATATATTCTCTATGACATTGGTCATAACGAAAGAAATAGTGTTCCAAGAAAGGTTTCAACACTCGGGAATTGATAAGTTGGCACCTCAACAATTTTTTAATGACAGTGGCTAGATTCTCTATGGAGTTGATAAAGTGACCGCCCTTTAATGAAACACCTAAATATAATCTCAAAAGTTATAATATTGACCATGATTTAAGGTATAGAGCAAATTTTTTCCACTTTTTATAAAATTACTAATGTTCTCCAAAGAATTTGTATTAATTTATTATTTTATTTTTATATTCAAAGGATTGTGTAGGTGTGTGATTGATAGCACTCACATTAGTGTTGTAATTTCTTAAGATAAACAACTCTTATATTGATCTTGGAGAGAGAGAATGTACTCTGAATGATATGGTTGTATGTATTTTGACATGTTATTTACATTTGTATATGCTGGTTGGGAAGGTATGACCAATGTCTCATGGATCATATCAGATTTCTTATATAACCTAAAGTTGTAACTTTCCTCATCCTCCCTTAGGTGAATTTCATTATCTAAAATTTTTCTTAGTTTTTTCATGTATAATTTTCTAAGTTTTTAACCTTCTGGATCATTTTCTTATATATGATAAATAAATATTACGTAGTTGATGCGAGATATCCTAACACATGGGGTTTCCTTAAACCTTATAGCAACCATTGCTGTACCATATTCAAGACTTTTGTCGTGGAATTGGACTTAAAGAGAAATATGAGCTTTTTAACTTCCATCATTCCTTACTTAGAAATGTAATAGAACATTGGTTTTGGGAAGGTAAAGGCGCGGTTCCTGATATTTAAGGGAATGAGTACCTACCCATTTTCCACTCAGATGTATATATTGCATAATTTCATTTGTCAAGAAGCAACAATTGACAGTTTGCTTATTGAATATGATAATGACGGCACAGTCGAAGACAATGAGAATGATTATGGCGAGTTTGATATTATGTTATTTGACAGCGAGTTCAGTAACAAAGATATAGTACAAAATGATCAAAGGCAACAGATGTTGGAAGTAAGGGATATCATTGTGGATGCATTATTTGGGGTACATACTTTGAATAGTGGAGTTTATGCTTTGCATTTGAAAAAAAATCTATTCATTTAAATATTATAATTTTCTTTTGGTGAAGCATTTGTCAAATATTATAGGAACTCTATTGGAGTTCATGTGTATAAAATATATTGTTATATTATCTGTTTACATTATTGTATGATATGTGGTGTTATCGATGTTTGGATCATGCATATATTAATTGTTGTTAAGAATTATAAAATTTATGAAAATTACTT
This sequence comes from Litsea cubeba, assembly GCA_012931725.1. Classification (NCBI taxonomy): domain Eukaryota; kingdom Viridiplantae; phylum Streptophyta; class Magnoliopsida; order Laurales; family Lauraceae; genus Litsea; species Litsea cubeba. The sequence continues at coordinate 39,328,930 of CM022953.1, read as the reverse complement.
ATTTTAAAAGATTAAGTACAAATAAATACGAGGAAATACATTTATTTAAATTTAAAATGCGTTCGGGCATTTCAACTTAACTAATATAAGTAGGCACTCAAACTTCATTGCTAGTGAATAATTCAGGCCTTGCATTTCTTCATAGGCTTATTTTTTTTTTGGTATCAATATAATGTAAGATGCCTTTTAACCAACAATTGTCGCCACCTCTCAATTTCTCTCACATTCTTTTCTTATATATGTTGAGTTTTTTTTTTTTTTTTCAAGAGAGTTGAAAACAATAAAGTTTAAAATATTAATTCTTATTAAAAATTATTTTGTATAGAAGGCTAGAACCTAGTGGTTTTGAGTTGGGGCACACAAAGAATGACACATGATTTTGTGTTGGGCCATATTATCTACCTACATAGCCCATTTGCTTATTATGTGATTTTTTTTTTATAAAATAATTATATAATTTATTTGATTATTTTATTTTGAAAGTTGCTTTCTCTCTAATCAAACATATGATACTTTTGCTATTAAAAAGTTGATATAGAAGGTTAGCTAACCAAACCAACCCTCTCTCTTAAAAAGTTGCTCCACAGAATTTATGAAGGAGAAGGAAGTACATGTTAATTGTAGCCCCTCTGCTATGTTCTTAATCTCTTCTGGAAACAGCAGCACAGATTACAAGTAGATCAGTGATTGGACTCACAGAATCGATTGCCTCTATTCAGGGATCAAACAAAGTAGCAAATACCTTGGGTATTGCCCCATTAAGAAATTAATGTTCCCCATATTCTACACATGGATTGGACAGATTTAAGCTTTATTTTCGTTTATCTCTAGTTTAAATTTTCATAAACAAGGGCCACCACTTGCCTAATCAGAGTAACCCGGTGAAGAAATGGCCACTCCAACAAAGGGTGGGGGCCAGGAACAAGGGATGTGTCAACACTATCACTGGTGGGCCATATGGTTTTCATCTCTTCTTTCTATGTATTTTCATAAAGCCATATGCCCATGCGCAATTAAGAGACTATTAGTAAGCCCATGTGCAAGTAGGTCAGGCCGGATCCATGCCTGATACGCAAGGAAAAAAAAAAAGAAGCACATGGCTTTCCCATTCTCATGCATAACCCTGCTACCGCTATAAAATATCATGTATGGTTGGAAAACTTTTGGAGTTGACTATTGACTCTCTCGAGTCATTTCTCTTATACGGAGGACAGAGTTGAAAATAGGGGAGACTCGGCCTAGTCTTCTCATTTTAATAAATTGTTTGCATTCCGAACCATTTAATAGGTTGATTTAATTTTAAACAATTAAAATCTGTTCATAGTTAGTAACTATCCGTGAGGTTTGGAGTTAGTAATTTAAAAATAATGATTGTGATGTAATGATATGTAGTATTTTTCTTTTATTTTCCTTATTGTAGTGATTTTCTTGTATATATATAAATTTATTAATTTGAATTGATTATCATGAATTCATGTAAATAAATTTATTTTTATATTTTATAGGTAATGGATTTATTTTTAAACACTTTTAAAATTACTTAAAAAGAAAAATGACTCCCGAGTTTCCGCATTGACTCTATCTGAGTCAATTTTTTTTCGTTCAACGAGTCAAGTCCGAATCATTAGTTTTCCAACCTTGACATCACATGATTTTTAGCATATTTTACACTAGTGTATCTGTAAGTAAAGCACTGAAAAATACAATTATATCATATATAAAGCGTACATAAGATATGGTCAAATCAATTGATACAATCTGAGAGCATTCAGATATTTGATCTGCTTAGCTCCTTTGCTGCATTCTTGAAAATAAAAGGGGAAATGGAAATCTCTCTCTTTCGGATCCCATTCTTCGGAGCAAGTTGATTAGAAAAGACCAATCGACATGATCATAAAGACATAAACTTTGTTTCTAAAATCTGGAAATGTTACACGTTAAGTTGCACAATATGAGACTTTTTTATCCTCTTCTCATCTCTCTCTCTCTCTCTCTCTCTCTCTCTCTCTCCCTCCCTCCTTCCCGTTTCGCCATCTCTTCTTCTTCCACACTTTCATCTACTCAATCACAAACATCATTCTCTCTCTCCCTCCTTCCCGTTTCACCATCTCTTCTTCTTCCACACTTTCATCTACTCCATTACAAACATCATTTTGGCAATGAAGCGAAAATATTTTATATGTATTAATTTAGAACATTAAAAAGGAGCCCGAGAATTCTGCCAGTTTAAACTTGGGAATTTTATCAAATAAATGTCCCTAAATGTGTATTAGACAGATTTAGGCTGAAATACACCAAAACACCCATTTTGGTGTTCATAGGAACACCACCCCCTTCATTGATGAACGACATCGTCATCTTCTTTCCCCAAATTTCACCCTAAACGAACACCAAATTTGTTATATACGTGTATTTCAGGTTAAATCCGGCTAATACATATTTAGGGACATTTATTTGGTAAAATTTCCTTTAAACTTTGCCGGTTTCAATGGCTCTGATCAAATATATATTCTTTTTAGAAAGATAGATCATCACTTAATAGCAACCAAAAAAGAACAAGTGAGCATGCAAACTGTGTGTGTGTGGGGGTGGGGGGAGTTTCAAAACGGCTTGGGCTGAGTTTGGGTTGAAACCAGCCCAACCTGCGTAACCAACCCAACACAGAAAGTGGAACAGGTCAAAGAAGGCTGGGACAGCTGGCAGAAGAAGGAGAGGGAAGACCGGAAGAGTCCGAAGAGAGGAGAAGACATCCCATGATGAGCCACGATCGTCCGACAGGCTATGATTTGGAGGTTTAGAAATGCGTGCTAACAAGCACCTAAAATCCAGGCAAGGATCTCATAAATAAAGGTAAAAAATCTTATGCAAAAGGTACGACTGGAATTCATACCTAATCCATTCACATTTTCAGCATAATCTCCATCGCTGACTTAGGCATTAGAGGAGTCATTTGTGTGAATTTTCATTTTTCATTTTTCTTATTGAGAGAAGATACTGTTAAATTTTTGCTAACTTAAATAACTAGTCTTTCACTTTGCTGCAAATTACGTATTTGTTGGGGTAAGGAGTAGAGTTGCAAACAAGACGATTCTGGAGTGGATCGGAACCATAGTGGACCCGAACATAGACCCGGACACATTTCTAAATAACGGTTCCAGTTCTGACTCGGAACCTATTTTGTTGGTTCCAAACCCGGCTCCGATAGGAAACTCCAGATCCGGAACTGGATCCACCTAAAGGACCGGGATCTAGTTCCAAAATCGATTCAAATTTCTCTTTATTCTTTATTTTCTTTTAAAATAAGCATATCATTCAAACTTATAACAGTGCATCAAGTCTACTACCTCCGATATTATATATAAAAATGTCTAAAAATAACTGATTTTGAGGTAAAATCTTACAATATCAAAGACTTATATGCCTGGTCAACGGGGCGGAACCTATATGGACCCGGAACCGGACCCGTTTATCAATCAGAACCTAAATTGAGTTACGGACCCAGACCCATTTATGAATCGGAACCTAAATTGGGAACCGGGCTCGATTTTTCTTGGGTTGGAACTTCCGTGTAATCGGAGAATAGGATATTCGTTTGCAACCCTAGTAAGGAGGGGTTCAATCAATTTTTTTTATGTTAATATGTAAGCTCTCAACGTCATTTTTCTGTTACTGCAATAAATATAAACTAGAACAGTAACCCGTGCTTAGCGCTAGCATAACCCACGTGGCTAGGGTTCCCACTCTATCTAACTACTTTTGAGTTTTTCATGATAAATAATTACATATTGGTATTGTGTTGTGCAGTGGTTGATTTAGTTTTTTTAAAATATAAGTGATTATGAGCTCGAACCTATCTTTCATAGAAAATGGACCGGACCCCCTCCAGCCATAATAATAATCTTGATCCATCATATGTGGATACATAGTTGATGTACAAAAATCCAACCTTGTGTATATATCACTGTGGTTGGAGTGAGACTCGGGCCATGGCCTCAGGCGCCTCAAGCGCCATATATATGATTTCTTTGCACCTTTGTTGGCCCCTAATTCATGTATGAATTGTTCAATATTCTCATATCAAATATACAAATTAAGGTGTTTATGTTGTTATCAAAAGCTCTTTAGATTTTGAGATCCATGTAAAAGGCACGAGCACTTCTAAAACTATTGGATGTAGCCAAGCTCCCATGAAATTGTGAGTTTGGAATCATGGTAATGTCTCTCACACATGTAATGTTTTGCGTATGGGTCAGTTATATATAAACCCTATACATATGTAAAAAGAAACAATTGCATGCCCATGAATGGCAAAAAAAAAAAGCTGGTTTTCGTAGACCGGGCTGGGCTAGGTCGAGGAATGTCCAAAATGGCCCAACTTCTAAACTAGAAGCCTAAGCCTGGCCCGAGCTTGAGTCAGGCCTGAAGTTGCTGGCATGAAGATAGCTCGCATAAAAATAATGAAGCCCGAGCCCGACCCATGTTAGACTTATAGAACCAAAAAATGAGTTTCTTACCATGTCCTAGGCCAGCTCAACTGGTCTGATCATATTATCATCTGTGAGTGGTCAGACTCCCCTCCCCCTGTTCCTACTTTCTTCTCTCCCTTATAAGTATACGTATATTTGGGCCGGGCGGAGATTCCGGCTCTCAACCACTGACTCCAAATAAAAAAAAATTTGAGCACGACCATCTATTATAACCGAAACATCATGCCCGACCCAAAGGGGCCCAGCTTGATCCATGAGCACCCTCACAAAAAAAAAAATCTTTTTAAAAGAAAAAAAAAACTACTCTCTCACCTTCTAATTTGACTAAACCTTTAGTTTTGTTCTATCTTGTATTAACCATTAACTTCACTTCACAAGTAAAGTAAATTTACCAAACAAGGAATATATTTTGTATTTGTAGTGATTTAATAATATGGCATTTAAACGCTAATTATACATGCACATCCATCGTTGTGTGGACCTAAGCCCCGACCCTGGACCGGGTCAAGAAGTAAACAAAGAAAAAAAAGGGTCTGTAGGTTTATCAGCGTCAATGCAAGATTTCCTCAGCTTAGAGAGGATGAAAAGTTGCAAATGGATTTTACCGCCTCTTATAGCAGCGGTAGTGCCCAAACAAACCTTAAAACTAGCTGGGCCCAAAAATGAAAATATGGTATTGAAATTTATATATTTGTAGAAATATCTTAAGAGAGGCAAATCTAAGATAAACTAATTTATTATCATCAATCTTTCTTCATTAATATTATCAAAACAAATGGTTGTCCACTGAATGAGGAATCCTCATATTTTTCCCTAATAAAACTTGGCCCCACCAAGACATTAACTGTTTGATTAAAAAAATAATCAACATAATCCCATGCTTATTCATTAATAACACTTTCTATCAAATGGGCAATCTTACCTGGGGACTTTCTCTTCTTGAGGTAAAATTCATTGATGGATAACCCGTACAGTGGGAGGGCATTTATTTTAATTTTTTTTATTTGATCAATAGGTGCTGATTATTCTTGTTGTCATACTATGGAAGTCCCCTCTGCCTTCAAGTCAAGCATGTTGTAGGCTACATAAAGCAACTTTTATACTTTTAACCAACTCTAATTATGGCAATCTTTTATGGGAAAAGCTGAAGATATTAGTTCATTTTTTCCACTTGTTACTTATTAAGGTGATTCCACAGATGGTCCATGGAAGTCTGCTTGTATGGATTGAAAAAAAAAAAAAAAAGGCATGTGTGGACCCAGCATGAACTAAGCTATTCATTAATCTATATGTAAACTGGAATACAATATAAAAGTAAAATAGGTTGACCTAAAACTTGAATGATCAGATCGGGTTTGGGTTGGGTTACTTCGTCAGGTGCAATGAAGGTCAGACTGACCATCGAAGGTTGTAGGTATAGTTGAATATAGGAGAATTTAGAAATGGTACCGAGACAAGATTAAGGGAGGAGATTCGTTTGGGTCAAAATCTTAAGGGAGGAGATTTGTTTGGGACGAGTATAGTGGCCCTATCAAAGCCTAGGCAGTGCATTTTTTTCTTGTGTATTTTCTCGAAAGGAGAGCTCCCCACGTGGTGGCGTGTGGCCCTCTCTAATCAACTTCCCTATTGCTTTAATATATACTAGCAACAAACGCCCGTGCTAAGCCCGGGCCAAAAATAAAAATATATTAAAAATTTAAGAATTATTTTAAAATATTATTAAGATAAAATAAGTTTAAAAGAAAGAAATTTATTATCTTTGAATATTAGAATTTCTTAACATGTAATGGAAATAAATATAAAATGAGAAGTAAACTTACATAACATAACGGCCTCTTGAGTTTAAAGGCATTGACCATATCACAAGTATGAATGTATGTCTATATAGGGATAGCTCTCTTAAGCTAAAGCTTAGGTTAAGGTAAGCTCAAATTTATGGTGGGGCCCACCTGGCGACCCACATGGGGGTGGTGATGGGGGGGATTTCAAGGACTCCCTGAGATCCTTTTCTTTGCAAAAAATTAGTTTCAACCGTGGTTTCTACCACCTCCATCTAGCCCCAACAGTTTAATGGTTAACAATCCATTCGGATCGGTACACAATCGATCCAACGGTCCAATAAATCCGGATCTGACCAAAAGCTAGTGGACATGTACAATTTAGGGAGGTCATATGTTTGGTCCATTTAGATGGACCAAGGGTAGGCTCCACAAGCGTAACCTTACATAATTAAATGGAGAGGTCAAAAAGTATAATGAAATATGTAATTCTTTTCTGAGATATTATCGGAAAAGAACAGATTTTATAGAAATAAATAAGTAGTTTATATTTATTATATATACAACTTTAATAAAAAAGAAAAAATAACTTAGTGGGGTAACATAATGTAATATCTAACGGTGGGCCTCATATCCTAATTCCTTCAAGGTGTGTCCAATTGGATTGGGGGACCTTGATGATGTGTCATTCCGAGGATCCTTAGTAGGGTTACATGATGTAACATCTAAAGATATGCCTATATCCAAATATCTAAAGGTGTGTTCAATTGAATATTTGATCAGTAGGCCCTTGTTGATGTGGTGTTCCAAGGAGCATTGGTGGGGTCACATGATGTAATATTTAAAAGTGGGCATCTTATCCTAATTCATTAAGGTGCATCATGATGTGTTTAAAGGTGGCATTGTCTGCAACAATTATTAAAGGCAGGTCTATCAATCCTTATATTATTTCATGTATATATGAAATGTATTTTTAATATGCATTTTAATAACAAATATAATTGATCATTAGAGTCTATTATTTTATGTTCGTTGAACGTTGGATTTTACTTTGTAATTTAACGGTCTAGATCATGAAATTAATGGTCTTGATACAACTCCATATTGGTCGGTCCCTTTTGTTGGGCGTTGCATCATCCGTGCCGTTGGTTTGATGGGCCAAGCTTGATGGTGGTGCCTTTTGAAGATGTCTATCAATCGGGAGATCAAAGTGGTCCCCACAAATCCATATGTTGTTTATACTTTTATGTGGATGATTGATCTATTCTCAGATCATGATAATTTAGTCCTGCCCATTCCCTTTGATTGCCAACACCATGAAAGTGGGCCCCACATACCTCTATTAAATGGAGTTGATTCTAATCTTGTAAGGAAAATGAGATAAGGTTTACTTTAAAATGGAAATGATCGAGATTTTAGGGAGAATAAATCCAAGGAGTTTTGTTGGTAGAAATAGTAGTGTGATCTAGATTTAAGGGATTAGATTTAAGATTATAACTATTCATAGGATTAAGGGAGGGGATTTGAGGAGATTTGTTTGGATTGAGAATTTAAGGGATGAGACTTGTTTGGGAGGAGTGTAGTGGGCCACATTAAATCCAAAGCTCTATGTGATTTTATAAATATTTCTCTGAGAGGAGAGACTTTTTAGGGATGATGTGGCACCCCCCACAGCCCTCCTCCCCGTTTGCTTTAATATATATAATTTAATGAAAGAATCAATAGTTGCATTTCTTCTTCTAGTCCATATCCATTGAGCTGCCATCTGATAATCAAAAAGGGAAAAATCACAGTAGCAAACTTTGGCAGCTGGCAGGGGCCTTAATGTTCCCTATAACATTAATTGAAAGAATCAAGATACGAGGAACTCCTTTGAATAGACTATAGCAAGGTGAACTACAAATTTAGGATGCAGCTCATTCACCACGTAATCAAAGTATCTGTGGCATAGTGATCAAACATGAGGATTAATTAGTGAAAGGGAGAAATGAGATAATGGGTGGCCCCATTGGGCCTTTTTTTCCATCCATATAGCCTGTAAGGCATACGATGGCGCACGGAGAATATCTATGGCCCATTCAGAATACTTTAGATCTTATAATATAGTAGGACTGGACCTAATATCACTATTGTAGGATATGATATATCAACGGCGGAACCAAGGAGGGGCGGGCGGTGGCCATGGCCCCTCCAAAATTCCTAAAAACCCCTATAGGTTTTATAAAAGAGTTTTTCATTTTTCCCCATTTGGCCCCACATAAATTTTAAAAGAAACCCTCATATATTTTAGAAACTACATGCATTTTTTTATACATAGCACTCCCAAGAACTTTTTCCAATATAGTGGCCCCCCAAGGAAGAATTTATGGTTCCGCCCCCCTTGCTATATATATCATTAAATAGAAATCCACTCTGTCACGAAGAATTAGTTTATTTTATTAAATTCTCTTTTGGGATGGAAATAAATAAATGAAGATTTCTCTCGATTCTCAATGTAGAGGTCTTGCATTGCAATACCTCACCAGTCAAAGCAATATTATATATAGTCGCTTTCTGAACTTTTTTTCTGTAATCAATATGTTGTTGGTTTCAGTAATATTCTTAATCTGAAATATCAGGATCTATGGTTTCTAGTGGCAATATTTTTTCCCTATATAAACATGTCCAAGAATCAAATATTTCATAGAAATAAAGCTATGTTCATGTACAACTACGTTGGGGTAACATGACATGCATTCAATTTAGGTCAATAGAGTAGAACTTGGACCTTATACTCGACATGTATTTTGATTATTTTATGCCAAAAGTCCCATTTTCTTCTTTTTTATTTTGTTAAATGCGAACCACGGCTTATAATCAGATGAGAGATGCAATTAGAGGTTTGTGTAACACTTCGAAAACTAAATAAGATCTAAAAGATGAAATAAGAGCTTAATTTGAAAATTCACAAATTAACACCTTAGCTGCGTTTTACTGATTTTAAGATGATTCACAAGACTTTGGCTCATCTTTTTTCTAGCCATTTGTGTTAATTTTCATTTTTTTTCTTTTTGAAAGAAGATACTATTAAATTTTGGCTAACTTAAATAACTAGTCTTTCATTGTGCTGCAAGTTACGTATTTGTTGTGGTAAGGAGTAGGGTTGCAAACGGGATGGTTTTGGAACGGATCGGAACCATAATGGACTTGGACATGTTTCTAAATAACGGTTCAAGTTTTTACTCGGAACCTGTTTTGTTGATTTCAAACCCGGCTTCGATAGGAAACTCCGGATCTGGAACCGTGTGCACCTAAAGGACTGGGATCTAGTTCCAAAATCGATTATAATTTCTCTTTATTCTTTGTTTTCTCTTAAAATAAGCATATCTGATGGACCGCGCTCCTGCTCGGTTCTACCGAGGTCGGCGGATGTGGGAGTCCGTCGGGTCCGACCCTTTCGTAACCGGGGGGCAAGGGCGTGCATCAACATTTCTTTTTTTGTGTGGGTGTGCCAGATTTTCTATTTTACTTGGAATTGCAAGTGGTGATCCGGAGATCAACCTTCGCAAGTAAAAAGGAAATCAACTTCTTTCAAGTTTTCCATTGCACATATATTTAAGAAAAGAGACATTTTCTTGGTTTGCCGTGAAAGGCGATTTTTTTTTTGGCATTTATAGCCGATTTTGGCGTTTATAGTCGATTTTTGGTCTTTATAGCCGATTTTCAATCCTTATCAACAATGAAAGACAAGAGTTGTGATTTTTGTCTCTTTTGAAAAAATACAAACTACAATGAAAAGCAAGAAAAGGAGGATCTAACTTCTCAGGAGATTGTGGGGGACCCGTTTAGATTGACGGTCGCAAGCCATATGTGGGCTTCGCCATCATCCATGCAGATGAGAACAGAGGATGCTATTGATTCGCTTGGCTTGGCTATAACCTCAGGTTTTTAGAGAACAAAGACCAAAAGAAGGTCCTATGTCCAATAAAAAGCCGAGTAGACGGGCTTGAAAAGCCATGTCTAAGCCATTGGCGGCAGAAGGAGAAGGCAAGGACCTTGGGGGGGGGGTACCCCCCAAGGGACTTTTGTCACCTTGTAGCGGTGGTCGGTGTAGGATTTCCGCAGAGTTTTCTCTCTTAGATTTCTGATGCCTCTTTCTGTCTGAGTTTCCGGATTTTCTGCAGTCTATTGTCTGTGTGTCTGCTGTTGTTTCTTTTTGGAGAGCTCTCCTATTTATAGGCTTTTAGGTAGCCATTTAGGAGGGTTTATGAGCCTTGATTGTCATAAAGCTACATAAAGGGAGGAGTTACAAAATTGAATTCTTTATTTTGTAACTCCTTTTTCTTGGCTTCTGATTGGCCGGAGGATATTGATGGCATTTAGTCGCCTTTAATCACCATGATGGGAGGAGTTTCATGGGTTAAATGCCATGAATCTCTTGACTTGTAACTCCCGGATGCTTGCTTCTGATTGGTCCGTTCAAAGAAATGGATTAATGACTGTAATAAAGCTAGTCAATTAATCGCATTAAGTGGTCGCCGAGCATCTGAAGAGTCGCGGGCCGTGCCGTGTCTTTTGGGATTCTTCTGGCGATGATCATCGATGGATCTTCATGTAGATCGACATCGGATGACCATGTAATTTCAGGTGTTTGTTGCCAACAGCAGGTCGGTGCCATCTGTCCTGTCGATTTCTCGATCGGTCGGGTAGAAAGCACACTTTTTTTGGTTGACCGGGTGGCGATCAATATTATTTTCGATACTCTTGATTATTGACCCGTGTTTTGGACGGATGTCAGAGGATTTGGTGTCTTAAAAGTATGAATTTTGGAAAATACCAGAGGCTGGGCGCTTCGAATCGCGAAAAAACGGCGAAAACCGGGGTTTCCGGGGCCTTCCCGGCGACCCCGGGCTCCAGGGTCGCAGGCCCCTTTTTGTCCCGTTTTGTGTCCGTTTTTGCTGTTTTTCGATTCTTTTTTCTTCTGTATTTTTCCTTGACATTTTGACCATTTATTGGCCTGATTTCCCTGTAGAAAACATGATGAGAATCCTTGCATTTTATTTTGCAAAGTTTCCAATTTCCTGAGAAAGCCGAAGACTTTGTCGCGCAGAGCCTGCTATAAGCGTACCTCGTCGATCTTCTAGAACTTCTAATCCGGCCGTTCAGCAGGCCTTTGAAAAGGTCCAGTATGTTGAGAGAAATCTGGAAGAGTGCGACTCCCTCAACAGAGATGAGATGAGGCAGCGACTGATCACTCTCAAGGGAGAGGAATTCTATAAGATCATGGTAAGCAGTCGTCCATGGGTGATGGAAGATTAGAGCGTTTTGCCCAAGCCTACCTTCTTCTTTGGTGATGCAGTCCCTGATGACATGACATACCAGAGGAGGTGTTTTCAGTTTTCTTTCACAGCAGATGATGAGAAGAAGACTGTTGTTACCCGGTCGACGTTTGATCGCACCGTCTCGATTCTGAGCCTTGCCCCCACGTGCTCAAGAGGGAAGATCCTCCAAGCTGGGTGAGAAGGACATATGTAATCAAGATCGGGGTTTTTGTTGCGGTTTTCCTGGATATACGGAGAGGTCGCCTGTTGACATGGACCTGTTGATGCCATCCAGCGGCTACCAGGGCTCTGATTATCCGTCGGTCGATTTGAGACCGGTGGGCCTTGGTATTTTCAGCGGTGACGGCAGCAATTGGATCAAGCCTTTTCGACTTCGTGGCCGTTTCAATGCCGACTCCGAGTGGAAGTCGTGGATTGATCGCGTCCTGCTGATTGGTGGCACCGTTTTGAAGGAAGCCGAGATTTTTGATGCGGTCCGCGCCTTTAGGGAGACCGTGATCTTTTCCGACGAGGCTTTCATGGCTATGCTGGAATCATTCCTCCCACAAACCAATACCTTCGTTGTGACAAATGGTGAGATTGGTTTTTCTTTGAAGGAGCTGAGCATCATTACTGGATTGCCCATCCTCGGCAAACTCTATGAGGAGTCTATGCCGATTGACAGCGTCCTCGAGGGGCAGTCTGAGGAGTTCAGGCTTCTGTACTTTCAGCTCGTCGCCTTCTATGATTTTTTGAAGGAGAAGGAGGGTTTGAAAGTTAGATCCAGCAGTTGGAAGAGTTCTAGCTCTTCATTCCCCAACTTTTTTGATAGCAGGGAGTCTTCTGATAGCGTGACCCAAGAAGCCGGAGCTCATGATCCAAGTTCAAAGAAGATCTTGGCCATGCAAGAAGAGTTGAGAGATTTCTGTGCCAGTACAAACGCCATATGTCCTGACATTACACTGCGGAGAGATCTCGCTGTTTACCTCACTTATTGGCTTGGTGATGCTATTTTTGCTGGAGGAGATGGAACGCACATCAGGCCGCATTGTATCTTTCCGGCTTGTCAGATGGCATTTGGAGAGCAGCTTGCTTTGGTGCTAGCTCTTTACTCCTACCTGTGTACCGAACTGCAGGCTGCTGCTTTTTTGGTTCGGCTTGGGCTTCCCATGAATAGGGTATTTTCAGCCCACATCTTTTATTCGTGGTATGTATACCACTGTCCTGGCTTTCACCGGCTGGGTGCTGCACAGGATGATGATCCTCTGATGATTCGACTGGCTAAGGGCAAAGCCGTGTCCGAATCACTTTTGTTTGCCCGCATGAGGATCCGACGGTTCAGGGACGTCGAGATGGGGCAGAGCTGCCGATTTTCCGTCAGAAGCTGAAACTAGGTCAAACGATGTCGGAATGACCTGAAATTTGGTGTGAAGCCTCTTGAGCAATAAATAAGACCAACATAGGCTTTTGTTTGAGTTTTGAAGCCGTTTGGGGTCCTATCACCAGTAGACTCGCTTTTGTCGCGATGAAGATGTCGCGGTTTGATATGCGGTCAACCGATGTCCGATTGACTTGAAATTTGACAGGGAACCTATTGGAGTCATTTTAAGATGATCCATAGGCTCTGTCTTGGAAACCATGGTCCCGGAGAGCTTTGCCGTTGAGAGGCCTGATTTGGCTTCCGATCGTCAAACTATGGTCAAATGTTGTCGAAATGACCTGAAATTTGACGTGTAGCCCTTTATAAGCATTTTGAAGCCGTCCATGTGCTCTATCTGATGAGTAATGGCCTCGGTGGTTCTCGCCGCCGAGAGGCTTGATTTAGCTGTTCGAGGGTTGATGTAGGGTCAAACGTTGTCAGTTTGACTCGGAACTTGACGTGGAGCCTTTTGGAAGTATTTTGAGACCATCCATCGGCTCTGATCGAAGATTTGGTGTCTCTGATGCTTTCGCCGTCGAGAGCTCTTTTTTGGCTGTCGGAGAAGCGAAGTTAGGCCAAATGATTTTGAAATGGCCCGAAACTTCTTGTGTACTCCTCTTTTGGCTGTCTTGAAGGATCTTGCAGTTTTTGTTTGATTCTGACAAGATTTGATTTTTTGGAAGTAGCATTGCCTATTTATGGCAGGTTGCGACTTCATGTAGCTCTTTGGATCTTGAAGAGGCAAAGTTACATTTTTGGTGTCAACAATATCATTCAACTTATAACAGTGCATCAAGTCTACTACCTCCCGTATTATACATAAAAATGTCTAAAAAAAAGCTGATTTTGAGGTAAAATTTTACAATATCAAAGACTCATATGCCGGGTCCACGGGGCGGAACCTATATGGACCCGGAACCGGACCCGTTTATCAATCAGAACCTAAATTGAGTTACGGACCCAGACCCATTTATGAATCGGAACCTAAATTGGGAACCGGGCTCGATTTTTCTTGGGTTGGAACTTCCGGGTAATCGGAGAATAGGATATTCGTTTGCAACCCTAGTAAGGAGGGGTTCAATCAATTTTTTTATGTTAATATGTAAGCTCTCAACGTCATTTTTCTGTTACTGCAATAAATATAAACTAGCACAGTAACCTGTGCTTAGCGCTAGCATAACCCACGTGGCTAGGGTTCCCACTCTATCTAACTACTTTTGAGTTTTTCATGATAAATAATTACATATTGGTATTGTGTTGTGCAGTGGTTGATTTAGTTTTTTTAAAATATAAGTGATTATGAGCTCGAACCTATCTTTCATAGAAAATGGACCGGACTCACTCCAGCCATAATAATAATCTTGATCCATCATATGTGGATACATAGTTGATGTACAAAAATCCAACCTTGTGTATATATCACTGTGGTTGGAGTGAGACTCGGGCCATGGCCTCAGGCGCCTCAAGCGCCATATAAATGATTTCTTTGCACCTTTGTTGGCCCCTTATTCATGTATGAATTGTTCAATATTCTCATATCAAATATACAAATTATGGCATTTATGTTGTTATCAGAACCTCTGTAGATTTTGAGATCCATGTAGAAGGCACGAGCACTTCTAAAACTATTGGATGTAGCCAAGCTCCCGTGAAATTGTTAGCTTTCAACCATGTGTCTCACACCTGTAACATTTGCATGTGAGCCAGTTATATATAAACCCTATAAATATGTAAAAAGAGACATTCTCATGCCCATGAATGGCAAAAAAAAAAACGGTGGGTTTTCGTGGACCGGGCTGGGCTAGGTCGAGGAATGTCCAAAATGGCCCGACTTCTAAACTAGAAGCCTAAGCCTGGCCCGAGCTTGAGTCAGGCCTGAAGGTGCTGGCATGAGGATAGCTCGCATGGAAATAATGAAGCCCTAGCCCGACCCATGTTAGACTTATAGAATAAAAAAATGAGTTTCTTACCATGTCCTAGGCCAGCTCAACTGGTTTGATCATATTATCATCTGTGAGTGGTCAGACCCCCCCTCCCCCGTTCTACTCTCTTCTCTCCCTTATAAGTATACGTATATTTGGGCCGGGCGGAGATTTCGGCTCTCAACCATTGACTCTAAATAAAAAAAAATTTGAGCACGACCCATCTATTATAACCTAAACATCATGCCCGACCCAAAGGGGCCCAGCTTGATCCATGAGCACCCTCACAAAAAAAAATCTTTTTAAAAGAAAATTAAAAAAAAAAACTACTCTCTCACCTTCTAATTTGACTAAACCTTTAGTTTTGTTCTACCTTGTCTTAACCATTAACTTCACTTCACAAGTAAAGTAAATTTACCAAACAAGCAATATATTTTGTATTTGTAGTGATTTAATAATATCACATTTAAACGTTAATTATACATGCCCATCCATCATTGTGTGGACCAAAGCCCTGACCATAGATCGGGTCAAGAAGTAAACAAAGAAAAAAAAGGGTCTACAGGTTTATCAGCGTCAATGCAAGATTTCCTTCGCTTAGAGAGGATGAAAAGTTGCAAATGGATTTTACCGCCTCTTATAGCAGCGGTAGTGCCCAAACAAACCTTAAAACTAGCTGGGCCCAAAAATGAAAATATGGTATTGAAATTTATATATTTGTAGAAATATCTTAAGAGAGGCAAATCTAAGATAAACTAATTTATTATCATCAATCTTTCTTCATTAATATTATCAAAACAAATGGTTGTCCACTGAATGAGGAATCCTCATATTTTTCCCTAATAAAACTTGGCCCCACCAAAACATTAACTGTTTGATTAAAAATATAATCAACATAATCTCATGCTTATTCATTAATCACATTTCCTATCAAATGGGCAATCTTACCCCGGGGGGGGGGGGGGGGCTTTCTCTTCTTGAGATAAAACTCATTGATGGATAACCCGTAAAGTGGGAGGGCATTTATTTTGATTTTTTCTTATTTCAATAGGTGTTGATTATTCTTGTTGTCCTACTATGGAAGTCCCCTCTGCCTTCAAGTCAAGCATGTATTGTTGTAGGCTACATAAAGCAGCATTTATATTTTGAACCAACTCTAATTATGGCAATCGTTTTTGGAAAAAAACTGAAGATATCAGTTCATTTTTTCCCATTTGTTACTTATTAAGGTGGTTCCACATATGGTCCATGGAAGTCAGCATGTATGGATTAAAAAAAAAGAGGCATGTGTGGACCCAGCATGAACTAACCTATTCATTAATCTATATGTAAACTGGAATACAATATAGAAGTAAAATAGGTTGACCCAAAACCTGAATTATCATATTAGGTTTGGGTCGGGTTACCACTCTGTCGGACCAATTTGACTCTCAGACAGGGGACCCTTCTATGGATTCTCGCTGGAATAGGAAGGAGGTCCGGCTCCACCAATCAAGATTGTCACTGACATCAGCAGGTCAAACCGACCTGCCCATCCTCAGTCCATTGAGATTTTGACCTTACACAAACCATTGACTTGCAAGTTTCCCTCCCGTTTGAGCGGAAGAAAACTTGCATAGCTATCCCTCTTATATATAAGGAGGTAAAATTGCAAACCAACACTTCTTTCCTTTATTTTAGATCTTGGTTGGATAACAGGTCGGGGCTTTGGTCCACACAATGATGGATGGGCATGTATGATTAATGTCTAAATGCATTAATATCAAATCACAATAAATACACACTAAATCAATTGTTTGGCATATTAAGTTTACCCTTGAAGTGGAGTGAATGGTTAATACAGGAGAGAACAAAAGTAAAGGTTTATTCCAATCAAAAGGTGAGAGAGTAGCCTTTTGAATTTCTCTTTTAAATGGAAGAGTGTTTTTTTTCTAAGGGTGCTCATGGATTGGGTCGGCCCAAGATGGGTCGGGCATGGGGTTTTTGTTATAATAGATTTGTTGTGCCGAGATTCTTTTATTTGGACTAAGTGGTTGAGATCCAGAACCCCGCCCATCGCAAATATACATTTATAAGTACTATAACGGAGGGACTAGTAATAGGAGGACTCAAACCCATGACCTCTCACAAAATGTTATATGATTGGACCAGTTGAGTTGTCCTAGGACATGGCAAGAAACTCGTTTTTTTTTTTCTTTTTTGTTCTGCAAGTCTAACATGGGTTAGGGTCGGGCTACAGCATCTCCATGCGGGCTAGGCTCAAGTCAACAACTTCAGCCCCGACTCAAGCTTGGGCATGGCTTAGGCTTTTAATTTAGAAGTTGAGCCGCTTTGCAGATTCCTCGGCCTAGCCTAGCTTGGTCCATGAATGGCCCAAGTTTTTCTTGTCTTCCAGTAGCATGTGAAAGGATCTTTTTAATATTTTTTTTTGTTAGAAGGAAGAGGTGCATTTCGAGATTTAGTATTTTTTTTAGTTTGACCCCTCTCCTTATATTGTGTCTTGAATTAACCCTTTACTTTATTTCACTGGCAAAGTAAGGTCACGAAATATGAAGCAGTTAGTGAGTGAGAAGTGAACAAATAGGGTGGTGTCCACTCGTGATTAAATCATACGGTTAAAAGTAAATATCATATGGGATTTTGGGATCGGTTCCTCACAGATGAAAAATGAGTTTCGTTGTGGAATGGGTTGGGGCAGAATGGGCTCACTGAAACCAAGTACAGGATGGACTTAACACGAAAGGATCTATCCAGTACAAGCATCCTTACCTCAATTTGGGCTCAGTGTGGGTTAACCTGTCTCATTGAACTAGTCTTAACCGGACCACTTTCCATCTCTAGCTAGGATAGGCATATCCCAGTTGGCGAAAAGGTTTCTAAGGGCCAGATCTGGCTGAGCCTAACTTGTGTTTGGCCTTTTTGGTCTTCAAAACGTCTATTGGGATTTTCCTGTTAAAATCCTCTAGAAAGAAAAAAGAAAAACTCTCAAATACTTTTGACTGCTATTTATCTATTATCTTTGCAGTTAAAATATATTTGACTGCTCATTCAGTTATGATTATCCACCATTTTCTTTCTTATTGCATTTAGTATTTAGCCCTAGCATTGCAGAGAGTCTTTGCTGGTCTAAAAGCGGGAATGAATTACATGATAATTTAAATATGTGTTTAAGTTTCTCATGGCCCTGTAGATCTTGAGATTTCCAACCTAAACATCTCTTTGGTTCTATGAGATATTTGATTCTTTGATGGGTTTATACAAGGTGAAAGATTGTTACCATCAGAAATGAGAGATCCTGATATCTGCGACTGAGGATATACCCGAAACCAACAAAACCTTAATTTGAGAAAAAGAAAGGCCTATACTCGCAAACATGCCCTAGTTGTCTCCCCGTCACAACTTTGTTGTTCATGTACATATCTATGTATTTTCTTTGTCACGGTCCTAAATATTATAAAGCTTGATTTGACGCGTTCCAATAGTCCTAGGGCGTATTGGTTAGTTCCATAACACTTGGTATCAATGCCGGCGTCAACGTCTCGAACTTGAGTTGCCGAAAAGGCTTTTTCTGCACATGTACACATCTATGTGTTGTTTTGTAATGGTCCTAAATAGGTATAGGGCTTGATTTGAAGCGTTCCATCACACCTAGGGCTTATTGGTTGGGTCCACAACATCTGGTATCAATGCCAGCACCAACGTCTCGAGCTTGTGAGTGACAGAAAGGGCTTTTCAAGTGCATGCATGTCTTATAAGAAATGTTGCCATTAAAAAAATCAGAAATAGGATAAAAAAAAAGAAGAGGAAATGCTTCACACCATGATTCTTTCCTTTCATGTTACAGGAGATGATGCGGCGACAAGTGCTTGCAATCAACAATAAAAACTTGGCACTGCAAATTTTACTGTTGTTTGATCATTTAACTGGTGTCAGGAGTGTTTTAGGGTAGGAAAAAAATGATTCAGATCATCACACCTTTTTTACTACCCCAACTGCTATCCTTATATGGACATTTGAAACTGAACTTGCGACTGATGAATACGGCGGCAAAGATATAAACTGATTTTCTTCTTTCTTTCTTTTTAATATCTGGGTCGTCGGGTCATGGGTCAGGGCTCCGTTCCATATTATGATAGACGAGCAATATGTCTGATTAACATTTAAATGAAATAATATCTAATCACGATAAATCCCCTGTTTGGTAAATTTACTTGACCCAACCTAGACGAGAGCCCACTTGGGCTGGGCTTAGGATTTTTATTTGGCCCGTTTAAAAGATGGGTCGGGGTTGAACTCAGCTGGAGAGAGCCCGTAGCCTAGCTGGCCCGAATACAAAAATAATTATAAGGGGCCTGGAGCCGGGGGAAGGGGGACTCAGACACATGACCTCTCATATAAGGGGCTATGACCAGACTAGTTGACCTACAGCCTCGGACATTATAAGAATTTCTTTTTTCCTTTTTTCTTATATAGGTTTAACCAAGAGTATGCTTGGGCATCATCATTTCCAGGCACGCAGTCTTGGGTAAGAAACTTCTTGCCCAACCTGGGCTTGGGCTGGGGTCGGGCTTCTAGTTTAGAAGTCGGGTTGGGCCTGGACATTCCTCGGACCAGCCCAGCCCGTCCCATGTACAACCTCAGTTTTGTTTTTCATTTAGTGGCATGAGAGAGTATCTTTTTAACTCTCTTTTTGTTTAGAAGGAAATGGTGATTTTCGAGGCTTGGTTTTGTTTCATGTGACCCCTTTTTTATTGTCTCTTGAATTGACATTCACTTCACTTCACTGGTAAAATAAGTTTACCAAATAGCAAATAGTTTGAGTGAGAAGTGAACACATAGGATGGGGTCCACATGTGATTAAATCCTACCGTAAAAAATCAATAACATCTTGGTTTTTGGGATCGGATCCTTACAAATGAAATGGTATTCTCATTATGGAATAGGTTGGGGGAATGGGCTCTGTCAAACCAAGTAGAAGATGATCTCAATATGAAAAAATGATACAGTACGTGCATGCGTACTTCAATTCAGGCTGAGTATGGTCAAACCTCATTGACCCAATCTGGACTGGACCACTTTCCATCTCTAGGATAGGCATATATCAGTTAGCGAAAAAGATTCTCATGGTCCGATTTAACCCGAGCCTAAACTGTGCTAGGCCTGCATTGGACAACCTTGGACTCTAATCTAGGCTCATGGGCTTACCTATGGAGAGGGGGCCTTTATCGTCTATATTGGAATTTGGGGGCCTTTTAGGTCTTCACAGAGTCTAAGGGGGTTTTTCCATTAAAATTGACTATAAAGTAAAGGAAGAATCATCGACAACTTTGGAGAGCTGTTGTTATTATAAATAAAAAAAAAACACAAATTGGACTGATATTTATCTATTATCTTGGTAGTTAACAGATATTTGATGGCTCATTTAGTCTAGATTGTTTAACCTTTTCTTTATTATTGTGTTTAGTATTTTAGCCCATGCATTGCCCAGAGGTTTTGCAGGTCTAAAAGTAAGAATGACACCTATAAAAATCAAGTATGACTCATGGCAGAAGTATATGCTTAAGTGTCTCATGGCTGTGCGCATCCTAAACTTGATGTGCACGGAGATATTCAAGCGGTCTTGAAACTAAACATATATTTGGTCCTATGAAATATTTGATTCTTGGACGGGTTTAAATAGGGAAGAAAACTGTCACAATCAGAAAACGAAGATCTTGATATCTGGGATTGAGAACATACTTGAAGCCAACAAACTCTTGCTTACTAAGAAAAAAGTTTGAAGAATAATTATATTGATAACACGGGTTTGATTGGTTTGGTACTACAATGAAAGACCTCCACATTGAGAATCAAGAGAAATTTGGATTTATTTATTTACCTTCCAAAAGAGAAAAAAATAAAATAATTTAACATTTCTTGATAGGGAGGATTTCTATTTCATATTATATATATAGTATCCTGCTGCAATGATACTAGGTCCAATCCCTAATGTGATATAAGACATAAAGCATTCTAAGTGTGCCCCATGTATATATATATATATATTCTCTGTGCGCGATCATACGCCTTATAGGCAATGTGGATGGAATAAAAAGGTCCAATGGGGCCACTTGTTATATCACCTCTGCCCTTCTTTGATCAATCCTCACAATATCGCTCTCTTGCCCGATTTCGACTCATCCAATATCTTTCTCTTCTTTCCTTTCTTTGAAGTGGGTCCCAGTAGCGATCTTACTTTGTGATGCAGATCTTCTAATCAATGGTCGGTAGTCTTTGAATAACAGTGGTCCTATTAAACAATGCTAAGTTTGACCACCAACATCAATCACATCTTCGAGTCCGATTTACTTTGAACCCAATTCTCTTATTGGATCCCTATAAATCCATAAACCAAGCCACTTATGAAATATAAACTACTTGAAATCACACTTTTTCCCTTGAATCGGCACCGTGACAAATTTCGATCTAGTTGAGACTGATTCTATGTCACTTGAAGTGAGATTTAAAAGGAACGGAAGCTCCACGTTCAAAATAAATGCCTTCTAGATATGAGACAGATCAGATCCTCTGGCACAACCATTACATGGTAACATTATAGAAGTTTCCCCGAACTCCTCCATGGGCCCACACATCTATAGTCCAGATCATTCAAGATGGATCCCATCCCATCCGCGGATGAATCCTAAAGCTTCAACCCAAAATGTGAGTTGTTATGTTTTTATTTATATATATATATATATATATATAATATCATGTACTCTCATCTAATAAAAAAGAAGCCACCCCACAAGAAGGACCACCAATTATGTATAGTTACTTTATCGTTGGGACTCGGTACTCATGTTTGATCTCTATGCCACAGAGAACTTGATTACCTGGTGAATGAGCTGCTTCCTAATTTGTAGTTCACCTTGTTATAGTCTACTCAAAGGAATGCCGCATATCCTAGTTCTTTCATTTCATGTTATAGAGAATATTAAGGCCTATGTCTACTGCCAACTTAAGTTTGCTACTGTGATTTTTTTCTCCTTGATCATCAAATGGAAGTTCACTAGAAATGGACTACAAGAAGAAATGCAAATATTGATTATTTAATTTAGGGCTGTCAAAATTAACCGTGAAAACCGAACCGCCAGGCCGAACCGACCGTTTGGCCGGTTTATAGATTTATTTTAAAACAAAACCGACCGAACGGTTTTTGTAAGTTTATTTTTTTTTCAACGGTTGGTTTTTATAATTATGTAGAAACTGTTCGGTTAAAACCGAACCGACCGAATAAATTACTAAATATTACATATATTTTTTATATGACATAATACGTATATGTATCTGTGTAAGTGTAAGATTTACACGTAAGAGTTAAGACTTACACGTATGTAAATCTTAGTGTCTTACACAGTCAGATACACATACTTGGAGTGATTTAATGGTTTTTATATTTTGGGCTTTTGGCTATTTGTCTTGGCATGTAATTGTATGTAATGGCTTTATAGTTTATAGGCTGAATTTGGTATGTATGATTTTTGCCCAAAAACAGTATTTGGATTTAATGATTTAGGCCAAAAAAAGTATAAATTTTATTGTTGAAGCCCAACAAAATTAAGCCCAGCCCATTAACCGAAGACCGACCGAAACCGACCGAACCGAAATGTCGGTTTCCAATGTCCAGTATATGTACTTTGGTCGGTTTCGGTGATTGCAAAATTGTAAAACCGGAAGTTTCGGCCCGGGTGTCATATGTCGTAAAACCGACCGCTTACAGCCCTAATTTAATTTTATGTTAAAGGAAATGGGAAGGGTTGCGATGCGTTTGGGCACTCATGCGGCTTGTATAGGCGTTAAAGTCCTATTTCCAAGTTTTTCTCCTGACTGAGAGGAGGAAAACTTGAAATTGCAGCTATTCCGCTCATACAAAAAGCCTTAAAGTGGCATTTGCGCGTTAAAGGACCCCCATTTGCAAGTTTTCCTCCCATCTGGGAGGAGGAAAACTTGCATTTGCAGCTATTCCGCTGGTACTTAAGGCGGTAAAGTGCCACTTGCAAGTTTGAGTGGAGGAAAACTTGCATAGCTATCCCTCTTATAGACAAGGAGGTGAAATTGCAAACCGACACTTCTTTCTTTTATTTTAGATCTTGGTTGGGTCACAGGTCGGGGCTTTGGTCCACACAATGATGGATGGGCATGTATGATTAATGTCTAAATGCATTAATATCAAATCACAATAAATACACACTAAATTAATTGTTTGGCGAATTTAGTTTACCTTTGAAGTGGAGTGAATGATTAATACAAGAGGGAACAAAAGTAAAGGTTTGGTCCAAACAAAAGGTGAGAGAGTAGCCTTTTGATTTCTCTTTTAAATGGAAGAGTGTTTTTTTTGTAAGGGTGCTAATGGATTGGGTCGGCCCGCGATGGGTCAGGCATGGAGTTTTGTTATGATAGATTGGTTGTCCAGATTCTTTTATTTGGACTCAGCGGTTGAGATCCAGAATCCTTGCTCATCGCAAATATACATATATAACTATAAGGGAAAGAGTAGTAATAGGGGGACTCAAACCCATTATCTCTCACAGAAGGTTATATATGACTAGACCAGTTGAGCTGGCTTAGGACATGGCAAGAAACTCAAAATTTTTTTTTTTGTTTTGTAAGTCTAACATGGGTCAAGGTCGGGCTACAACATCTCCATGCGGGCTAGGCTTAAGTTAGCAACTTCGCTCAAGCTTTGGCATGGCTTAGGCTTTTAGTTTAGAAGTTGGGCCGTTTTGGACATTCCTCAGTCTAGCCAAGCTTGGTCCATGAATGGCCTAAGGTTTTCTGGTCTTCCAGTAGCATGTGAAAGTATCTTTTTAACATTTTTTTTTAGAAGGAAGAGGTGATTTTCGAGATTTAGTAGTGTTTTTTATTTGACCCCTCTCTTTACATTGCGTCTTGAATTAACCCTTTACTTTAGTTCACTGGCAAAGTAAGTTCACGAAATATGAAGCAGTTAGTGAGTGAGAAGTGAACAAATAGGGTGGTGTCCACTCGGGATTAAACCATACGGTTAAAAGTAAATATCATAAGAAATTTTGGGATCCGTTCCTCACAGATGAAAAATGAGTTTCGTTGTGGAATAGGTGGGGGCAGAATAGGCTCTCTTAAACCAAGTACATGATGGACTCAACACGAAAGAATTTATCCAGTGTTGGCATACTTACGTCAATTTAGGCTCAATGTGGGTTAACCATTCTCCTTGATCTAGTCTTAACTGGACCACTTTCCATCTCTAGGATAGGTATATCCCAGTTGGCGAAAAGGTTTCTCAGGGTCAGATCTAGCTGAACCTAACTTGTGTCTGGCCTTTTTGGTCTTCAGAAAGTCTATTAGGATTTTCCTGTTAAGATCCTCTAGAAAGTAAAAAGAAAAATTCTCAAATACTTTTGACTGCTACATATCTATGAGTAATATTCAGGTGAGAACTGGTTCTCACATATTATATGAGAACTTTTTTGTGGGGCCCAATTGTGGGCTCCATTTGGGGATGGGATCAGGGGGATGGAAAGATCTATGTGAGACCACCCTAAGTATCAAGTTTGACCCCAAACCCATGCCCCTAACCCCTTCATCCGTGGCACACAAGTTTAATGGCTTCATATTCAAAAAAATATTCAACCCTCGATCCAACGGTTCAGTCCATTCGGATGTGTGCCAATCCTTGAGATTAGTGACTATCAGGGGGTTCCCTATTGGTTGCTAGGTATGGATGGGTTGCTAGTTGGGTTCCGCAAAAACGTTCTCATATAATAGGTGAGAACTAGTTCTCACTTGAATATTTCCCTATATCTATTATCTTTGCAGTTAAAATATATTTGACCGCCCATTCAGTTATGATTATCCACCCTGTTCTTTCTTATTGCATTTAGTATTGTAGCCATAGCATTCCACAGAGTCTTTGCTGGTCTAAAAGTGGGAATGAATTCCACGATAATTAAGTATGTGTTTAAGTTTCCCATTGCTCTGCAGATATTGAGATTTCCAACCTAAACGTCTCTTTGGTTCTATGAGATATTTGATTCTTTGATTGGTTTATACAAGGTGAAAGATTGTTACCATCAGAAATGAGAGATCCTGATATCTGCGACTGAGAATATACCCGAAACCAACAAAACCTTGATTTGAAAAAAAGAAAGGCCTATACTCGCAAACATGCCCTAGTTGTCTCCTCGTCACAACTTTTTGTGCATGTACACATCTATGTATTTTCTTTGTCACGGTCCTAAATATTATAGAGCTTGATTTGACGCGTTCCAATAGTCCTAGGGTGTATTGGTTAGTTCCATAACACTTGGTATCAATGCCGGCGTCAACCTATCGAACTTGAGTTGCTGAAAAGGCTTTTTCTGCACATGTACACATCTGTGTTGTTTTGTAATGGTCCTAAATAGGTATAGGGCTTGATTTGAGGCGTTCCATCACACCTAGGGCTTATTGGTTAGGTCCACAACATCTGGTATCAATGCTGGCGTCAATGTCTGGAGCTTGGGAGTGACAGAAAGGGCTTTTCCCGTGCATGCATGTCCAATAAGAAATGCTGCTATTAAGAAAATGAGAAATAGGATAAAGAAAAAAAAGGAATTGCATCACACCTGATTCTTTCCTTTCCTGTTATAGGACATGATGGCAAGGGGTGCTTGCAATCAACAATAAAAATTTGGCACTATAAATTTTATTGTTGTTTGATCATTAAATTAGTGTCAGGGTTGTTTTAGGGTAGGAAAAAAATGATTCAAATAATCACACCTTATTTACTATCCCAACTGCTAACCTTATCCGAATATTTGAAACCGAACTTGCGGCTTCACAGCTGATGAATACGGCGGTAAAGCCGTAAACTGATTTTTTTCTTTCTTGGTTTTTAATATCTAGGTCGGGTCATGGGCCAAGGCTCGGTTCCAGACTATAATGGATGAGCGTGTATGATTAACATTAAAATGGAATAATATCTAATCACGATAAATCGGCTGTTTGGTAAATTTACTTTACCCAACCTAGGCAAGCCTACTTGGGCTGGGCTTAGGGTTTTTATTTGGCCCGTTTAATAGATGGGTCGGGCTTGGACTCAAGTGGAGAGAGCCCGTAGCCCAGCTGGCCCGAATACAAAAATAATTATAAGGGAACTGGGGCCGGTGCGGGGGGACTCAGACAGATGACCTCTCATATAAGGTGGTATAAAAAGACTAGTTGACCTAAAACCTAGGACATTATAAAAAAAAGAAAAATTCCTTTTTTCTTATATAGGTTTGACTCAGAGTATGCTTGGGCTTCATCATTTCCAGGCTGGCCGGTCTTGGGTACGAAACTTCTAGCCCGACCAGGGCTTTGGCCTGGGTAGGGCTTCTAGTTTAGGCTTTCCCCTACGCCAGCTCTACTGATCCCAATTTTTTCCTTTTTTTCTGGGTTGGCTCAGGTCTGGTTCCTTAAAATATTTAACACAGACCTATATAATTTGCAAACGGGTTGGACCTGCGAATGAATTTTAGGCCCATGGGCGGATCATGGACAAGCTTGTGATTGCCCAACTCGGGATATTCATAATATCCACTGAACTGATACCCATTACCTCACAAAGGCCAACCCGACCTATTGTCACCCTTATTCGCCGCCATAAATATTAGCTATATTTTAAAAATATTATCATAATATACACCTGAAATGTACTCGTCCCCAACACACTCATGGTTGAGTGGGGTTGGCACATTAGGATCATACGCATGCCTAGCCTAGCCTAGCCCGAGGATTGATCCCTATGTCTTCAAATTTCAAGCGTCATTCCCGTGCAAGTGCAGAAGTCCAACTTAGTAAAAAAGATGATAATAAGTTGACTTAGCAAATAATATCATCATTTTTTTTTCAAACATAGCCCAAAATGAAGATATCACAAGGAAATCATGAGAAAATCAGAATAAATGATAAGATAGAAAAAAAAAATCTATAAAAGTGTTTTTAACCATATTATATGTTTATTCTGTATTTATTTATTTATTTATTTATTATTATCTAAGAATCAGTTCATTTCACAGAGTGTTTCTTATTACCCGAGGGGTACCGTAGTTGGGTAGGACCGCAGCTCGAGGTTGCCATTCCGCACGCGCTCTCTCCTTGGGGGCCACTTGCCCAGGCAAAAAGTTGACTTATCCAATACATGGGGGAGGCAGGAACTTCACGTGTCCGGAAAATAGTCGGTTTTCGAAGAGGCCGGACACCCTCATCAGAAAAAAAAAAAAAAAAAAAAAAAGAAGTTTCTGATTATATCCCAAAATAACCCTATAATTGTAAGTACCCGGACATTTTCTTGAACGATAGCTAGATATGTAATAACACCCCTAATTAAGAGTAACAATTCCATTAAAAGGGCTCTTACGAGCCACAGTAAAAAAAAAAGTGTATTAAAAGGATCAGACGACAACAGATGTAAATTTTATTATAAATACAAACAGACGAATCGAATTTTAGTATACCAAACATACGGGAATCAAACAAATGGACAAGCTTCTCTCTCTCTTGGGTCCGTTCAATGCTTCGAATTCCAACGGTACGACTTATGGAGCATAATGCTGGACAATCAAGAAGAAATACATGTACAAAATGAGTGTAGTAGAAATGAGAATATTGTGATAGACATGTAGTAAAACAAGGACAGATAGAAATAGAAATGAATGCATTGAGGAATATCAAGGGTAGCTATAATATGTGATAAATTACGAGAGATTTGTTTGAGATGGTTGGGACATGTCTAGTGCCAACAACAGTGGTGGTGAGGAAAAGTTTTTCTATACAAGTTGATGGCCCCACAAAAAAAAACGGGTAAGCTGAAGAGGACTTGGACAGAAGTAGTAAGATTAGATATGAAAAAGACTAAGAAGTGCAACCTATCTAAGAATTCAGCTTCAGATAAATCGTAATGGAGAAACATAATTCATGTAGCCGACCCAACATAAATGGGACAAGGTTCTAATGATGATGATAATGATTAAAAAGGTCCTGAAGCAGAAAAAAGCCAAGAAAAAAGAAAAGATGCAGAAAAAGAAGAACCTCCTGCCAAAGCATCTCCAAGGAAGAAGGAAATGCTTGTAATCCAAGTCAAAGAGGCTAAGCCTGCTAGGCCAAGGCAGGAGGGCAAAGAATTAAGGTCCAAAAGCAAAAATCAAAAGTCAAGCATCAATGAAAGACCTGCACAGTAACGAGAATAAATCATTCTCTTGGTACGAGTTAAGAGCCCAATCAAATTCAAAACTACAACAGGCATTTGCCATCAGCTCTTGTAGAACTTCGTAAATCTCAGTACAATGCGGATGACTTCTATCTTCTACACGAAACACATGAACATAATTCTTCAATTCAATCCAACTACACCCAGGATCCTTCTTCACTTCCAAGCCTCTCAATTTCTTTCTTACCTTCAACACCTCCTCCCACCTCCCCACTCCTGCATAGATATTGGACATTATTACATAGGTCGACATCAGCTTAGAATCCAAACCGAACATCCTCTCTGCCACCCTCTCACCCACTTCCATATCCATGAAGAACCAGCAAGCACTTAGCAAAGCTCCCCAAACGACACTATCGGCTTCAATTGGCATTCTGTTAATAAATTCTTCCGCTTCTTGCAGATAACCTGACCGGCCAAGAAGATCAACTACACAAGTATAGTGTTCTTGAGTAGGAACCAAGCTGTACTTCTCCATCAAATGGAAAAACTGCATCCCTTCTTTGACCAGACCTGCTCGCCCGCATGCAGTTATAAGTCCAACAAAAGTAATGACGTTCGGTTCTACTCCTTGTTCTAGCATCCGTTCAAATAATGGTATCACTTGGATTCCAAGGCCATGATGCGCATACCCATTAATCAAAGCAGTCCAAGCTGCCACATTAGGTGAAGGGATGCAGTTAAAAGAGGCCTGCGCATCAGTTAGGCTTCCACATTTTGCATACATATCTACAAGGGATGTTCCTACGTAGACATTCGATGCAAATGGCGTTTTGATCACATGGGCATGAAGTGACTTTCCTTGCTGCAATGCTCCCATGCCTGAACAGGCGCGGAATAAAGTTGAAAAAGTAGACCTGCTGCATTTTACTTCTAACCGGTGCATATGCATATAAAGTTTCAGAGCCTCCTCAGGTTGCTGATTTTGGACATAACCTGAAATCATACAATTCCATGTTACAGTGTCTTTCTCCCCTTTTGTAGCTTCAAAAAGCTTCCAAGCCTCGTCGAATTCTCCATTCTGGCAATACACTGAGATCATTGTATTAGAAGAGACTAGTGTTTTTTGAGGCATTTTGCCAAACAAGCTTCTTGAATCATCAACTCGACTGCTCTGCCCATACCCTTTCATCATCAGGTTATATGACACAGTATTCAATTCAACCATTCCACTGAAAACTGATTCTGCATCTTCGATCCTACCCATTGCTATTAAACCTTCAATCAGGATATTTGAAGTGCTTAAACAAGGTTCAACCAATCCATCATACACCCTCTTTGCATCTTGTACAATATTGCAGTTGCAATATAGTTCAATTAGAGCACCTCCGATTGAAGGATCAGATTCAAACCCATATCTAATCAGAAACCCATGAATCATCTTACCCTCTCTCAAAACAGCCAATCTACCACAAGCCCTTACAACACTATCCAGTGTAAACTCATTCGGCTCTGCTTCGCCACTCGTTCTCATCAGACAAAAGATTACCAAAGCCTTCTCACACCCACCTTCACTCCGTGAAAACCCAGAAATCAACGCAGTCCATGAGACGACATCTCGAGCAGGCATTCTTCTAAAAACACCCAAAGCATCCTCCATCAAGTTACACTGCACATAACCCACAAGCATCAAACTCCACAACAGGGGGTTCCTTATATGCAACACATCAAACACCCGGCGAGCATCATCTATTTCCAAACAAGATGCATAACAATTCAGCAAAGAACACCCAACAAGCTCGAAATCCTCGAACCCAGATTTCAAAACAAGACAATGAGTCTGTTTTCCATGATTGAGAGACCTTCCCCGAGAGCACGAGTTCAATAAAGTAGAGAAGGTGGTCTCATTGAGCTTGATTCCAGACCGATGCATTGTAGAAGCTATACCTAAGGCCTCTTTGGTGCGACCCCATTTGGTGTAAGCGGAGATCATGGCGTTCCAAGAGACTACTGTTCGGTGGGGCATTTGGTCGAACAGTTGGCGGGCAGCGTCCAGTTCTCCTCTTTTGCCATGGGTGGTTATGGATATGTTGCAGGAGACTACATGCGGGAGAGATTTGTTGGGGTTGTGGTAGAATCTTGCTTTCGATGTGGGATTCTTCCATCGACGACGGCGCTCCCAGTGTCGAGAAAGTAAAGTTGAAGCTCTCGCGAACATACTTTTACTTTACTGTGTGGGGGAGAGGAGAGAGGGAAGAAGATGGTATTTATTTATCTTGACCCACTATAGATAGGCTCACTTTTGCTTGGCCCAAGGCATTTTTAGTATCACATAATCCCAATAGTATCACATAAGTTTACTAATGAGAGTGTCCAAATGAAGGATTTATCATAAAATGGAAATTGAGATTAACTATTCACTAGATTATTATTTAGGGAAAACAGCATAATACCTATTTGTACTTTGGTCATTTTGTAGAGCATCCCAAGTACTTTTGTAATTTGTACTAAACCTACACGTAGTTCTAATCACAATGCAAATATAGACGGCCGTGACGGAAAATAAAAAATGTTTGAATTTACCCCTCCATATATAATGTGTCTTGGTGTTTCCCCAAATCGATCAACTCTTCTCCCTCTCTCGTCTGCATATCTAGATCAACTCTTCTCCAACCCCTACAGCCCATCTCCTTCAACCAGAAATTCCTAAAATCCCAAACCTCACACCATTTCCCATTACCCCACTGAAATCCTAAATCAATCCCAACTCATTGTCCCTCCCACCAACCTAAAATCCTAATAGACCCAAATACTGTTGAACCAAAACCAAAAGTCCCAAACCTATTTCAAACCCAAACACCCCATCCCACATCAGAACCAACACCTTTTCCCTCGCAGCCCAAATCCTCAGAATCATCAGACCCTTCAACTCATAGAAGAGCAGCGACTAAAAAATAAAAAAAAAAAAAAAGGAAAGAAAGCAGAGGAGTGGAGAGTGCACCATCCACAACCTTCGGCGAGCTCATCACCACCTTTTCATCCCCGGAGGTCCTTCCATTGCCCGAGGATCCGAGAGCTTTTGAGATATATATATATATTATCTTTTAGCTAGATGTTACATATATGACATTTTTCCCGAGAAAATCATCTCCTAGAACTATTCAGAAGTGTCCAGAACTAGAACAGATGAAGTGTGTGTGTGTGTGTGTGGTGGGGGGGGGGGGGGGGGGGGGGGGGGGGGGGGGGGGGGGGCACCCAATAATTTTTGAAAACCCCCTTCTCCCTTTAGAAGATTTTATGAATTTTTACATATGCCCCTCCAAAAATTTCTAAAAACCCCTTTATTCTTTAGAAAGCTTTATGAATTTTTACATATGGCCCTCCAGATTTTCTAAAAACCTATTTTTTAAAAAGATTTTATAATTTCTTTACATATGAACCCCCAAAGTTTTCAAAAAAGCTTACTACATATTTTAAAACTCCATGTCTTTTTCATATGTGGGACTCCAAACAATTCTTTTCTACATAGTGGTCCCCCCCAAGGACGAATGCTTGGGTCTGCTCCTGTTTAGGGGTGCCCACCTCTGGTTTAGGGAGAGACGATATCGACCCTGTGCACGAGAAAAAATAGTTTTCCGTCATCTTCCTCCTACTCTCTTCCTCAAACCCAACCCAGTTGATGTGCAAAGGGTCTTTCCCATTGGTTTTTAGCAGGAAGGCTTGTTTCCTTTGAGGGAAATGATTGTTTTGGTCTAGGGTCAATCTAATGTGTTTTTTTTTTTTAATCCTCAAGAATATATTTGATAAGGGACCTAGGGCTTTTCTCAGAAAGTCATGGAGAAGAAATTATGTCTATTACAAAAACTTCTGATTTGGAGAGAAAAGGGGAGGAAAGGAAGTATAAAATTTCGATTGGAATGCTTTTGTCTTCTAATTTCATAAAGGCTAAACTAATTTATTTATAAAATTTAGATTGGAATGCTGTTGTCTTCTAATTTCTATAAAAGAGAAGAATGGTGATAATAATTGAAAATTTTTACTATAAAGCACAAAAAAAAAAAAAAAAACACCGCTACACATGATAGATGAGGAGCAGCATTCATGTGCATCCATCTCTCACCATATGGTGAGAGACAAACTTAATGGGGCCCAACTAGGGCCGCACTGATCATGAGACTTGGAGGGATGGAAAGAGACATCTTAAATGAGCCCATATATCAAGTTTGGGTTCAATCCCATGCCTCTAACCCCTTCATCTGTGACCCACAAATTTAACAACTTTATATTAAAGAAAATATTTTTACCCTTGACCCAAAGGTCCAATCCATTCATATGGGTGAAAACTCAATGAATCCAATGTAATTATTCCATGTGTGTAGATGGTTCGGATGTATCATAAAGTCGCCCTACTATGTTGTCCCTCACCATAATATGGTGAGGGATGATGAGCATGAATATTTCCACATGATAGATATATGTTGATCTTTCATCAAATGAGTCTCGTAAATAATGTTAATAACTTAAGAGGGCTATGATCTTTAATCTATCAAATCCTAAATAGCTTAGGAAAATATTTATTTGATAGGTCCCACTCAGATGGTATATGGGTCAAATTTATTGAGTACCATAAAATTTGTGTGGGTAATACATAAGTGAAAGAAGTTGATATTTTTGGGTCATAAGATCTGAATAGCGGGCCCCCTAGAAGCGTCTTTTGTGTTATATTCATAAGATTAAACTTAATTGCATTTTACAGCCACTTATGATAGCATGTGATTTTTATAGGTGGACCCACCAATGGATGGCCCTCAAGGCACATGGTATCACGGTCACCTACTTCTTTTTTCATATTTGTAGAGTTTTAGATTTGTAGAGAATTGATATGAGATAGTAGTTATTTTTAGAAGAGATTTTAGTAATTGCTTGAGAGAGATTTTAGGGGAGGTGAACTTTAAACGAGAGAGGTTTTAGGAGAAAGATTAAAAAAGGGGTAAATTAACCAACAGTCCCTGAGCACGGTCTTCTAAGGCATCCAGGCCAACAACTTTTTCTCTAATGTCTATACTCCAGACAGCTGGAGATATTTTGGTGAGAGGTCCCTAATACGTCACGTCATATATTTTCATGACTAATTTGCCCATTTCAACCCTCATTCTTAGGCCAAGTTCTCTCTTATTCTCTGTTATCTCAGAGAACTTCTTCCTTCTTCTTCTCTCTCATTTTTCATTTTCCGTTCCTTTCCATGGTTGTGGAGTATCCTTGCAGAGCACCTTCCGTCCTCCACAATGACTTTCGATTCTCTCTCTTTCATTTCTTCAAAGATAGAAACGGTTTTACTTTCTCTTACTTTTTCATTTGAAGTCTCTTCCAAATCTCTCTCTCTACAACTTACTCTTTCATCTGAAGTCTCTTCCAAATCTCCCTCTCTCTACAACTGATTTGAAAGAGAGCAGTTTGCTCTTTTGCTTGTTTTCCCTCTCTTTTTTCTCGATTGGATCATGGTCGTCAAGTGTTCTTGGCTTGGATTTCGATTTTTATTAGAATCTGATTTTCCGTATTCTGACTTTTGGTGTCACCGAGCTCAGATAAATTTCCCAAAATCTCTAATCAACTGGACAAGAACTCAAATAAATTTGCCAAAACTCAGATAAATTTATCTGAGTTTTGGCAAATTTATCCGAGTTTCTGGCAAAGCGCAGACAAATTTATCTAAGTTTTGAACAACTTTTTGAGTTTTGAACAAATTTATCTGAGTTTGGACCAAAACAAATTTATCCGACTTTGAAAAAAATAAACTCATTTAAAGTCCTTTTTATTTGATATCAGACTAAGACAACTCAGTTAGGTGATGATGGACACAGGAACTCGTTTTGAGGTTGTGGCTCCAGAATACATGGGTTCGATCATTAAGCCTCCATGGATAAACTATGCTAGGACATGGGGTCCTACAATAAACTACATCAAGGAGTCAAATGTAGTGGAGAAATTGGTTCCTGATAAACTCAAGTCTTCTCTGAAGAATCTAGTTAAGGTTTTCCTAAAATAGATTTATGAGGAGGAAGGGCCTACAGGACCCAAGATGAAGAGAAATTGGAATGGAGATGAGATTTGATGAAGAGGAATTAATTAGAATGACGATGAGATTTGAGTGTGTGGTCAGGAAAAAATGTTTGGTATTTACTGTTTTATATTAGAATTTGATCTGGCATATATTGTTTTATATTTGAATTATTGCTGAGTTTTGACAAATTTATCTGAGTTTTGCCAAAACTCAGATAAATTTGTCTGAGTTCTGCTTTTGCTGACCTGTACAAGGGCGTTTTGTCTTTTTCAATGAGTTATTTTTACAAGAGGACGGCCGTCAGTACGATAAAATATTGTGGACAATTTGCAATAAAAACCACAGTTGAGGGACCTTCGCCCAAATGCCCCTTATTATTATATCACCTTGTCCCCTATGTTTCTAAAATTAGAAAACAACCGATAAAATGAAATTATAAGTTATGGATATAAATGAGGAACGATGCAAAGTAAATATTCATTCTGAAGTATTCTCAACCGAACATCATTGTAGCCAGCAGTAGCCTTATGCCTTTCGTAAAGCTTTTCAAGTGCAGCAACAAAAAATTACCCAGTGAGAAGTTGAGAACGAGAGTTTCTCCGCTACTAATCTAACATACAAAACAATAAACCAAAACAATAACTTGCTTACTATGTTATTACTAATTTGATTATTCTGTTGTTGCTTTCATTTAAATTACAGTTTATAATTTATTTTTTCAACTCTAACCCAGATAAGATGAGTACACCTCTCAAATTTTATCATGGCAAAGACTCTCTACGTGTTAGGGAATGGACAAATGAATTCGAACATAAACCATTTGAAAATGACACCCTAATAGCAAAGCATGATTCCCGCAAAATACAACTAGCTCAGTGACTGAGAGTTTGTGGAAACTTCATCCCTGAAAGATATATAATGATAAAATTGATGAAAAATTGCCACCAGCTTGGGATGCTGCAAAACAAAGGATATTTGAAATTTTGCAACCATGGCATGCGGTGGAGTTTGTCGAATGGGGGTTAGTGAATATTTGCTAAACAAGGAAATGTTGTTTTATGATCTCAAAAGAATAGGGTTTGAACCAAATATTGCAGATCTAGTACGTTTCATAGTAAGCACTCTACCACCTCCTTAGCTGGTACAAGACATCCATGCTAAGTTAAAGACTAATTTTATAGACATGAGGGAATTAGGAGAAATGTTGGAAGAGATCGAGTTAGACCTTATAACAATAAGGCTTTAGAAGATTTAGAGGATGGAATGAAAAGCAACAACAACATCAAATGAAAGACGATCTCCATATTTCAGGTAAAAATGTCCTCTTATGATGACTACTAGGATAGTTTCAATGGATTATTTACCATTGACATAATACTTTATTAATTATTAAAATAAATTTCATATGCCTACATATCAAATGCGAAGAACGTGAAAGATGAAGTTACGAATACTGGGCATGAATATTTTATTTGATATTGTCTGTGTCCTAATTTGTACATATTTTGAATTTCTGGATGTTAATGTAACCGTTTCATTATTTTCATTTGGTGGTTTCGTGGTCCATGCATAGCACGGGGTTTTACTAGTTATTATATATATTAAAGTAATGGGAGGGATGTCATAGAGAGTGCCATGTCAGCAACATAAGAGTTCTTCTTTTAAAAAAAAAAAAATGCAGAACAAATATATATTACTTTGACATGCTATGTCACTTTTTTAAGGGGCATTTGGGCGGAGGTCCCTCAATTGTGGTTTTTATTGCAAACGGTCCACAATATTTTATCGTACTGACGGCCGTCCTCTTATAAAAATAACTCATTGAAAAAGACAAAAACACCCTTGTACAGGTTAGCAAAAGCAGAACTCAGACAAATTTATCTGAGTTTTGGCAAAACTCAGATAAAACTAAGATAAATTTGCCAAAACTCAGCAATAATTCAAATATAAAACAATATATGCCAGATCAAATTCTAATATAAAACAGTAAATACCAAACATTTCTTCTTGACCACACACTCAAATCTCATCGTCATTCTAATTAATTCCTCTTCATCAAATCTCATCTCCATTCCAATTTCTCTTCATCTTGGGTCCTGTAGGCCCTTCCTCCTCATAAATCTCTTTTGGGAAAACCTTAACTAGATTCTTCAGAGAAGACTTGAGTTTATCGGGAACCAATTTCTCCACTACATTTGACTCCTTGATGTAGTTTATTGTAGGACCCCATGTCCTAGCATAGTTTATCCATGGAGGCTCAATGATCGAACCCATGTATTCTGGAGCCACAACCTCAAAACGAGTTCCTGTGTCCATCATCACCTAACTGAGTTGTCTTAGTCTGATATCAAATAAAAAGGACTTTAAATGAGTATATTTTTTTCAAAGTCGGATAAATTTGTTTTGGTCCAAACTCAGATAAATTTGTTCAAAACTCAAAAAGTTGTTCAAAACTTAGATAATTTGTCTGCGCTTTGCCAGAAACTCGGATAAATTTGCCAAAACTCAGATAAATTTATCTGAGTTTTGGCAAATTTATTTGAGTTCTTGTCCAGTTGATTAGAGATTTTGGGAAATTTATCTGAGCTCGGTGACACCAAAAGTCAGAATACGGAAAATCAGATTCTAATAAAAATCGAAATCCAAGCCAAGAACACTTGACGACCATGATCCAATCGAGAAAAAAGAGAGGGAAAACAAGCAAAAGAGCAAACTGCTCTCTTTCAAATCAGTTGTAGAGAGAGGGAGATTTGGAAGAGACTTCAGATGAAAGAGTAAGTTGTAGAGAGAGAGATTTGGAAGAGACTTCAAATGAAAAAGTAAGAGAAAGTAAAACCGTTTCTATCTTTGAAGAAATGAAAGAGAGAGAATCGAAAGTCATTGTGGAGGACGGAAGGTGCTCTGCAAGGATACTCCACAACCATGGAAAGGAACGGAAAATGAAAAATGAGAGAGAAGAAGAAGGAAGAAGTTCTCTGGGATAATAGAGAATAAGAGAGAACTTGGCCTAGGAATGAGGGTTGAAAGGGTCAAATTAGTGATGAAAATATATGACGTGGCGTATTAGGGACCTCTCACCAAAATATCTCCAGCTGCCTGGAGTATAGACATTAGAGAAAAAGTTGTTGGCCTGGATGCCTTATACGACCGTGCTAAGGGACTGTTGGCTAATTTACCCTAATAAGGGTAATAATAACCTACCTACTCTAGGTTATGTCACAACAGGACTCTCCTCACTTTTTTTTTTCTCAAAACATATACAGGTCAACTCATCCCCTCCAAAACCCACCTTCCAGAATGGTGTGGTTCCACGCCTGCCCATCAAGGTCACTTGGATCAGTGGGCCCCAAAGATCACAACACCAGATCACCCTTACAAACATCATCGCCCAGTCATATACGGCCAGATGCCCGGACTATATCTGTGATCACATCGTCCAGTGGGTCCCACAACATGATTAAATATAATCAAAACACTTCAATAGTACTCACGCCCCCATATTCAGCTGGTGGGTCGGATGGGACCCACTCCTCACGGGATCCAATACCTCTTGACCTGGACCCACTAACAGATCTATGGTCTTGATCTAACATTGGGGGGTTCACGTGATCCCACGGCCCCAGCCGTGGAACAGATCCCAGAGAACTCCCTCAGGTCCGGTTGTGCACAGTTTTCAATGGTTTTGCAATGAGTATAATTCAGTCCATCTGTCTACACCACTACCCAATTTACAAAATCTTAGTTGTGGGAAAAAGGGGTTTAAAACACAAACACATCAATTTGTGGGCAACAGCACTGTAAAACACAGTAACAGTAATGTCGATTTGAGAAAATCGATGGAATCATCTCCCTAATCTCCAATCTTAACACAATTTCATTTATATTCAATTGAAAAAAAAAACAGAAGGAATTTTTCACAAATGTCAGTACAGTAATCTTCCTATGATCCATCACTCAATAAAATCATAATCCCAAGAAATCGTCCCATGTACTTTTCGGATTTGCTAAATACACATGAGGTGGGTTTTATTTGAATATTGTCCTTGCTTTTTGAAAACAGAAGATGATCATATGAAGAGGATCATCACCATCATCTTATTAAAACAAAACCCAGAGAAGCAATTGCAGAAAAAGAAAACAGATAGGGATTGAATAGACCAAGACAAACATCATACCTAAAGAATAAAAAAAATACCAAAACAAACATCATACCTAATTGAATAGACTGTAGCTAGATCTGGTACATTCTTTGTATTTGACTTATAATTTTATTTTATCAGTTGTAAGAGAGAGGGGAGAGAAGAAGAGTCAGAACACCCCCATTCGAAATTTGGGTTGTACATATCCTTTATACAGAAATTTCTTAAAAGGTTTCAATGCCTTGTCTTGTAGTGTCTTTCTAAGAGATGCATTTTCACAACTCGCCCATACCAAACCATATTCAATTGAAAAAAAAAAAAAAAAAAAAACAGAAGGAAATTTTCACAAGTGCTTTTCGGATTTGCTAAATACACATGAGGTGGGTTTTATTTGAATATTGTCCTTGCTTTTTGAAAACAGAAGAGGATCATATGAAGAGGATCATCACCAGCATCTGATTAAAACAAGACCCAGAAAAACAATTGCAGAAAGCGAAAACAGATAGGGATTGAATAGACCAAATCAAACATCATACCTAAAGAATAAAAAATACCAAAACAAACATCATACCTAATTGAATAGACTGCATATCTGGTACATTCTTTGTATTTGGAGTAGTAGATAGGAGGAGAGCACATACGCATTTGTTTTTTTGATTTTGTGGAGGAAGTTATGGGTCAGTTAGTTTAGAAAAAGTATAGTGGAGAGAGTGGAGAGATAGAAGATAGGAGAGTGGAGAAGGAGAGGAGATATTGATAGCTGGCCTGATGTATGTTAGGTAGTGAGGATTGGTACTTTGAAGCCCTGTGGTTAAACGATGGCAAAATACATTCCCTTAGAGATATAGATGAACAAAAAATAAAGAGGATGTGAATTGTCCCTCCTCAACCTCTCCTCTCTCCACCCCGGTTAAATGGTGAATGCTGTTACCATACCCATCCATATTCATTCTTCCCAAATAACCCATCCCATCTGACCCATCGTCTACTTTGGCTTTCACCAACCTTAACCCCTTCTCCAGCCCATTTTCAAGTTTCTTCATCTCATGTCCTTTTTCTTAATCTAAAATCATGGATAATGACAGGTAGAATGTAATAGTTTTAAATTATGTTTGGAAGCGTGAGATTTGGGGACCTGTTAAGTGAAAATAGTAAAATCATAGAAGTTTCAATTTTTTGATTAGACTGCATATCTGGTACATTCTTTGTATTTGGAGTAGTAGATAGGAGAGCACATACGCATTTGTTTTTTTGATTTTGTGGAGGAAGTTATGGGTCAGTTAGTTTAGAAAAAGTATAGTGGAGAGAGTGGAGAGAGTGGAGAGATAGAAGATAGGAGAGTGGAGAAGGAGAGGAGATATTGATAGCTGGCCTGATGTATGTTAGATTGTTAGGTAGTGAGGATTGGTACTTTGAAGCCCTGTGGTTAAACGATGGCAAAATACATTCCCTTAGAAATATAGATGAACAAAAAATAAAGAGGATGTGAATTGTCCCTCCTCAACCTCTCCTCTCTCCACCCCGGTTAATGGTGAATGCTGTTACCATACCCATCCATATTCATTCTTCCCAAATAACCCATCCCATCTGACCCATCGTTTACTTTGGCTTTCACCAACCTTAACCCGTTCTCCAGCCCATTTTCAAGTTTCTTCATCTCATGTCCTTTTTCTTAATCTAAAATCATGGATAATGACAGGTAGAATGTAATAGTTTTAAATTATGTTTGGAAGCGTGAGATTTGGGGACCTGTTAGGTGAAAATAGTAAAATCATAGAAGTTTCAATTTTTTTTCATCCGCTTTTCAAAGACAAAATAAATCCTTGAGAACTGGGGTCGCAGAGGATTTAACCGGTTCCGGCCCGAAGGGATTACTCTGACCCAAAAGGCTGGGACATCCATCGTTATAAAAAAAAAATAATAATAATAATAATAAATGTTTGAGAGCAAGATCTGTGACAATAATAATCAAGTCAAAACAATAATATTGAGAAAATAGTATTAGCCAACCCATTCACACAATAAAGAAGATCACATGAATTGATCAGTGTACAGACCATTTGGCAGATATTTAGGAATTTACATCAAATCATATAATACAAGATTGAAATGTAAATTGGAATGTCCATGTGTCATGATATCTGTGAGAAAAGTGCCGACCCATTGGATAGGTCTTGAGTTGACCATTCTATCTGAAGAGGATCATGTGATCTTCTTGATTGTGTGAATGGTTTGGCTAATCAACAGTTTTTTTTTCTCCTTCTTGGTGGACTTGGATCATCAGATCTTGATGAGGGGACGTTTCTCCAAGGTGGGCCTTTGATATAATGTAAATTTAATAAATCCACAGGTGCATCAATCATCTAGTGCTTGAAATTTGAACTGTAACATGCATGTGAAGGACTCCATACTATCTGCTAGAATGATAATAATTAGTAAGCAGATATAATTACAAAATAACTCCATTAACTGAATCCACACAGAGCTAATTACTTGTACAGAAGCAACAATGTACCACATCCAACCTTTAATTGTTGCATGCAAAGGTGAAGAAGAATCAGACGTAGTAAATGTGCTCAGTCATGATCAGATCAAATGATGTATTACTTGAATTAGCAGAAATCAAAGATCCAAATTGTCCATATACAGTCTCTCAAATGGACCACTAGATTGTGTTCTCACCCCCACCAGATTGTGTTCTCACCATCAAGATCATTGATTTGAGTTCCAAATCTCTATTAAATTATTGGGTGGATCCCACATATCCAATGTGATACATGGGTCCCACCAAACAATCCATGAAATACATCAGACAAGTAGACGGAAGTAACAAATAGCAACAACAAAGAGGTAGACTAGGATTTTTTCAATTCACAATACCGTAACCTTCTCTTCAATCAAGAAAATGCCGTTTGGGTCATGACAATGAGAACTTCCTATGAACAGAATTACTTAAATTCTTGTAATACACCGCAAGTCTTCCGATTTATAATTTATTCCAGCAGACTAACACTCTTTGCAGAAAACACATCCATGGATCTCAAATGGTGTGCAATGTGAAGCTTCTATGGCTTTGAAGGAGATGGTGATGCTGGAGGTTTGAAATCTGGATACTGCAAACACAAATATAGTAAGAGATATATGTTCAATCACTGAAAGTTGACAGAGATGTAGACTGAGAGTAAATACTATATCCATCATGTCGAGCCAGGCACGCTTGCAAGCACGCATCCATACACACGCATAGAAATTGTTGGGCTGGTACCATCTGGCCATTCATGTACTAGGAAGGTCCACCTGTGGGGCTCACCTACACCTCTCCAGTCTCCACCCCATGATTAATCTAAACCACTCCACCCGGTGCCCAACTAGAATTGACACAAACCCAAATTTAACATTCGTCTGAATTTTGGGCCTCATAACTGGTCATACAAATTTCAGCCTAAATTACCCTATCTAATTATGAGGACCTCAAAAAGAGTACCTCTCCTAATAAGATGATTCCCATTTTCTGCACACATGCAGTTCAGAGGGTGACCTTTCAGACCCCTGGCTGCTCGCACCTCCAAACCATTCCCTCGTCATGCTTCTAGGTGGGCCCCTCAAGCTGAATGTTCCTTGCACAAGAATGACTAAACTATTCCTGAAGAATCCTGTGCATGTCTGACAATTTCTATGGATCATCCATGTTTTTGGCAGCCCCTTTTGTTGTTTATATAGAGGCCCACCTTGGATCAAGCCGCTCCCTTCACACCCATTGACCCCTTTGAACTGGTACTGTACCTAATTTCATATTGTTCTAGACATTATTCACTGCTGGATTTTATCATAATAACTTTGCATAATGTATATGGTTAAGATCATTTTCTGAATAACTAAGGGTTAGATCATTTCCTGAATAATATTAACTGTTATAAAGCCACATTTTAACAATGAAATTATAGGCTATTTCCTATAATAGCTACGTTGATTATGTACCACAAACACTTTTATTTGAATATTTCCTAAGTTTGCTGGTGGAATCACATTGCCCCAATTGGTAAGTATTTAAGGCGGTTTAACGCAATTGACTGTTCTCTCATTTCAGTCTTTTTACAAATTAATTCTTGGAGAGAACACTCCCATACAATTTTGTATCAGTTCTTGTTAAACCTCCTAGGTAATCCATGAATCTTTTACTAGTATGTTTCTAAACCTCACAAATGTTAGATAGCAAAAAGGCGCTGTATTGTTCCATTCCTCCGGCGGTTGGGGTGCTTGAGTTCAATTTGATAGAGCTGCTAGAGGCAAGCTCGGGCCAGCAGGTATTGGAGGAGTTCTTCGGAATCACAACAGGGAAGTCTGTCTTACATTTTCTGAAAACATAGGCATTAAAGGAAAGCAGGAGTTATAGCCATCTGGGAAGCTCTTTCAGATTTTTGCTTCTTCATTTCAAGAACAATTAACGAGGGAGAGTGATTCATTTAATGCGATCTCTTGGGTTTTTCATTATGAATCAAGGCCTTGGAAGTTCTATTTTTTCTTCAATGAGATTATATTGTCCTCCGATCTCCATGCGGTGTTTTGTCATGGGTTAGATCGGCCAATAGTTTGGCGCACACTTTAGCTAAGCAAGGGGTAGATAGGATTATTCCTTGGGTGGTGTTTGTCTCGTAAATTGTAATTCTCTTTGTAGTGGGGCTATAATACTCTTATACCCTTTTCTTTGGGGGCTATTTCTCCTAATCTTGTATCTCCTTTTCATTAATAAATTTTTAATTTTCATGTGACTGACCAGAAAAGAGGGGAAAAAATCTCTCTTCAAGATAAGTATAAAAAGGAAGTACTGAAACTGGATTGAGTTCATGCAGAATCATGTTGCTCCATATAAGGATGAAAATTACCCATGGGTATGGTGAAAGTGGTCTTTGTGGTGCAGGAGCCACTTGTGCTTCGACTTCAGTCTTGGGGACCGAATTGATTTGAGGGAGTTCAGCAGCTGCCTCTACTGTCGGAGGAGTCGCCGCAGGAATTTCATCAACTTTCTCTATGGGAGTAGCTGCTGTATCTGTACTTTGGCTTCCCTCTGCTGCTGCCGGTAGAAGAGATTTTTCTTTGACCGGTGGTAGAAGTGCTTTGCCAATCATCTGCATTTCCAGTTAACTGGGTGAAGTGATATAGTAACCAGAACTGCAAAACTGCCAATTGAGATCCCTTTTTTATTAACAGAAGCTAGAAAATCAATTGAACTGTGGGTATATAAATTCGGTTGAAGCACTATAACTAATTTTAAAACTAAAACTAATGGTGTTAGCTTCCTTTTATTGAGAGTAACTAGGAGACCTGTGTTACATAGACCCATGTCATGGGAATGTCCTTTCATAGAATACACTAAACCATTATCTTAACATAATATCATCTTGATTCTATTAGGATTCAATAATTTCGAAGTTATTTGTTTCTAGTACAGCCTTTTAATTAGGAATATGCAATCTGGTTATTAGTCCTAACCATAGTAAAGTGTTTTAAGTTAGTGAATATTGAGAAAGAATACGTAAGGTAGGAAAATTAATCATCTTTTGTAACATTGGGAGAAAAATTCCTCAGATAGAATGGAGCATTGAACCCCTTTTAGAAGAGTAAGTTGTGGCCATTATCTTAAAATGAGTGAACCATTCTGTGAGTGATTGGGATCTTACCATCATTCTTATGGGTTTTTTTTTTTTTTTTTTTAAATATCAAGTGACTGTGTAATACTTTGCATATGCTAATGATTTTATTTTCGAAACTCTGCTATTGCCTATTGTGGGTTGGATTATTGGATTTTAATTTTTAAAATTCATTCGTAGTTAGAAAATAACCCTGGTCTAATATGAGGCCAATAAGTAAATGGACTGGGCCTGGATGAGCCTAGCCGTGACCCAGGCTTAAGTTGGTTACAAACATGCCATGCTCCCAACACAGCTGTCAAATGAATAACCTCACAAAATCAAATTTGGGTTGATTTTTCAGT
Source organism: Litsea cubeba (assembly GCA_012931725.1). Taxonomy (NCBI): domain Eukaryota; kingdom Viridiplantae; phylum Streptophyta; class Magnoliopsida; order Laurales; family Lauraceae; genus Litsea; species Litsea cubeba. The sequence goes on along the minus strand of CM022953.1, from coordinate 39,284,639 downwards.
GATAACTGTGAGAACAAACATGTCTGTCGAAGACTGCTGTGGAAACAGAATAGATAATGTTACAGAGAATACCAGTAACACAGACAGAGAAGATGACTAGATACCAAGATAATAGAGCTGGTTGCAATTTTATGAGAGTTTAATTACACATACGAGACATATTGGTCACAGGGTTGGCATAGAAACATACGCTCTTCCAAGAAACAATAAGAGACTTAGTGTGAGTTGTATCATTCAACAGTGGAGTGGCATCATATATCCAAACTGTAATACTACCTCAACACTGACAAAAATTACATTAAGCCCTCTGGAAAATACCTTCATGTACAACTGAACTGGATCATAGTTTCAAGGAGAAATTTTTTTAATCCATTTTCAACTCAGTTTGGGGCAGCATGGGGGGCATTAAGTATGCCTCTGCTTTTTCTGCTCTTCCCACTCCAAATAGATTCTTGGAATGTTTCAGTTCACATCTGAAATGACTTGGCAATCATTTGGGTGGGAGAAAAAGCCTCTTGTCATGACATACAAACAGGCCCCAAGTCTCAATCAATTATATCATGTATGGGGACATGGCTAATCTAGGGACTGTTTAGTGGTGACTTTAATCAATTACATCATGTATGGGGATGTGGCCAATCTACGGACTGTTTAGTGGTGACTTTTTAATCAATTGATATCATAGTTGTCATTGGATGTTGCTTTGCACACATGCTGTTATTCCCAAGAAAAAAAAGATTAATAGTGTTAACTGTTAAGTGTGAATATTTGTGACAAACGATTAATACTTTTGTGGAAGTGATTCAACCAAGATTTTTCGATCATGGAGACTAATCCCAGATGATGTTTTAAAGCTTTTAGATTTTTAATTAATATGGTGCTCAAGGCATTGAAATCTAGTCTATGATAGGCACGATTATAATTTACAGAACATGACAGGAATCTATAGATCACACCCTAGTAACAATCTATAATTGAGATAAACATGAACTTGTAGATTGGTCAGCATGATAGGATAGTCATATTACAGGAAAGGGATATTCTATATTCATATTTTTAAAGCCTACATCATTGATCCTTCAATTGCCTATATAATGGGTTTATACGACTCCAAAATCCAGTAGAAAATTGTAAAATCCATGAGAGGCAGAATAGTTCGAGTAGTGGTGTTTTCCTTGACTCCATGAGTTTTGATTGTAGCAAGTAATAGTATCCTTCGCTACATAAAATCTTCAAAGTGGATTTCAACCAAATGAGAATGTACTAAATTTTGGACGACCTGTTATGTATGATCTTATCTCATATTTATATTTTATAATTCATATTATAATATTACAAGATTTTATTGATATTATGCCGGTGTTATGTATGACTTTGAATGATTTGTAAGAATAGATATGCAAGATGTGGAGTTACAAATGACCAAGGATGAAAATAGCGGTAGCGGCGGGCGTAGCGGCCTGCCGCCAAACCGCTACGAAGCGGGTGATACGTAGCGTAGCGGGGATACGTAGCGGTGTAGCGGTGCGATTTGAAAAAAATTGCCTAAAAAAACTGAAAAAATTTCAAAAAATCCAGAAAATTGTAAAATGAAAGAATATGTCGTTCTTTTGCAAAAGTAAGTAAGAAAAGGGGGCGTAGAGTGCCCTCAATATATGAAGTCCTGTATCGCTGTATAAATAGAAAATAATAGTAATGATTAGTTTTTTTCACATATATTCATGTTTCTTAGTCATACTAATTTAGAAAGTAATGGAAAGCTCATAAAAAAAAAAAAAAACTAGAACAGGAAATAAAGGCATAAGACTTAAGAGTTAGGTCATTACTCATTAATGAACATTGAACAATTAAATATCAATACTTCAACATTCTAGGTTCAAACTCAATCAAGTGAATGAACTATGAAGTTATGAAGTGATCAATAATCAACATCCAACACCAATTTAAAAATGACAGAGTAGAGAGTTAGTGAAGGAAATAGGAATACCTTAGTCACCAGCACAATGAGGGTTCTTTATAAAATAATTTAATTAAGACCAATTTGAAATCTAGTAGTAATAGGTAACTATATCTTTACTACTATATAATTTCAAACATAATTAAACAGGTTTAATATCTTATCTAGCAAGTTATGATAATAATAGACATCCAAGCACAAAAATGGAAAGACAACCAGCAGAAGAGTCTTAACTATCATGGTCAAGTATGATCCTTTTATCTTCTTGATTGCCACTTTCTCAAAAACATGCGCTTCGCAGAGGGGGTCCGGGGGTATCCCCCACCACGGCCGTGGCGGCCGCTTTTTTCATCAATGCAAATGACATTCTTTCTTAATAGCATTGAGTGAAAATTGGAAAACTGGCACTCACAAAGCCGATCCCAATAGATTGTAGTATATTGTTGATTTTGGTAACAGAGTTGACTCAAAGTATTTGGATTAAGTCGACTCAACATAATCGAGTTCTGAGTTGAAACACCTCAAGCCCTATCACTTATTGTGTAACACGTTTGAATGGGAAAAGTAAGTTTAATTTGAAACTTCCATGAGGTAGAGGCACTCTCTGTGTTCATTTTATTATAAAATCATATTATTAATATTCTTTACTTTCTTTACTTCTTTTTCAGATTTGCCACATATTCTAATTGATGATTTGGATGAGTATATTCTGATTCATAATTTGGGTTCCACGTCCACGCTTTTTTCAGATTTGACACATAAATGTAGAATGTTATTTAAGACCCTAGTTTTTTATTATATGGACCCTGAGTCAAGTCCGGTTTTTGGTTTCAACTTATGACTGATACATTGAAAATAATTAGATCAAGCTATACCTTTATCTCATCAAGAAGCTCCGTGGGAGCAACCTTCGTGGTCACGAACTCATCAACTTGTTGAAGGGTCTGTTTTCGATCCTGTCAATGCAAGTGTAACAAAGGTTGTTAGCTTTGCCACAACTTTACCCATATGTCTGCTTTAAAATAACTTAGACATGCTGTATAAATGTCATCATGAAACCAAGAGAGAGATGTGACACTAACTTCTGCAAATAGGAGTTTCTTGGTGACAAACTGAATAAGTGCAACTGAACCTAAAACCTGGAGAAGAGTTTCAACCTGCGAGAATAGTTTTAGGGAATTAGTATATCAATAGTAAAATTTTCTAACAAATAGTGTGTGAGCGAATGTTTCCCTGCCACTACCAGCCTGACTACAAGCCCTTCACATAGCGTGGGAGCAAACATGTTATTTTCCATATCAAATCAGAATCCTATGAATCTGATGTTTGTTAGTGGCAAGATTTGGAATCAATTTAATGCAGTTTGGGCTTTCTGTGGTGTCCAACTGCAAATCCAAACCAAAAATGATCAGTCCGGTTCTAATTCAAGCCCATCTGAATTGGCCCTAAAAGAATTTGAAAAAAAAAAAGAAAATGAAAAACTAGCAGGGAACATCTTCATGCATTCGACCTCTGTAAATGCCAATGCACCTAATCCAGTTGCTGCTGCTAATCCCAGGGTAACAGACAAAGCATCTGTACCTTCCTGCATACATTCGTCAACATCATCAATGATGATGAAATAACAGCACTAACTGAAATCATTCAAATCAGAAAATTCAAAAGTATAGATAGATAGAAAATAATAGAATTTCAATATGAAGATGACCAAAGAGGATCGTTGGCAAACAAATGTTGTATCCACAGAGAACATGTCCTGCATGAAGTTTAGGCCTGACTGCTCATCGAGCAGGCCTGATATGTATAATAAATGGTTGACTCAGAGTGGAAAAAGGATGTTAAATGGTTCACACTCAAAAAGGACATGTCACATGATGAATGGCTGGGATCTCATGCAAATTGCCACATTGGAACTTATACTTAAAGTTCTTCATATCATCTTTGGGAATCATCAGCTATTGACATCAAAAAAGGTTCTCAAGATAAATATAACTCGACTAATGTAATTAATACAATTTACTGAAGTTTTACCAAAAAAATTTGCAATTTACAGAAGGGAAACAACTTGACATACTCCAAGAGAATCAATTGCATCCTTTATATTGCTGAAATCAATACTCAATGCTTTCGATGGTGCTAACCAAGGAAGTCCACTACTCTGCAAGAGGAAACCACAAGTAAAGTATTCTTAAAGTCTCTGTGTGTATCATACAAGAGGTGGATCCTCCAATAGAAACAGAAGGGAAGAGAGAAAAAGTTACAGACCATCCATCCTCGAGGACCTTCTGCACCATCTTTTATTGCATAAGCAGCTTTGAATCCATTAACAGTGGCCAATTCTGCAACCAGTTCAGAGTTCCCGTCAAACCTGGTTTCCATCCCAGTTTCAGTGGAGTTAGTCATTTGTACAAAATTTTTGCAAATTATTAGAAGCCGATATGGAAGTAGATAAAACTTGGATTTTGACACATGATGGCACTAGTCCATGAACTTATAACAAAACTGAAATATAAGAAGATAAAAATTTATTTATTTGCAATAGAAGACCTACAGGGCCTGCTATTTTACTATGTAAAATAACAACTCATGGATTCTTTAGAAGTAATGAAGTATTGACTGTGAATTGAGACTATATAGAATAATTGTCACAATCGAATTAAGGGTATTTACATATAACTAAGTTGTGCTAAAATCACATCCACTCTCCAAGCCATGGATCAGTTGAGCAACCTTAATATCACCTCCCTGGAAAATAGGCTGGTGCACTCATCAGATGGACCTTTTATGTAAACTGAATGCAGATCTTTCAGTTTCACCCAAGTTTTCTCACCAGCACATTTGTCTTTTATACTGATCCAAACTGATTGAGTAGTCTTCTCTAACTTTATGACCAAGGCCTCTTTGTGGAGGCCCTGGAGGGGGCTACACTGTGGATAGCTAAAGTTATATACGTGCCTTGAGAATTGGGGCACAAGCAACTTCTCAGGAACCCACCCGGTTTCTAGTTGCCCTGAAGATTTGAAGACTCTCATTCATTTTAAATGTGAAATGTGGAAATTGTTGCAATGTTTGATATTGTAGAACAATGCTGCTTGTTTAATTGACTGAAATTGATGCCACTGGAACTGAGAGAACTACTATATTTGGTAGAGATTCGTCTTCTTCTACTGCTGATGCTGCACCTACCAGAAAGGTTAATATGTTGTGATATGGGTCTTCTTCCACTCATACAGCCAGTTGAAAATCAAATGGGAGCAAAAGATTGGCTATAGCTCCACTCATACAGTGGGCTGCAAAATCAATTCGGAGCAGAAAATGTACCCTCTCCATATTCAAACCCATAACTGGGACTGCTACAAGTAACCGTTTGGAGGATAAGAACCTAGAGCACCATTAGATCAGGATGAATCTAAATGGTGCAGCCATCCAAACTCAACCCATGGCTATTTCATTTCACAAAACAATGATGACCCATCTATCTTTCTCATCATATTATTTCCCTCTCAGACCATTGCAGTACTATCTCTTATCCACTCTAACAAAACTGGGAAACAAATCAACAACAATTACATTCTCTCTCCAAATTACAAAACAAAGGGTATAGACTAAAGAATCTTAATCTTACTTGTCTAGGATGTACAGCGTAGTATTTCCAGGTTCCTTGAATTTGAAAGAGAGCTTATCCAAGAACCCAGGTTTGTCATCGCCTTTATATGCAATTGACACCACCTTCTTCTTCTTCTTCAAGCCCCGGATATCTGGCCTCCCCACCTTCCTAAACTCTGTTGGTGCTCTAATATCAAGCAATTCAGCATCAGCCTGTTCAGATAACTTCGCAAACGCAATCTTCGCAGATTCAACTCCCCATGACTTGGGCTTCTTCAGAATCTGGGCTAGAACAAGCGGCACCGCCAAAAGGGCGATTCCACCCGCTACAACTGGAGGATTTTCATTAACAAACTTCAGAAAACCATCAAGAAGACCCCCTAGATCAAAATCAGAAAACCCAGAAAATGGGGAGGTGCTCATGGACTGATCCAGAGCTTCCTCATATGTCAGAGCATCAGCAAATCCACCACCATTTAAAACAGCAGAAAGAAGAGCTATGCCCCCACCAGCAGCAACAGCAGGTTTTGGGAGTTTGAATGGAGGAGTTGAAGGGACTGAGAAAAGCTTTCTGGGTTCTGTTCTTCTTTCAGAAGAAATGGTGGGTTTGTGAACTGAGACTAGAGTGAGGCCAGCTGCATTGAGAACCTCCATGTATCAAGAATTCTTGGGCTTTTTCACAGTTTTTCAAGGAATTGGGGTCTGGGTGTTGAAGCAAATGAGGGAGAGCCTATTCCAGTGGGAATTGAGGTGTTTTCATGGTTTAATTGTTTGTGGGGTGGAAATTGAAAGCTTGAGAAGGAGCCATTCGGTCCAAAACCTAGAGATGGTGTGATGGAATGGAATGCAGGTCATAGGTGCTGAGTTGGAAAGAGAGGGTGTGAATGGCCAATGGAAGGATGCCACCTGTGAAGTGTGGATGAGATGCATTGAATTTTCATGTGTTTCTGTGGCTGAGGACATCTCTTCTCCTGTTTCTACACAGTACTGGTACTGGAGGTACTGGAGGTGGAAGCCAGTACCATACAAGAGGAAAGGTGGTCTTGTACAATCAGTTGGGGGTGCAACTTGGGTCGAGCCAAATCCAAACCCCAATGGCCCACATGGTCAAAATTGAAATTTGGGTTAGGCTTGTTCAGGAAATCCACATCAATCTGGGTTGGTTTCTGTTTGTGCTTTGGGTACCCAATTTCTCAGCATGGGGCTTTGAAGATCTGGTTGGGGCCATTTTTTTTTTTTTTTGTACAAAATTAGCTCCATTTGAGTATTTGACCATCCTAACTCCTTCATTTACGGCCCACAAAATTTTACTGTCTAAAATAAATATAGAGTCAATCCATCAGTCCTGTTCATTCTAGTAAGTGCAACCCACGGGATGTGTAGGTGAGCCCCACTATAGTTGCTCACAATGCACACTTGTGCATGGGATAATTTCTGATATTGGGTTTATATATTTATATCCATAAATTTGAGTACCCAACCAGATGCAATTCAACCCAACTAAACCCAAAATTGCACTCGGGCAGTGAATTTACTTTTCAGGTTGGGTTTGGGTCAAGTAAGTTCAGGTTTCAATTTTAGGCTTAGGTCACCTACATACAGTGCAGGCTGGGCTTGGGTTGAGCCAACGCACCCGAGTGCTACACAATCATGCAGGTGCTGCTTTAAAAAAAAATCTATTAAAAATTATGGGTCCGCCCTCAAAATCCACATGAAAATACTCAATTTGCCCCAAAACCAAATTACCTAGTAAGGTTCACACCCCGCAAACAAAAATCTTAGGGCCGCTACTGCATCCCACTCTTCGTGCATTGCGGTGATTGCACTAGGACTGGAAACTTGTGGGCCGCACCACCAGTGGACCATAGGCAGAAGTTTTTTACCCTTGGTGTTTTTTATTTTTTGCGTGTGTGGACGCGTTAGGTTGGACAATCGCTAAGAAGTGATACCTCAAACTTAAAAGACCGAGGGATCTATGCGTAGGCATGTTGTGATATCAAGATGCCAACACCACTCAACCGTAAGTGAATGAGCCTTTTCCTGGAATCTGGGTGAAGAAGAAGAAATGAGGAATCTCTCAATCTAAGAAAATCTTGGAATCTTCTTTTGGGCCTTCATCTTCCTTAATAGTTAGCTCATCTTCTCATCTTATGGTCTAATTTCTTCCTGTTAAGCAGAATAATAGACCGGCTAGAAATTTGCAATCCTGTGAGTGGATGGTAAGTGCCATGTGTTTATGATTCACTTGTTGGGATTTTATGGAATTCTAACGGGTGGGCCATACATCCACAAGGACTGATGATCACAACCATCATCTGTTCAAGAGCCTCAAATTAAGTTTAGCAGTTTCTTTTATAAGCAAGCCATTAAGCCGATGGCCATGATCATCAAATCTTGCCCATGTAGGGCCCACATCATAACCATCTATTTGAGGGCATCGAAAGTTTTAACGATACACATTGCCACTAAACATAGGAGCCACTGAATATAAGGTTACAATCATTAGATCATGCCCGTGTAAGTAGTCTCACCCCATATTTAGAACAAGGGCTTCCATTGGCACACACCCTCACTGATTATACCATGAAACTAAGTGGCTCCCACAACCAAGTTCACAAATTTGGAAGGTACATATACAACTCGTTTGTAGCCAATTCTTTCTCAATTTTTTACACATGTAAACTTAATGACCCGCCAAAACAAATTCTTTCAGAGAAACTTTATGGTGTAGTAGATGGATACATATAATAAGAGAGGCCCATTTGTATCTTCATAAATCAAGTGCAGGTAAAATAGTTTACAAGCAAATCAGGGTTTATGCATTTGGCTACCTAATCAATGCAATACCAAGGCAATCAAACACATACTGTAATTTCCTTTTTAATCTGTGAGTATAAAGTAACACTGGACCTTATCATAAGTATAAAGGAGAATTTCCAAAAAAAGGTGTAAGACTTTTGACTTATTTTCAAGAAGGTACATGAAGTCTTTAATATTTTAAGAAAGTATAAAAGTTATCACGATAGTTTCAATCAAGTCCTCTCCATAAGTTCTTTTTGAAAGATGACAAAAATACCCCCATGTCATTTTTCAAAAATTCCCTTAAATAAGTCATTAAGAAAAATGAAAGTCTAACCCAAATGGCCCAATGGGGCCCACTTCAACTGCCTTTATGCATGAAAAAAAAAATACGAGATTCCAAATGACTAAATAACTAGTTTCATTAAATGGTTATGATCATTAAAAAAAAAAGGAAAAAAACTAACTTTAGGGAGGAAAGATTAAGAAAAGACAAAAACTTAAAATAAAGAAAAGATATTTTTGGTCGTCTCTTACAAAAATTACAAAGAGGAATTTGTGGAAAAGTTTTCTACTTTTTTGAAACATCCAAGTCTGTATGTACCTTTAAAAAAAAAAATGAGCCAAAAGTTTTATAATTTTTTTTGAGAATTTCACTTTGTATAGTAAGGTTGAGCAAATAAGTACACAGTCCTAAGTTAACTGTGTAGAAATAATATCAACCGTTTGCACAACAATGCCTTTGGGTGAGATCAACTACATAGATTGAAGCTATGGTTTGACCGAACGGCGAGTAACCCTCTCCTATTATAGGTCATTTCCAAGCTCATCTGCTATCAAGGTCCATTTGGGTTGAGAGTCAGGATTGTCATAATTAAAAGTGGGCCCCACATCCATGGATTTGACTCCACCTTATAATGAGTTCTAGTGTATCTAATCACTTCTCTTCATTTTTGGCGGATAACAAAAATATTGAGAAGGCTCAAGTCAGCTTTGTTTAGCACTATGTTTACTGTAACCGTACAATCAATGATCTCTCTGTTCTAGTTCTTTGTTAGGTTACATGCCTAAAGCATTTAAAATGGCATTCTTTAACCCAGGAATCATTTTTCTCTAACACTTGTAATTCCACTGTCTCTCACTCTCATCAACTTTAGCTTGTACAAAAATCATCATTATGTATTACTAACATCACTACAAACGTTTGTCTTTGTATGAAATAACTTATCTTTCAAAGGCAACTGCAAATCAGTAAAATTCAACTTCTACAAACTGAGAACCATTGCATGACAATCCCAATGGATGGCACTTGTGAGTTCTTTTATAAGTTAAATAAAAAATTGAAGCCACTTATGAGCAGAGATCACATCCATTAATGACTCAACTTCTCCTTATCTAAGCCACTGCTGTGGCAGGCACATCTGTCAAGTTGCTTAGAGAGGAATTAATTGATGCATGGAAAAGTAGAAAACCCAAACGCAGATGATGCAAGGCCTTTACAGTTAGTTATTCTGGTGTTCTGCAAATCTTCAACTATGTAACATAAATAGCCATGGAAAGAGGCAAACCTAGAAGGAACTACCAAAATTGTGTCTACCAAAAATAACGTTACACTGAAAAATAAGTATAACTATGAGGCCATCCAAGAATTGTCCAAGAATTTACAATGACATCATAAAAGATCGAAGAAATAATCCAAACCTTGCCCAATTTCCCAAATTGAGATACCAGCTCCCCAAGATCTAGCTTCAGCCAGTCGCAAGGAAATTGACTTTAGTGATGGATAAAACACAGCATGATTGATGTTATTGTCTGAATAAATGAAGAAGTGCTCTGCAAAGTTATCCTTCCATTGCAGCACAGGTCTGTGCTTCTCCATCAAAGACAGGTACTCCCTGCCAGTGATAGCTCCACCACCTGAACCTACAAAACCGAAGAGAAAAAAAATAAGATCTCTCAAATTTTTAGACAAATTATTAGAATGGAGTAATCAGGTAGAAAAATTCATCATCAGTTTCTTTCAAGCAAGACAGTGAGCAGTTAAAGTACTCCTGATAAAGATTTTAAAGATACCAAGATCACAAGAAACTACAAATTATTAGTTGAATGTAGCACTTGAGGTAGATGATAAATCAAAATAACATTCAGTAGGATACACGGAACAAAATATCATCCACTACAAACATAGCAGCCGATATATCGGGCGTAGCAGCCATAAATTGAAATTATCACCGCTACGGTATAAAACCTAGTCGAGCTAAATAATTTTCATTTAAAATATTTTTTTCCATATTTCTAGTCCCCAAGAGCCATTCCTAAAGTTGTCTCTACCCTTCTATGGTTCCAAATAAGTAAAAAAAAAAATCCGCCACATAAGATTCGAATTCTTTTTACTACTTGAAAAATTCACACCGCTACGTATTGCCGCAACCGCTATGTATCGCCCAATTCGTAGCTCACCCGATTCGTAGCATTTTGCAACGGCGCCAAAAACTTGATGTAAATTCCGCAAGTATACGGTTATCTCAAGTAATATAGACTATGGAACGGTTATCTCAATGTATGGTTTTTACTCATTTTCAAGAGTAACCTTAGTACATTATCCAATACCCCATGATCCATTGACGAAGATAGGGTTGATATATTTACAGCTTGTAAAAAATACAACAAAATAAATGAAGTTAACAAGATGAACGTTTAGAGAGAGAGAGAGACAGTCACATTTAAACTATATACATAAGAGAGAGAGTCACATTTAAACTATATACATATCTGAATGTTTCATAGAGGATTTGGTATGATGAAATAAAATTCTTTAAATCAATTAAATATGACAGACATGGCGAGTCCAATGCAAGTAATATGTAGTGATTCCAAGCATCTACTACTTAAAACAAATTTCTTGGATGCATTGAAACCATGTACCTTCTGAAAGAATGAAATCGTTTCCATAGAAATTGATACCAAGGAAGATTTTATCCACATGACTCGGAGAACCATTAGCTGTTTCGCCAAGAAGCATCTGCAGAGAGGATCGGATCCAGTTCAAAGGGGCATTTGGGCCAGGGCTATGAGGACCTGAGAAGTCATAGGTCATCAGGGAGAAACCATCTACATCCTCACTCAAGCTCTGGAAATCATCTGGGCCAAAATCATAATTTTTAAGTTCTTCTGAACGCGGTGCAGGGATAACATAAACCAACTGTAAGTGACGATTGGAATTGTTCCTCTCTAAGTGGACTGAGTGCAGGCTCTTTGCTAGTCGTTTGACAAAGTCCAGTGCCTACAATTACACCAAGAAAGAGTTCCATAAAACCAACATCAACATAATTTAAGAGGAAAAGGCAATTCATGAATGCCACAGTTACAAGTTACTAATTAAAACGAAAAAAAGGACATAGTTCCAACTTAGAAGCATAACACCCAATCCATAGTCACACACTACAAAATACTCATCACATTAAAGTTTAAGAGCAGTGCACTTAAGAGAACCTAGGGTAGCATCAATAGGTGATAAATTAAGAGAGACTCATTTGCGATTGTTTGGACAAGTCAAAATTCAGGCCGCCATGGTGCCACGAGGAAAAGGTTTTTTTATTTTATTTTATGCAGGTTGATTGCCTCTCAAGGAAAAGGAAAAGGAGTAGGCCGAAAAGGAGATGGATGGAAGTAATAAGGATAGATCCAAAGAAGTGTAACCTATCCGAGGATTTGACCCCGGATAGACTAGAATGGCAAAACAGATTCATTCAGCTGACCCCAACTAGTTGGGGGACAAGGCTTTGAAGATGATGATTAAAGCACTTCAAATAGGGATTAAACACCCTATACAATAATAACAAGGATGATGGTGCTTGAGAGGTAAAAGAACCATATCAAACTACAGTCCCCATTAGGCTGGCCAAATGCAGCTAAACGAACCGAATACTAAGAATCAATCGCCATTATACTGGACAAAATGCAATTGATTACATTCATGAAACAACCCACACAACAGAAATTTATATTCAGACGAGACACATTTCATTCATATTGAAAATTAAAAAAGATAAAAAGAAATTTACAACATGCTAGAATATCAGACATGATAACAAATTATTCAAGTATAATTCTGCAAAAGAATATATTCAAATCTACTTAATTGCTGCAGCATAAGTGATCCAATATAAGGGAATGATCCTACAATTTTATAGCCTCCACAAGAGGTTTCTGGAGAAGAACTCTGAAGAGGTTGGCATATTCCCCTTGATTTAATGTGGATTGAACAAACATTTGATTCAAATATTGAAATTCAAAGGTTGGCCCTATTGGATTTGGACCTATCAAGGCCGTCAGCCCATCTACGCCAAATGGATGCTACACATAAACCTACTAAGTGAAGGGGCCCATCAAGGCCTAATTAGAAATTGTCCATAAAGGAACTCACTTAGATGCCAAGGCCCATTTCCAGTCCATTAAAGACAGTGGATGCGGACCCACAATGATGACGCCCAGCAAGAACCAATTGGATGTTCGACCGTCAAGACCAATTTGCAATGAACACACCAAAGCCAATTGTCATGAAGGCCCAGGATCCAAGTTAAATCTCAATGTGAAACTTTAAAGCTCATTATCAGATGAAGATCTATGCCATAAAATATAATCTCAAAACGAAGCTCCAAAACTCCTTGTTAAAACTCTAAATGCGAAAAACCCAATGTAGAAAGTGTGTTATCTTCAAAACCTATCAAGGCCCAACTTCGAGGTCAAATAGAATAAAGTTCGTTGTGGCCAATTGGATGTCAAAGCCTATTAAGCCCAATGCAAAATAGACCAACTATTCAAAAGTTAAGAGTACAAATGTCAACATGACAACCTTTTATATTTTCTTTTATTTCTGTATTAGCCTTCTTCCTAATAATCAGAGGTTTTCTTCATTTTGCAGATGTTATTAATGATTAGTGAATTTGCACATCCAGGAGTGCAATATACCCACAAATTCATGATAAAAACCTTGTATCAAAGGAGGGAAATTTGAATCCAATGAATTTTTGTGCATTTCATTTTTTATGCCTAAATTTGTTGAATAAATATAATATAAAGGTGCATCATAAGCTTAAGATTAATTAATATATAGGTTGATGATGAACATGAGAAAGAACGAACAAAAGTGTCCATTGATAACATCACCCAGCAATCAAGGACATAAATCAAAGGTAATTCAATAACCAGCATCATGAACTAGATAATAAATAGTACATGAAATTTGCAAGAAGCATCAGAGTTCATAGTTACCATGCCACGCATGTCTTTGTCATCCAAAACTCTGTAAGCTGCCCACCTTGACCAGGATTCTAGCACTACACCATCATATCCCATGTCCCTAAGACATTGAAGAGTGAATGCTCAATAACACAAGCAAGCATTTTGTCAAAGGCAAAAGCAAAAGCATCTTTGGTTGGAAGGAAGCAACAGAAGAAAGCTTACTTGCACTCCGTTACAATGAGATCAATCACCTTCTGCCACTGCTGCTTCTTTCTAAGCAGTTGAGTAGGAAATGCTTCAAGAACAACTCTAGGTAAAACCTATTACAACATTAAAGAAATGAAAACGATACTCTTTAAAAACATGAACAGATAATTGTAAACTCTACAGAGTAGTGCTATAGAATCATTTTCCAACAAAATGATAAAAACTGATTCCAGAAATTCCAAAATCTTGCTAAGCAAAGAGGTGGGATCCAGAGTCTGGTGAGGGATTGCAGGTTGGGAACTTTTTGGGTGATAAAAAAATAAAAATAAATAACTGGGTGGGGGTCTCTACCAAAAGATGAGACCTGAAGGTAAAGTAAAAGGGTGAGATTCTAAAAAGGATGTTTGGGGCAAGAAAATTAAAATATAGAAACAGCATTTCCATGGTCGAATGGGCTTCAACTCAATGAATCCTCTTGTATATGAAAGCTACAAGGTGTACTACGGTAGTTTTAAACTTTGGAATATACCCTTAAAGAGGGAAAGGCAGGACAGGTTGAGTCCTTATCTTGGATGATATGGAGCATTCTCTGGAATCTTTTACCTAAGATATGGTTAATTCCTGCAACACTTCGATAGTACTGTGCACCAACCTGAACACGAACTTTGCCAGAGTTCTGGTTCTAGAACACACCTATGTTTCTCCCTAGACCTTTTTTTTTTTGTTGATACGCAGGCAGAAGTTTTCTCCCTGGACTAGAGAGGCCATGAGAGGGTAATTCTGCAAGAATCCTTCAAACGTTGACTTTAGATAGGTTTTGTTTGTCTTTTATTCACGGGATATGAAAATGTGATTTATTTATGTAAAATTTGCATGAGTGGATTTTACATGTGAAATTTACACGTGAAATACAACTCCATGTTTGTTTGGAAGCATCATTTTCACAAAAGTGAATGTTGAACGATTCGGATTACATACGTAAAATCATCATATATCTCAAAATCTATGAATGGATTAAGATATGAAACTAGACGTTTTGAGGTTTTAACGGATCAATAAAAAAAAATTGAACATGATTAAAAATTCAGGGCACATAGGAGCCTACAAAGGGATTTGATACAATGACCTGTACCAGACATCATTTGTAATGGCGCCTTCTTTAACCAAAGAGGTGTAATCAATGATGAAAATAGCGGTAGCGGCCCGCAGCCAAACTGCTACGAAGAGAGCGCTACGTAGTGGCGTAGTGGTGCGATTTAAAAAAATCGCCCAAAAAATCTGAAAAATTTCTAGAAAACCCAGAAAATTGTAAAATGAAAGAAAATGTGGTTCTTTTGCAAAAGTAAGAAAAGGGGGCGTAGCGGTGCCCTCAATATATGAGGTCCTGTATCGCTATACGATTATAAAATAATGATATTAGAGTGTAATTTGGGTATGGCCTTACTTTCTATTAGAGTAAAATTTTGTTGGGTCTTATTTCCTATTAGAGTAAAATTTGGATGAGGCCTATTTCCAATTAGTGTGCAATTTGTTTGGGTTCTATTTTTCGTTAACGTGAAAGTTGGCTATAGCCCTATTTCCAATTAGAGCAGAATTTCATTGGGCATTATTTTTAATTAGAGTAAAAAAACTAGTAAAGGCCCTAATTGATATTTCAATTAAATAAGATTTGACTAGGACATGACATATTTTATTTCAATACTTGGGCCTCATTGTGGAGCCCATTAAGGGTTTAAGGGATGAACATTTTTTTTAAAGAGATAGCAAGTTAATTAGGTGGGCCCACTACTGCAGGGGCCACACATTACTCTTGTAGTAAAAGAAAAGAGGAACGAAAGGCACTGGTGGTTGCCCTAATTTATCGTCTTCACAGAAAGACCGAGCGAAAAGAAAAGGGAAAGGAAAGGAGGAACAGGAGGAGAAGAAGAAAAAATGGGGAAGGAGGAAGGTCTGCTGCTACCTGGTGCGTTGCTGCTTCTGCCGGTGCGATGCTGCTGCCTGTGCGATACTGCTGCCGGTGCGATGCTGCTGGCTGCTGAAGTGATGGGGACTGGGTGCTGCTAGCTGCTGCTGTGATGCGGACTGGGTGCTGCTGGCTGCTACTCCCTCCAGGTACGGTTATCATCTCCTCCTCCTTCCCCTTTTTTTCCTTTTCTTCTTCTCCACCAGGTAGTTTTTTCCGTTTAAGTTTTCTAGCATGTAGCGGCCGATACATATGTATCAGTGCGTATTGGCTGCTACGGGTAAATAGCAGCCGATACGAGCCACCACACTTGTGAGCGGCGATAAATACCAAATATCGTGGCGGCGTAGCTGGCCGATATTTTGATCCTTGGGTGTAATTGTATCTACCTGTTTAGGTGTGAAAATTTTCATATGAAAATGGTCTCATCCACACAATGTTTTCGAACCTCATTTATGCATGTGATGCACAAATGAGTGAAAATAAACGTGACCATGCATACGCATGAGCAACATTTACATATGTAAATGAATGCAAAGAAATGCCTTCAAAAGGGGATAGTCGATATGTTAGAGGATTTTCTTTTTGGTAGATTCCACTCTTCAAAGGTAGATTATTCTGTTGGATGGCTTTGCCCAATAGCTTCATTACTTGTTTATTGAGGAACTTCAAAAAATAAACGAAGCAAGACTTGCCCAACAAGATCTTTTACACTCGATCATTCTTTTAGATGTAACCACTGTTCCCCCACCTATTTCATGTTCAATAAGACTGAGTAGAAGATCCACCTTTCATAATTTGTATATTGACATCTGGGGTGACTTTCTCCAGCTTAACGGAGTGACATCTGTTCTTCAAATTATTATGAAAATGCAGCAACGTGATGATGTGGGGGATATCTTACGGAGGAACCCTCCCTCCCTCTCTAACTTTAGTCTGAATTCTCAAATGTCTTTTTTTTTTCCTTCAAATGATGACTTTAATAAAGATAAAAGCCGATGTAGTATAGGAGCAACATACTGTAATTATTACACAACAAAGAAAAAAGGCATTGCTACAAGGGAAAAAATATAGGCTTAAAAGTCATAAAAAGAGAGATTCCTCAGTGGAAAGAAGTAAACTCTCCTTCATAACTCCTGTCAGCGGAAGAATTATTGGCTTCTCCCCATGATGTGATAGAAGGAAGCATGGAGTCAAGTTGCCAGGTTCAAGATTTCTCCCACCACTTCGTCTAAAATCTCCATTGATGCAGGCCAGACCCATCATGAACCATGGGTCGACCAAGCCCACTGGGCCCAGTGCACAGGCCCAATGGGGCCAGCCAGTTTATTACGGGAGTTTTAAGTTACTCGAGAGTCTTATTTGAGAGTTTTTTTTTTTTTTTTTTGAAAAGGATGATTAGAGTTTTAATTTATTTAGGAGTCGTTAAATTATCACTTTAGCATGATTTAGTTTGTTTAGGAGATTTAATGATTTAGTTTCCTTTATTGTTTAGGAAAGCAAAGTCCCACCAGGAAAGGGGAAGTCCAACCCCTCTTATAAATATGAAATCCCTCCATTGAAAGAGACAAATTTCATTGTTCAATAATATATCTATTATGGGTTTTCCTTTGGTTGTTCTTCGATGTAAAAGTGTTCGTGTATGTTGAGTTCTGAAAGGAATTCGGCCAACCGCCATCTGTGGAGTTGGTCCTCGCTTGAATCCGTCCATGTTTCAGCAAACTCCCTAGTGGAGTTTGTCCACATTCATTCCACACCCGTTCGCGAATCCGGGGCTGTATCATCCATGGTGATTTACATCTGTCCGAGGCCCATTCAATCACACAAGCTAAGTCACCTTCCACTAAAAGGTTGCTTATGTTCAGAAAATGGGCCACACGAAGTCCTGTTCTAAGGGCAAGCATTTCGGATTTATTGACTAGGCAAAACCCGCAGGACCAAAGAGAGATAGGATGTCGTGACTCCGTGAGCACAATACTTTGCAAACCTTGGGTTACCACTGGCCCTTCCATCAAAACTCAGATTAAAAAGGCCCTCAGGTGGCGGAGACCATCTGATGACAATGGTTTGGTAGATGGGACGACAGAAAGTTGCCTCCTTCCAGTTTCTTATAATGATGGAGATGTGAAAGTCTCAAAACAGGTAGAAAAGAGAGACATGATTCAATGAGGAATTTCGCCCTGTCAACCAAAGTATCCAAAGAAGAGACCTTGCCTTGAAAGCATCGTTCATTACCTTCTTTCCATATAACCCATATGACATCCAAGATGTCTTCCACAAGATCTTGCCCCTACCTGAACCAACTGACATTTCCAAGCTTGAAATAATTGAGAGATAGACTCGGGGAAGAACCCAATTACAGTCAAGCATCTAAGAATAGAATACCATAGTTGATTAGCAAATTTGCAGTTAAGAAAAAGATGGGCCATTGATTCTGCATCATGAAGGCACATGGGACAACCATCACAATGATAAGGCCCCAATGAGTAATCCACCCAAAGGCTAAGACCCTTGGAGAGCCTTTATATGCAAAAGGTAGCTTGTCAAAGAACAGGATTTAGAGAACACCAATAAAGCCCTGTAGAAATAGGAGACAGGAAATCAACATCTATCAAAGCTGTCCAAAATCTACAATCTCTACCATTGGAGGGGACATAAACTCTGGCCACAACACATAGCAAAGATGTAGGCCAACTCTCTTCTTCTTCAGTTAAGTTCTGTCTAAAACTGGGACCCCACACAACTGTACCAACTAGTCATTCCATGAGAAAGATGGCCAAAGAGTGTTGTTCCCTAGCAGAACGAAAGAGAAGGGGAAACTGGGCCAAGTGTCCAACCAAAATCTAATAGATTATAGATTCACTATTGCCCATTATAAAATCTGAAAAAGCTTCCTTGTTTGAGAGGAGACCTCTCCCGATACTGATTGAGGAGGAGGGTTTGGATTGGGAAGTTTCCATCAATTGCTTTTGACTTTATATTTAGCCATAACAACTTGTTTCCATAAGCCATCGTCCCTAACTATCCATGGGCATTTCCCCCAAAAGAGCACGACTCATCAATCTAATAGGTCTAAAACTCAAACCACCTTTTTTCCTGTCTTTGCATACCGATTTCCAAGCTACTAGACTAAAATTTTCAATTAACCTCCCTACAATGCCATAGAAAATCATGCTGAAGTTTTCATATCCTTGAAACATCGTTTCCAAAGTTTTGCCTAGACAGGATATGCCTTATTTGCAAGCTGGAACACCGGTCAATATGGTCTTCAACCTTTGTCGAGCTATTTTTCCACAGGACCTCCCCTACCACCAAGTTACGGGATGGATTGGTGTGGTTCCTCTACGCCTAGGACATGAAACCATGTGCTATGGCTCAAATCCATAGTCAATCCTATCAATCCTAATTCTGATAGGGAAGTTTTTTTTTTTTTAATTTCTGATAGGAAAGTCATAAATAGGAAAGAAAGGTGCGCGCAGATGTAGAAAAGTTATAACTAGGAAAGAAAGGTGCGCATAGATATTAGAAATAGAAGAAGGTTAGATTCACCCTTTTCCGATGGAATCAAATGAAATTGTCGATGATACAGCCTAGATCCACACGAATTAGATAGGGAGATTGGGCTAGGCAGAATTAATAAGGGCAAACCCCCCCCCCCCCCCCCCACACACACACAGCACAAAAAGAAAAACAAGAGAGAGATAGAGAGAGAGAGAGAGAGAGAGAGAGAGAGAGAGAGAGAGAGAGAGAGAGAGAGAGAGATTGGGCTAGGCAGAATTAATAAGGGCAAAGCACCCCCACCCACACACACAAAAAGAAAAACGAGAGAGAGAGAGAGAGAGAGAGAGAGAGAGAGAGAGAGAGAGAGAGAGAGAGAGAGAGAGAGAGAGAGAGAGAGAGAGAGAGAGAGATCTGGATTTCCAATTAGCAAATCTTTTCTCCATTCTAACAACAACTTGGTTCCAAAGAGCATTATCCTCCCCTCATAAGCACAAACGAAGACCAGTAGGAAAAGCCTTGCATCTAATAAGAAGAGCTAGATCTTTAAGGCAAAATAGGTCCACACCCATGCCAATGAGCTCACTTTTGAGAAAATTAACGTTGAAGCCGGAAACGGTTTTGAAGCATAAAATGTTGGCCTTCACATTTTTTTATTTGATCCTCTGTTGAGTCACAGAAAATAAGTGTCAACTGCAGATTGAAGGTGGTTAATTGAAGGATCTTCTTTCGTAGGTTTGAAACCGAAAATGAGATTACTATTCCCTGTGGCTTCAATCATTCTACTAAGGGCCTCCCCCATGATGACAAAGGAATGGAGATACAGGGTCACTTTCGCATGGTCCCCTCCCCTTGGAGCAAGGAAGAAACATTTGGGGGAACCATTGATAACGATCGAGAAATGGGCTAAAGAAACAAAATCTTTAATCTAGCCCCTCCATCTAGCACTGAAACCCATCCACTGTAACATGTAAAGAAGGAAATCCCAATCGATTTTATCAAAAGCCTTCTCAAGATCTAACTTACAAAGCAAACATAGTTTCCTGCTTCTCTGTCAAGAGTGAATGCACTTGTTAGCGACGAGAACACTACTAAGAATTTGTCTCGAACGCAAGATAATAGCCGAGAGCACCTTTTGAGGTCTAGAGGCCAAGCTTTAACTAGAACTTAGATGCAGCATATTAAACAAAAAGGATGGTAGTCTTTGACATTCGCAACGCTAACCCTTTTAGGGATTAAGGCTATGCAAGATACTCCTGTGCTTGGAAAGTTTGCTTCTAGAGTGAGATTCACAACCTTTACATTCCTTTTTTTATAGGTACCTTTATATATTATTCTATTTTTTTATATACACGCCGTACAAAAAATAACCATGAATATTCACAACTTTTTCTTAAGTTTCTGTTTCCAAAGAAAAAGGCAAAAACAAGCAAAGATATCAATCTAGGAACAATATATTGCCTAATATGTAAAGGTTTTGGCTATATGGCGCAGCCCCAAATCCTCAATCGGAAAATAGACCAATCTCATCCAAGGATGGATTCAGCCACTAGGGCACACTCATGATGGGGAGGAATACCATAACTAAGAGAAAATCTCAAAACTTAGAAAACTAAGATTTAATTGATGATAAGCATTCAATTACAATGAGACCTAACATCCTTATATAGAGGAGTTGGCTTGATCCCTAAGAAATAATACTTTCTAATATTTGAATACAGCCTAAACAAAATAGTTATAGACTGGACCCAATTGGTTGGCCGACCTTTGGTCTGACCTGCATCAATTCTCACCGGTCTAGAGAAACTCGACTATGGCGAGTGAACAACTTGATAATACCGGAGAGAATTCGAGCGCAAGTTCGGAAAATATCCTCCTGGGTCGAAAATCAATCGCACAAACTTCAAAATTTTCCTATGTTCTTCAGTCTCTTGACATGACTTGGAAGTTTGACTCAAGCTTTCCTCCATCTAAAAGTAGAACGGAAGTGTTGCTTGTTCTGATTTCTGCATTTACCTCGGATGCATGATCTGCCCAGCTGAATCTGCCCTATCTGAGTGCACGTTGCAATTTTCCATTCGTGATCCCTGAAGATGAAGTCAATGTGGGGGACTTCAACAATTGGTTCTTCTTTGGATGCCTCCTGATCAAAGTCATCAATGTGCGCTTGTCATTGTTCTTTCACTACCTTCTTGGCTCGTGATTAACACTATCTAGATCATCTTCTACTTGTTCTGAATTTTTCGTGAGATCAACTTTGCGTTGACCATGCGCATCTATGGCATCCTTGATGACATCTGTCATGTTTGGCATCTCCTTTAGTGCAATCATGATTTGAGTTTCTTCTCTTTGCTCTTTCTTTGATTCAATTGAAGGAGATAATGTAGACGAATATGGGGCTGTCGATTTCATTGGAAGGAGCATAATCCGCCGTCCGTTCCACAAGAAGAAAAATGTGTTCTTCTCTTTGTCATGATGCATATATATCCTGATAAAAAAATCCATGGACATCCAAAAAGAATATGAACAATATTCATATGGATCACATCACACCGAATCTTGTCCTCATAATTGTAGATCATTAAAAAAACCATGTATATGTGAGTAATAGGGATGACATAACTATTAGACCGTGTGACTTGGTAGGATTTAGGTAGCTTCTTAGTTGAAACATGGATTAGACCAAGTGACTATTATATATCTTTTTTTTTCAAATTTAATTTTTTGAATATGGGAGGACGATCTTCTAGAAAATATTCCCCGAGATGTTCCTTCCGTTAATTTAGGGGACGAAGACAATTATGTTGAATTGGAAGAAGAAGATGTAGGGGAAGAAGTCCAACTTCTAATAGTGCCCGTAGAACATCTAAGAGACCCAAAACTTCTCTAGTTTGACAAACATATGATCTTTTAAAGGTTTAAGACAAACATGGAAAGGAGACTGATAAGGCAAAATGTAAATATTGTGGTAAGATTTATGTTGCCGATTTAGGTGGGGGTAACGGCCATTTGATGAGGCATAAGAAAAAATGTGAACCCAAACATATTGGGGGGACTCAAGGGGAAGTGGGGGTCAGGAGAATAGACCAAAATTTCTACTACTAGTGGTAGTAGTTTCATTCGCGAATCATTAGACTCTAACTAAGTTGTTGTGTTCTGATTAACTCAATTCCCTTTTTCATCATATCCCCTTTCTTGGCGGACATTTAAAATCTAATGCAATCTAGATTCTGACTGACTTAGATTTTCTTTCCTGAGTATGCCTTAAATTGATTAGAATTCTTGACACAATCTTTATTTCTTTATTTTCTTATCTCCACTCGGAAAAAGAAAATCATCAATTTTTCCATTCCTTGATAAAACTCATAAAAAATCAAAGCTATTCAAAAGTTATTCTATCTAAAATCATTTTGAAGAGATAAATCTAACAATATATCAACCTTACAATGGGCCTAGCTTGAATGTGAAATTTCAGCTGGTGTTTTAGCATACTAGGTCAATAATGTTATTAAGCTCCACTAAAGGGTTTGTAAGATTGCCTTATGCCCAATGTATTCTCATCATTCCTTGTCTTTCTAAAACTTAGAAACCCCATAATCACTTGCTTTCATAGGATTCAGACACACTTTTGTCTTTTCTTACTTTCTCATCTCTACTTAAGAAGAGAAAATTCAATTTTCCATTCCTTGATATGGACAACTCCAATTTCTCTCTCACCAGTAATTCTTTATCTCTTTCTCTCTTGTGCTTTTTTTATTTTTATTTGTTCTTATCTTCTCCATATTTCTTAATTTCATGTTCTTAAACAATAATTTTCACTTCTTTTTTATTTTAGTTTCTTTCTCATCTGGGCTGCTATTTACTCATTAATTTTGATTGGACGTATTGCAAAACAATTGTTATTAACCTTTTTTTTTTTTAATTCAAATGTCGATTAAATCTGTTATATTGTACTCAGAAAGTTCAATTAGGCTTCTTTTTCTTAATTTCTGTCCAAGTTTCAATAAAATTAGGTATTGATGAATCATTTGATCAACTTTTACTAATTGATAATTAATTTAAATATTAATAGTTAATTATTCTATTTGCATTAGATTTAACCCGTGCATCACACGGGATTTAAGGCTGGTACTAAATGAAATCTAACATTAAAGGTGCTAAATCTTAGGCCTCAAGCATATTATTAAATGGATCAAAAACAGGTAAAAATGTTTTACATACAAAGAGGGAATAATTCGAGGACATGGTTGCAAAAGAGAGGAGCATTAGAGTCCTCTTTGGAGTGGTTTTGTATATTTTCAAGCTGCAAATGCTTCACTGTATCTATAAATGTTTACGGAGAGCTTTAACTTTGATGGGCATTTTAAGGGTAAGGAAACTACAGCCACTAGAGAACAAAGCTAAACTAGAAAGCAAAAATCTAACAGAAAGGGGAAGTTATATAAACATCATACCAGAACATTGCCATTTGTTCTAAGTTCAGAAATCCATCCAATGTCTGCATTATGTCGTCCCTCCAGAACTAACTGGGACCCTTCACTGAAATGAAAAGGTACAAAGACCTAGTAATGACACAAAAGAAAATTAAAAAAGAACCATTACCTACACTCAATTGTCTCAGTATACATACCTCTTTAACTCATACCATACAGGTGAAAGATGTGTAAACTTAGAGGTGAAACTCTTTGCAATTTCATAACCTTTTGAATTCCTGGATTTTATATGTTGGAAGAACCCCAAAAATGCAGCATCAGATAACACAACAAGATCCAAGAAAAAAGTTATATAGAAGAAAAAAATATTTCCTGCTAGTTCAACGGTAGTCAGGCAAAATGATGCTCGCATGGGACTGCCATTTTTTGGTTAGGATATTTTTTTATGTCAACAAATGCCCCCTTGAGTCATGTAGGTGCGAACTTTCAATTATGTGTTGTTGTGCATGTGGGGGTCTCGACTTTCTTTAGATTACGACAAGGCAAGTTTTTTTTCTTTTTTTTTTTTCAGCCATGAGAAAGGGTAAGCAACTGATTTGTATTTCTTCAACGGATTCTCGTGTACGTTTGTAGGCTCCATTTGATCCCATTGGTAACTTTTAATGGGATGGGTTTAGAGCAAAGCCCTTCAATATTTGATTTTCCAGATTCTTCATTAATTAAACTTCCCAAGGAAGGCATAAACAAGTGGACTCCAATTATAAAAGAAACCACTAGGATTTTTTTTTTATTTACTTAAGATATAATATTCGATCTATAGACCAATTGATTGTATCTCTCACGTTCACATTGAAAATGTCAATTCTTTCTATACATCAAGAAGGGAGATTATTAGTGGAAAATGATTGCCTTGGAATTGACGAGATAAATTTAGGACCTTCAGTTTATTAGAAGAAAGTTTGAAGCGGAAGACATGAACGAAAACCATAATTCACCTATTTGAAGCACATCTTCTCAATGTGAAAGTCTTGAAAGCCGTTAGAGCTTATGAAGGGAGCTACTCAATGATGGAGACAATGTAATATTCATTAAACAAATAATAGAACAAATCACAGAGAATTTTCCTTTCACGAAGTTCTTTGTTAGAATACATTATCAAGTTCTCCTCATAATAGAAGATAAAAAGGTTGCGAAGGACAAATTCATAGCAAAAATCTCCTGAAATGGGCAACCTGCAAAGATGGTACAAGTCAAACAATGATGGAGACATTTCACCCCACAGTGAAACATGCTGGTGGACTTACACCAATATTTTGTTAAAGCCTTATAAACATAGGTCGCTCTTGAGTAGCTCCCTTTGAAAGCTCGAATAGCTTCTACGACTTTCGCATCACGAAGGCATACTTTAAATAGGTGAATAATGTTTTTCATCCAAGTCTTCCACTTCTACTACAAACCCACTTCGAATACCAAGGAAACTATTTCCACTAATAATCCCTCTTCCTAATGTACAGAAAGAATCGGCAATCCCAACGTGAACATGAGGGGATTGTACAATCAATTAGTCTACAGATCGAATATGACATCTAAGCAAATAATAAAAAATGGTAGTTATTTTGTGTATAAATGGAGGCCGATAGTTTATGCCTTCTTTTGGAAGATCAATCAATGAATAATGTGAAAAATCAAATATTGAAGGGTTCACTCTAAACTCATCACGTTAAAAGTTACCAATGGGATCAAATGGAGCCCGCAAACATATACCTGATCGCTTATCCTTTCTCATGGTTCAAAAAAATTGTAATGTCACAATATAAAAAAAAAAAAAGATAAGAGTCCCGCATGCACAACAACAAACATAACATAAAGTTTGCACTCGCTCGACTCGAGAAACATTTGTTGACATAAAAAAATAGCTTAACCAAAAAATGGCAATTTAAACAAATAAATTCGAATGGTGCAGTTGGGTCAAAGCCCACTAATTGTATCGATGACCAATTACCCAAGTCCTGCTTAGCATGTGATGAGCCTATAGGTTGACAAGCTTGGACCCAATAAGCCCTCACCTACAACTCTAATCAGGAAATTTAAACCCTAGCCTACACCACAATTCCAAAATTTAATTTCAACCAATAGACCACACTAGATTTGTTGCACCCACATTAGTGGTCCTTGTCCGTAAAAGACTTAAACAATGCATTCAATTAATTGGGTGGGTCCCACATGTAAACCCATCCAAAAATATAAAAATAGCATTCGATCAAAAAAGGCTCATTAAATGGGTGGGTCCCACATGTAAACCCCTCCAAAATTATGAAAAATAGCATTTGACTAGAAAGGCTCATTAAAGGGTGGCCCCCATGGATGAACCCATTTGAAAAATATCAAAGTAGCTTTCAATTAGAAAATTTCATTAAATGGGTAGGTCTCACATGAAGTGCCCCCCTTAAAAGGATCGGGCCACCATATTCCAAATATATACATATATACACACACAGATATATATACATATATATAGAGAGAGAGAGATAGAGAAGTCAAATGACATTGGATGAGGCTCATTTTTTTGCAGATACCCAGTTCCGATTAAGACCTCTCTCTCTCTCTCTATATATATATATATATGTTTCAAAATGCACCCCCCTCCCCCCTTCTTCTTCCAAGTTTGATACTCATCCAACTTTTCCTCACCGTTGGATTGAAATCATGATAAAATGATGCCTCTAAACCATTAAATTTTAGGGCCAAATGGATCAATAGGTTAGGGATGAGGCTTCATATAGATCTTTCAATCCAACGGACTTCCATGATCATCATGCATCCCAGTGGGCCCAACTAAGAGGGGCGTTTTCTCTAAAAAAATGCACATGTGCTGTGTAGCGCTCTCCATATATATATATATATATATTTAGGGAGATGCTCCTATGAGAGATATCTCTCACCTTAAATGAGAGATTGTGTGGGGGCTCTCACATCCATATCCAATGGCAACAACTTAAATGTGAGGGCCCCCACCCATATCTCTCATATAATGACACCCAATGACAGATTTCAATTAGATGGGTGAATTCTAAACATATCCCATCTAAAAGATAAAAGGGGTAATTCCATCTAAAAATAGATGGATCCTTTGAAAGCAAGTGATTATTGGGTTTATAAGTATTAGAAAAAACAGGAAATGATGAGAATTTATTGAACATAAAGCAATCTTACGAAACCCTTTAGTGGGGCTTAACAACATTATTGACCTAGTATGCCAAGTAACACACATGCCTAAATTTCACATTCGAGTTGGGCCCATTGTAAGGTTGATATATTGTTAGATTTATCTCTTCAAAAAGATTTTAGATAGAGAGAATAACGTTTGAATAGCTTAAATTTTTTATGAGTTTTATCAATGAACGGAAAAAGGAAGAAGAAGAAGAAAAAAAAACTTGTAGAAAGGCTTCCATAAGAATCTAGATGCATTTTGGACTAATCGTCTAATTTTACAAAAGCAGATTGGAGACCCGCTCGTGGTTGGACAATTTGGATAAGATGGACTCCACCCATGGATCTAGATTTTCTGAAATGGTGATAATCTATAATTAATATAATGGGGAGGCCCATCTAGATCAATGAATCGGATCCTACACTCCACTCAGAAAATACCTTGTTCAACATTTCTTAATGTCACATACAGCTACGAAAAGTTAAAAGAAAGATTAATATGCACACCCAAAAATAAAAAATATAAAAGGAATTTGTGCTTGCGGTTTTAATCAAAGAACTCATTAATTTTTAAGAGGGTCAATTGTGCTTAGTTGCTCAAGAAAATGGTGATTTCCACTCTTTTTTCTACAACTGTTTCTCAACTTTAAAGAGAAAGAATGTATACATGTATGCATGTACATGGAAACGTAACATCTGATTATTTTCCAAAAAAAAAAAAGAAATACGGTGTACATACCATGGAGTTACGTATGCCAGTACGGGATTCGAGTAGTGCCGACTAGACGTATTTTCCGAAACCTTGGAATTTTCCTGGATTCCTTAGAAAGCAAATTAAAAAACAACAGAGACCCAAACAAACAAGCATTTTGTCATCCTCGGAAAAAAAGAAGAAGAAAATCAAGAACCTGAAAAAGGGGGATCTGATTACTTACAGCGAGGATTTCTTTATACGAAACGTCTGCTCTGACGAGGCCTCTCTCGTATACGGATCCGGACGTATTCGTGTCCTTGTACGTATCCGTGTACGTCTGTGGAGGGTATATGAGACGGTAGACGAGAACGGATACGATGGGGAAGAAGAGAAAGAGGAAGAAGAAGAAGATGGAGATGCGGGTGTGAGTCGCCGCGTCGATGGTTCGCGCTCCTTGTGCCGGCGGTGCGGGCAGGGTTCGGCTGTCCAGGCCGGGTGGGGCGCGGCGGTCCCGCCTCTTCGCCATCGGTACGGAGAAGGAAGTAGGGTTTTTGGGTGGGAAGCAAAATTGGGAAGATGGGAAATTTTTCGAAGAGAGAGAGAGAGCGTACAAAAGAAATTGTTTATTCTACGAGCTGCTGCAAGTGCAGTCTGGTTTAGGCAGGTAAATCTGGGCGGGCCGGCCAAGCCCAGCCCGGGCGCGGGTCCAAAAATCATGCCTGGCCTGTTGACTTAGTCAATGGGCTAGCACGGCCCGGCCCGGCCCGAGAGCAACGCCTGGGCCGTCCAAGGCACGGCCCGGCATGGCACGGATAAAATACATGCCGTGCTGGGCCCACGGCCTCAGCCCAGCCCGGCACGAGGCACGAGGCACGGCCTAAGGAGGGCCCAACGGTCATATTTTTTAGAAACCCCTCCTCATAAAAAAGGGTCAAAATCTATTTTTTTTACATTATAAACGGTCAAATAGGGGTATTAGTGTCTTTTGATCATTTTTTACCATTATACCCCCAATTGCTATAAAACAGTCATATTATGAGGGGGTATTTTATGTCATTTTATCACTTAAAAATTCTATAAATAGCCCACATTCCTCTCATTTCTCTACACCCATCTACTCTCTCATTTCTTACACTCCCTCTAAGGCTCTAAGCTCTCTTAAGTCTCATTCAAAAGTCTAAGCTCTCTACAAATTTTTTTAAGAATTGAAGAGTGAGACTGACTTCTCTAAAGTGGAGGATTCAACTAAAAAGGACTTCTTCATTAGCTCTCCTTCTCTCATAAAGGTATTTATTATTTATTATTTTGAGTTTTATTTAGTAATAATATACTGATATACATTGTAATCTTATATATTAAGTCTCATCTTCTTCCCTTTTTTATATAAATTATCACAAAAAACACATTATACATAATTATTTATTAAGTTTTTTTTAAATCTTTTATTCAGAGAAATGGTTGGACCATCACAACCTTTCAACCTTGACTTCTCTCTAAATGAGGACGATCCTGGATTTATTAATTTAGATCAAAGTCAGGGCATAGAAGTAAATAGTCATTATTCCCAAGAACCTGAACTCACTAGTGGTGAAGAGTCTGCATGTTCGGTTTCTATAACTAAAAAGAAGAGAAAAATAAGATTGACTTCTCCTGTATCGTCTTATTTTGTTAAAGTTAAGGTCCCAAATCCTAAAGGATGAATAGATAAAAAGGCACAATATAAATATTGCAAAGATCTCCTCAGTGCCAAATTATCAAGCGGCACTAGCCACTTTAATAGATGATCGACACTTAAATGTGTAATTTTTAACCGCAAGACTACGATGTCGTCAAGTAGTAAAGGACTAAAGAATCCGGATTATCGATCCCACAGAGAGAGGATGGAAGAAGCAATGAATCCAATTAAAGGAGAATTGAACTAAGATATAGCTAATATAGACAACTGAAGTGAACAAGTAAAACTACTAAACTATGCAATGTAAACAAATAATTAACAATCTAAAATATGAAGTTAATTAGATCTAAGCTAATCTAACAAGCTACAATAAACTAGTGTGTGAATGGTGGTGAAAATGGAAGATTTAAGGTGAAGATGTGGTGTGAAATGTGTAGGATTTTAAAACAAGTTATGTGAGATGTAGATCTAACAATTTAGAAGTGAAAATAACAAATCAAACAAAGATTAAAGTTAACAACAATAAAAATAAGAGATTAGGCAATCCAAAATCCACTAAGTATGTAATTAATTCAACCAATGCATGTTCTAATTCAACTCCCAAATCTACAATCCAATTAGCAATCTCTTGCCTAATTAGATTAGATGATATAACAATGAAGATTAAGGTAAAATAAAATCAAAGCTCAAGATCCTAGATCATCATCTAGCTACCCTAACAATAAATAATTAAAATCAAGCTACAAAAGATCAAAGATAAAGGCTCTAGAGTATGCTATGTGAGAGAACTTAATCAAACTACAAAGTATCAATTGAGTTATCCGAGCATCAAGTGTAGAGATAGAGCATGAGAAATGAGAGAGATTAACACAACTAGATCTAAAATCTACTAATCAATTAAGGCACAAGTAGGGAATTTAAACTAAAACATGCATGGAATTGAACTAATCACATTACTTAGCTTCAAAAGGAGAGCCTCCAAGAGCTTTAGCCACTAAATATCAAGAAAGAGCTCCAAATCTTCATTAATGATCTTCAATTATACACTCTCTCTAGATTAGTTACAAAGAAGCTCCTAATTACAATCTAAAAGTATAGATAATGTAAAGTAAAACTACTAAAAGACTAACTTGCCAAAAGATCTCCCCCTTCTCTACCAAAACATTCCAATGGATCTTGATTGGCTCATTTGCTTTCAGATGAATTGCTTCAATTTGATTGGCCACGGGAAGCTTTGATTGATGGAGAGGTTAGAGTTGGATGAAATATCTTGTATGTATAAAAAGATATATATAGTTGTTGGGATTTGAACCCATAACTTATTTCATACCAACCAAAGCTCTAACCAATACACCAATCACTCATTTGTGTTGGAAAATGACTTCTTCTCATCTTATTTTGGAATTCTTCAACACTTCTTGATGCCTTGGGGCACTAGCCGGAAGGTTGGGTAGTCGTGGGGTCCACCTACACAAGAGAAATTACATAAAAATGCGCTATAAATAATCAGATTTATGCATGATAATCCAATAATCCGTTTGATGTGATAGAATGATAAAATCTCTATGTAAAGCAAATGACATGCATATGAGATGCTGATGAAACCCAGACTAATGAGGGGTAAAATATGTAATATTTAACACTCATCACACCCCCAAACCTACATTTTGCTAATCCCGAGCAAAAACTAAAAAAAAAAAAAAAACTAAACTATATGCAAGAAAACACGGTAAAGATCCTAACTCAAACACGGTAAAGATCCTAACTCAGTTTCGCAGGATTCGCGGCTGCACTTAGCTCGTGCAACAAGCCTTTAAACCCCTATGTTTCCCCTAGTGGACGAGTTTTGTCTCGTGAGGGTTTTCAGCGAATAAATCCCAAAAAATTCTTTTTATTTTGGAAATAAAATATTTTTGATGTCCAACAGTCTTTAGCAAGCTAATAAGAATGACTACTCAGTTAGGAATACTAGCCAACTCCTGAAGATATGTCAATCAATACCTAAGTCCCACCGTGTATGTGTGTATTTAGCCAATAATCATGCAATCTTTAAGTCGAAGCTCACACAACCTTAATCCCTTTCGGAATACATTTCGCCTTGACTACAGCCTTACCGGTCATACTCTCAACAATGGAAGCACACAGATTTTGCTGACTAACTCTAAGTATGTGAGTATGAACAAGGCTAAGAACTCACATAATTGATGAAGAACAGAGCTTATGTATAGAATGATTGATCTCAAAGAATAAGATATAACCAATAGAAGGTGGAAATGCTCACTAAACTTCTCACTCATTCAGCACCTAACCTTTCCTAGGATCCAATAAGGTAGCGTTTGGTTCGCTGGAATGGTTGTAAGCGGGAATGGAATGGAGACCGGAATGAGTCTGGAATGGAATGAGGCAGGAATAGGCATTTCCATTCCAGCGTTTGGTACGCTGAGGAATCAACCCAATTGATTCATGTTCCTACGTTTGGTACGCTGGAATGAGTCCTGAAATGGAATTAAATTTACATAAGACTGACCAAAATACCCTTTTTTTATATTTTTATCTTTGGCTCAGTCAATGTGTAGATTATATTATTATTAAATAGGTGGGGCCCACACAAGCTCTTCTATTTTATAATCTTATAATAATAATAATAATAATAATAATGTATAGATTATATTATTATTATATAGGTGGGGCCCACACAAGCTATTCTATTTTATAATCTTATAATAATAATAATAATGTATAGATTATATTATTATTATATAGGTAGGGCCCACACAAGCTCTTCTATTTTATAATCTTATAACAATAATAATAATGTATATATTATATTATTATTATATAAGTGGGGCCCACACAAGTCTTCTATTTTATTATCTTATAATAATAATAATATATTATATTATTATTATATAGCTGGGGCCCACACAAGTTCTTCTATTTTATAATTTTATAATAATAATGTATAGATTATATTATTATTATATAGGTGGTGCCCACACAAGTTCTTTCTCTTTTATAATCCTTTTGTTATAATAATATGTATAGATGTGAAAAATGGCATCTTACTCTCAACAAAAAGTAGAAAGGAATGGAATGGCCATTTCTTCCCATCTCGGATGGAATGACCATTTCTCTACATAAGGGAATGTGATTCCCAAGGTAATGGTCATTACGCCATTTTTTTGCGAACCAAACGTTGTAATGATCATTCCGTTGGAATGTCCATTCCATTCCGACCTTCATTACAGCGAACCAAACGCTACCTAAGCCTTTCATAGGTTGTAATGGGATTAGGGTTAATAGGTATGATAAGGGTTAAATGTGGCTAAGTGTTCTTGAGAAGGCAAGGGTCTTCAAGTCTTCATAGGAATGTCTTCCACTATCTTCACTCCTTCCTTTTGCTTTGTGTTCTTTATTCCACTCTATCTCTTTTGGTGCTTACTTTTCTTTGGTTTTCCATATCTTTTTTTCTTTTTCTTTTGTTTTCCTTTGGTTCTCATTTCTTCTTCTTCTTTTTTTTTTTTCTTTTCCAACTTTCAAATTCCTTTATTCCTTTATCATCCCTTCGTAGAACATCTATATTTTGGTAGCCCATGTGAAATCTTCATCACTATTGCTCAAATCCTTCCTTTCTTCATATATCCCTACCCATCTCAAAAACAATAGGTCAAAAAGGATTATATATATGTGGGTGATGGGCTTGGGACAATGAAGGAGGGTTTCTTGTAAAATAGGCTCAAGAGGGCTACTAAGGGTATAAAATGTAATAGGTGAGTTCAAAATTTGGCCATTGGTTTTTAGAATGCCTATAATCTTCCCCTAAGTTTGAAAAATGCATCATAAGCTACAAGTCAAGATTTCTTCGCATTTTGATGTCACCTCTATGATTAGAACAAGGAATAACACTTATGAAATCGGAAGTGCTGGACTAAGAAGCTCTAGAAGTAGCTCTTCATTCTACTCAGGAATAGCGCAGAAGAGTCCTCACCCAAACGGATATAAATAGGCCCAATCGCTCAATGGGTTTTAGTCTCCACTAATGATTCCTTCGGGTCTCTCAAAAGTCTCTTGGACTACATTCATGTGGCCAAATGTGTAAAAAATTTCTAGGACTTGTACATATGACAACTCTTCAAGCAAAATCCATGGACAATTTTTTGAAAGTTTTTTTCAGTTTTTTAGTGATTTTGGAATTTTTCAAAAATTTTAGGGTTTTTGGTATAAATGGAAAACAAAACAACTTATCTACATGCAAAATGCAATGCATGAAATGCAGTGCCTCACCCCCAAACCTATCCTAAATATTGTCCCCAATGTTTATGCATAACAGAAATAAAATCGGACAAGGAAGGTAAATTGAAATTTCTCACCATGGGGGTGCCAACACACGGGTATATTGGGTTGCCGCCCAACAAGCGCTAAGTTTAACGTTTTCAGCCAGACGCAACTGGCATGGTATGAGGTCAGTTTATCCAGGGTCCACAAGAAGGACCTCCTCAACAACATTCTCAGGATCCACAAACTCAAGGTACTCTTTTAATCTGTGCCCGTTCACTTGAAAGGTGCTACCATCTCTGGGATTCAAAAGTTCAATTGCACCGTGGGAATGGACTGTCTGAACGACATAGGGTCCTAACCATCGAGACTTCAGCTTGCCTGAGAACAAGTGTAATCTGGAGTTATATAGCAAAACTTTTTGGCCAGGATGGAACTCTTTTCTTAGAACTCTCTTATCATGAAACATTTTGGTCTTGGCCTTATAACTTCTCGCACATTCTTATGATTCATTCCTCATTTCCTCTAGTTCACCAAGCTACAGTTTTCGTTGGACCTTGGCCTTTTCTAAGTCAAACTTTAGGCGCTTGATCGCCCAATATGCTCGATGTTCTATCTCAACTGGCAAGTGGCATGCCTTGCCGAAGACCAACCTGTACGGAGACATTCCGATAGGTGTCTTGAAGGCTGTCTGATACGCCCACAGTGCATCATGTAAACGTAAAGACCAGTCTTTCCGATTTGGATTGACTGTCATCTCCAGGATGTTCTTGATCTCACGATTGGATATTTCTACTTGCTCGCTAGTCTGAGGATGGTATGGTGTGGCAACTTTGTGCGTGATGTGGTACTTCCCCATTAAAGCTTCAAATACTCGGTTGCAAAAGTGCTTACCACCGTCACTTATGATTGCGCGCGGTATACCAAAGCGAGCGAAAACTTGATTTTTCAAAAATTCAACCACAACCTTGTGGTCATTGGTTTTGCATGGAATGGCCTCTACCCATTTAGACACATAATCAACAGCAATAATTATATACTGATAACCAAAAGAAATGGAAAATGGTCCCATGAAGTCGATACCCCAAACGTCAAACAACTCAACGATCAAGATAGGTTGTTGGGGCATTTCATTCCTCTTAGAGATCCTCCCTAATCGTTGACACCGGTCACAGTTCCTACAGTGCTCATGTGCATCCTTGAACAGGGTAGGCCAAATAAATCTAGATTGCAGCACCTTTGTTGCTGTCTTTTTACTAGAAAAATGTCCCCCACAAGCATGGTTATGACAGAATTCAAGTATGCTCTTCTGGTCCATCTCAGGTATACACCTCCTAATGATTTGGTCAGGGCATTATTTAAACAAATAGGGATCATCCCAAAAATAGTATTTAGCCCTAGACAAGAAGCGTTTTGACCAATTATTTGGTGTTTTCCCGGTCACCAGATAGTTAACTATATCTGCATACCACGGGGTTTTACTATCAATAAACAACAATTGCTCATCTGGGAAGGTTTCTAAAATCGGATGGTCTTCAGAGGAATCGATAATCAGACGCGAAACATGATCAGCTACCACATTTTCAGACCCCTTCTTATCCCGTACCTATAGGTCAAATTCTTGCAAAAGCAGTATCCAGCTGATCAGACGAGCTTTAGCATCTTTCTTGCTCAACAAATATTTCAATGCGGCATGATCAATGAGGACAATGACTTTTGACCCTATGAGATAGGATTTGAACTTATCCAATGCAAAGACGACAGCCAGCGATTCCTTCTCAGTGGTGGTATAGTTAAGCTGTGCGTCATTAAGGGTCCTACTAGCATAGTAGATGACGTGAGGCGATTTGTATATCATCTGTCCTAGTACAGCTCCGAGAGCATAATTGGAAGCACTGCACATCAATTTTAAAGGTTTCGTCCAATCAGGAGGACGGATAATGGGTGCAGATGTCAACTCTCGCTTCAAACGATCAAATGATTCTAAACATGTAGCAGAAAAATTAAAATTTGTATTCTTTGCCAAGAGATCACAGAGAGGGCGAGCAATTTTGCTAAAGTCCTTAATAAAGCATCGATAGAAACCTGCGTGGCCCAAAAAGGCTCTCACCTCTCGTACAGTTTTAGGAGGGGGCAGGTTTACAATCAAGTCGATCTTGGCTTTATCTACTTCAATGCCCTTACTCGACACAATATGACCCAAAACAATACCTGACTTGACCATAAAATGACACTTCTCCCAGTTCAAAACCAGGTTCTTTTCCTTACATCTTTGCAATACCAGGGTCAAGTGGTGCAGGTAACTATCAAAACTTGAGCCAAAAATAGAAAAGTCATCCATGAAGACTTCCAAAAATCTCTCCACCATATCCGAGAAAATGCTCAACATACACCTTTGAAAAGCCGTAGGTGCGTTGCATAGGCCAAATGGCATATGCCTGTAGGCAAATGTGCCAAAAGGACAGGTGAAGGTTGTCTTCTCTTGGTCCTCGAGGAAGATATGGATCTGGTTATACCCTGAATAACCATCCAAGAAGCAATAGAAAGCATGGCCGGCTAATCTTTCCAACATCTGATCAATGAATGGTAATGGAAAGTGGTCCTTCCTGGTCATTGAATTCAATTTTCTGTAATCAATACAGACTCTCCAACCTGTTTGAACACGGGTTGGGACCAGCTCATTGTCCTTGTTGGCGACAACGGCTATGCCAGATTTCTTAGGTACTACTTGAACAGGACTCACTCATTGACTATCAGAAATCGGATAGATAATGCCAGCGTCTAAAAGCTTGATTACTTCTCCCCTCACTACTTCCTTTAGGACCGGATTCAGTCTCCTCTGTGGTTCACGAAATGGTTTGGCACCTTCTTCCAGATGAATTTGGTGCATAACTATAGAGGGACTGATTCCTTTAATGTCTGAGATAGTCCAACCTAGGGCAATCTGATGGTCTTTCAGCACATCCAAAAATTTCTTTTCATGCTCTTCCTCAAGGTCTGAGGCAATAATTACTGGGTTGCTAGCAGAGGGCCCTAAGTAGGCATACTTTAAATTCTCGGGTAATGGTCTCAATTCTAACTTGGGTGGCTCAACAATAATTGATTCTTCTGCGACCATAGATTCAGTGGTGGATGTAAATATAGGCTCAATTTTCTGCTTCCATTGGCCAACATCCATCGGCTGGATCGAATCCAATAATGCATTAACTTCGCATGTGGACCCGTCGATGTCTATGTCGGCATTGAAGTGAGCCAAACATTCCTCCAGCGGATCTGTGTAACATGATGATTGAACTGTTTGATCAATTAATATGTCAATCATGTTCACTTCTTCATCATTATCTAGGTCTGATGTTTGGAGTCCATTACGAAAAGCATTCAACTCCAACTTCATGTTCCCGAAACTAAGTGTCACAACCCCATTCCTGCATTTAATCACTGCATCTGATGTTGCTAGGAACGGTCGACCAAGAATGACAGGAATATGTCCGTTGGGGGTTGCCACGGTATCCAAAACCACAAAATCAGCTGGAAAATAAAAATCCTTAACTTTTACGATCACATCTTCAACCACATCTTTTGGATACTTGATTGACCTATCAGCAAGACAGAGGGTAATATCAGTCTTCTTTAGTCCTCCCAGGCCCAACTGCGCGTACACGGAGTACGGTAGTAAATTCACACTTACCCCAAGATCAAGGAGACACCTCTCTATCATAGAGTCTCCTATCTGAATGGTAATGGTAGGGCAGCCAGGGTCTTTGTATTTGGGTGCAATGGTCTGCTGGATCAAGCCTGATGCTTGGGCTGCCATCACAGTGGTTCTGGGTATTGATGTTTTCCTCTTGACAGTGGTCAGGTCTTTCAAAAACTTGGAGTAGGAAGGGATTTTCTTTATGGCATCAAGGAGGGGTATATTTATCTAGACATTTTTGAAAACTTCTAAGATTCCCTCAAAGTGATCATTCTTCCTAGTCTCCTTCAATCGGTGTGGGAATGGTGCTCTAGGTACCACTTCTAAAGAAGATGGTTCAACTACAATGGGCTTCTGAATCTTCTCTCTCTGCGGTTCTCCTCTTGGTATGAGTTCTTCTCTTTCTTTCTCCTTTTCTCTTTCTACTTTATCTTTTAAATCTTTATTCAAATTCTCTCTCTCAGGTTCGACAACTTTCCTCGAACTCTCTGGTTTTCCTAAAAAAATCTTCTCTCTTTGATTCTCTTCAGGTATCTTAACTCTATTGTCAACAGTCTTTCCTGATCTTAGAGTATGGATTGCATGCACATGCTCATTACTCTCTACCGAACACTGGCCTCTGGGTTGATTTGGCTGTCCTTTCGGATTAGGAATGGTTTGGCTCGGAAATTGGCCCATTTTCTCTCTCAGACAACTGTAAGGTGAGCTGACCTAATTGGGCCTCTAGTTTTACAATGGATTGGTTCTGGACCTCGTTAATCTGCTCTTGGATTTGAATGAATTTGGATAACAGGTTCTCCAGATGAGAGGATTGCTGAAGAGTTTGTGCTGGTGTAGAGTAATTAGGCATCTGATCTTGGACTAGTGCCCTACATTGGTTCTGTGGTTGGAACTGATTCTGCTGTATGGGTTGCTGAAGATAGGGAACCATACGATGATTGGTTTGGGCAGGTTGCTGGAATTGCTGCCTAGGATACTATGGCTGGAATCCTGGTTGACCTCTGTGGGACTGAATAGGCTCGGATTGACGATACAAAAAATTGGGGTGGAACCTATTGTCTGGGTGGTAGGTATGACTGAAAGTGTCAACAGTTAGTTTCCGAAAGTTTCCATAGGAATTCAGCGCATTGGCTTTCTTGGCCTGACAAATGGCAAAGTAGGGCAACTCTCAAACGCGTGCTCACAACTATCGCATAACACACAAACATGATGCGGTTCACTCATACTTCTCAAGGTGGGCTCATGTTGCTGAGGGGTGGGTTGGCATGACATTACAGACATAGATCCTATCTTTTTTTTACTCAAATTTTCCACTCCATGAACTAAATTGGTCATCACATTTTTCAATTCAGGGTCCTGTTTGATGTTGTACATTCCAGGCTTCTGGATCCCTGTCTCATCTCTCTCCAAATCTTTCCGATTACTGCTCCAATTTTGTGAATTTTCAGCAAGCTTGACAAGGAATTCGTATGCTTGATCGGCAGTCTGATTCATGAATTCTCCTTTGTGCATTGATTCAATCAAGATATGCTGGGGTTCGTAAGACCTCTATAAAAGAAATGTATCAACTCTCCTTTGTCAATCCCGTGATGTGGCCATTTGATCAGTAGGTCATGAAATCTCTCCCAGGTTTCGGCAAACTCTTCTTCGAGTCGTCCCCTAAAGTTCCTGATGGTACTCCTAAATTGCTCAGTTTTGCTCACTGGGAAAAATCTGGACATAAACTTTTTGACAAGCTCATCCCAGGTGGTAATGGAGTTTGGAGTCAAGGAATTTAGCCAGTTGGCTGCATGATCTTCTACTGAGAGGGGGAACAACCTAAGCTTCACGGCTTCACTATTCAAATTTTAATTTCTAAACATGTGGCAGATGGTCAAGAATTTGTTCAAATGGATATAGGGCTGCTCACACTAAGATCCATGAAATTTTGGTAACATGTTGATGGTGGCGGGCCGGATTTCAAATTGGTCCGCATTATTTTCTAGCAAAACTATACAACTAGGTGAAGTGGATGAAAAGGGTGCAAATAGTTCATTGAGGGTCCTTTGCTGAGGGTTTTGGGCAGCCATTGTGGGTACTATGGGTGGGGTGGGTAAAACAAGGTAATGAATCCTCACTAATCGGCCTTGATCACGTATCTTCACTCGCATACAACTGCGACTAACCTAGCAATGCAATG
Organism: Litsea cubeba; assembly: GCA_012931725.1. Lineage (NCBI taxonomy): Eukaryota > Viridiplantae > Streptophyta > Magnoliopsida > Laurales > Lauraceae > Litsea > Litsea cubeba. Next base: position 39,245,205 of record CM022953.1, on the reverse strand, counting down.
GTCCGCTCAATGAAATGAATGCAACATAACAAAATTTTTGAAAACTAAATGAAAAGCTGATCTAAACTAAGGTTACCTAAAAGAATTATATACAGCTTCTAACTGTGGAGGACACTCTGGCCTCCGACCTAGACCTATGAAACGAAAATTCTGGCTAGTTAACCCCCAGATAAATGTGGGGATCTCGACGCGCTAGGTGAAGGCTCCTCTTAAAAATAAACTCTTCGAACAACAAAGTTGTCTCCCTAATTGGCAAGATGGTAGCCAAGGGACAAGGTTTTCTTAGGCACCAGAAAATCTGCCAATGCACACAATTGGCACAACTGCGGTGGACTGCCCTAGTGAGCTCGTAACCTAAGGTCACGTTTCTACTTAATTTTATTATGGTTTATTGGTTCTAAACTAAGTGAGAATTAAGATGAAATCCTAAGGGCAAGGAAACGGTGATGAAATCTGAATCCTTATCTTATTGGGGTAATTTGCCATTTACTAGTAGTTCACCAAATTACAAGTGTATTTGAAATAATTACACTACAAAGCGAGGAACAACCAACAAAGTAAACCTGCTTGCAAGGGATTCGCGGGGGTTAGAAAATTCAAACCTCCCGATTTATTTCGAAAGACGAATCGGTTGTCGTCGACTCACACCATGGACACCAATTTTCGTGTACGAATGTGAGGGGCTGCAACGGTATAGTCCAACCGTCCTCCTTCCCTAAAAAAAATTTATTACGATTCTACTAAACAACTACCTACTTAAAGTAAATAAAGAGCGTAGAGTAAAGTAAATGAGTCATGGGCTGACCCGCAACCAAAATTATTACAACTTTGATAATAAATACCTAATACAGCCAACTAAGAAAACAAGTAAATATCTAAACTAATCCTAAACTAAGAAGCAAGTAGAATATTCAAGTTCTCCAATGTACTTTTCCACTTTCCTTTGCTCCAAGTGAGGAATTCCCTACACAACAAACACAAATAATGTGTAGAATCCGCAAGGAAAATAAAGGAAAAATAAAAAGTACACTAAGCTAAAAATGAGTTCAACTCTATGAAATTCAAAGCTTTCCAATGCTTCTCCCAGGCAACGGCGCCAATAACTTAATCCTCGGCAACAGTGCCAAGAACTTAATCCCTGGCAACGGCACCAAGAACTTGATCGACACTTAATTTTTAACCGCAAGACTACGGTGTCGTCAAGTGGTAAATGACTAAAGAGTCCAGATTTTCGATCCCACAGAGAGAGGATGGAAGAAGCAATGAATCCAATCAAAGGAGAATTGAACTAAGATATAGCTAACATAGACAATTGAAGTGAACAAGTAAAACTACTAAACTATGCAATGTAAATAAATAATTAACAATCTAAAATATGAAGTTAATTAGATCTAAGCTAATCTAACAAGCTACACTAAACTAGTGTGTGAATGGTGGTGAAAATGGAAGATTTAAGGTGAAGATGTGGTGTGAAATGTGTGGGATTTTAAAACAAGTTATGTGAGATGTAGATCCAACAATTTAGAAGTGAAAATAACAAATCAAACAAAGATTAAAGTTAACAACAATAAAAATAAGAGATTAGGCAATCCAAAATCCACTAAGTATGTAATTAATTCAACCAATGCATATTCTAATTCAACTCCCAAATCTACAATCTAATTAGCAATCTCTTGCCTAATTAGATTGGATGATATAACAATGAAGATCAAGGTAAAAGAAAATCAAAGGTCAAGATCCTAGATCATCATCTAGCTACCCTAACAATAAATCATTAAAATCAAGTTACAAAAGATCAAAGTTAAAGGCTCTAGAGCATGCTATGTGAGAGAACTTAATCAAACTACAAAGCATCAATTGAGATTATCCGAGCATCAAGTGTAGAGATAGAGCATGAGAAATGAAAGAGATTAACACAACTATATCTAAAATCTACTAATCAATTAAGGCACAAGTAGGGAATTTAAACTAAAACATGCATGGAATTGAACTAATCACATTACTTAGCTTCAAAAGGAGAGCCCAATCTAAGAGCTTTAGCCACTAAACATCAAGAAAGAGCTCCAAATCTTCATTAACGATCTTCAATTATACACTCTCTCTAGATTAGTTACAAAGAAGCTCCTAATTACAATCTAAAAGTATAGAGAATGTAAAGTAAAACTACTAAAAGACTAACTTGCCAAAAGATCTCCCCCTTCTCTACCAAAACATTCCAATTTATAGAAACATTGAAGACATTTGATTGGCTCATTTCCTTTCACAAGGATTGCTTTCTTCAATTTGATTGGTTGCAATAAACTTTCCTTCCAAAAGCATATGTGCTTTTTGTGGTCCTTCATTTTGGAGGCTTTTGATTGGCTCATATTCTTTCACATGGATTTGTGCTATGGGAAGCTTTGATTGGTGGAGAGGTTAGAGTTGGATGAAATATCTTTTATGTAAAAAAATTATATATATAATTGTTGGGATTTGAACCCATAACCTATTTCATACCAACCAAAACTCTAACCAATACATCAACCACTCCTTTGTGTTGGAAAATGACTTCTTCTCATCTTATTTTGGAATTCTTCGATACTTCTTGATGCCTTGGGACACTAGCCGGAAGGTTGGTTAGTCGCAGGGTCCACCTACACAAGAGAAATTACATAAAAATACGTTATAAATAATCAGATTTATGCATGATAATCCGATAATCCGTTTAATGTGATAGAATGATAAAATCTCTGTGTAAAGCAAATGATATGCATATGAGATGCTGATAAAATCCAGACTAATGAGGGGTAAAATATGCAATATTTAACACTCATCAATAGTCACATGAGAGTGTGTGTGCCCAAAAACACGAATACCGCTGACGTTGGGGTAAGAGATGGGACCATCCAAACATAACTTTCTCAAAGAGATTCATCTGGTGGTTTAGGAGTTTTTCACTATGACCCTAATAATGCTAGATATCAACTTATTAAGTTTATAATAGTTCGCCAATTACCATTTATACTTGCAGAAGACCGATCATTTGAAAGATTTTTTAGGAATGCCTTTGTTCCTTTATGGCAAAAAATATCTAGAGTTACTGTCAGAAATGATGCAATAAAGACTTTTTTGAAAGAAAAAGAGAGTTTAAAATAGGTTTTTCAAAATATACCTGGAAAAGTGGTTTTAACTTCAAATTTATGGACCTTTAAACAAAATGTGGGGTACATTGCAATCACATCACATTATATTGATAGTGATTGGGTGATGCAGAAAGGAATGATTTTGTTTTCTTTATTAGAGTTCCCACACAGTGGTATAGGATAGGGTCCCCCATCCTTGAAAAACTTAGTATAAAATTGAAAATAAAATAATTTCTATAACTTTAGATAATGCAAGCACTAACAATATTGTCACAACAGATTTAATAAAACTTGCGATTCAACTTGATTTACATGGATCTTTATTTCACAATATATGTGCATGCCGCATCATAAATCTTATCATATAAGTAGGGGTAAAATCTATTAGAGATGATTTAGAGAGCATTAAATGGATTGTATGATACATTTTTTTCTCCCTGACGAAAACAATGGTGGAGGGATCACTACGTCAAAAGCATAGTAAAAGCCACATCGCTGGGCACCAAAAGGCCTCACTCGTTGCCGTAGTCTTTTTTACCACGTTTTAGTTCTAATAACCAAAGTCCTATAACGTGGTTTTCGTTGATTAAAATGATACAAAATATATTCCGCCCCTTAATTTTCCTTTCCCGCTAGAAGCTCCCTCTCCCACGCTATGTATTTGTGCTCGACGATCCAAGCCCTAAATCTTCTATCTTCTCCTCGAACTGCTCTTTCTCACAACAGCATCTCGCTGCGCCTTTTCTCTTCATCGCTTTCTTCATTTCTCTGTGCTCTTTCTCACAACAGATCTCTTCATCTCGCCATTCTCTTTCTCACAATAGCTCTTTGTCACAGGTACTCTCTTCCTCTCTGATATCTGTCTCTCCCACTTGCAATTGTAATGCTTTTCGTGCTTCTCGTGATTGATCGATAGAAGCCCTAGCAGGGGCTGCCATTTCATTCTTACAGTTCAGCCGCAAGACAGCCGAACAGGGCCATCTGCACTGTCCAAATCCACCCCCAAATCTTTTTGTGTCTGTACAAAAAAACAACTACTCCCCAAATAATCTCGATTTTTTCTCTCCCTCCCTCTCTTGCACATGCCATTCTCTCTGAATTATCCTCTCTGGGATTCAAGTACCAATCTGGCCATCCATGATGTCATGACCAAAGATTGCTGAATTATATTTAGATCATTAATGGCCTGATCAAATTGAGTGCATTGGTTAAATGATTGTTGTCTCCCTAGAGCTTGAAATTTTACATTGATGGAGCAGCCAAAGGTAAGCCGAGAATTTCAATCGATGGTGTTTTATGGATCTTGCAGAGTATGTTAATGCCTTCTCTATGCTGGTGGGTATATTTTGAGCCGGTTGGAGATTATTTTTTGGCAATTAGAGAAGCATAGTGTGTCTGAGTTTCTTTACAGGAAATGTACTCATTGAGGGGGTGACTCTGAGTGCAATTGGGTGGGCAAACATTTGTAGTGAACCATGTCAGTTCTCATTTGTAGCCGATGAACTCAAGGAGTTGGGTTCTTCTAATCCAATTTCTTTCTTGCATGCCTTGAGTGGTCCTAATGAAGTGTTCCCCTTCCCTTTATTTCATTTTCTTTTAATATCTGGATTTTACATGGATGTGATGTACTATGGTTATTCTATTCCTCATTAATTTTTGTTTTACTTCTTCAGTTTATTGATGTGTCTATGCTGCACATTTTCAGTATTGGGTTAGAGATTAATGCACTAATTTCATAGATGGGTTTTTCATTTGGGTATTGGTTTGGAGCCGTTGATTTCAGATTTGGGTCTCATTGGGCTGTTAGTTCATACAACTCTCTATGTTTTTCATTGTTGTTTTTTTCTTCTTCTTCCTTAGGTCTGCAATCTTCTCTCTGCAGTCTTTGCAACCCTATCTCTGCTCACAGATTTGATAACCACCTCAGGTATGATTGTAGTTTTTTATGTATGTAACTTTAGGTTGTAAATTTGTTTGTATGACAACAGATTTTTTGTATGTGTTATGCATGTTGTGATGGTGGTGGTGTGATTGTGGCAATGGATAGATGGAGTGGTTTTTTTTAAAAGGTTTCAGTGGTAGTTTTTTTTTTAAATGTTAGAAGATCAATTGTTTAGACCAATTGGTTGGTTCGAACCATCTGATGACTCTACATTGATAGACCCGATTAATTGGCGATTTTGAAATTTTTATGGTGGTTTAAATGTTATCAACTACCAATATCTGATTCCCTATGTGGTGGGATGTTGAATGGGTTGTTTGATCGGATTGCAGGCCAAGTGGGGTGGGACGTTGAATGGGTTGTTTGACTTGGAAGTTGGGTTCATCTTGGATGAGTTTTGAAGGTTGGATTGGAGATTGGTGTAGGTGGGTGTTGAAGTTTTAATCCTAATAAGGAAAGACTCCTAAATAAATGATCCCAAATCATAGGACCATGTGAACTTTTTTTTCTAATGGGCAGCTCTTGGAACAATGGGTAAAATCAAGTATGACTGTACATGTGCAAGGCTGGGCTGGCTGAAGCATGTCCATGGTCAGCTTGTTTGGTTGGGCCTTCAAGCTTGATGCTTTGGGCACAGCCGACATGGTTGATCTGATTGTGTTAAATATGTCAGGCTGGATCAGACCATGTACAAGTACTGGAGGACTCAAACATGAACAGCCAGCCCATTTTACTATCTAGCCTAAAATAAACTACTCTTATCAAGTCCAATGTAGTTTAGGCTGTAGGAATATTTCTATTTCTATTTCTTTTCTTTTCTTTTTCTGGTGCATCATACTATACTGTTCCTTAATTATCTTTTTGTGAATCAAGATTATCTGAGGCCAGACCTCTGAGGTCATCCCCAACCATCACAGTTTCTCCACATGGTTCATTCATGATGAGGTCCATCTTATCACCAATCCACATAATTGAACCAAGAGACCCACTTGTTTCTTTAAATGGGCTGCCAGTTGAATATCCAAAACTGACCATAGAATAATCCCCTCTTTAATAGAAAGTGATTCAAATCCTAGGAATGTCAAGATCACACATCTCTACCTTATTTTCTTCATCTCTCACTCCTTTAATATTCCTTTGTTGGAGCCATTTGACTATGAATTCCTATGTATTAAGTTCTCATCTTGGCATTAGGGAAGATGCCTTGGCAATTCTTGGAAAGTTGTCGAGCCATCAGCAGCCGCATTTTGGACCGCCTGCAGAGCAACCTTACCTGATTGCTTTTGTTGTCCTGTTCCTAGGCCCTGTTTTGCTTTTCTGTTTTGGACTGCTGCTTGGTTTTGTAAAGTTTTCTCTATTTTGATTTTGGCCTGCATTCTCTTATGGGCTTCAACTTGTACACATTTTGGGCTGCTTGTTTTTGTCCAGTCCTTTTTCTCTCTATACAATTCTTTTGCAGCTTAGCAAAAGAAAAGAAAAGAAAGTTCCCATGCGAACTGTGCAATTGGATCTTCGTCAAATGATTTTGAATTGGTTAAGGGTGAATTCGTTAGTTGAACTGCCAACCCAATCTATACCTATGGTTTTGGATCAGGTAGGATTGGGTTCACAATTTTCATCCAATTAATACATGGGTTGAGTCAAGGCTTGCTATTTGACATGTTAACCTGATCCAACCTAAATCAACATATTAACTAGGGTCTAGGTTGGCCCATTTAATTTCAAAGTTGAGTTTTAACAAACATTTTCAACCTAATTTATAAATGGATCAGTTCAGATTGAGCCTATTCATGTACCAAAGTGCTCAACCTTATATGAATCCGACTACCTGACCCATTAGAACTCCTAGTACCACTAGCATTTGGATTTCTAAAACTTAGGGAATTTGGATTGGGCTAGAAAACCTCTTTAGAACTAGGGAACACAATGGGTCTGGTTTCTTATGGGTTTGAGGAAACACGAATCCGCCCCAACTCCACCGCATCATACCCAACTTGACCAATGATGAGTTTAGCATAAGTAATACCAAATCCACCTCATGACAGATAAAGGCCGGCTTGAGTTTAACACCATTTATCCTTTAATTCTTTTCTTCAAAAGATACTAAAATATTTCAAGAAGAAGAATTTTAAATGGGGCAACAGAGTTGGGGCATCTAAAACCCAAACATACACTAAATCCAACTTGGGTCATAATCTAAGAATCCAAAACATATTGAAGCAATATCATTATATCTTGTATAGCCATGTCAGAAAACTCACAATTTAGCAATACTTTATACTCCTTATTTCTTTTTCTCAAATTTTCTTGTCATATAATCATAGCATCCAAATTTTGAGTATGAAGATGTAATAGCTTTCCAAGTTCATTTACTTTTGTGATTGAGTCCAAGATACTTGTAATACTTGTATAAGTTGTACTTGTGTTCTACCTTTTTAATGCACCTTCACTCTATGATTTTAATATTTCAGAACATGTCCCTAAACAAGGAATGGATGAAGGCACCAAGAAATTCTTTTGAATACTTAGAAGGGGTTGAATCATTTATTGAGTTCATAAGAGCTAATAAAGATGAATTAGGGGATGATGATTGGTATTGTTACCCTGTGTCAAATGTCGCAATTTGATAAGAGATAAAAAGACCTTAGGAGAAATTCATACGCATTTAATTTGTGATGGTATAGATAAGACTTACACAACATGGATCCATCATGGAGAACTCCATCCCCGAAGTCATGTAATCGTAGGAGCAGGTACTAATAATGAAGATTCGTTCCCAAGAATGGTTGATATGGTGAATGACGTATTTGGACGTGCTCGTAATGAGGATGATCCTGAATCTCATGTAGGGGTAGGTACGTCTATATGCCCCGATGAAACTAATGATCAAGGTTTTGTTGAAGGACAAGGGGATTCACCAGAGAATATTCAGTACAAGAAGCTGATGGAGGATGCAGTAAAACCATTATATCCTTCATGTCGAGTGGAACATACGAAGTTGTCGGTGACGGTTGATTTGTTGAGCATGAGGGCTAGACATCAATGGTCTACTAAGAGTTTCACAGAGTTATTGGAACTGATCAAAGATATTCTACCAAGCGAAAACACATTGCCTAAGAAAACATACACTGCCAAGAAGATGATCAATTCTTTACGTATGGAGTGCAAGATTATCCATGCGTCTAAAAATGACTGCATACTTTATTGGAGAGAGCATGAAAATAGAAACAATTGTCCTACGTGTGGTGTAAGCAGGTGGCAACCAAGGAACATTTTAAAGCCAAGATGCAAACGCTTGCCATGGAAGAAGCTAAGATACTTTCCATTAACACAACGGTTGCAAAGAATGTATAGTGTACCGTGGATTGCATAGAGTATGACATGGCACGCAAATGCAAGTTTAGTTCAAAATCAAGCAATAATGCATAATCCAATGGATTCTTCTTGTTGGTCACAGGTTAATCGTAAATGGGCTGGCTTTGCTGCTGAACCAAGGAATGTTCGCTTGGGACTGGCGACCGATGGATTCAATCCTTTTGGGAACAATAGCAACTCCTATAGTTGCTGGCCTGTTATGATTGTTCCGTTCAATCTTCCACCATCTCTATGCATGAGGAAAGAGTTCACCATGTTGGCATTATTGATCCCCGGAAAGAAAGGTCCAGGACATGACATTGATGTTTATTTGCAACCATTGATCACTGAGCTAGAAGAATTGTGGTCTACCGGAGCCATAACATATGATTCTCACACTAAGAGTATATTTTCACTGAAAGCATTTTTGTTATGGGCTATACATGATTTTCCAGCGTATAGTCATTTGTCGGGTTGTAGGACTGCAGGTAAGTATGGTTGTCCTGTATGTAGTGAAGGAACTGATTCGGTGTGGCTAAAATATGGAAGGAAGTTTGCCTACATGGGACATAGAAAATTCCTACCAACTAACCACCCTTTCAGAAGCCAAGAATCCCAATTTAATGGGAAAGAAGAAAATGCGAAACATCCTAGGCGTTTGACTGGCTCTGAAGTCTTATTAAAAATGGAAACCATTGATAGCAATTTCGGGAAGGCAGAGAATAAGAAGAGGAAGAGACGTCAAGAGGAGAAAAGAGTAAGCTGGAGAAGGCCGCTAGGCAAGCTATGAGGTGCCCACACACCTCCAGTAGGAAGGGGCAAGCGAGGGTTGCTGATGAACTGGTAATCACAATTTACGAATTTCCCTATTTTTTAATATTTATCTAATTTTTTATGTAATCGGGATGTTCGCTTCTAACATTTTTCAGCGGCGAAAAAATCTTGACAAGGAGATCACGCGTATGGATGTCTAGCTTAAAACTCATACAAAGAAGGATGGTTCTGCTTCCTGCGAAGAAACAGTAAGAAAAACATAATTCCAATTTACTGCATTGGCACTAATTTTAGTTAGGGGATTATCACATTTACAAGTCACCAATTTGATTTTTTTTAAGATATATAAGAATTCTCATTCTTAAATTCATTATGTAAGTACTATGTGATGTGATGATATGGATTGTTGATATTGGAGTTTTGAGGGGCATTGGAGTTATATAGATAAAGTGTTTTAAGTACTATGTGATGTGGTGATATGGATTGTTGATATTGGAGGTTTGAGGGGCATTGGAGTTATATATATGAAGTGTTTTATTAACAGGTAATACATTTGTGCACCGAAGATATTTTTCGGGGTCCGAAATACAGGGGAGACTCTGTCAAAATTTTTCTAAAGTTATGACTTCTATTTTTCTAAAGTTATATCTTCCTCATCCATCTTTCAGACCTAATTCCAATTTACTGCATTGGCACTAAGTTTAGTTAGGGGATTATCACATTTTCAAGTCACCAATTTTTGATTTGTTTTTAAGATATATAAGAATTCTCATTCTTAAATTCATTATGTAAGTACTATGTGATGTGATGATATGGATTGTTGATATTGGAGTTTTGAGGGGCATTGGAGTTATATAGATGAAGTGTTTTAAGTACTATGTGATGTGGTGATATAGATTGTTGATATTGGAGGTTTGAGGGGCATTCGAGTTATATATATGAAGTGTTTTATTAACAGGTAATACATTTGTGCACTCAAGATATTTTTCGGGGTCCGAAATATAGGGGAGACTCTATCGAAATTTTTCTAAAGTTATGCCTTCAATTTTTCTAAAGTCATATCTTCCTCATCCATCTTTCAGACATAATTCCAATTTACTGCATTGGCACTAAGTTTAGTCAGGGGATTATCACATTTACAAGTCACCAAATTTTGATTTATTTTTAAGATATATAAGAATTCTCATTCTTAAATTCATTATGTAGGTACTATGTGATGTGATGATATGGATTGTTGATATTGGAGTTTTGAGGGGCATTGGAGTTATATATATGAAGTGTTTTAAGTACTATGTGATGTGGTGATATGGATTGTTGATATTGGAGTTTTGAGGGGCATTAGAGTTATATATATGAAGTGTTCTATTAACAGGTAATACATTTGTGCACCCAAGATATTTTTTGGGGCCCGAAATACAGGGGAGACTCTGTCAAAAATTTTCTAAAGTTATGACTTCTATTTTTCTAAAGTTATATCTTCCTCATCCATCTTTCAGAGAAAATCGTAGCGATAATCCCACATGGGTGAAGGCATTGACCACCTTTAACCAAATAATGTCAGTCCCAACTAAAATGGTGCCATGGTTTTAAAACTCAGTTTCAGACTTGTTCATGCACCATTTTCATTTATTTTTTTTGTTCATACACCATTTTCTTACAAAGCATACTTGTTCTTAGTTTAAAACTTTATTATTGTTCAAAGTTTAAAACCTTATTATGTTTTTCATTTTATAGGAAAGAGCTCGCGTAATACATGAGAATAACCCTTCCTTTGCATAAGGACATTTGGACCAAGACCCGGTGGCATGGGTTTGTGGTCGTGATACTCGCGGACACGTGAAGGGCATGGGTTCAGGAATTTCTAAGTATGCCATTTCGCATTCAGCTCCTTATAAGAGAGCATTAGAGCGGGAGAAGAAGTCGAATGTCACCCTTCATACTGAGGTGGAACAGCTGAAAGAGCATATGAGGGAAATGTAACAAATTCTTGCATCTCGTGGTGGGGGACAGACTCGATTTTTGAGTAATCATGGGAGTTCATCTCAGGTACTTTATTTATTTTACATTAATAATATATCCCCTAACATAATTAAATATCCTATTGATGAATTACTCACTTTCTTAATATATAATATATGTAGGTAAGGCAAGATTCCTCACGTCAGGAGGCACAATCCGACCAAGCAACCACTGATCAATCAAGTTCACCTTTGCTAAAATTGTTACATTTGACAAAAAATACATGTGTCGCATATGGAAGACACTCAAATGAGTCTGCTGAAGAATCAAGTTAGAAAAGGATCATTTTAGATGAGATCGTTGATGGGAATGTTAACTTGATAAACGGACAAGGCAAGATGGAAGATCTCACACCCAGCGATGCCATAGATTGGCCTGAATTTAGGATCATCTCTAATTAACATTTTCAATTTAATATTTTGAGACACTAAATTTAGTGATGGATGGTTACATTGTTAATTATGTTATTGTTTTAGTTGATATAGATGATTGATTATTGTATGGTTGTTTGAAATAATGTTGGATGTTTTATTATTATATACCAGTTTGGGTTGGATGTTTTGGAAGAACCATTTAATTTATTGTTATGGAAGATTGATTTAGTTTATTCTTATTGGTATAAAACAGGTGCATTTCTTATTTTTAAAATATTTTTTTAAATAAAAATAAAAAAACCTCAGCATTGGCAGTGGTTTTTTTTTTTTCAAAAAGTCAGAACAACCACGGTTTTGTATGTGGTTTTATTTTATTGTTATCCACATGTAATGGCTGTGGTCATTTTTAAATTTGCCACAGGTTCAAGTTGTGGATTTAAAAAAAAAAAGTAAACCAACCACGGTTTTGTGTGTGGTTTTATTTTATTGTTATCCACATGTAATGGCTGTGGTAATTTTTAAATTTTCCACAGGTTCAAGCTGTGGCTTTTGAAATACTACACCATTCTTCGCCACGGCAATTGCCACGGTCATATCTGTGGCTAAAAGGGAAAGACCACGGCCATTGGCTGTGGTTTTTTAGCGTTTTTGACATAGTGCGATATGTGTAAATTTGGGTCTAAGACCAAAGAAAATATCACAAGATGTAAATAATAGATTGAATTTTACCTATAAAATGTTAAAACAAGCATGTGCCTATAAAATGGCACTAAGTCAATATTGTCAACTTTATTTAACACATGAAAATATTTTTATAAGTGATGATAGATGGACCCTTCTTGAGATAATTAGAGATTTTTTTAGAACTTTTTCATGATGCAACATTATTTTTTTCTGAGGTATATTATCTCACATCAAATCAAGTTTTAACCCATTTTTATGAAATAAGTCTTACTTTTAAAAAGTATAGAGATTTTCAAGTTTTTCAACTTATGTGTGTACAAATGGAGGCAAAGTTTTCATAATATTAGAGAATAGCTCATTTAACATTTTGTATAGCTGCTGCATTAGATAGATTGAAATTAAAAGGTGTAGAAATCATTATTGATGAAATAAACTCTAACATGAATACAACTAATATAAATGACATGTCCACAGTTAAGACACAATTAGAAACGCTTTATTTGGATTATGCTACCCGATTAAGTAGATTCATAGCACCCACAGTCTCAACAGTCCCTCCCCAAGTACATAAAGGGAAAAAGAAGGCCATTTGGAGTATTATGAGGAAATATCACGGAAGTAACTTCTCTTCTTCCGGAGGATCCTCTTATAACCTTAATGAATTAACAATGTACCTGGGAGTGATCCCGTTCCGATCTCGAATGATGAAGAAGATGCTTTTGATCTTTTAGCATGATAGAAATCATTCGAAACTAAGTTTCATGTGCTTTCCACCATGGCCCGTGATATACTAACAATACCAGCGTCTACAGTTGCATAAGAGTAGGCATTTAGTGCAAGTGGGTGCCTTATTGACCCCAGGAGGACTATGCTTATAGAAGAAACCGTTGAGACTTGCACGTGCTTACGGGATTGGTATCAAGAAGAGGATAGGGAACAACACATCGATGATGATTTTGAGATAGAAGACGGCCTATCGGCGTTACATATATCATAGTATAATTTTTTTTAGAATGTATAATAGGCTTTCAACTTGTAATTTATTTTTTAGAATGTATCATAGGTTTTTAAAGTTGTAATTTAATTTTTAGAATGTATCATAAGTTTTCAAAGTTGTAATTTATTTTTTAGAATGTATCATGGGTTTCTAAAGTTGTAATTCTTTTTTCATTTATCAGAAGGTTTGGATTTAATTATATATATATATATATTGATCCAAGTTCAAACTTGTAAATTTTTTGAACTTTTGTGACTTAAATTTCAAGGAAATATAATTTATTTGATGTATTTTTTTAAAACATCATTAGTGTTATTCTACTTATTTATTTCTCTTAATTTCTTTATTTTAATGAAATTGGTCCAAGAGTCTAAGTCCAAGTTTGTGACTTTATGTCCGTCCTATTTAAAAAATAAAAAAATAAAATAAAAAAAAAAGGTGAGGGGGATCTGTGGGCCGCCCACGGGCTGCACGGCCCAAGCCCGACTGGGGCCCGGCCCAGCATGGGACGATTAGGGCCGTGCTAGGCTGATCCCCAAAGGGTGGGGCACGGCATGGCACGGCCCGCATATCAATCATGGGCGTGCCCGCCCGGCCTTGAGTGGGCCATGCCTTTTCATGCCTAGTCTGGTCTCCATAACTGTGGGACCCACTCAAGCCAGATTTCATAGCTAGAACCTTTTTGATACCCTTCTAATCCAATGCATCATGCCCAATTTTAAACTAACTCGATCTACTTTTGCCCTTGCATTGTATCTGAAAAGAATTTATAATTAAGATGCTATTAGACTTTTAGAGCCCCTTATTTGATGGTTTCCGTTGTAGCGGTGCCCAAGATTTTATCACTTTGGGCGCGTTTGGCAATTGGAGAGGAACTCATTGTTGGATTGAATTTAAAAAAAATATATATTTAAGATACTATTTAACTTTTAGTGGTTGTTCTTTATAGTTTCCGCTTCTATGTCACCCGAAATCTTATCACTTTTTAGGTAGGAACACTAAATCCTATGTTGTGAATAAAATGCTTACGTTTAATTTGGTCTGTTTTCTTTGTCGTATATGACATTACACCATCTAAGTAGAAACATTGTTCGTTTCCATTTCGCTTTCGCGGAAAGGGCTTTTGCACAAACACGACCTTAAAATATTTGTTAAATAAAAAGCTACAATAATATGGTGGGGCTGATGTTTTGGATCCCCATTGTCCATGGCGAACATTTTCTTTTGCTCTTGTCCCATTGATAAAAATGTATCTAAGCGGGCCCTACGAGCCAGACTGTATATATGGCATATGCAGTTTGCTTTAGGAGAACATTTCCTTACAATCTGAATCTTTGTTTCACTCACGTGGGCAACGTCAATGGAATTCTCCCACCTATTGAAAATTGGAACCACCTTGGTAGTCTAAGCTTTAACCTAGAGAAATCATGAGGTAACAGAATGAAACTCCAATGTGGGACTTGCCTATTGATATCTAAACTATTCAAAATAAACTCCTTGCACATAAATGGCGTATCCTGAAGTTTTTTGCACTATTGGATTGAATGTTTAATGAAAAACATGATAATGAATATAAGATTTTGTTAATCACTTTTTTCCATTATCAAACTATCAATCCTACGGCGGAACAAATATGGATTGTTATAAAATTAGAAGATATCTCATATACTTAGATATCATTAGAAAAATCTCATGTGCCTAGATGGCATTTATTTTGAATATTTCGGATTACAATAGGTGGGCGCCGCTTGGGATTTTTGCTCCTTCTAACTCAATATTTCTCTAGGTTAAAGCCTAAGAGGATCTAGATTCTAGCTTGGGCCCATTTCTTTGGAAGTATTTTTTACAAGAATTTGGTGTGCCGTGGGTTTTTGACATTGATGCAAAAGCTGTCCCCTTGGCATTTTGAAATATTGGGTTTCATTGCTACAAATCCGAATATTGTTCCACCTGGAAAGTCACTTTTTGCAGTCAAAATTTCAGCATTTTAGTGGGAATATGTGAATCTTCAAAGTTTACTCAAGTTTGTCCCATGCTAGCATACCGTTAATAATGTTACTAACAATATATATATATATATGAAAATTTTCTCCTGTGTGGCACTCATTCAGACCGTCCCCGAAGATGAAACGCCTAAGCTTGTCAATTGAGCCCGTTGAAATGGGTACCCAGCCCGTCCTGGCCTATCCCAAGCCCGAAAATACAGGTATTTTAAAAAAAATTGAGCCCAATGGGCTAGGCTTGAGCAAAGATTTTAAAGCCCCACCAAAATGAGACCGGGCACGATAGTGAACAATTCCATGAGGCGTGCGATAGATTTTGTAACGTGATGGATCGCCTGTACTGACTGCTTTTGCCCACATAGAAATATTTGTCTAAGGATTTTTGTTGTAGTTGGGCCCACGTGGTGATGGAGTTCGCAGGTAAAGTACCTAGCCAATACTTAGCCTTTTCCTTTAGTGAAAATGGGAAAGGAAATATCATAAGGGCCACACTACTGTAATTATTTATTCTCACAAGGGAGCAAATTACCAAGAACTCATCAATATGATTGTAAGGATATTCATTGCTCAAACCATAGAAGGAAGGAAACAGTTGGATCGTGCTAGGTTTGATTTCATACTGAGCTTCCCATAGGTTTGACTTCATTCTGTAGGCAGCTGAATACACGATGGTGATGCATTATCTGAAGGAGTGTACTGCTCCTTTAAGGGCTGGAGAGGTGGTGGAGGGGGTGGGTTGTTCGCCTCACCTCCTTCCTTTGCCATTGGTGAAGTTGCGTGTGGAAAATTAGAGGAGCGCTTTGACGAACGAATCTCCCTAAGGACTCACTCTAATTCTGGGTTTAGAGATATTAAATACTAAATCAAAATGACACCAACGACGACCAAGCATGCACACACACAACTCTTACGGCAAGTTATGAAGGAACTCATAAAATCTAGAACTTACAATGTTTTGAATAAAGAGGAGAGATTCCCTTGAATAAAGCTCTGACATTTGTGAACTCTCTAATATCCTTGCACAAACTCTAGGATTGCTTGTGTTAGAATAAATAACTTGCAGTAAGGATAGCTAAAGATGTGAGTAAAACTGAAATAAGATGAGAAAAATATGAAGAAGCGAGATTATTGTAGGAGTTTTCAAAAGAAACAAGCAACTGTGCTAATTGTCCCCGACAATGGTGCCAAAATTTGCTCGCTGGAAAGCGATGTTTACAAATGTAAATTAAACCTAGCTACTATCTCTACTCTTAAGATTAGTGATGTTAGTCGAGTGCCGTATCCACTGGGACAAAAAGGCTAAGTTGTGTTGTATTTCAAATTCCTCAATTAATCCTAAGGGAGAACGACATATTGCGGTTTGGGTTTTGAATCCTAAATTCTCAAATTAAAAACGAAGTTTGATTCAAGTAAAGAAAGGTCTTATGGTAACTATTAACACTTCAAAGACCCGTTTTGGTTATAAACCTCCACGGAGTCACCAAATACATCATGTGGGTTTGGATCTGGGCATAATCTATCTCTATGGCATAAATTATCTTAGATCTAAACATCACACACAATCAAAGCACCACTACATGAATGGTATTCAAAACTACAAGGATAAAATATCAAAACTAGATATTGCATTAATAAACAAATTCAATACATGGAAAGAATTCATGTCATGTAATCAAAGCATTTAATGTAAAAACTAGAACCTATACATCACCACCCAAAGCACAATACTAGGGCTTCATCACAACCCTAAGATGGAGAGTTAGTTACTCATGGAGAGAGATTGACGAAGAATCCTTGACGAAACCTCCATTAAAGCTCTTTCAAATCCTCCAAAGCCTAGCCTCCGATTGCCTCTCTTAACTCTCGAATTCCTAAAACGAGTTATGGGGTTTTCTTTTGTACCTTTTCCCGAATGTTTCTTGATCAAATCGCACAAAGAAACGGAGTTTCCCTGTGTCTGGCGTCCGGACGCCAAAAGGCGGAGTCTAAAGGGTGTTGCGCAGGGGCTTGCGTTCGGACGCCCGGAGACAGAATGTTCGGTTTACTTGTGGTCTTTTCATTTTCATCCAATTAGCTCTGAATTCATTATCTTCACCGAAAACACCTGCAAACATGAAATTATCAGAAATAAGGCCATATAATATCATCCCAAGTTGTAACAAAGTCCTCACTGAGGGGCCTAAATGGTACATTTAGGCTTTCATTAGTTATAGAACAAGGTGCACGAGTATCTTTAGCAATTTGGATTTCAAATGTAGGTCTGCTATGGTTGTAAATAATTTTGCAAGAGTCAAGTCCCTTTTAGGACAGATATTTCTCTAAGAATATTAGCATTATAAATCCATCCACAAAGCCACATGTAAAAAAAATAAATCAAACCATTCAAAATTTATAATCCCCTTGTTTAGATCTATCCCAAATTTTACCCTAATTGGTTTTGGTACCACTATTGGATTGAACACGAATATAACACGAGTAAAGCAAAAAATGAAAAGGAGTATTACTTGTGATCAATTTGATGGAGGACCAAGTCCAATTGAGAAAAATTTGCATTATAAATAATGTAAATGAAGAATAGCATTATGGACGCTTTGGATTTTAGATGATGGTGGCATTGATGGATGGTAGGGATGACCTTAGAGAATTCTTAAGTCATGCTTTCAAAGGAGTACCAAATACTTTCGTAGCTTGGATCAAGTTAGCCAAGGATTATCCAAGCACAATCCTAATATTCAAATATTCCAAGCAAAAATAGGGATGTTAATGGGCATTATAATATCCTAATATTCCAAGTACTGGACCACAAAATGTAGGGTTTTAGTATTAGAATCCCAATTTGAATTTAATCATGTTCCACTCTAAGGATCCAAATCCACTACCAGCTATACATATGTATTGAAACAGGGGAAGAATTTCTCCTAAAGAGAATCCCACGGACTTCTGTATGGGGTTTTTTGTGAGATCCTTTAATTCAAGGGGGTATCACTTTGCAGATGGCAGGAATTGAAAATCACGCACCATTCACTTGTAAGATGACCCACGGGTGAGTTTTTTTTTTTTTTTTTGAGAATTGAATCGTCTTAATGTTGTTTTGAGAGCCTATTTGTATCCTCAACATAATTATCTAGAGTTTGTTGGTCTCAAGAATCTTGAATGAGCCGGAATCTTGTCTCAAAATCTGATCCTTAATAAAAATCTTCAACTTTGTTTGATTTGAATCCAAAACTAGATTAAACCCGTGTTCAACTTGGATCAATGGACCCAATCCATTTTATAAAACTGGATCTAGATTAGAATATACCAAGTTCTTACCTCTAAACCCAGCCTATTTATATCTCAAATTGGTCAGAGGACAAACCAAGACCCAACATGGGGCTAAGAGGAAATGCCCAAGATTGGTCTTGATGCATTTATGATTTACCTTACATTGAGTCAAACTATATATGAAACTCCAACCTAAATTTAATCCAAGAGGCAAAGAGGGCAAAATTGTTGGAAGTGGGTGGGCCTTCCAGATAGGATTTTAAAACTTTGATCCACTTGACACAAGGATCCGACATCCAAAAGGCCATGAAATCAATCTCAATATCTAAAACCCTTATCTTAGTGCATTAAGATATTCCTAAATCTATATCAGAAAATATATTAGAACATAGACAATCTAGATCCATGATCGCAGCTCCAAGTGTAGAGCTTCAATTGAAGTAATAAAACTGGTAAGACCAGGTCGATCCACATGGAGCTTTAAAAATAAGGCTTTCCAACTTTGTCACCTGCCCTAAATAAAACCTAATTTTAGCCTAAGATCTAGAAAAGTACATTCATCATTCCTAAAATCAAATACATTTTCAAAAATAAAAATTCCTAAATCTAAAAACCTAATCTAAAATGAATCACAGGTTGCTACAAAAGAACACCCAAATTAGAATATCAAATTAGAAACTTACCAAAAATAAAACTAAGAAGCTAAATTAGAAACAAAATAAAACTATGTTAGAAACCAAATTAATCAAAATAAATTCAACTAAGATTTGTAACAAATCAAATCAATCAAAAAGAAAACAACCTACTTTCTAAAATTAACACAAAAACCTTACTAAATTAGTTTCTTAAATTAGAAACTAGGTTAGGCAATTAGGGTTAGTATCTTTCCTAAGTTAGTGAACTAAGTTAATCTAGTCCCTAAAGTTAAGGACTTTCCAATATATAAATATTTTCAAATCGATCATAACAAATTTAGAAAGTATTGAGTTAATCATACCTTATGTTAGAATTTTCAAATCTTAAGAAACTTCCTAAGGTAACGTCTTCAATTAAAAAAATTAGAAAGATCTTTTATTCTGTAAATTATCTAAAATAATAAAAAACACAAAATTAGAAACCAACCCTAATGTTAGAAAGTTTGTAAAGTTAGTAACGCAATCTATGCCATGAGATGCTAGAAAATTTTTAGTCTGGAAAACTAGTATGTTGGGCTATTTTTATGCATGATTTCTCCTAATCTAGTGCAACCTAAAGCTGAGTTTAATGACTAGATTTTGAACTACAATGAAGCATGAATAAATAAAAAATGCGGTAAAAAAAATATTTAAAATGAATGAGATATGAATGCATTAACGTGACCTAAAAACTAAAAATTTACAGAAATTCTGCACACAGGTAGCCTAACATTCTATGTTCAAGCCACTGGTTCACTAACCTCCTGAAGTATTCTTTATCTGAAAATTTGGGACGTGACAGACCACATGTTGAACTTCAATTTTCCTAAGTTTCACAGAAAAATACCATGATTTGACAGCTGGTGTGAGAACCCGACCCCGGATTTCCTGGTTTAGTGTGGTTTTAATCGTGGATTTATTTTCTCAGTGGGTTTACCGGTTGTTTGATCAAATTTCTGAGTTTGATTATATTTTCTTTGGTTTTAGGAAGTTTTAAAAGCCAAAGAACCTAGACAGTGACTGTAGGGTCCCATTTGTTTTGTGTGGTCATTGTGGAGAGATTTTCTTTGATTTCTAAAAATTCTCATTCCAACTTCGTTTGACTAATCTCGCCAATCTCTACAACTTTCGTGTTGACCTCGTTCTCATTCAAGGGCTCGAAACCAGACTTTTCTCAATTTGAGGGCAAAACAGTCTTTTTACCCAAAATCTAGACACGATTCTCAATGTCACCAAAACTTGCAAAACATATACTTTTTGAAAACTAGATATTTCGTCGATCAACTTTGTCTTCTTCGTCAAATTCATTTGAGATCCCAAAATGCATGTTTTTAGCCCGGCAAACAATTTAAGTTGTGGGACCCACCTTCATCCCCTTTATAAAGAGAACCCATCTTCCCACATCACTCCTTGTCAAAAACGTGGGAGAAGAGTGGCTGTACTGCCCTAGGGTGTTCTTCTTCCCTTTCTTCTTGGTTCTCCATCTCCAATCCATCCACATCTTGCACCCATTTGAGAAATGGTCTTCACCATCTTCTTCCTCGTCTTGAAGGCATCCCATTGACACCATTTGTGAAGGAATCCACCACCATTGGAGTTCTCTTTGAACTCAATCTTGTTCATTGAAGACCTTGCTAGTAAGCTTTTGTCTCCATCTCCTAGATTTGTATTTTCCTAGCCCATGAGACTCGCCATCTCCATTATTGAAAGCTTTCTCTTTATATTTCTTGGTTTTGACATTTTAGGGCTTGTTTTTGGGGGTTTTTTGCATAGGTTGTGAGTTCTTGGCTTGGAGTGTGATTAGAGGTTGATTTGCTAGCTTTGGACCTAAGGCAAGTGGATGAATCGATTTATTTGATGCTAAACCATATTTATTTATATTCTTGATTTTTCATTAATGGATGATTTGCTTAAACCTTGTTTCAAGACTTGTCTCCTATTGATTTCAAATACATCAATTAATGTATCTTTCTATCTCGTTTTATTTCTTAGAAATGTACATGTTTATGTTAACTTGAATGGTTCATAAGGTGATGGATTCCACATGATTGAATCAATGGAAAGAAGATATTGGTTAGATGTTTGGAGGTGTTGAATGGTAGAATTGTAGTGTTGGGAATAGAATTCTTGAATGATGAAATGGAGGAGCTTTTGGCTCACTTTATTACAAGGATCTGACCCTTAAAAATGAGGAGTGTTTGGAGAAAGAAAGGAGTGAAAATAGCTTCAGAATTTAGTGTTCGCAGTAATATCGGTCAGCTGTCGGTCAGCCGACAGGGAGCCGACACCAGTTCGCTCCCAATTCCAGAGAGCTGTAATTTTTGATACTGAAGTGTCAGTCAACCGACAGTGAACCAACAACCCCCTCAGTTCCAATTCTTGAGAGCTGTTTTCTCCCCTTTCTGGACTCGGCTAGCCGTCGGTCAGCTTGTCGGTCGACCGATATGACCCTGTCGGTTAACCGACAAGCCAACCGAGAGTTGACCGAAAATTTCAATATTGATGGATTTCTTTTGAAGAACTTGTGGAACTGTATAGGAGAAGAATATGGAATTATATTGAAGAAGAAATCCCTTTATCATGATTTGTTAAGATCCTTAGATTTGTCAATGTATATAAGGTCCCGGAATGTTTTTAATTCTTAAAGAGTACCAAATATTTATCAAACCTAACATACGGAACCCTATACATATTGATTTAAATCTTGGACCTCCAACACTTGGCCCGGAGATTTATAGAATCCATTTGTACCTGATTTTTACCAGATTTCACTTGTACATTTCAAGTTTCGTGCCTTGTAACTAGTCTTGCCCCGGATATGGTTTTTAGCATAATTGCTATCTTGTTCTTGATTGACCTGATATGATATGTCTTATGCTGATGAGCATCTTGCCCCGATATATATATGTATTGTTTTGTTTTCTTGCACATGACCTATGAGTCGGAACCACTAAGCTTAGATATACCTTATCGGTTTGATCCACCGGTTTGGAGATCCCCCTCTTGTCCTGCCAGCTGCAGCCTGGATCTTGTCTTGCTATCTGGTTCGCTACCATGTTCCTGTCTTGCTATATGTATATTATTATATAAAATCGTTGACTCTCCTCACCTCGTGTGACTGAGGTCAACATCGTTGACTCTCCTCACCTCGTGTGACTGAGGTCAACGCCCCGACTTGCTCTCATCACTTTAGTGAGAGATGATTTAGCTTCGTGTGGTTGCCATCTTGATAGTTCCTGATCCTTGGTATCTCTACTGTTTTATATTAATCATGTCTTTTATTAATAAATGATGTATTATCTTTCATGAAATTCATTATTTATACATACTTTAAATGATTTCCCGACTTGTCAAATATTCATATTTTATACATGCTTTAAAGGAATACAGGATTTTGTCAAATATTTATGTTTTATACCCGTCTCATATGAATGCAGGATTTTGTCGGATATTCATGATTTCTTATACATTATAATTATGTATAACTTTTGATCAGATAACATGATTTATTACATATTTTATCATTTAGTATATTGTTCATATCTTTTCACCCATCTGCCAGACCGTCGTGTCTGACCCACTACTTTGGTACTCAGGTCCAGATATCTAGCCCGATCAGAGTGTACGTGATGGCTATGGAGCCATGAGTTTACAGGTTGCTGTGTCGGCTATGTCATGTAGACATTGAGCTCGACATCGATGCTACGTCACATATGGGGTAGTGTTTATCTAGCTTGTTTTTATATGGCTGTTATTAGCCCTTTTCTCGGGATTGTAATTAATGCACATTATTATTTGTAACTTGAACATATGTGGGAACATAATATCCAGTTACCGTCAGCGCTGTATTTTGTTATAATTGTTTGTTCCAGTCTGAAAAGTTCATTGATAAGATAACTATGCTTGGGTTGAGTGCGACGCGGAATCCAATGGCCACGGACTTCAGGTCGCAACGCCACGAAAGCTTCCGCAAAAATATTCAGGATATGTTGAAACGTATTATCCTCACACACGCGGATCTTGGGAGAAATATAATCATTACTTTAACTCCCAATTTTCACGGCCCCTCGGGTTTGGGGTCCTGACAGCTGGTCTACCCACTTTGAACTTTTTACCAAAAACTGTTTCTGCAGTTATGCTGAAATTGTGCAGAAAGTGGGTTGGTATTAGGGACTGTTTTTCCAGCCTTGTTCTTGTCCAAAATTTGTCATCAAAATCATGATATTTTATCTTTAAATCTGTACCAAACTTTATTTTCAATTAATCACAATTGATTGGACCTTTATCCATTGATTTCATACTTCAAAAGCATGTCATATGTGGACTGTTTGGACGTCCAACATAGGTTCATCAAAACTTTTTTTTTTCTTTTTTTTTATAGATCTAAAAGCTTCAATTTTTAGCCATGTAAACATGCACTAACCTTATGATATGAAGATATGTGCAATGGACTCTAATCCCAACCATAAGCTATGTAAAAAATTCACATAAACGCATAAGAAGCATAAGAAGAAAATAAAGCAACAAGCGATTGAGTTTAAATGTGTGTAGTGTAAAAATACATTGAATGTGTAGATTGAATAAAAGTAAATGTGTGGCATTAACAAGAAATTAAATGTGTGGGTTTTTCAATAAATGTAAATGTGTGGTAGTTGTTCTTTTCTAATTTCTCTCATTTTTTATCTTGGATTTAAGATTATTTGAATCAAACACTTACACCCTCTAAAACTGGGTTGTCAATCCAAGTTTTGGCAAACAAACAAGAGCCATATATCAAATGCTCATAAAACCACAAGAAAAAAAAAAGTAGAAATTGAATATTGAAAGTAACAAAGTTTCTAATATGCAATGTTTTCTACAAAAGATAATGACTTAAAAGGAAAAGATCATTACATATTAGGATGAACAGATTCTTCTTTTAATTGGAAAATCAAGTTGACAGAGTCTTCTTGAAGATCGAGGTTCAATGGAAAGAGGAAAAATATGGAGATATATGAAGTGAAAGGGACATATATAGAAGAGGGGCTCTCATCCATGAGGGGAAGTGCAGGTCCAAGCCCCCTTTTAAATAGGGTTTGGGTCACCCTAATTCTTCTCCATGCAATCCACTAACTTTGATAACACATCCCTTCTTTATCTCAAATTTTGCAAATCTTTTAGGATCTTTTGAAGAGAATTCTTGCCTTCCAAATTAGGAATTTCTTTGCACACCCACTTGCCAAATAAAAATCTTACCGAATCAACTCAACTTGGCCCTACAAGTGATGGGAATTTTGTGCATAGTGCACCCCACAAGAAGGTGCATGAGGATAGGACCCACCAAATAAGCATGGCTGTGAGCCATCAAATGGTAGTTGGGCTGGAATGTAAAATATCCTCCATGCATTGGTCCCATCATTATTTGTCCATATATGCTCATAGTGGGCCACACCCTTTGCATTTTTACCATTCTTCAAATTGCATGATGTTAGGCCCTAACAAAATGTTGCCGTGACATGATCAATAGTGCTGGCTTTGAGTTGGAACGTTCCATACATAGCACGGGTTCCTTCCTACATTGTCTTCATTGCAATTCCACATTCCATTCTTTGACACATGTGTTACCTTGTCTTAAGATTGTGAGGAATAATTGAAGATTTTTTATTTTTATTTTATCTTGAATTCCAGCCATACCTTTGAGTCAATCTAAACTAATATCCAGACATCCAACTCATGCATATCACTTCTCTATATGGGCAAATAATCTTTTACACTTGTACTTCCTTTCCTGAATTTCTTTGGGGATTTACAAAAGATAATCTTGAAATTATGTGCAAAGAGAGTGGGCCTTTCCCTATCTTGGACGTCCAACACATGTGTGGAGTACACGTGTATGTGGGACCACTTCCTATACCAATTTTCCAATTTTTCATTTTTTTTTCTTTTCCTCTTCTTCACATTTTCTTTCCTTAGCCTCAATCTTTTGCAAGTGGGACCCGTGTCATTGATGCAAACAAAGAGCAGCATTTAATGTAAAATAAAAGTTTTGATAAAAAGTCAGAAATGCATGATAGTGGACCCATCTCTTATGAAAATGCACATCATTTTTATGATTTTATGTGAATGAACTAATGATGATGAAGATTTGATTTATTTCATGAGAAAAATAATTTTCACAAACTTTCCAAAAATACAATTCTAAGAATGGCAGGTTTCATGATTTTATGCAAAAACTGTGAATTTTTAAAAGAAATATACATGAAAACCCTACAATGATTCCAAAATGTGTAAGATCTTGATTTGTCACTAACTGAGGTTCTTTTGAATGGATAAGTCCTTAAAATGGTCCAAATTGTGTATGAAAATATGCATTTTTAAAGACTTATCACACCCCCAACCAGCGTTTTGCTAGTCCCTAGCAAAAATTGCAAAAAACATGAGGCTTTCATCCTAACTTAATCTATCCTAAAACTAATGAAATGCAATGAAAATGGAAATGAATGCAACCACACTTTCGTTAGTTCTCTCGATTGCATTTAGCATATGCAGTAAGTTCTTAAACTCCTAGGTCCCCCACAATTTTTAGTGTATTTACCCACAATTTTTTTAAAGAATCATAGTAGAAACCTAATAAAATCAAAGAAACTATTTCAAAATAAAATTTACAAACACCGGATATTCTCGATTCTCCGAGTTTTCAAAGACAAATACAAAATTTGGTTCACAAATCTCATATTTTTGTCAGGAATTCTCGAAATCATGCTAAATTGATCGTGCACGGTGAAATAGTATGTATATGTAAAAACACATAAGCCTCGAATGATCCGTCAAAAAATTCCATGAAAATGATTTTCTATCCAAAATCCTGGGCCACCTAACCTTAGCAAAGAAAAAAAGTATTCCTCTAAGGCAACTATGAGGGCCGTAACAAAAAAAATTCTTTTTCAAGGAATTCCGTTTTCTCTCTTTTTTTTTTGTTAAAGATAGGGCTCATTTGTGGTGATTTTCGCTTTGATGCACATAACATGGGGAGTAAACCATATCTCATATTTCACCATTTTCAAGCTTATATATATATATCCCTTTTTTCCATCATCATTCTTTTCTACGGTCTCCAACAATAGGCAGTCATTTCCATGTGCCTGAATTAATTCATTTGCTTAGGGTTGATCAAACCACTTAGACGAACCAGCAAATTGTAAAACTAAGGTTCGGTTTTCCATCATATTTTCAATCCAATCGTTAAAGAAAAACGGAAACCATGGCTTGGCATTCAAAAACTTTGAAAACGTATACATACTATGTAAAAGTGAGGGATCAAGATTCAATAGTTTAAAAAAAAAGCCATTTCCTTAAACAAAACAGTGAGCCTTTTGTTTTTTCCCAAAGCATCGAAAATCCAAAACTTCGATGTATCTTCATTTCATAAAAATCCCCTCGAGATTTCCTTTTTCCTAAGAACCTGCAAAATAACAAGTTTTTTTCAAAACCTTAAAAATCAAGAACAAACTGTGTAAAAGTTTTGTCTAATTAAAGATGGACAAGTGTGCTTATTCCCACCCCAACCTATTATGAACACCGTCCTCGATGTGTGAAGGAATGATATGCAATGAAGATATGAATCATGAGGAACATAAAAAGTAACGAAGGGTAAAGTGTAGAAAGTACCTAAGATATGTTCGCGCTGCTCCCTGTCCAAAGTTAGACAAAACAAAAATAACAGAAAAAAAACTAAACTACTAAGTATACATAATATACACAGCAATGGGCCACTGTCAGGTCTTAAGGCCGACTAATCATGGTAGACAAGATCATGAATTTCTTCCTCATCAGCTGATGCGATCTCTAATAATGGCTTCAATCTTTGGCCATTGACTTTGAACGTCTGGCCATCCTTGGGATCATAAATCTTAACAGCACCGTATGGAAACACTTCTTTTAACTAGTTGCAAGAAGGGGCGTTTTGTAGTGTGCCTCACACACACATAGTAGCTATCCAGTGCACATGTAACGCACTGGGCTCTATGTGTGCCAGGATGTGGGGCCTCACCTAGGGGGATTCAAGATCTATGTATGACCTATCTACCAACCATGTTTTGGTCCCACATTTGATCATCGACCATCTTCATTTGGGCCCCACAAAATTGACACCTTCATAATCCATAATTGCATGGGTGTGCAATCAATCTATGGGCCCAAGCCATTCAACTAGGTGTTAACCCGATGGGATCGGTGCAATTCTACAAGATCCCTATTTGTGATTCAGTCGGATGGGCCATTAGTGGGACCCATAGCTAGGTGTACACCATGCACAGATGAAAATATTTATGTGAGAACTAGTTTTCACTGTTCTTCTGTGAGAACTATTGGTGGGGCTCATCCATACTGTGTACAAATAGGGACCCCTCATAGTTTTTAATCCCGAGGTTTGGCACCCATTCAAATGAACTAGACTGCTGGATGGAGGGTTTAATTTTTTTTTAATTTGAAGTTTGTTAAACTTGTGAGCTACAAACAAATGGGTTAGAGGCATGGGATTGGGGTCAAACTTGATATTTCAGGTAGTCCCAGATATATCTTTCCATTCCCCTAGTCCTATCCCTAGATGGGACCCACAGTTGGGCCCTATAAAAAGTTCTCATGGCGACTCCACGAGAACGGTTCTCACCAGAACCAAGCCCATATATATATATAAATCATAATTTTCTTAACCATACATAGTTTTGGCGTGTTACATTGACTGTTTTGGGCCCACATAGGTTTTGGAACGGGTTCGGCTTCATGTCAAAGTTTAGCCTAATTCTAAGACCCATATTTGAGTCCTTTAGGGCTGGTCCATGGTTTATAACCTATATTACATTTAATCAATATTCTAGTAATATATACATATAATAATAAATGATTACTATCAAAATAATCAGTTTTAAATTGATTCTAGTATCATGCATGTCGTTCCAGTTTTTTGATCTACACTCAAAACAATTAGGCCTTGGTCCACAATTTCTGAGCTCGGTCCAGTCAACCGTTAGGGTAGACCCAATTCATTTACAGCCCCATATTTACCTATAATTCTCCTCTCCCTCTCCCTCTCCCTCTCCCTCTCTCTGAATGTGTATCTGCTGTTTCTCTGTAGTCTGTAGGACTGGTAGACCTTGCCAATGTTGTAGAAGTTATTATGGATAAATGCAATAGTCCTAGGAAAAGTAATTGCCCATGGCCAACTTGCATGTAATGACAATAGTACATGACCCACATGTCAGCCTTTCTATGGGTGTTTGGAAACTGGTGTACTTTTTCAGCATCGTGGTCGAACTTTATCCTAATCTTTAACTAATCTGAAGGATGAAAGGAAGTTTTGTAAAACATATCAAATCACATGAGCTTTGCAATCCACTGGCTGTTTGTCTTACACAAATAGGATATAAAAATAGTATTTGTATATGTAAAATTTGCATAAGTAAATTTTACATATATACATGTGAAATACATTTTCATTTGATGTGTAGAGATCCCTTGCCTTGACGATCACATGCCTTCTTGAACGAGGGCTGAGCTAGGGTTAAGTTGACCTAGGTTATTTTTATCATAAGAGTATATTTTTGGTATTTTCTTGTAATCAGGCAGATTATATAAATTTTTATTTTCAGTCTAGAGTTTGATAGTCTAGGGTTTTCCATTTTGAGAGAAGTATTGTTGAGACAGTAAGAGAGGAAGAGTCTTTGTAATCCTTTATTTTTCTTAATAAAAAAAAAGATCATCATCATAGACGTAGTTCTCATTGGGTGAACCACATAAATCTTGTGTGTGCATGTGATTTGATCAATTTCGATTTTTATTTTTGCAACATCATTTTCATATGAGTAAATTTTTTGTATAACTCAAAATCTATAAAGGTAGGAGAATATAAAAGATTTGAATGATTCAGATTAAAAACTAGGAGCCCACATAAGTTGCAAAAATATAAGGCGATGATAGAGTTTTGACACCATGACCTCTCCTAAGGGGAAATTATACTGGCGCCTTTTTGATGAGGGAGGTGTGAAATATTTTAAATCTTAATATTTAAATGATCTCATTTACACACCTCGTTTTCACATATCTATTTACACATGTGATACATAAATGAGCACAAACAAACATGATTTTGTATGTGTAACATTCGGATATATAAAAATATGATTGCAAATAAAAGACCTTAAGATATGAAACTTTACATCTTGAGTTTTTAACATTTATATGAGAATTTCGATCGTTCAAATCATGGATAGGGGGCTCACGAAAGTGCAGATCTATGGCGGGGACTGTCTTTTGGATGTTTGTCGAATATTTCTCAAAATCTAATAGGACTTAAGATATGAAACTAAACTTCTTGTGGTGAATTAGTTCAGGCCGATATGGTGTGACCTACTTCAAAACGGTAAGTGTATTGACGCCTATTGTCGATGTGACCGGTGTAATTGTTTCAAATCATGAGAGGTGCCAAAGTCTTGTGTTAGAAATGACCCCTTTTATGCAACATTTTCACACACCTTATTCCCACGTACGATAAATATGTAAGAGAAAATGTATGTATGCATAAATATTACTCATGATAGGTGCAAACGCGGTCCCTAGTTTCCAGACGATGATAAATATTTCTAGGAAACAAAAAACACATAAAGAGTTGGTCTTTTTTGAAAAGTAACTCTGCATAGAAAATCAACAATAAATATTTCTAGACTAGAGACAATGGTGAGGTGAGAATCAACTGAACCCCAATTTGACCCGTTTATTAATCGGATTGAAAATATTATAATCCTAATTCGACTAGGAGTTAAAAGGGTCAACCCAATCAAATTAACAGTTTGAGTTGAGGTTGGGCTGGCCGGGTCATAGTTCAATTATTCAAGTCGGATAATTAAAATTGCCAGATCCGATAAAGAGAAAGGACTTAAGCCAAAGGACCCGAACTAAACTTATTTATTAATGAGTTTAGAAATGCCAAACCATGAATTAGCAGGTCAGTTCGTGTTGGACCTGGGATTGCCGCCATTAGAATTTTGTAATTAGCTTCTTCACCATACAACCATTGAAACCTACCAAGATATTCCCTCGATCGATTTTACGATATGGCTTTCTAGGGCTGCCAATGGGCAAGACTTGAGCTTAAGAAAATCAAATATTTCATTAGGTCCTGCTAATCTCGACCCATTCAAAACTTGGGTAACCTCTTTTGTTTTGTCATCAGTTCTAAATTAGTTATGTTTCTTATTCACTTTACTCTTTCACAAACGGATGTGGACAGAAATGTTTCTTCATTAACCCTAAAAGTGCTGACAGCTGATTTATATGGTATTTTTTACACGTGATCAATCCAATGATACATATCACGTGGGTTAGAGGGAATTTGGGCTATTAGGAAAGTAGAGTGTGGCTTTGATCAATTAAAGGTGGACCACAAATGGGATATAAAACTGGTGACCAGATCAAGTTGTAATGGTCGAAGAATTGAGGGGAACAACGCCGGTTTAGCCTCAGAAGCCATTGGGCTGCATGAGGAGGCGGACTTTCTTGGATTTTTGGCTCGCATAAGTGGGCCTCCACAAGAAGAATCCTAACCATCCATATGATGGCCTCCTGCTCTAGATGGAAACAGAACAAAGTGAGAGCATCTTTGGATATATTTATGGCTAAGATCTCTACTATCCAGAGAACCTTCTCTTTATGTATGGTTCAACAGCAGGTTCTCCCCTTCACTCAACCATTTTGTATCACTGCAATGTGGGCCTCACCTGTACAAACCTAAACAATTTACTGCAAAAGAAAAGAACAATACATCCCCCCTTACCTTCTCTCTCCAAGACCACAACAACCAATCCTAGGGTCAAGGACTGATACGTGGCTACCCCACAGGCCTCCAAGAAAACTACCCCCACATGACAACATCTACCATATCACCCTCATTTACTACCTTGATGAAAGATGAAATATGAGAAGACCTTCAAACAATACAACCACAAAAATCATGTAAATCCCATTACAGATCTCTCAATAGTAAGTAAAACACCAGCCTTCTCTTCTTGCAAAGGGTTTCAATCCATTCATCAACTGAGCTCCTGGTTCTTCTCCACAACCCTCACTTCCTTTGTAGATCTGAGAACTTGTGCCTGTTTTACAATGTACATAAAAATTAATCAGGCATCTCTAATGTTCTAAATGAGGAGAAATTATATAATATTACATGGTTTCAAAAATTGTAATTGTGAAGATAAAAAAACATTAGCTATCAGCCGATACATTGGAAAATATTGAGAATAAAACAATCGTGAATCTTCATTTTATTTTTTGGACTAGACCAAGAAAAAATCATATCGATCATGGCCTGAAACTTTACCTTTATGCATCGCATTGTGCAAATCGGTTTCAACCAAGTTTTAGGACCATGATGATATTCGAATTCTATTGGTGAAAATTTTACCTGATCATCTGTTATTTCCACGGAGAACCCATCCACGATGACCCAAGAAAATCTCTTCTTGTAGGTCTCAGGTTGGAATGTCTTGGCCAGCAACTCATCATGCTTGTTGCTAAGATACAAGTCGAGCTCATATGCTCCTTGTTTTGTGCTGTTACAGGCACAATTAAAATGTAACACAAGTCATTACATTATTTCAAAATGCCATTGAAACATCTTTGAGACAAACAGATGACTACTGGTAGGATCAATCATGAAGCCATCAAAAGATCATAAAACACACTACAAAATGCTATTAAAATCTCTGGGTCAGCTGAAATATAAGGGATTATAGATGACAAACCGGTCAGCACGAAGGCGCTCGTATTCGGGATCAAAGTTCATGAACACAAAGTAAAGTTCAGGTCTGCTAGTTGCCATTACCACCTCCTCCTCTTCTTCTTCTTCTTTGGTTTGTGGAAGAGAAGCTGGATATTAATTGAATATTGTTGCTATTTATATATGTGTGGACAGAAAAGATGAGATGTAGTGAAGAAGGCACATTTCTGTTTTGGGTCAAAATTAAGATGCATTATTTCATTCATTTTTTTAAATGTATTTTACTTGTATTATATCTTTGCTAGGGATTTTTCCTCTTTTCTCCTTGTTGCTATACAAAGTGCCCTTGTATACCCAATGTTTTACAAGGCGATGCCTTCTCATCAGCTTGATTATTGTATTGTTTCTCATCAGCTTGATTATTGTATCGTTAATAAAATGGAGACCTATTGGGGTTTAGGTTGTTCACTAGTGCCTAGCTTATATAGCCATATTAAGCCCAAAGGTCTCTTGTGGAGCAATCCTAATCATTTGATTAGTGGACTCCGGAGGAATGACCAAGGTTAGTTAACAAAAAATAGCCATCAAAGTTGGCATTGTTTTCTTTCACTAGAGAAAAAAGAACTCTGATTGAAGGGTTGGGATTGTTTAAATAATGTCATCATTGGGACTAGGTCCCACCGATAGACATGAACAAGTTAACAACAACAGCAGCAGTGATGAAGTCACCCATATGTTTTTGCAGCTGATTTTCCATAGAAGCATCAATTAAGGAAATTAAATGTGCACCAGATCAATTCAATGGTGCGCCCAACAGGAACTGAAATTAACCGTATTATTATTCATTCTTTAAGCTTTAGAGCACGTTTGGTAAACGTCCTCAGAGAGGATTTCTCCCGTTTTTCTGTGATCCCGTGGAAAACCCACGTTTGGATCAGCGTGGAAAAGCTCTTGGAGGAAGAGAGAAATCCTCATTTGCTAATATTCTGGAAGTCAGACAACCCCCCCTCGGATCGGCGGAATCCACGCACGCGCGGAATTGCGGAGCTACAGTGTTCTTGACGTTAATATTGGGGTGACCGGTTTTTTGCATTTTTTTGGTTTTTATGGGCCCCACAATCAAGATCTGAACCAGTAGGAGTGTTGACAAGGTCCAAAACGGCTACCATACCAAAAATCAGCCGTTGATTCCATCTATAACTTGAGATATTTGCAAAATAATTCTGACCGTTGATTTGCCCCACAGGAGAAAAAAAGGGGATTATTTGGCAGTACGTTTTTTTCATTTTTCTGATTTTTGTGGGCCTCGAAATCATCATCTGAACCGTGAATATTCTAGAGAAGACCAAATACAACTAGGGGCCCAAATTTCAACCGTAGATCTATCATATATTTTGAGATATTTGTAAAAACGTCCATACTTTAAAATATTATTTTTTTAATTTATGTGGCCCCTTTGCACGATCTGAACCGTTCAGAATATCTGAAGAGACAAAACTGGTTGTAAGGTGAAAGATCAGCCCTTGATATTTCATGGATTATGAGAAATTGATTAAAAACTTATGATTGTTGGATTACACAATGCATGGACTCCATGATTCCTCTCTGCTGCCAAACTTGGATCTGTTTTTAGGAAATCCTCCTTGAGGATGGCTTCATTCCAACGGATCAAAGAAAACCTCTGATCAGGGGATTCCTGTCAATTTGCCAAACGTGCCCTTAAGGTAATGTCAATAAGGATGGATATTAATTTTCTTTTACATGTATTTTTTCATATATTTTTAATTCTATATTTTAAAAGTGTGTTATTAATGGGAGCTAAAAAAAAATTCCTTTCTGATTTTTTGTACCTATTCTTAAACATATAAATTCCACCTTAAATTTTATTATATTTTATTTTGCATAGAAATTAAATTAAGTTTTTCATTAATTTCACCTTATATCTTTAATTATATTTTTAAAATATTGACCCTTATCAATACTAATATGAATATCATCTCTATTTTTATTTTTAATGCAAATACAATCCCGTGCCTTAAAACAAAGGTGATCGAGCTATTATGTAATGATCAATAATGTAATTAATGCCTAAAGTGAGTAGCCCATTTGTTAAGATGACATTCGTTTATGCATAGTCAAAAGTTGGTAATTATAATGTCAGCATTTGGTCAGTCATGTTAGATTCCCGGATGTGTCAAAGCACTGTAGCTAAAAGGTGTAGGCTCAATTAAGAACTTGTCTATTTATTAATTGGATTAAACTATCAACTCAAGTCCAACTCATATATATATATAGCATATATATATATATATATATAGGGGAACATTCATATGCATCTTTCACTCATCATAGGGTGAGGGACACTTCCCTTTTTGAAAACGTACAAAATGTACTTTTCATGTGCAAAAATAAAAGTGTCCCTCGCTCTATGGTGAGGGAAAGATGCATATGGACATTCCCCATATATATATAAACACACACACACACACCAGGGGTTGGAACCCACCCACTCACACCTGGGATGAGGTGGTGCGTAGAACCCTTCTGGTGAGGGAAGTAGACCTCGGGAGGTGAGAACTACCACCTCTTACCACTAAGGTAAAAGGCCATTCTCAACCCAACTCAAATATTATAGAGGCAACCCAAATAGCATGTCCAATATATTTAAGTTGAATCGGCATGCAGCTTTAGCTAGTAATTTTTTTTAAAGGTAAGTACCCACACACATACACACTCACATAAGTGTAGTATCATCAATACTATTGTCATATATCGATCACTGGTTATTTCTGTGCAAGGGAGGTGCCTATAGGCCCCCTCGGGTGAGGATAGTATAAGGTCGTACAACCCTCGAGGTGAGGAAAGTAGACCTCGAGAGTGGTGACAAAACCATTTGGTGAGGAAATGTGGCGTGCCCAGGTTTTGAGATAAGAACTACCATCACTTACTACACTGAGGTAAGAGGCCCTTCTCAGCCCAACTCAAATATTAAAGAGTCGACCCAAATAGCATGTCCAATTTAAGTTAACTTGGTAGATCTTAGCTGGGTTTTTATTTAAGGTAAGTACTCACATAACTCCATTGTTATCAATGCTATAGTAAGATATAGATCTCCATTTATTTCTGTGCAAGGGAGGTGCCTAACCAATAAAGCTACTAATGGATTATCGGTCTTCGATTGGTTAAAGATGATTTACTAACTCATTTATTGATTATTAGATAACAACTAAAACTCAACTAAAATAGAAAACAAAGGGTCAATTTAAAATCCAAAATACCAGATCGAGTCAGGAATATCCAACCTAAGACTAGTTGGAAGGTCAGAGATTAACCATTATCCATTAGACACTTTAGCAAAAGTTGGCTAAGAAGGGCAGTTTAGTAAGTGTCTATAAAGAACAAGGTAAATGGGAATGGGAAAGGAGAAATTTCCGGAAAAGGGAGAGTGGCTGTGAAAGAGAGGTCGCGCAATCGAATCTTTTTAGTTTCATGCCGCACGGACTTCGAAACCCAACACTGCATGATGCATCTTCGTCTCTCTCTCTCTCTCTCCCCCCTTCACATTCACGAATCACATGTGATAGTTGGCGGGAGAGGAGGTGAAGATGTGATTGGGAGGGTACTATTAATAGTCTTGGGTGGGCCCCAAGTCCACCACACTCTGCTGGCAATGGTCATAGGAAAATGGGAAGAATATAAGAGATTTTCACATATCAGCATACTGTGTGCTTTGCTTGTTTATTCCAGTGCTTGTTTATTCCAGTTCATGGGGCCACTTAGGCATATTTTTATTGTTTAAGTTATGATATATAGATGAAAAGTTCACTCTACAGATATGGGCCATGCGAAGAATCAACCCTACCATATTATCTTAACCCTCAATTTAATAACATTAAAGTTTTGAATATAGATTTTGTGTGGGGAGATTTTCAAAACTCCAGGATTATGCTAGTCACGGCTATAAGATGTTACTAAGCACTCTCACGTGCCATCCACGTGGCACACAGACTCGCCTCGGCTACTGGACAGAGGCCTTGGCCGAAACCAGACAGACTTTGGTTGCTAGCGCCGAGCTCGGCCACCAAGGGCCCACTTCGGCTAAAGAGCTTGACCCCGGCCAAAGGAGCCAGGACGGAAGTCGAAATAAAGAAAAATCCCCACTCGCGCCCCACGCCCGCCACGTCATCAGACACGTGGCAGAATAGGGGCGCGAGCCAGTGGGACAGATGCGACATCCAGCCGTCCACAATCTTTGCCAGATCGCTGACAGGGCGGCATCCAGCGGCTGTAGCCAAATCAGGGCAAGGCCCGAGGATGGATCCGATGGGACCTCTACTGCCAAAGGCGTCCAACATGATCTGGCCCAACATGACATGCACTAAATGCAATGTGGGCTGATCCGACTGGCATTAAATGCAATGTGGGCTGAAATGGACCGCATTTATTACTTTGTCGGCTGATAAGGCCTTCCTTATCAAATCAGGGGACCCACTCCAAAATATCATCCAAAATCTCATCAAGAGTCCTCTATAAATAGGACTCCATTCCACAAGCAAGGTACGCAACCTACACACTTGAGAGTCGTTACTCTGTCTCTCTTCTTCCTCTCCTTCCTTAGTTAAGTTCACATACTGACTTAGGCATCGGAGAGCCTTGCGCCAGCCCAGGGTAGGGTCCTCTGACTGTTTGTTCTTCCCTTTCAGGCTTTGAGGCAGCAGATCATCTTCTTTCATCCGAATAAGTCCTATCAGGCACCCTTAATCTTGTGAGTCATCATTTTTTGCACTTACAATTGGCGCCGTCTGTGGGAAAATACTATCCCAACCATCCCAACCTTCTCAATCTTTCCAGATACCATGCCTCCAAAAGCTAAGAAAGGCGGAGAGTCTTCGAGAGCAATGCACGAACGCCCGAGCCCGTCGACGGACGACCCTCCTCAAGGGCGGTCCAGAGCGGTGCTTGGCGCGTCTGCAGGCGAGGGTCGCCTTGGCTTGCAGCTCTTCATCGAGATTCCCTTCCAAGAGGGACTTGAGGATTCGTCCCCGGGCGACGAAGTCACGCCTCCCCGACGGGACGAGCGCGGACACGAGCGTCCCCGGAAGGACAAAGGTGTGGCAATCGACAAGCCAGGCTGTCCGCGAGACCTCGATGACGGAGGAGATATCGCGGCTTAAAATGCCCTCATCCAGGAGCAGGACAGAATAATCCGCTAACTCCAGCGGCAACTGAGAGCAGTAGGAGCCCCGTAAGCAGGACAGCCCTCCGGGCCCCAAGGCGGGAAGAGAACAGCCCCGAGCAAGGTAGTCCAACCCTCCCGCGAGGATTTGAGAGCTTTTCTGGACCAGAAGCGTAGTCAAGCCAACGACGAGGTCTCGAGCAATGGTCGAAGCCATCATGGCCGAGACGACCAAGCTCGCAGCTACCACAGTCGAGGCCATTCGAAGCGAAAGTCGGAAGCAATGTCACCACGGAAGGATATCGAGCAGGAGCGGCTCGACAGGCGTATTAAGCTGGCCCTTCAGCATAACATGGAGATGGCTACTCTCGCCCGAGACCAGCAAGAAATCTGCGGCCCCACCGATCTGGGGGCCTCCCCCTTCACGCGGGATATCGAGGAGACTCCACTGCCTAAGAAGTTCTCTGTCCCGCGGTTCGTCCCTTACGATGGAGTGTCTGACCCAGCCGCTCACCTCCAACACTTCTCTCAGAAGATGTCCATCTGGGGGAACGAGGGCCACCTCAACTGCAAAATCTTCTCCTCCAGTCTGGGCAACCTCTCCTTGAAGTGGTATTGCGCCCTCCTGGAGAAGTCTATCTCGAGTTGGAAACAGCTCCAGCTCTCCTTCCTGAAGAAGTTCCAGGCTTACAGCATCGTACCCTAGACTCATGCTGATATACTTGCCCTGAAGATGAAGCAGGGCGAAAGCATCACCCAGTTCGCCCAGCGGTTCTGGGTGATTTACAGCCAGATTGAGGTTACTAGAGACGAAGTGGCGATTTTCGTCTTCCGGAATGCGCTGTTACCAGGGAGCGAGCTGAGGAAAGACTTGGCCGTCGACCCCGCAACCTCCATGCCAGCCTTGATGTCCCGGATAAAACGCTATGTCGCCCGGGAGGAGGATGAAATCCGGGCCCTGGAAAGTCACGGCCCAGGACCCAAGGAGAAGGGCAATCAGCACCAGCAGAGAGATAAGAGGCCCTTTCGGAAGGAAGAGCCGAAGCAAGCCTGGGTCTCTAGCTCGGCAAAGGCTACAGCGTCCAGGTCTGGGGATAGCAGGAAGGCCAGACCTCCTCCCGAGGCTTACCAGGCTATGAATGTCGTCTTCAGAGAGCCGATACACCAAATTATGAACAAGATCAAGAACAGGCCATTCTTCAGCTGGCCTCAGCCCATGCAGAGTGATTCCTCCACCCGTGACCAGACCAGGTTCTGTGCCTACCACAAGCAAAATGGGCACAAAACCGAGGAGTGCAGGACCTTGAAGTTCTTCCTGGTAAAGCTCGCCAAAGAAGGTCATCTGGAGGAGTTCGTCAAGGCAGGAGATGCTGGCGCCGGCGGCAGCGGCCGAGCTCATCAGAACGCTGATAGGGATCTAGACAGCGAAGATTCTGGGAAGATCATCAATGTGATCCATCTGGCGCCCTCTGCTCCCTCTCCCTTAGCTAGAGGCAGCTCCCAGGCTCGTGCCGAAGCCAGGCAGGCCTCGCATGGGAAGGAGGTAATGAGAGCCGAGCTCGGACCGGTGTCCAAGCGAGCACGGCGCGAGCGCCCAGCCATCTCATTTTCAGATAAAGACCTCAAGGGAATGCAGCTTCCACACAATGATCCCCTGCTCCTGACGATGAAGCTGCGAGACTTTACAGTGAAGCGGATCCTCATCGACCCCGGCAGCTCTTCTGAAGTCCTCTACTATGGATGCTTCAAGAAGATGGGGCTCTTGGAGACTAATTTAAAGGAAGCTCGCACGCCTCTGATTGGTTTCAGCGCCAAGCCAGTCTACCCCAAGGGGAGAATCACTCTGGTGACCAGAGTAGGCGGAGCCTCGGTCATGACTGACTTCCTAGTGGTGGATGCCCCCTCCCCCTACAATGCCATTATGGGCAGGGCGTGGCTCCACAAGATGGAAGCAGTTCCCTCCACTCTCCATCAGAAGCTGAAGTTCGTGCTTGAAGACAAAGAAGGCGAGATGGAGGTGGTTACAGTTGACGGGGATCAGCAGCTGGCCAGGCAGTGCATGTTGGCCATGGTCCCTGGGGAGAAGGAGCCAGAGCGAGAAAATCTTTTAGAGTTCGAAAGGGGGCTGGATGAGATCGGCCGAGATCCTGACAAGAAGAGTATTGAAGATCTAGCCGAAGTCAAGCTCGACCCACTTGACCCTGACAGATTTTTCCTGATCGGCACCCAGCTGCCCGACCCAGAAAGAGCCGAGCTCTCAAGATTCATGATGCAGAACGTGGATGTCTTCGCTTGGACCCCGAGCGAAATACCTGGGGTCGACCCCGAGGTCATGTGTCACAGGCTAAACGTGGATCCCAACCACAAGCCAGTGGTACAGAGGGCCCGCAGGACGGGGCTGCAGCAGACGGAAGCGGTGGTCGAAGAAGTCGACAAGTTGCTATAGGCAGGCGCAATCCGGGAGGTCTAGTACCCGGTCTGGCTGGCCAATACAGTGGTGGTCAAGAAGAAGACTGGCAAGTGGAGGGTGTGCGTGGATTTCACAGATCTCAACAGAGCTTGCCCGAAGGACAACTTTCCTCTTCCAAAGATTGATCAGATGATTGACGCCACTGCCGGACATGACAGAATGAGCTTCCTCGACGCCTACAGAGGCTACCACCAGATTCCCATGTAAGAGCCGGACGAGGAGAAAACTGCATTCATAACCCCGCGCGGCACTTACTGTTATAAGGTGATGCCCTTTGGGCTGAAGAATGTGGGGGCAACCTATCAGCGCCTCGTCACAAAAATGTTCCAGGCTCATCTTGGCAAGACAGTTGAAGTTTACATTGATGACATGGTCGTCAAGTCCAAGCAGTCTAGCGACGATCTGACGGATCTGGCCCAAGTCTTCAGCATCCTCCGTGAATTCAAGCTCAAACTGAATGCTTCCAAGTGCGCTTTCGGCGTAGCTTCTGGCAAGTTCCTCGGAAGCCTAGTGACGCGGAGGGGGTTAGAGGCCAACCCGGACCAGATTACTGCAATCCTGGGAATCCAAAGCCCATCTATTACAAAGGAGGTCCAGAAGCTCACAGGCATGGCTGCAGCACTCAATCACTTCATCAGCAGATCATCAGATAAGTGCCGGCCTTTCTTTCAGCTTCTGAAAAAGAATTTAAAGTTTCAATGGACCCCTGAGTGCGACCAAGTAATGGAAGCACTCAAAACCTATCTGTCTTCACCGCCCTTACTCTCTACCCCAACTCAGGGGGAGATTTTGTATCTGTATCTTGCGGTCTCGGATCATGTAGTGAGCTCCGTCCTCATCAGAGAGGACGATGGAGTCCAAAAACCAATCTACTATACGAGCAAGATCCTGCATGATGCCGAGACCAGATACCTTTGCTGGAGAAGCTTGCGTTGCCACTCGTCAGCGCCTCCCGCAAGCTCTCCCATTATTTTCAATCCCACACATTGTGGTTATCACGGAGCACCCACTCCGATCTATATTCAAGAAAGCTGACTTTTCAGGGCGAATCTCAAAATGGGCAGTCGAATTGGGGCAGTATGGCATCCAGTACCGTCCCAGGACTGCGATCAAAGCCCAAATTCTGGCAAACTTTATTGTAGAATTCGTCTCTCCAAGCTCGGCTTCGACCCAGCCCGGCAATGAACTGGGGGGGCATAGGGCATGAGCATGAAGTCATCGAGGTCGAATAATTTTCTCAGAGCCAAGTTCCTGTCTCGGCATGGAAGGTCTTCGTCGACGGCTCGTCCACCTCCAAGAGAGCTGGCACCGGCATAGTCCTCCAATCGCCAGAGGGACTGGTCATAGAGCAAGCCTTCACCTTGGACTTCAAAGCGACGAACAATGAAGTGGAGTACGAAGCTCTGATAGCAGGGCTGAATAGCGCCCGAATCCTCGGAGCCCAGCAATTGGTGGTCTTCAGTGATTCACAACTGGTAACTAACCAACTCACTGGAGACTATCAAGCCAGGGACGACAGGATGGCGGCCTACTTAGCGTTCGCGAAGAAACTGCTCTCTCACTTCCAGACAGCTGACGTCAGGCAAATCTCCAGAGATACCAACACATATGCTGATGCGCTTGCAAACTTGGCCTCCGCTGACGAAGCAGGAAAGAAAAGGACCATTGAGGTTGGATCGATGCCAAGATTAAGCCTAGAGCTCCACTCCTCTCGGCAAGTCCCGTGCGTTGATCTCGGCCCGAGCTGGATGGACCCAATCATCTCTTACTTGAAGGACGACCAGCTCCCCGAAGACAAGAATGAAGCCCACAGAATCAGACTCAAGGCAGCTCGATTCTGGCTATCTCCTGAAGGCAAACTCTACAAAAAATCCTTCACCGGTCCCTACCTCCAATGCGTCCATCCGAGCAAGGTGGACGACTTTCTGTATGAGATCCATGAAGGAATCTACGGAAGTCACATCGGAGGGCGATCACTGGCCTACAAAGCAATAAGCCAAGGTTACTGGTGGCCATATATGCAGAAGGATGCGCAGGTATACGCCAGAAAATGCAAAAAATGTCAGAAGTTCTCCCATTCTCTTCATCAGCCAGCACAAGACTCTAGTCCATGGCCCTTTGCTCAATGGGGGCTGGACATTGTGGGGCCTCTCCACCGAGCTCCAGGGAACAAGAGATGGCTGATAGTCGCTACAGATTACTTCACGAAGTGGGTAGAAGCTGAATCGCTGTCCTGCATCACTGAAAGGGACTCCAATAACTTCGTGTGGAAGAACATCATAACGAGGTTCGGCATCCCTAGGGCCCTGATTTCGGACAACGGGACTCAGTTCGACTCCAACTCCTTCAGAGACTTCTGTCAAAAGCATGGCATCAGGAACCACTATTCCACTCCGGCATACCCGTAGAGCAATGGCCAGGCCGAAATTTCTAACAAGGTACTCCTGGACGGCCTGAAGAAGCGATTGGACAAAGCAAAAGGGAGATGGGTAGAAGAGCTTCCTAGCGTGTTGTGGGCATACAGGACGACTCCGAGACTGGTCCACCTCGGCGACACCTTTCTCTCTAGCCTATGGGATGGAGGCGGTCATTCCCTTAGAAATTGGCCTCCCTACCCTGAGATCAGAGCTTGTCGACCAAGGCCGAAACGAGATGAACCTGGCAATGGAGCTGGACCTAGTCGACGAGCGCCGAGATGCAGTGGCCATACGACTGGCCGACTATCAGCAACGGCTAGCTAGAGGATATAATGAAAAGGTCAGAGAAAAAAGTTTCTCAGTAGGAGAACTGGTTCTGAAGAAGAACTTGCCAGCTGACAGAGACCTAAATGAAGGCAAACTGGCCCCAAACTGGCATGGCCCGTTCAGGGTGGTTTCAATGGCAGGACGATCTTCTTACAAACTTGAAGACTTGGAAGGCAGGCAATTGCTGAGACCATGGAATGCATCTCACTTAAAGAAGTTCTATTTCTAAGATGTAATGAAAGTCTCCTGATCAATGAAAGCAACACTTGCCCTGTCATCAATCTGTGTCATCTTATTTGAGTTCGGCAGCTCCGGGTTCATACACCCTGGGATTGACTTCGGATTCATACATCCAGTCTTCCCTAAATTTTGGGTTCACGCGCCCATGGACCGACTTAGGATTTATACATACAGTCGCTCCTAAAACCCTGGGTTGATACACCTTGGGACTGACTTCGGATTCATACATCCAGTCTTCCCTAAATTTTGGGTTCACGTGCCCATGGACTGACTTAGGATTTATACATCCAGTCGTTCCTAAAACCCTGGGTTGATACACCTTGGGACTGACTTTGGATTCATACATCCAGTCTTCCCTAAATTTTGGGTTCACGTGCCCATGGACTGACTTAGGATTTATACATCCAGTTGCTCCTAAAACCCTGGGTTGATACACCTTGGGACTGACTTCGGATTCATACATCCAGTCTTTCCTAAATTTTGGGTTCACATGCCCATGGACTGACTTAGGATTTATACATCCAGTCGCTCCTAAAACCCTTGGGTTCATATACCCTGGGACTGACTCCGGATTTACACATCCAATCTTCCCTAAACTCTGGGTTCATACACCCCCCGAGATCGATCCCGGACTCAGGCTCACACAGCCGAGATCCTCGAGACTCTGGGTTCATCTCGGCTAATGACAGTCTTTGAAAGACAGAACAGTGCAAGCACAAAAGTGTAGAAAAACAGCACAGAAACTACAGAAAAAAGCAGTGCAAGCACGAAAGTGGAGAAAAGTAGCACAAAAATACAAAGAAAAGCAAAAAAGAATGCAAAAATGCAGAATACACATTTCATCTGATTAGAAACTTCTTTCTTTTATTGAATGTAATTTCTTCATTACAAGGATTACAGAAAAGAAAGGCAAAATACAATAAGGAGGCTCGCAGACCTCTGAAAACAGAAAAAGAAGGGAGCTTGGAGGTCTTTATCTTTATCGGCATGTTGCCTGGAGGTCTTGATATCCCACACAAGACCATGTGGCATGATCCCACACAGGATCGTGTAGGATCAAGTGCACAACCAACTCCCGACCAGAGAATAATCACCTCCCAACCGCATAGGCAGGAATTGATCTCCTCGCAGCCGCATCGGCGGGAGTTAGCCGTGGACCCGCGTTCAGAGAACGCGTAGTCCACGGGGACCGTCTTCTGAGAGCGCGCAGACCACGACTTCCGGCGACAGCCCCTCCCAGAGGAAGCTGTCTTCAGTCGCAGAAGGATTGGTCAGAGCAGAGGTTCCTAAAAAAGTTCTACAAGGCGAAACTGCCAGAATATCTGGCAGACGCGGACAGATCCTCATCAGTTGGAGAGATGAAAAAGATGAAGGGTTTCTGGTTCGAGTTCTTTTTCCTCTCCCATGGTGGGCCTGCTGCCTTTATTTATAGAAGGAGGAAGGGCTCAGTAATCGAAGACCCATCAATGAGGCGAGGTCTCCCATGCCTCGCATGGAGTGCACGTCTTCCACAAGTTGACCAGTGGCTCCGATGGCGAACACGTGGAGTCATCTGCTCGTTTTCCGCATCGGCCGTACCGCTATACTTACTGCTATTTATGAGCCTCGGAATGCGGGATATCGGAGCGGATACCTATGGAGACCGTACGGTACTCTCTCCAACTCAAGACTCTCATGTCACGTCACTCAGCCGGACTCAAGCACACAAGAGCCGAAATAAAAAAGATGGAGAAAAAGAAAGCACAAGTGAAGAAGCTCTACCTTTCATTAAAAGTAAAGGGGATTACATCACCAAAAACTTTACATCATCAAAAAGATAGAAAAATTACAAGTGTGAAAGCAGCAGAAGTATAAAGATCAAGAAGCTACAGGGGCTTCGGCGACTCCACCAGCACTGTTACTGTCTCCGATGGACCGGTGGTCTCGGCGACAACAGCAGCCTTCTCTGGCGCATCACCCGTAGGAAGGGCAGAAGAAGCGTTGCCCGCAGAAGATGCAGCCGGAGCGTCACCAGCTAGAAGAGTAGTTGGAGCACCGTCCGGAGCA
The DNA here is from genome assembly GCA_012931725.1 of Litsea cubeba. NCBI lineage: Eukaryota > Viridiplantae > Streptophyta > Magnoliopsida > Laurales > Lauraceae > Litsea > Litsea cubeba. Next base: position 39,200,571 of record CM022953.1, on the reverse strand, counting down.
GGGCCCGCTACAGGAGCATCCGCTTGGGCACCCTCAGTCAGCAGAGCGGGACTCGGCTCGGGTTCTGGGCCGGAATACTTCGGCAGGTCCTGATAAACCGGGTGGTCTTCAGGAACCCCCGCTCGTTTCAAAGCAGCCAGACACCCCTCTTCGAGCAGCATAGAGGTGATCTCCTCCACCTGCCTCTCATACTCCTCTGTGGCCTGGTCCACCCCCTTCTGAAAGGAAGATTAGGCCTCAGTCTGCAGAGAGGTATTGAGGTCAGCGTTCTCTTTCTTCGGCTCAGCGTTTTCTTTCTGAAGCCTCTCGACTTCGGCACGCCCGGCTAGCACTTCGCCACGCTGCCTCGACGATTTAGCCACCGAATCAGCCTTCGCTCTGGCCAGCTCCGTCTCCAGCTCGGCAATCCTCCTCGTCTTCACCCAGATCTCGCCCTTCAACTGATGGGTTGTCGACGTGAGATCGGTGATGCTGACCAACGCCACATCCAGCTGCGCAGTCGCCTCGACGCTGCTCCTCTTCAGCTCTCCTAGCTCCTTCTTCAATTTTTCCTCTCGGATTCCAGTTGGGTGATCTTGGAGACGTTCTTGTCGCTCCTCTCCATTACCAACTGGAGCCTCTGCACATTATACAAAAGAAAACAAGTCAGATGGGAGCAGCCGAAATGAAATACATCAAAAGAACATCAAGGGTACTCACCTGGAGAGCGGCCTAGATCGCCGAACCCAGCAGACCCTCATTGTCATATTTCGCGTGCAGCTGCATGTCACGTGGCAGGGCACAGGCTTTAGCAAGAGCCCTGATGACGAGACAATTCCCTGCACCCGGTCCTCCATGTTCAAAGGTTTCCCGGGCTGGGTCTCCAATCTAGGCCTCCATGCCGCCGGGGTAGTACGAGGTCAGGAGGCCGATCCGGACCCTTGCCCTGCAATGACACTGAGGTCACGAGCCGTCTCAGCAGCTGCCCTGCTCGCTGGCGCACTTTTTCCAGGGGGTGCCTTGCCTCCAGAGGTGTGCGCAGGTGCCTTGTCTTTAGGGGCCTGCTCGGCCCCCGATTCTTTCTCCCCCGCCTTGGACCTCTTCCTCGGCGGAGACCCGTCCCTCGAACAATCCGGAGCAGTAGCCGGGGCAGAAGAAACAGCAGCTTCCCCCGAGCCCGAAGCCATGCGAGCACTGGTAGAAGAAGGCGTCGCAGAAGACGAAGACCCGCGCCTAAACTTGGCCGCCAGGTCCTTGGTTCTAGGCACTCTTGAGCTACCCTCCATCCTCTCTTCCGGGTCAGATGGGCAAGCGTCCACTACCTCCCTTAAACTCGGAGACCCCGAACTGGAAGAGGTAGATGCCTCAGCGCCAGACGCAGCTCGGCTCGCAGCAGGACCGATCAGGAGAATGCCCGCAGGCATGGCCAAAGAAACAGAGGGAAGATCAGCCTGCAGCTCGTTCTCCTGCGCTGCTCCAATCCTCATATAATGGCCGCGGTACCTCGGCGTGTATCCTAGTAGTTTCCAGGCCGATCTGTTCTCGTGCCCGGCATATCTCTCGACCTTCCTGTGGTCAGCGACGTTCTTTGTCAAACCGTCACTCGCAGCCCGGCGCTGCCTCGCTCGCAGTTCTTCACAGCAAACAACAAGGGTATCAGTTCGGCAATACAAAAGTTAAGCAAAAAGAGCAGAATGAAGAGTTGGTGTTTACTTGGGACAGCCCTGAGATGGCGAGGGACCCTGAGCGTCCTGTCCTCGCCAGCGCCGAACTCCCAATCCCTAGAAACACAGAAGAGATCTTCCTCGACGTTTTTACTAGAATCCTCCAAGGCCAGGATGAAGCCCTTTCGGAGTTGCTTCACCCGAAGATAATAGTTGTCTCCCCCAGCCTTGCAGATGTCGTACACGTCCTCGATATCGTGGATGCCCAAATTGATCCCCAAGATCTCGTTCAATCTCGCCGTGCCCATGATGACCTTGAAGCCATTGGGCATCAGCTAGCATGGGGTGATGGACCAGGCATCAAGACAGGCTCTAAGCAGGGGATGCAGAGGAAATCTGACCCCACCTTCGATCACAAAGATCAAAGGGAACGACATCCAGCCGTAGGAACAGCAGCGCAGGGCGTGGTCGCAGGGAGTCGCCGGCCTGAGGCGGACCCCCTCCGGGATATTAAACGTGGCCCTAAACCTAGCTATGCCCTCAGCCGTATCTAACTGAAACCTAGGGGTGGCCATCTCTACAAGAAGAGGAAGGCGAACAGAAACCCTAAAGGCAGAAACCCTAAAAAAGACAAGGGCACGAAGTCACTTACTGAAGCAGAAGCGCGAATCAAGAATCGATTTGGGCACGCCTTACGGTCGTCCTCGCCAAAGCAATATGGAGAAATCTTGAGAAGACAGACGAAGACCGGAGCAAGAATCGAAGGCAAGGGCAAAGAAAATCAGAAGAGAAGATAAAGAAAGAAGAACGGAGGAAGGCAACCCTATTTATAGGAGAAGGAGGCCCTCTTTGGGTGCCATTTACGAATTCGAAAGGGCAAGCTTCGCGATCTGCGCCTGTCTCATCAATTTGACGGCACGATCATTGAAGAAGCGACACGTGTAGCTGCCGGTTCGTTTCCCGTGGCGAACAGGGCGCGACATTTATTGCCTCGGAGAAGTTGAAGCGGCGCCAAGCAATGATCGCAGCGTCTCCAGACGGATTCTCTAGCTTCTGACCCCTAAAGGCTAGGGTGCTTAAGAAGTCACAAGCTAGGGGCAATTGTGTGGGGAGATTTTCAAAACTCCAGGATTATGCTAATCACAGCTATAAGATGTTACTAAGCACTCTCACGCGCCATTCACATGCCATCCACGTGGCACACAGACTCGCCTCGGCTATTGGACAGAGGCCTTGGCCGAAACCAGACAGACTTTGGCTGCTAGCGCCGAGCTCGGCCACCAAGGGCCCACTTCGGCTAAAGAGCTTGACCCCGGCCAAAGGAGCCGGGACGGAAGCCGAAATAAAGAAAAATCCCCACTCGCGCCCCACGCCCGCCACGTCATCAGACACGTGGCAGAATAGGGGCGTGAGCCAGTGGGACAGATGCGACATCCAGCCGTCCACAATCTTCGCCAGATCATTGATAGGGCGGCATCCAGCGGCTGTAGCCAAATTAGGGCAAGGCCCGAGGATAGATCCGATGGGACCTCTACCGCCAAAGGCGTCCAACATGATCTGGCCCAACATGACATGCATTAAATGCAATGTGGGCTGAAATGGACCGCATTTATTACTTTGTGGGCTGATAAGGCCTTCTCTATCAAATCAGGGGACTCACTCCAAGATCTCATCCAAAATCTCATCAAGAGTCCTCTATAAATAGGACTCCATTCCATAAGCAAGGTACGCAACCTACACACTTGAGAGTCGTTACTCTGCCTCTCTTCTTCCTCTCCTTCCTTAGTTAAGTTCACATACTGACTTAGGCAACGGAGAGCCTTGCGCCGCCCAGGCCAGGGTCCTCTGACTGTTTGTTCTTCCCTTTCAGGCTTTGAGGCAGCAGATCATCTTCTTTCATCCGGATAAGTCCTATCAGGCACCCTTAATCTTGTGAGTCATCATTTTTTGCACTTACAATTGGCGCCGTCTGTGGAAAAATACTATCCCAACCTTCCCAACCTTCTCAATCTTTCCAGATACCATGCCTCCAAAAGCTAAGAAAGGCAGAGAGTCTTCGAGAGCAATGCACGAACGCCCGGGCCCGTCGATGGACGCCCTTCCTCAAGGGCGGTCCAGAGCGGTGCTTGGCGCGTCTGCAGGCGAGGGTCGCCTTGGCTCGCAGCTCTTCGTCGAGATTCCCTTCCAAGAGGGACTTGAGGATTCGTCCCCGGGCGACGAAGTCACGCCTCCCCGACGAGACGAGCGGGGACACGAGCGTCCCCGGAAGGACAAAGGTGTGGCAGTCGACAAGCCAGGCCATCCGCGAGACCTCGATGACGGAGGAGATATCGCGGCTTAAAAGGCCCTCATCCAGGAGCAGGACAGAATAATCGGCCAACTCCAGCTGCAACTGAGAGCAGCAGGAGCCCCCTCAGCAGGACAGCCCTCCGGGCCCCAAGGCGAGAAGAGAACAGCCCCGAGCAAGGTAGTCCAGCCCTCCCGCGAGGATTTGAGAGCTTTTCTGGACCAGAAGCGTAGTCGGGCCAACGACGAGGTCTCGAGCAATGGTCGAAGCCATCATGGCCGAGACGACCAAGCTCACAGCTACCATAGTCGAGGCCATTCGAAGCGAAAGTCGGAAGCAATGTCACCACGGAAGGATATCGAGCAGGAGCGGCTCGACAGGCGTATTAAGCTGGCCCTTCAGCATAACATGGAGATGGCTACTCTCGCCCAAGACCAGCAAGAAATCTGCGGCCCCACCGATCTGGGGGCCTCCCCCTTCACGCGGGATATGGAGGAGACTCCACTGCCCAAGAAGTTCTCTGTCCCGCGGTTCGTCCCTTACGACGGAGTGTCTGACCCAGCCGCTCACCTCCAACACTTCTCTTAGAAGATGTCCATCTGGGGGAACGAGGGCCACCTCAACTGCAAAATCTTCTCCTCCAGTCTGGGCAACCTCTCCTTGAAGTGGTATTGCGCCCTCCTGGAGAAGTCTATCTCGAGTTGGAAACAGCTCCAGCTCTCCCTCCTGAAGAAGTTCCAGGCTTACAGCATCGTCCCCTAGACTGATGCTGATATACTTGCCCTGAAGATGAAGCAGGGCGAAAGCATCACCCAGTTAGCCCAGCGGTTCTGAGCGATTTACAGCCAGATTGAGGTTACTAGAGATGAAGTGGCGATTTTCGCCTTCCGGAATGCGCTGTTACCAGGGAACGAGCTGAGGAAAGACTTGGCCGTCGACCCTGCAACCTCCATGCTGGCCTTGATGTCCCGGATAAAACGCTATGTCGCCCGGGAGGAGGATGAAATCCGGGCCCGGGAAAGTCACGGCCCAGGACCCAAGGAGAAGGGCAATCAGCACCAGCAGAGAGATAAGAGGCCATTTCGGAAGGAAGAGCCGAAGCAAACCTGGGTCTCTAGCTCGGCAAAGGCTACAGCGTCCAGGTCTGGGGATGGCAAGAAGACCAGACCTCCTCCCGAGGCTTACTGGGCTGTGAATGTCGTCTTCAGATAGCCGATCCACCAGATTATGAACAAGATCAAGAACAGGCCATTCTTCAGCTGGCCTCAGCCCATGCAGAGTGATTCCTCCACCCGTGACCAGACTAGGTTCTGTGCCTACCACAAGCAAAATGGGCACAAAACCGAGGAGTGCAGGACCTTGAAGTTCTTCCTGGGAAAGCTCGCCAAAGAAGGTCATCTGGAGGAGTTCGTCAAGGCAGGAGATGCCGGTGCCGGCGGCAGCGGCCGAGCTCATGAGAGCGCTGATAGGGATCCAGACAGCGAAGATTCTGGGAAGATCATCAATGTGATCCATCTGGCGCCCCATGGAGTTCGGCCGGGCATGAAGTCTGCACATAGAAGGAAATTATCCCAATCACCCAACCTCTTTAATATATATTACCAACCATTTTTTGCTTATCCTCTTGAGCATGTGAATGATGGGTCAGTTGGGTTCCTATGAATCCTATCCATTCATTAAACGGGTTGAAAATATTGACCTCAATCAACTTGGAATTAACTACTTAAAAGGGCTCAATTCAAACCCTGAGTAACAGGTTGAATTTAGAGGAATTTATGGGAAAAAATCCCATAGGACGCCATACGTCCCATGAGGACTTAGTAAGACATTGGACACGGGAGGGATCCTTTGGCCTCAATGCTTTTTTTTTCTTTGGTATGGTCAATATCGACCATCAACCATAAGCCTCCCGCAGATGTGTGCCGAAGGGTAGATCGAAGATGGTTTGTCTATCAATCAAAAGCCATGGCTGGATCTAGCATAAGGTTGATATTTTGACAAAACCCAATCTGATTCACGAATGTCTCTTCGGTTTTTAAATCTTTTTCCCATAAATTCTGGAACCCGTCTCTTCTTATGGCCTTTTCCCTTCATTTCTTTCCTCTTTCTTCATCCCTCCGTCTTTGCTCAATCCACATAAAGGCAAACCGAAGAAAATTCGCTTAGAGACCCTAATACTAGCTTCATCGTCCTCCGTTCCAGGCAATCAATCTCTCCACCTCTTTCTTACACGCCAACTTCATTGACACGTCTCTCTCATCCATGGGCACGTGCATCGACCGGAATATCGCCCACACGCGCAGCGTCCTCGTATGTCCACCGGATCCCTTACAATGACATAAAGTAGACGACGACTCTATTTTCTGAACTGGGGTGGTGGGGTTCTTTGATCAACGATAGAGGATCACCGGATGGAGATTGGAGGACTAAAATGATGTTTGAATCCATTTCTGCAAGAGTTATCTCCTCCGTGAGTTGTTTCCAAAGGGATTCTTTGCCATGTTCATCATCGTCATTATGATCATCAAATCATTGTTTTTTTTGGGGGTTTTGGATTGGGAGAAGGCATCATTTAGGCCATCCATTAGCTCCCACGTGTTGATGATTGTGGTGGGGTGGTCAGGAGATGGGAATTTGGACGGTGGATGACATGGAGAGAATCCGAGATTGATTTCTGGAAGAAAACAAAAGATTATAACAAAAGATTTTGGTTGACCACCCAACCAAGCCAAAACCCACTTCCTAACAAATAGGACATGCTGATCGGTGGTTGACTTGAGATTTGGGTTTATTTTTTCAACTTATTTTATTGATGCTTTCAGAGGAAGGAAATTAATCTGAATAGACATTCACCATTTAACAGAGTTGAAGGTGAAACTTTTACCAAAACATCTAGGAAGGATGATAAGGCATTTGGTGAATTTGATGTAGACTCCTCCATGGTGTCTGGCACGACTAATTTTTCCGTCTGATTTCCTCCAACCTGCAACTACCTTAGTTGTTGAACATGACAGATGGTCGATATCGACCATCACATCTTAGCCATGATGGTCGATATCGACCAATTTTTTCGTCAGATCTCCTTCAATCTGTAACTGGCTTAGTTGCTGAATATGACAAAATGGTCGATATCGACCATCACAGCGTAGTCATAATGGTCAATATCGACCATTATGTCAATTAGATTTCCTCCAACCTGTAACTGCCTTTGTTACTGAGCATGACTGAATCATCAATATCGACCACATCGAAAAAAAAAAACTGAAAAGCAAAAAGAGGACCCCTCCCGTGTCCAACGTCCTACTAGGTCCTCATCAGGCGTATGGGGTCCTATAGGGGCTTTTGCTGTAAATTCCTCTTGAATTTAGGATGGAATGGGTGGTCATCATCTAATAAATTCTGTTGGGAAGCCGTCGAATAAGAGGCACCTATTTAACCTAATTCCAATTGATTTATAATAAGTTAGATATGTCTATGCAAATGCAAATTGAACCCGAGGAATCAAAAGGAGTTAAAAGCGCCAGACTAAACTACTAACTTCGATTTGGGTCGAGACGGCCAGACTAAATTACTAACTTGGACTGAGGTCAAGTAGACAGACAGATAGTTGGGCTCTAACAAAACACGTTATAATATGTATATAACCCCCTAAGATTTGTAGAATTTGTAAGAGGAAGAAAGGCAAAAGGCCCCAGAGGAACGGAGCCAAAATAGCCATAATACAAGTAAACCACCCCACCCCACCCCCGACTTTTTTTTTCTGCTATAAGGCAATTGTATTATAAAGGAAAAAGAGGAAGAAAGGCAAAAGGCCCCAGAGGAACAGAGCCAAAATAGCCATAATACAAGTAAAAAGAAACCTTCAAACGAGACAGAAGAAAGAAAAGAACAATTACCAAACCTCCTACTTGAGAGGCACAGACAGGAAGATGCAAATTGCTTGAAGAGGCTTACTAGAGAAAGGTTTTACTATACGCCTGAGAGAGGAAGAAAGTAGCTCTGACAGATAGGTTCCGACCTTTATCTGAGAGGTTCTACAGTTTTTTAAAAATGAGATCATTCCTGCACTTCCAAATCACATAAGTAGTGTTGAAAAACACAGAGGAAGCGCCTTTTCTTGCCAACTTATCACTGTTGTTAGAGAGGTCAAACTAGATCTTGGTAGGGGACAAAGGAAAAACTGAGGTGATGCTAGTTGCTATAAGGATCCAAGTCCAAAGAGAATAGGCAAATGGATAGTGGAAGAGAAGATGGAGGGCTGATTTCTGATTGTTGTTATAGAGGCAGCACTTGTTAGTAAGACTGAAGCCAACTGACCGAGCCCAGGCCTGAGTAGGGGTCTTACAATCCATCAATCTCCATCCAAAGAAAGAGACTCTTGGCCGGCTGCATGAGAGAATTCCAAACAAGGTTGGCCCAGCCAACAGGTTCACTGCTGGAACGAGTGAGATGCCACGCTTCTTTAAAAGAAAGAACTCGGTCTGGGCGGGATTTCCAAACTAATCAGTCTTCAGAATCCGGCTGAAGATGAAGATCCTAGGTAGCTCTTCTCAGAAGATCCACTACCTCCAAAGGGATGTCTGACGAGATAATGCAAGTATCACCTTCCCAGAGAGAGCTCAGCTTCTTGTTGATAGGGAAGGGAAATTGGGGGAAAAGAGAAGCAAATCTAGCATTATCAAACCAAATGTCAAACCAGATATCAATCTTTTTACCATTTCCAATGATCCACTTGCTGCTGGATTTGATGTGGTGGGCATAAGTCCTAATTTTTCTCCAAATATAGGAACTGGACCTGGGAGTGGTGGGACTCCATAATGAAGACTTAGGGAAATATCTGCAGGTCATCCAGACTGGCCAAATAGATGAGGAAGAAGCCACAAACTAACCCAATTTGATAAAGGAAGCCTCATTTTGCTGATGAATGTGCCTAATCCCCAACCTCATTCTTTTGTTGGAAGACAAATAATATCCCAGCGAAATCTGATTCCTCTTGGATTGAGTTTTCTCCCCTGACTAGAGGAAGTTTCTCATGAGGCATTCCATGTGCCCAGACACTGACTTGGGAAGGGGGAAAACCATAGCTATGTGAGTAGCCAAACTGCCCAGCACATGAAAAAACTTGTCCAGCAGTTGATTGAAGTGCTGCCTTTTGGGAGTGCTTACTATAAGGGGAGCTCCAAGGTAATTGGAAGATAGAGGATTTTCTTAGAGGTTAGTAATTCCCTGAACATGCCTTCTTCTCCTCATACCACCCCGGCCAATGAAGAGCTTACTTTTCCCCCAAGTTGATATATGACCAGAGCTCTTTTGGTAACTGATTAGGACTTCTTTTAAAGCAAACATGTTTTTTGTGGCCTTTGAGAAGCAACAGAATATCATCTGCGTAGAAAAGATGACAAGGAGTATTTGGAACTTTGGATAAAGGGAAGATGCTTCTGGAGGTAGCCAAACAGTTAATATTGAGATTGAGTATTTCCTCCGCAAGAATGAAGAGGTAAGGAGATAGAGGATCCCCTTGCCTTAGCCCACAATTTGATTAAAAAATACCATAAGGAATTCTGTTGATCAGTACCGAGCCACATTCTTTTATAAAGCTAATCCACTTTTCTGAGAAGCCAAAGAAAGCTAGGGATGTAAAGAGAAAATTCCAGCTAAGTATGTCAAAAGCTTTTGAGATGTCCAGTTGCGTACACAGAGATCCTCTGCTGAGCTTGGAATGAAGCTTTTGAAAGAGCTCATGGGCCATAGCAATGTGACGGTGAATGGATCTTCCTTTGACAAAAGCAGCTTGATTAGAAGAAATGAGAGAGGTGATGATCTGGGACACTCTAGAGGCCACAATCTTTGTCAAGATTTTGTAGGAGAAATTTAGAAGACTGATAGGTTTGAAGTTGGCAAAAGACTTTGGGGAATAGATTTTTGGGATGAAAGTAAAAAAATAAGTATTTGATGCTTTGTAAAGCTTCCCTAAGGAGAAAAAGTTCTAGACAACTTGCACCACCGAGTAGCTAGTTATATGCCAAGTTGCAGTGAAGAAAGCACTTGAGAAGCCATCCAATCCAGACCCGAGGAGCTATCTTTTTTCACCTTGAAGACCGCTCTTCTGATCTCTTCTGCATTAGGGATTTTGGTCAATTGGAGATTCTGGTACGTAGAGACTTTCCTACCATCAATATCAAAGAGGAAATATGTAGAGCCAGAAGTAGAAGATTGAGACCCATCGATGCTAGAGGAATGAGCCATATAAGAGAAGTAATCCACTGCAAGAGTCTGAATTGTGGTCATCAACCCATATACCATCAACATAAATTATGTCCAAACGATTCATAGCACCTTTGGATTTTGCACACGCGTGAAAGAAGGCAGCGTTTCTGTCCCTTTCATCAAGCCATCTGATTCTTGATTTTTGCCTCCAGTGGGTATCTTTAATTTGAAGCCAGTTGTGGAGGGAAACCTTAGCTTCTGAGAGATCTTTATGCAGTAAGTCCGTCGGACCAGCATCAAGAAGATCTTGACAAAGTTGGATCTTTAATTTTACAGTTTGCACTTTGAGGTTGATGTCACCAAACACCTTCTTGTTCCACACCTTTAGAGCCTGTTTCATGTATTTCAGATTTTGGGCCAAAGTGAATTGGGAGCTACCAGCCATACCCGTGTCCCATTTGTCTGTAACAAGTTGGAGAAATTCCAGATGGTGGATCCACATTGCTTCAAACTTGAAACGAGAGACAGGGGAGATCCGCTGATGGTGGGAGAGGAGCAGGGGACAAGGCCCCTGCCTTTTCTTTTTAATTCCTTTCATGTCCCAAAATCAATATTCCCGATAAGAATGGGCAGCCACCATAAGATTTATCTTTATTTTTATATAAATGATAACTTTGCCCTTATATCCATTAAACAAAATGAGTATATTATTTTTTACCAAAATACCATTATTTTATCTCAAGTCCCAATATTGATTTCTCTCAATAACTCTCTCTTGCACATGACTAGGGGTGGACCCAGGTAGAAGGGCCTGGGGACCGAAGCCCCCACCCATATCTGAGAAAAGTTTAAAATCCCCCTCCCCCCTCAAGTTCTAGAAATTAATTTTTTTTAATATTTTTCCTTTTTCCCGATATTTCATTTACATAGAACCAAACACCACCCCTGTCACAAATTCTAAAAACTAATTTATTTATTTTTACATTTGTCCGTTCCCCCGATATTTCTTTTACACCCCCTACACATGAAGCATAATCATGTATTTTGAAACTTTCATCAATCCAATGGTGGGTCATGTATGGATTGGATATATCATAACTGATTATAAGTACATGTGTTGATTGTCGTCATAATCAATTTGGATTTAATGAAATTAGCCTTGTATTGATAAAAATTGAGTTTATGTAAGGTTGTTTTCTCCCACTAAGTGCAATTGTTAATGTTACATGCTTTATTAAAAAAAATTGATTCCAAGCTTTTGAAATTATGCATATAATGATAAAAGATATCGACAAAAGCATCATTCCGCAGTAAAAACCTGTGGTGGTTGGTAGTCTATTGATTTTGAGGACACGGAAGGTATTAAAATAAATAAATAGGGGCTTATTCACAAATACTAAAACCTCAGGTACCTATTTATAAATCCTACAAACCTTGGGGGGGGGGGGGTATATACAAAAATCTCTATAATATATTAAGTTAGGACGTTTTGGCTTCAATTTTGACAGTCGGTTATGTAACTACTCATACAACAACCCACTCATTTTTCCATCAAACCACTCATGTTTCAGTTATTCCTATGTAACTATATCCTTTTTGCTCCAATTCCTCTATTTCTATTTTATCCAACTTGCCTTATGGAAAGAGTAATTATTTTTAATATGTGATTATTTATTTTGCAGTGCAGGAAGATATCGTGCTGAACACGGGTTATTGGGCTACTTCATAATTATAGTAGTAAGTTGTGCTTCTTATGAGCCAAGTTGAACCTAAATCTACCCATTTTGCACCTGTCCCACACTCAATGGTTGCGGATACGTACCAATCATGTACCATAATCATTATAAGCCTTGGTAGATTAATTTGATAAGGATTTTTCTTCTTCTTTTTTGTCTTTGTTCGGCCATTGGGAGGGAGTGATACTTTAAACTTGAACACAAAGGGATCGATCCCAAGGCATGTGTGTGAAACTATGATGCCAACACCAAGGTTGCAAACAAGATGGTTCCGTGTCGAAATTATATTAGGCCCGGGTCCAAACCCATATTTAAATAACAATTTCAATTCCGACTTGGAACCTATTTTGTTGGTTTTAGACCTAGTTCCAATAGGAGGACTCGGATCCGGTTCCGAAACCGAGACCAACTAGAGGACCAAAATTTACTTCCAAAATCGGTTCTAACTTATTTTCATTTTTTTCTTAAAATAAAGATACCATTCAACTTATAATAGTGCATTAAGTCTACTACCGCCAGGTTGAAACATTAAGATGTCCAACAAAAATTAACTTTGAGCTATAGTTTGCAACATTGAAGACTCGTATCCAAGGTCTTGAGTCCACGGGCTAGAATCTAATGGATTCAGAACCGAACCTATTTATTAATTAAAACTAAAAATAGGTTCTAAAGCCGGTCTTCTCTTCGGAACCTCCCTGATAATCGAAGAATGACGTGTCCATTTGCATCCCTAGCCAACACCACTTGATCATGAGTATGTTGGCAATTTGATAGGGATTATCTATTACTCTTTCTAATGTAAGTGAGAGATTAAAACACTTGAGAAGAAAAAAAAATTCACATAGTTGTTCTAACCTTTGATTTAAGAGGTTTTTCCCTATAGCTTACCTTTAGAGATGGGTTTTCCCTCCTCCTTCCCAAAAACTCTAATTTTTCCTACACCTTCTCAATGTTAAGGGAAAATGTCAAAACTACCCAAAAATTTTCTTGAGGCATCCTCATTCTTTGATTTTTAGTTTTTTCCCCCTCTTGGTATGACTTCTATTTTCCTTTTTCTTTTTCAAACATTTGGTCATTGCACCCCGTGTAGCCCACCTCTGTGTACAATCCACCTTTATCTATTAAAGTGAAATACCATGCAATGACATATTGGTACTGGTTGTTCATATGATCAAAACTTTAAACAATGAAAGGTGGGGCTCAAATAGGATAAATTAATTAGTGAAATATTCAAGTGAGAACTAGTTCTCACCTATTATATGAGGACTTTTTTGCGCAGCCCAGCTAGCAACCCATCCAAGCCTAGCAACCCATCAAAACCTAGCAACCAATAAGGAACCCCCTGATAGTCACTAATCCCAAGGATTGGCAAACATCCGAATGGACTGAACCGTTGGATCGAGGGTTGAATATTTAGTTCTAAATGAAGCCATTAAATTTGTGGGCCACGGATGAAGGGGTTAAGGGCATGAGTTTGGGGTCAAATTTGATACTTAGGGTGGTCTCACATAAAATTTTCCGTCCCCTCTGGTCCCATCCCTAAATTGGACCCACAAAAAGGTTCTCACATAATATGTGAGAGCAGTTCCCACCTGAATATTACCCAATTAATTATACCTCCATTTCTTCTTTTTATACATTGGTCTTTTTCGATGATCTGTATATTTTCCGGGTCCTAACACCAAAAATCACATTGATTGATTGATAGTAAGGTTTGAAGGCCCATGAAACTTTAGTTGGTTATCTTGCTTAGTTAGGGCCGATTTAAAGAGAATGTTCTCCTAGAACATATTTTACATTACTCATATGCAATCCAGCAAGTGGTACCCACATAAATGCATTTCTATAAATGGGAGGAAGGCCGATGGAAAGGTCTCCTTATGGACTAGATGGAGCCAAAAAATCAGCCCCACCAAATTATCCTAGCACATGATTTAATAGGCTTAAAGCTTAATGCAAAAAATCAGCCCCATTAGATTATCCCAGCCCCTAATTTAATAGGCTTTAAGCTTAATGCCATTTTAACTGCAGATTCTTTTCATAATCAATCCAATAGGGAGTGAAGGTTCAATGAGAGTAAACTTGGGCCTAGTGCTAGATCATGGGACGACAAGAGTATCAAATGGGCCGCATTGATCAAAAGTGGGCTCAAGTGGGCCCCATAGAGTTGGATTGCACATGAAGTCTACTCGTAGGAGTACATTCCTTTGATTTAAGGCCTCAAAGTTTGGTCCAACTAATTAAATTAAAAGTATAGCTAGCTTTAAGATGCACGCTAATCAAATTCACTACTAGTCGAATTCTACTCAATTGGGTTCAATTCCCATTTCCATCAGAATAAAGGATGGAATAGACATAAGGAGCTTGTTTGGTAACATGTGAGGAATCCTCACACTATCCCTGGAATAAGGATTCATCATTGAAAATTATATAGTAGATAATTTCAAATTAAAATTTGTAAATATCGATACATATATCTGAGAAAAACTGGTTTAAATGTGCAAATCTGTAGAAATGAGGATGCCCAAATCTTGTAGGGGGATGTTGTATTTGAAAGGTCCAAATCCTTGGAAACTTAAAATTACAAAACATGGCTTTTTCAAAACTTCATGGAAAGAAAAAGTCTTTCATTTCCTTGAGGATTTGGTTGCCAAACGTAACCAAGAGGCGTCCCCTAATGAATTTGAAAGGAGTCTAGATCATCTAATCAGAGTCTCCCCAAATGCTTCCTATGAGTGGAAGGAGTGAAACTCCAAAGTAGGGCCCACCAATTGAAAATTGAACACATGCTAAATGAATGCACTCCCCATGTGCCTATAGGAGTTAGTCCCACTGTAAGATCAAGCATAGAATTAGGAACATGATTAAGATAGTCTTATGCATGTTAATCACATTATAAATCATATACTCAGTCTTACAGCTAGATCAAGTCATACATGGTAAGATTTATGGACATCCCCGTTAACAATATAAAGGGAGATCATTCATCTTGAGTGGCTTCAGTTTTCAATTGGTAGGCCCTATTGTGGAGTTTCACTCCTGGACTTACGAGAAGTGTGTGGGAGATACTTTATCTGGACTATCTTAGACGACATGTTTATATAGCATTCACAAGAATATAAGTTGATAGACTTTCTCTTTTCCGCTAATATTTTTTCATGCCCCTTCCCCTCTAAAAAAATTTCTTTGTTCATTTACAGAGAATTGCATTGCTTTCATTGCTTTTCCTCTCCCTCTTGAAAAACTATTTGCTCCAAGTGATATAAAAGGTTTTTCGCTAAAAAAGAAGAAGTCACTTTTCCCTATCATTTATGTGGAGAAGGGGTTACACAAATATGCCCAGAGTATTGTATCAAGATTCGACTCTTCCCCGTACATGTGTTTGGATCCTATCAGGCTTTGAATCAAATCCTACTAGTTAGAGTGAAGTGAAGTGAATCCAAACAAGAATTGACAATGGGTCATATAAAAAGTACACAATTTCAATATTCCCTCCCAATTTTAAAAAAAATAAATCAATAAAGCAACCCCTTTCTCTACTAAAAGACAAAAAAAATCTACTTTTCTATACAAAAAGTCAAAAAGATTCCATACCAAACAACTAAAAATAAAACGCCATCATAACACCTAATATTTTAATCTCTCTTGATTTGATGCTTCACCTCACCATACTTCAATTCACCACACATCCAAACAGGCCCTAAAGAAGCAGAACTCCACATTAAGGGTGCACCTACTCAAAATTCCAATCACTCAAAATAAATGCTCTCCCAATATATGTGGCATCCCTAAATTCTACCCTAATAAAAGTTGTTTTCATGATTTATCATTTGAATAAAACAATATAATTAATGAATGTATATATGATTGTGTTAATTATTATGATTTTAATCAATGAGTCATTCTTATAGTGGGGCCAATAGTAAAATTGGAAAATGCCATTTATGATAAGGCATGTTTTTCTTGACAGAATTCCTGATGGGAATGTATAATGTTGAAAACTTTTGACATAGACAAAGTAATTGTCACCATCCATTTACAAATGTTATGTCTCATTTTTTTAGTGACAAATATATGTTCTTAAAAGTTCTCTAAATTCTAACCTTTTCATTTACAAATACTTCTCTTGCCATTTGGATTTGGATCCAACTATCCCTTTCTTATTTCTGAAAACAATATGTTCCCTTTAAGACACTGATCCATCCAAGTGTGACCCGATTAGTATTTAGGTGTTTTAAGTTGAAAGAAAAAAAAAACAGAGAGAAACCATCAAAGCAAAAGTTCTTATCTTAATGAAGAAGTTGGCATCTTGCAAAGAGGTGTGGGTGTGGGTGTGGCCTCACTTGTCAGTGGCAGGCACCTGTCAACAATGAATCTGACATGAAAGCCTCAGAGTCCTCATGTGCGGACATTTACCTTTATCGGCTGTGGACCACATCACAACTGACAAGTGGTAGCAAAAGGGAAGACTTAGAGGAGGCTGCACGTGCGAGTCGGCCGTCCACCACGGCACCACCCTCGTAAGGAATCTTTGGCGCACGAGCCGGACGTGGTCCTGAACTTCCGCGTTCAGCGAAGGGGCCCACATTAAATGTCTGACGTCAGATGATCAGATTTCTTGACGTAGACGCATCTACAGTACAACTTTTCTTGTGAGGAGATGTTGATGTTGATGATGACGTGGAACTGCAACAGCCCTGAACGTAGAGTCCGCTCCAGATGCTTGGAGACTTTGAGTTGAAATTAGTGGGATTTCAAATTTCTTATATTTTGTAGGTTAAGTGAAGTGAAGTGTGAAGGTTCAATTAACTTAGGATCAGTTTGGCAATTTTATTAATAGGATATTTTCATTTATTAAAATTTTAGGAAGTCTTGCTTGGAGAATCTTATAATTTTTAGACAAGGTGAAATTCTTAAATCCTCCTAAGGGCATGAGCATTTTGGAATTCCACCAAAATGCAAAGAAAGTGGAATTCTAGGGATTCTATTAGGGCCTGTTTCTTTACAAGCATTTCTAACCGGAATTGAGGCTTTATGTGGATTTAAGAATTTCTGTAAGAAATTCAATGTTCTTTTGGTGAAATTCCCAGTATTCAAGGCAGCCAGAATTTTCAAATGCCAAAAAAGTGGAATTCCAAAATGCTAACCCCTCCAAGAGCATTTCAAGATTCTGGAACTCCTAAAAGTTTAGTTGTAACTCCAGCACCCAACTGTGAACCCTCCTACCAACAATGAAGTAGGCCCCATATTCCCAATTATAAAAACTGGGCCCATGAAATTCCTATCAAGATGAGTTCATGTTCAAATTTCTAAAATTGGGTCCCACACTTTCGTTTCTAAAAGATGGGCCCATGTACCATATACCTGAGGTGAGTGCACATTATAATTCTTACAGTTGGGTCCCAAAAACACAACCACAAAAGGTGGGTCCCATGTATTATAATGCATAAAATGTGTAATTCCATTCTAAATAATTTATGTAGCAATGAAACATGAGTTCTATGAAATTAAGAAATTTAGAAATTCTCAGGCAAGAATTCAGATGAAAATGAAACGTAGAATTCAGAAATGACAGAATTCAGTGGCATTTTAGAATTCCAGCATTTGAAATTTCCAGACAACATCCAGACATGAATTCTAGAAATTCTAGTAAAGAAACAAGCCTAAGGCCAATTGAAACTTGTCATGTGCTGGAATTCATAAATTCTTGTAAAGAAATAGGAGATTTGAAAATGCAAGGGGACATGATATCACATCATGTCTCAAAAACCCCAACTACTAGAATTCCAGTCAAGAATTCTAGTAAAGAAACAGGCTCATAGTGTCAAGTGAAGTAAAGTTGATTTTGAAAAAAGAATAAAAATATAAGTCGGCATAATGGTATTTTGGTTTTAGTTGTTTGTTATAAAATCTTTTTGTCCTTTTATACTGGAAAGTGGAGTTTTTTTGTATTTTAGTGGATAAAGGCAGTTGTTTTTTTATTTTATTTTGTAAAAGATGCAGGGAGTTTTGAATTAAAGTGTTTTTGATGTGACATCTTATCTGAAAAATGAAGGCTTTACTTGACTTTTACTATATTAGTAAAGTGCCAAACTAGCCCAGGAGGTGTTTGGTAACTCTATGTTTTACTTTTTATTGACTTGAAACAGTTTCAAACAATTTTTATACAGTTTGGTGGTTATTTTTATATGTATATCTCAACTGAAGAATAATATGAAGTGTCTTGTTTCAAAAAGCAAGAGAAATGGGCAGATTTGAAACAGACATTGAAGTTTGAAGCTGACGGACAAGAGAGAATAAAAAAAGATGGAGTCAAATCAAAAGGTGCCGAATGAGAAAATATACATTTTTTTGTCATTTAGTGAAAAAAAGTATCATTTTCAATTTTAAAAAAATAAGGATTAAGTCATTTTTGAAATTCGAAATCTATTTAATTGACTCACTTTTTTTTTCTTAAAGTGACCATTCACTTCATTAATGCCTTATACAAGTGACTTATCCTGGATGGAGAGCTTGACGCTAATCCTGAATTATAATATATTAAGCTTGAAGGTTTTTGATCTAATTTTGACCCTCAGTTATTATTTTGACTGTCAGTTAACACTCTTTATTAAGATATTTCTCCATATAACCACCCACTCATATCCTTATCTCAACGAACCACCAACTACTCTCCACTTCAACTCCACATCTTCATTTTTTAAGTCTCTTGCAACACCCTCATCTTTTCTACTTCCTTGTTGTCTTTTTTTTTTTTTTTTCATTAATGCTTTCCCAACTTACCTAATGGATGGAAAGAGGAACTCCACATAATCTTTCTAATGTAAGAACTTTTAATTTATAAAGTGACCGTACGTGCTGACCACGGGTGGTTGTGCCAGTAATTCTTATTCTTATCATCATACAAACACATCCTTTACTCTGCAATTGCGGAGACATTGTGAGAGGTGCGGTGCACCTTTTGCATTTGGAGACCCAAAAAACCCCACATATGTAAATAAATTAAAATTGTAACAGACCTTCCTTGCATTTGAAAGTACCTGTTAAAATTCTCCCCATTGAGGCTTTGGCCCCACACCAACGATGTCTTTCTGCCTGCCTACCAATTGTTTGTAGAAATTCTCCAACAACAAAAAAGACGTACTCACATAATCTTTCTAATGTAAGAATTTTCAATTTAGGGTTTGGCCCCACATCTAACTATACCATTTTTTGCTCCAATTTCTCTATTTCTATTTTATCCAATTAGTCCTATGAAAAGAGGTATTTTTTCTTAATATGTGATTATTTATTTTGCAGTGTAGGGAGATATCGTGCTGGGCACTGGTTATTGGACTAGTATTAATAGTAAGATACCCTCCTTGAATTTGAAAGTACCTGTTAAAATTCTCTCCATTGAGGCTTTGGCCCCACACCAACAATGTCCTTCTGCCTGCCTACCAATTGTTTGTAGAAATTCTCCAACAACAAAAAAGAGGTACTCCACATAATCTTTCTAATGTAAGAATTTTTAATTTAGGGTTTGGCTCCACACCAATGATGTCCTTCTGCCTGCCTACCAACTGTTTGTAGAGATTTCCCAACAACAAAAAAGAGGTACTCCACATAATCTGTCTAATGTAAAAATTTTTAATTTACGACAGTGCTTAGCACATATGGTTGTTCTAGTAATTCTTATTCTTATCATCATACAAACACATCATTTAGTTAGCAATGCGGAGACATTGTGAGAGGTGCGGTGCACCTTTTGCATTTGGAGGCCCTAAAAACCCCACATATGTAAATAATAAATAAATAAATAAAATGAGAGGTTTGGGCTGTGCCAATTACCCTCATTATAGGGCCCGATTGACGACCCCGATCTTAATTGTAACAGACCCTCCTTGAATTTTAAAGTACCTATTAAAATCCTCCCCATTGAGGCTTTGGCCCCACACCAACGATGCCCTTCTCCCTGCCTACCAACTGTTCGTAGAAATTCCCCACCAACACCATTTGCTACTTTTTTTAAGACCATTTGGAAAAACCATTTCGGGCTCCATTTCAACTCATTTATTGCTACTAATTTGGGCTGTTTTGTTGTGACAATTGAAACTGTTTCTCTATAGGATTTAGATTGTTTAGTTGTGGGAATTTGACCTATTTGGTTATGGAACTTTATCCTGTTTGGTCGTGGGAATCTATGCGTCTGGGTGTTTGATCGAATTAAACATTGGGTGGTATAGATGGCCATAATTTGATCGAACTAACTGATGGGCCTAACAGAATCCATTTCTATCGGGTGGTACAGATGGCCACCATCGAATTAGGGTTTTTATTTTATCTTAATCATATATGATATAGTACATGAGCCTACTGTCAACTGCCAATGGACGGTCGATTTTGGTTTTATCCATATCATGTGAATTGGACCACACAGTGAACATGCAATGCATCAGAGTTTTATCCTCCGCTTAAGGATTACTTGTTCATGCTTTAAGCAAGGGTGCTCAAGCTAGTTACTTACTATAATCATCCTAGCCTTTGCTTAGGGAATTCAAAATTTTTGACCTTTTAACGAAGTTTTGGTTATCTAAATCAAACAAATTATATAAGTGTAGTAAGTATGATTTTTTTGCTAATGGGTAAAATTTGTATTGAGAAAAAGGAGAAGAGTGCAATGTGCCCCCAAAAAAAAACAAGAAAGGGTGGCTTACAAAAAATGCCTACCCAGACTTAGGCAACCCAAAGGAAGCCAAACAAAAAGAAAGACCCTTGGATCTATACAACACCCAACAGGGAACACCACTAGGAGCTGCAAACAACTACAAATCTCAAAACGGGGCTCAAACAGGGCCAGTCTAGTGAGTATGATCAAATCGGGTTAGTGCAAAAACATGAGGAGGGGGTTTAAGGTGTATGGATTTGGGTTTACCATGTGTGGGCTCTGTAAAACCTTCTGATCTTAAATTTAAAATAGAAAAGTTGATTCTCTCTTGAAATCCATCATATACATACATACACTAAAATGTAAGAATAGAGAGTCGATGTCAATGATAGAGAGGTGCTAGTAAAAAATGTAGAACTGCTTTGCTTTTGTTTTTTATTAATAGAAAGACATAGCAAAGCCTGAATTAACTTGCGGAATGTGCTGCTGTTGACCATTTAGCACTGTCAGTCCCACATTGATTTGTTGTTGTAGTACTAACACTGAGACCATGCCTTGAGAGAAATCGGATGAGACAAGGAAGTCGCCGATTACACCCAGTTCAGGATTCTCACACCACTGGGATAACCCTTGAACTGGCGTTGAGTTTCTCTCATGTCGTCGTCCAACTAACATGAGATTGTATAAATTTTTCATGCGTTGAATGACATTGATGGTATCCACACAATCATTTACCAACTCCACTCTGTATCCCACACGTTCATTGCCTGCACATTTGATCCTAAATATGGCTATAAACTCATCATCCAATAGCCTCATCCGATCATCAACCATATTTCCATCATATGATGAAAGAATACGCACCACATCTAGTCTGACACACCAGTGACCCGCCATGCGTAAACCATAAGATAGCGCCTCATGGTCATCTGCACCACCTACAAATATCACGCAAATGTGATAAAAAGAAGAATTGGTCATGATTGATTTGCTATGGAGCTCATGGTCTATCAAAATCCCAACAGAGCAGGGGGCCTCATCTAGTATCTTGGAATTCAGAATCCGTAAAGTTTGGTCTACACTGCCATCAATCCTCCTGTAGAAGGGCATGATGAGGAGCGATGCTTTCTTGTCTAATGCAAGCATGCAGACGTCCTGGTACATAGTTTGGCAAGGAGAGACTGATGTGAAGGTTTGGATAGAGAACCATTTTCCATTTCTTTGTTCACAAATTTGAAATGCATTGTTGATTTGTCTAATCTGAGGAGCCATTGAAGATGATGAATTTCGACGAAAATTGTGGGATATCAGCATTGGTGCAGCACGGCCTTCAAGTTCCACTAAGTTGATGTTCCACACAAAAAGCGGACTTTCTCTTGTCGCATGTGAGGTTTCAAGCAGTTCGATCATAGGTGGTGCGTTGTCTTTGCTACTGATACATGTTACTATGCGTAGTTCTGCATTGGGTTTGGAGTGTTCGATTGTTCTAAGACCATAAGCCATGTATAGCTTTGTGTGCCGATTGAAGAATCTCACTAGTGGCGCTGCAATTGCGGTCATCACCAATATTGCTAGCACCAAATGTGTGTATGATTGGTCACCCAGGAGCTGCACAAAAAAAAAAAAAAAAAAAAACCCATAAGTACTAATTCATTTCTTTTATGGTGAGACAAAGGAGAGCTAATATACTTGAAGAAAGAAAAGTGTAAGTTTAATTAATTCACCTTATACTCATTCGCTTTCACAAGTGACATCAGGTGTGGCAGCTCGCTAAAGTTCATGATGAGGGAAAGTGAGAGGGCATCACGAAGTGGCATCTTAAAATAACGGCAAGACAATATGATCCCCACCATTTTCGCCATGTATCCAATTATGAGTAACGATTGTAGGTTCATCCAAGATTTCAAATTGTGAATAGCAAATACATCTGTCTTCAAACCAACAGCTGCATACACCAATGGTAAGAAAAATATTTGGACAATAGTCTCTGACTTTTTTACAAGTGCTGCACCCAAAGGTGGCCCCTCTGGCATGGCTAGTCCAAAAAACATAGCCCCGGTCAAAGTAGTACCACCAACTATATTATTGATAAATTCAATCACCAGGACTCCCAAGAGGATGGCTATGATGTAGATGTTGTCTACCGGTTCCCCCTCCGGTGTGCGATGGATTATCATAAACAGTAATGGCCGAACGATGAAAAATGTGAAGATTATAATTGCGAGCATGGACACTATGTACCCAACTAAGGCGTAAGGTTGCGAGCTATTTTTCATGACTCCATAGATAAACAGCACCAAGCATTGTACCATACTGTGGTTCATCGATACGGATATTGCAAGTCTGCCAAGCTTTGAGTTGAGAAGTTTGAGCTCAGTGAGGATCGGAATTAGATTCGAAAAGGAACTTAGCGATAATAATACCCCTAAATAAAAATACTTTTGGAACCTTTTTCCTCCCACACTATCGGTAATGAACAAAGCCATGGAGAAAATGGATATGATTAGTGCTAAAGGGAGGATAGCTCCTAGAGTCGCAATTGCTAATGTCTTTCTTCCCCTATTCAGCATCACCTTTGGGTCTTGTTTAACACCAATGATAAAGACATAGTATATGGCTCCAATTACTGTTCCAATTTTCATTACATTAAGGCTTGTTTGAGGAAACACCACGTTTGAGAAAGTCTCCAAGCGCCCTAAACCGGATGGGCCGACCAATAAACCACCCTGCAAAATTTTTATAGTAAACACAATCAAAATCAGCCTTTGTAGTCTTCAATGGTGTAACTATCATAATGTCACTATTTTTCTTCCTTACACGATTTCCTTACGCGTAAATTGATTGGATAACAACGTTAAATCAACTGAAATAGAGAAATTAATTCTGTAAGGAAAAGTAAAGAAAGGAAGGATGATGTGACTTACAATAACATGAGAAACAAAGGTAGGTTGTTTGAGAGGTTTAAGGATGAATCTGACAATGTTGGTTATGATGATGACCACAGTTACCTGCAACAACAAGAGAGGAATGGAAAAATCTGAAGGGTAGGATTTGGAATTTATGATGCCATTGGATGAGACGTTGTTAATGTAACAAACGTCAGGGTAGAGGTTGGATGTGAATGTTCCATTCTTCTGAAGAGGAGATCCTGCAATAAGACGTGTGCTCATGCTTCACAGAGAGAGAGAGAGAGAGAGAGAGAGAGAGAGAGGGATATTGGAGAAACCCCCCTCTGAGAAATCTTTTAAATAAGGTGGGAGTGGACGATGGACATGTGAGAAAAAGGGAAGCAGTTTAACTGAATGCTCTGTCATCTTGTTTTTTGGCCAATTTCATTTTGTTCGACAGTTGAATGCACTAAAAATAAACAAGAGTTAGGCCCAGAGGAAATAATCTGTATCATATCAGGAATGTTTCAATCATTTTCTTGGATGTCTTAATTTGGGTCATGGTTGTTTAATTTGGTTTTGTACAGACTGTTGACCCTATTTATGTATTTCTTTTCAACCTTTTAAAGCAGATGCCTTATTTCTTAAAAGAAATTTCAAGTTAATTAAACAACTCCATGAGATAAATAATGTTTCCCTTACAAATGAGAGTAGTTGATAGTCAGTTTTTTTGGGACACAGGAAATTTTACTCGGCTTTCTCTCCTGGGCCCGTAGAGATTATTCTGATCCAAAGGGCTGGGACACCCTATGTTATAAAAAAAAAAAAAAAACGATAGTCAAATTTTAAAGTGGATCCTCATAATCACCATGCAAGGATCCAAAGGGCTGGGACACCCTATGTTATAAATAAAAAAAAAAAAAAACGATAGTCAAATTTTAAAGTGGATCCTCATAATCACCATGCAATGTTGTCTGCATTACTATTATAACCGTCGTTTGTTACAAATATCATTCTCAAGTAGTTTTCATATTGCTCTAATGTGGCAATATTCTTGAATTCATAATTTTGATATATTATCGTGAAGACATTTTGGAAAAGAAATTAAAAATAATACAATAATTTTTTTTTAAATGAATGTGGCTAAAAAATTTATTTTTATGACACTATCTTTATTGTACCTTTTATTATAGAAATGTTGGTTTTATTAAAATGTAGTGATATTACTAAGGAAAATATCATTTATTGATAATGTCACAACCCACTAATCTATGTGAATTAGAACTCACTCAAATTCGACACTCATTTAAATTTGGATAAATTAGCTAATAGTCCCTAAGCACGGTCTTCTAAGGCATCAAGGACAACAACTTTTTTTCTAATGTCTCTAGTACAGACAGCTGGAGATATTTTGGGGAAAGATCCCTAATACGCCACGTCATATATTTTCATGACTAATTTGCCCCTTTCAACCCTCATTCCTAGGCCAAGTTCTCTCTTATTCTCTGTTGTCCCAGAGAACTCCTTCCTTCTTCTTCTCTCATTTTCCATTTTCCGTTCCTTTCCATGGTTATGGAGTATCGTTGCAGAGCACCTTTCGTTGCCACCATGCCATGACTTCCAATTCTCTCTCTTTCATTTCTTCAAAGATAGAAATGGTTTTGAAATCTCTCTCTATCCAAATCTCTCTCTCTACAGCTGATTTGAAAGAGAGCAGTTTGCTCTTTTGCTTATTTTCCCTCTCTCTCTTTTTTCGATTGGATCATGGTCATCAAGTGTTCTTGTTTTGGATTTTGATTTTTATTGGAATCTGATTTTCCGTATTCTGACTTTTGGTGTCTCCGAGCTCAGATAATTTTTTCAGAAACTCTGATAAACTGGACAAAAATTCATATAAATTTCTCAAAACTCAGATAAATTTATCTAAGTTTTCAGCAAACTTACCTGAACTTCTGGCAAAACTCAAATAAATTTATCTGTGTTTTGACAAATTTATCTGAGTTTTCGGCAAACTTACCTGAACTTCTGGCAAAACTCAGATAAATTTATATGAGTTTTGGCAAATTTATCTGAGTTGGTAAGAGAACCAATTACTTTAGTAGCCGCTGAATGCAAGGCTGACCAACCACTAATAAGTCTGGACTGGAAGGGATTTCCACATTGTGGCGCCTCCCTGATGATCGACAAATAGATGGTGGAGATGGAAAAAAAGGGTCGGTGGTCCAAATTGGAGGGGCAAAATCTGATGGTACCACTACCACTACTCTACCAATATTTGGAAAGTCACCACAATTTGACTGACGACCCCAAGATAAGAAATTGTAATTGGGGATTTTAAAGAACACGTGGGGCCCCACTGTCAAAAGATCATGACCGTTAACTTCATGAACCCAGCTCAACTATGGGTTAAGGTCTCATGGAGGTGCCAAGTGGAGAGCAAAGGATGAAGCACATTAGAAATGCATGTTCATGTTAAAAATAAAAGAAAATGAAAGGGCCCAATGTTTCCAGAGAATAGTGTCTGGAACTGCAAGTGCATATACTGTGATCATGGTCTATCTGATCAGTAGCGTGGATAGGCTGGACTACTGAAAAGTGGGTCCAATGTTGTAGTTGTTCTGTCCACAAATAAACCAATGTAAAACTCAGATAAATTTGTCTGAAGTCTACTTTTGCTGACGTGTACAGAGGCTTTTTTGTTTTTTTCACTACCACATTTTTATGAAAGGACTTCCGTCGGTACGATAAAATATCGTGGACTTTAGGCTATAAAAGCAAATGATGAAGGACCTACCGCAAAAAGCCCCTTTTAAATTTTGTAAGCCCTTAGCTTAATCATGTGAACTTGTCACCTATCCAACTTTATTTTACCTCTAGGATTTTGAAAATTTTGAGGCATTAAGCTTGCTTTCGTGATATGATAGACAACCTTCACCTAGAGTAGGTCGTAGACAGGGCCGGCCCGAGCCAATGTAAGGCCTAAGGCGAAAATCCTAATTGAGACTTTTTTTTTTAATATGGATCAGATAAAACAGCTCTATGTTTCTACGAAATAAGGGACCCGGACTCGTGGAGGTGGGAATAAAATGTGCTTCTCTTGGATATAGGTCTCATCACATATTAGATCCAGAATATCTCTAATGATCATATATGAGCTTCCAAAATGAAGAACTAATGGAAGTTGGATTTCAAATTTCAAATTCAACAACGGTATTGTTGGTGTGGGTATCAAATGACAAATTCAGGGGTGGTAAGAGGGTGGGGTGGGCCTAGATATAGGGGTTGTTGCCCTCCGTCCAATGTTGCCCAAGGAGATCAAATCCCTACTTAATGTTAAATATGATGGTGTCATTGTCATGAGGCACTACTCTAGACCACTGTATAAAATTATGGACTCAAAACCTGCAATTGTATTATACTTGGGTCCATGTCGAAACCTGAACCCAAATTAAAAAATTGAGACCATAATTTTGGATCCATGCCTGATCTTTTCAATTCAAGAGTCTCTCTAAATTTAGAGGACTTTTTTACCTCTAGATGCTAGGTTATAGCCTCTAGATCCTTTGTTTTTCAATTAGGAAACAAGCTAAAAAGGAGAGGGAAAAAAGTACCTATGTTGGTTCCATTGGTAGTAGGCCCTGTGTTGGTGGACGGTGGAGTTTCAGCTAATAGTAGGAGCGGGGGAAGGAGCTGGTACTTCAATAGTAGAGGCCCCATAGAAAGGATAATCCTCAAATCCTTACAAACAGGCCCAACCACTCTCCCGCTCCTTGTTTTTTGGGATGGGCATGCCTATCTTGTAACCAATGACTTTCTCTGTGCCTTTAATAATACATGAACAGGTGGCAACTTGGGATGGGTATGTCTTTTTTGGGAGAGAAAAAAGGTATTTTTGTTGATATTTTTACAGGAATCAAGGCCTTGAATGAGTTTTTAGGAGGCTGATTTTGAGGCTGATTTTTTGGGGCCTGAGATTTTTGGGGGCCTTAGGCAATTGCCTTATTTGCCTAAGGGTTGAGCCGGCCCTGGTCGTAGAGACCTTTCAAACACCGTAATCCTCTCTGACAGCAGTGGTGGAACATGGAAATTATTCTTATACCTTAAAAGCTAAATAGAGGTTTGGAAAAAAAGGGTAAGATCTGATTTTTTCTTGCTCCACATCAAGATCGTTATCCCATATCAGCAATACGATCCTTTTTATCTCCTTAAAACCTCCACCCAACACCTCATGATACTTTTGAAAGAATCGTCTCCAACTTTTATTCATTATTTAAAACGCCTGATCTCACTAACACATCTCCTTAAACCCTAATAAAAGAAATAGAAGAAATCCCTTCCTTTTCCTCAGTCTCTCTCTCATACTCCTCTATTCAAAATGCATCCACCCTTACCCATGAATGCCTATGTGTTCAAAATCAGTGACCATGGGAAGAATATATACACTCCAATCAAGATTGTGTTTACTCTTAGATTTATAACATTTAGACTCTTGCTTTTGTTTTTACAACACGAGGTTCGATATTGGAGTATTTGAGGTGCATGCATGTGTGCGGAAGCGTGAAATGCTGCAATCAACAACAAATCAACAAGCCATAAAAAAAAAACAGAGAGAAAATCAGAAACACATATTAATGTGGTTTGGTAAGATTGCCTACATCCACGAGAAAGAAACTCGACTTTCCTTTAGGTTCTCCACTTTGTCTCTCACACACACCCACTCGGTCTATGATTACATATTACATCAATATATAATCCATACTTTCTTAGCCCCTAAGAAATCATTTCTTAGCCCCAAAGAAAGCCCCGGTACAATTACCAAATACCCATGAGCTTGAACCCACTTGGTCTGGACCCTATGACAACGATCTCCCCCTCCAGACCATGGGTAAGACGCTCTTGATTCCCCTTATTGGAGTTCAATACTGCCAACTCAGAACACAACTCAAACTTTTCCTTATTCACCATCTTTGTCATTATGTTAGAGTGATTTTTGTAATGTGAATCTTATAAAAACTCATGAGATTTTTATCATTAACCTCAAGAATCCAATGGTATCTCACATCAACATACTTCGTGCGAGCATGGTATGTAGCATTCTTGCTAAGATCCATAGCACTCTGACTATCACAGTAGTCTACATACTCTCCTTGCATCATCAAATCAGGTTTTTGAAAAAAAAAACTCTTCAACAAAAGCATCTCCTTCCCTGGTTCATTAACAACTATGTGTTCTACTTAGTTTGTAGACAACGTTGTGAACTTTTGTAACTCAAACTATCAGGAAAAACCCCCTGCAAAAGTGAACAAATACCCAGAAGTCGACAACCTGCGATCAAGATTGCCTGCAAAATCAGCATCTTTCAAACCTTCCAACACTAGTTCCGAGCCTCTAAAACACAATCACAACTTGGAAATACCTCTCAAATACCTGAATAACCACTTTACTGCTTTCCAATGCTCTTTCTCATGGTTAGAAAAAAATCTACTCACTAAAACCCACTACTTGAGCAATAACTAATTGTGTACACACCATGGCATACATTAGACTCCCTACTATCAAGGAGTATGGAACGGATGTCATCCACTCATTTTCTTCATCTGTTGTACGATATAAGCTTTTACCGAGTTTGAAGTGATTGGCTAGGGGCATGCTAACTCCCTTAGCATATTTCATGTTGAACCTTGCTATCATCTTTTTAACATATTTCTCCTATGACAACCACAGCTTCTTGCCATTCATGTCACGACATATGTGCATCCCAATATCTGTTGTACAGGGTTCAAGTCTTTCATGTCAAAAGTCTTTGACATCTCCTCTTTTAATTAGTTGTCAACCATATCCATTCTTGGTGCTTAGGTCTCGACCCCGAGTATGAGGACGCCGAGCTTGCGCTTGTCACAGCGCCCGTAGCTGGGGACTACGGATGGGGACCGGCCGACCAAGAGGTCGAGCCGGAGGGTGGAGAGCTAATACCAGTGGCAGGGGCTTGAGTGTCTGTTATTTGGGATTTTGAGAGATTTTTGTGGTGAGATGGTAGTTAGCATGGAAAACGTAATTAAATCTTGATTTTCCATTACTTGTCATTTTTAGGCTGGATAAGCCCGTTATACTTGATATGATTTTGATGAAACCTTATGCTTCCGCTATTTTATTATTTGCTTCTGCTTAACTCATTATGCTTCCGCAATTTAACCGTTGATGAGATATTGTTCAAAAAGTTTTAAATTGGACCTCACTGCTAACCTACGATCTTGGAAGTTCTCAGATTTTTCGGGAAGTAGCGCGCCAATTTCGGTACTTTGACGGTTTTCACGGTATTAGAATTGGGGCGTTACATTTTATGCATGTCCAACTATCAACATATCATCTACATACAAAAGTATAATAAATTTTCTTTGAACAAACTTACAAACATAGGCACAGTGATCTTCAGTTATCCTTTGGTACTTGTGACTTTCCATGAATGAATAAACTTCTTATACCACTGTCTCGGTGCTTGACTTAGCCCGTAGAGACTTTTCGTTAACCTGTAAATCAATTGCTTTTTCCCTTCTATCTCAAATCCCTCCAGTTGAGTCATGTAGATCTCTTCCTTTAAATTACCATGTAGAAGCACAATCTTCACATCCATCTATTCAAACTCAAGCTCCATGCTTTTGTTAGACCCAAGACAACTCTAACAGTAGTCCTTCATAAGTGGAGAGAAGTTCTCATCAAATTCAATTCCATTTTTTTTGCGTAAACCCTTTAACCACTAACTGCGCTTGGTGCTTCAAGAAGTTATGAAAAGCAGTGAAAGGGAATGTTGGATGGGTGCTATGATGGATGAGATGAAATCTCTCCACAAGAACTCCGTCAGGGAGTTAGTTCCAAAACCCAAAGACAGGAAACCAATAGGCTGCAAATGGATGTTTTGGAAAAAGGAAGTAATGCAAGGAAATGAGACACCAAGGTTCAAGGCATGTCTAGTAGCAAAGGGGTACTCATAGAAAGAAAGGGTTGACTATGATGAAAAATTTTTCCCAGTTGTGAAGTATACATCGATCATGGTGTTATTGGCTTTGGTAGCACAGTTCAACATGGAGCTTGAACAGTTAGATGTAAAGACAACTTTCCTTCATGGTGACTTGGAGGAAACAATTTATGTGGATCAACCTGAAGGATTCAGAGAAGCCAGGAATAAAGACTATGTAAATTAAAGAAATCATTGCGTGGGTCGAAACAATCTCCAAGACAATCGTACAATCACTTTGAGTCCTACATGTTGCAGATTGGCTACCAGCGATGTGAGTATGATCATTGTGTTTATTTCAAAGTGCTTGTTGATGATTCTTTCATTGTGTTGCTACTTTATGTGGATGACGTGCTCATTGCATGTAAGAACATATCAAAGATAAAAGAATTGAAATCTCAATTGAGAAAGGGAGTTGACATGAAAGACCTTGCGGCAGCCACAAAGATGTTGAGTATGGAAATTAGGAGGGACAGAACGGTAGAAAAGCTGTGGTTTTCATAGAAGAAATACATCTCAAAGGTACTCGAGAAATTCAATATGCAAACTACCAAGCTTGTGTCTACTCCACTTGCAAGTCAATTTAGTTTGAGTGCCAAACAACACCAAGTACGGACAAAGAAATCAAAGAAACGTCTAAGATACCATATGCCAATGCGGTGGGATGTTTAATATACGCCATGGTTTCCACAAGACCAGATATTGCTCAAACAGTTGGTGTGGTGAGTAGTAAGTACATGGCGAATCAAAGGAAAGAGCATTGGAATGATGTAAGTGGATGATGGGATACTTGAAAGGAACCAAAGGCTTGTGAACAGTTTTTGAAAGAAAACAAGGGGGTCGGAAAGTTTAGTAGGGTATGTAGATTCCGATTTTACAGT
The DNA here is from genome assembly GCA_012931725.1 of Litsea cubeba. NCBI lineage: Eukaryota > Viridiplantae > Streptophyta > Magnoliopsida > Laurales > Lauraceae > Litsea > Litsea cubeba. The sequence goes on along the minus strand of CM022953.1, from coordinate 39,169,270 downwards.
TGATTTAGAGAAGATAAGATCCACCAGTACAGGTTATGTTTACACGCTTGCTAGCGGACCGATAAGCTGGAGATCGGTGCTTCAATCTACATCAGCATCATCCACTACAGAATACATGACAATTACAGAGGCTTTTAAGGAAGCAATTTGGTTGATAGGTTTGGTAAATGAAATCGGGATTAAGTGGGAATCAATTTCGTTACACTGTGACAGTTAGAGCGCCATATGTTTGACGAAGAATCGGGTATATTGTGCCGGGACAAAGCACATTGCTATTATATATCACAGGATTCGAGATTGGGTTGCTACATGTGAGATCTTTATTCAGAAGATTCACACGAATACAAATACAGCTAACATGCTTACCAAGCCAGTTACGACAGAGAAGTTCTGGCATTGCCTAGACTTGGGCCATCTTTACAATTATTAGAGATTGAAAGTGCACCTTATCTTCAGTAAGGTGCAGATATTGTGGGAGGGCGTTCCCACAAGGTACATGTGTTTATAAACACACATCAACATTTCTTCAAAGGGTCGGACATTTTTCGCCAAGGTGGATATTGTTGGATTTCGCTCAAATGGTCCAACGGGCCTAATAAGTAGTTTACTTGGGGCCCAATTAGTTAGGGCCAGTTCCTTATAAATACTCTTTGGGTTATTCTTTCTAAGAAAGCAAGAAAGGGAACACAGAGAGCAGTGTAACAAAAGAGGCTATGAGAGCGAGATTAATATCTGTGGGGAAATAGTAGGTTGAGTGTTAGAGGGTTTGGAATCCTTGTGACAAGTTGCTCAATTTCCTGCATAATGAAATTGAGTAGAATGCTCATAGCCCCATGGACGTAGGCAATTGTTGAACCACGTAAATCTCGTGTTGTGTGACTGCGATTGATCGTGCTTGTTTTGTCCTATTTAATTCCTAACACATATTATGGGTGATTTGGATGAACAAACAGTTTTTGCTAGATTCACATTAACCATGAATTGCAAGTGTTCATTTTTTTTTCAATTGTTGAGAGAGAATTACCCACTACGTTAACAGATTATTATATTTACAAGAGTATTCACTACACCATTTCAGGGCTTTTACAGCGTGAAATGCGCGCCGTAAAAGTAGGTTTACGGCTCACGGGGGTCGTGCCGTAAAAGCGCCTGCCGTAAAAGGTTTGAACTATTTACAGCGTGCATATACTGGCCGTAAGTAGGATCAATGCACGCCGAAAATGATGTTGTTAGGACTTTTTGGACCAGATTTATGGCCTATTAAGCAGGCCGTAAATGCTAAACTTTTACGACGCAAACTGAGTGCCGTTAAAGCATTGGTGTGCTTAAGTTTATGGCACACGTAGTACGCCGTGAATACTTAAAACGAAAAATGTTTTACACAGCTTGCATTTGTGGGCTATAAATTGGTTGTGTACAATCTGATTAACGGCTCCAGATGCAAGCCGTAATTGAGTATATATGTTTTTATGACTTGCAAATGCAGGCCATTAAAGAATTGGCGAGTTTTAATTTACGGCTCGCAGGGCGCGCCTTAATTGTTTTTTTTATATAAAAAAAATTAATTATTTTTTAATTAAAAAAAATTAAATCCATATTTTTTTTATTGCTACAAATACAACTTAATAAACTAAAATAAAAAATGTAAACCGAATCTGCAAATAAACACTGGACCTGCAGTTAAAAACAAAAACACTAGACTTGCAGTCTATACAAGCTAGATAAGCCATGGGAAAAAAATACATGAAAAGGATCATTCATTCAAATCAATACCAAAACAATGAGGGAATTCTTGTTTGTTCATTTACAAGATTCACACACTTTTCATCTTCTTCCATTAAGATTTATTCGCAAAGGTACCTACCATTACATGAAAGTAAACTCCATCGTTGTTGTGTCATCATTGAATCATAAGGAAAAAAAATACATGAAAAGGATCAACCATTCAAATCTTCCACACTACAAACATAGCATCGTCAACGTTGCTTACTAGAATCTGGGGAGGCAGAGATTGACAAAAGCTATATGCCCAAATCATCTCAAAAACTCCATATCTTAAATCATGACGAAACGAACACGTCCGGCATATGTATACATCCATTGCAGTTTATGTACACGTCCGGCAGTGATTTTGGAACTCCACATTTTGGGTTTGATCTACAGAAAATGTGCAAAAAATCAATCTCCCTGGGAAACAAACATTTAATCAACCCAACAACAAAATATACCCACAAAATCCGAACAAAAAAAAATCAAGAAACATAAAAAAATAAAAAAATTACAGCATATATATATTAAAGAGAGTACATAATGTGGTTCTGTTTGTTCATTCAGAATTCTGTACCGTTCAAATTCAAATGCTTTGTCAATGTTCACGTTCAAATGCTTTGTCAACTATGAACATTATATGGAAGCTACAAAAAATGTACAAAACATTCTCAAATCCAACATTGAATATTGAAAAAATAATATTATAACCATCACATTGAACATTACAGAACCTTCAAATATCCCCATTCAATGGCTTATCCCGCACATGGAAAAAATTTCTGAATAAGAGAGAGGGCTTTCAAACAAACATCATTCAGGAAAAAGAAAACCTGCAGTACACCGTACACCAATAAAACTTTGCACTATATATACAAAGTGATCATAACTAATAATTAACATAAAGTTTGACTAGACAAATCTCTATGGAAATATTGTATATATATAGAAGGTAAACAAAAAAAGGACTTACACTATAATCACACTTTCTACCTTCTGGTTCATTCCTAGCAAGGAGGAAGAGAATGATATATATATATATAACCTAAAAAGAAAAGCTGAAAGTTAATGAACAAGGAAGATGAACAAACCTGCAATATACAGGTTTTATTAAAATATTGTTAAAAAACAAGAGGATGAAAAACTACTTTTTTTCATAACTGAAGTTCCTGCTGAATGTTGGATCCCTGATAAGTTTAGATCATTTTTAGGGAAAAAAAGTGCATCCTTGTCAAATAGCCTAGACACATTTACATACAGCCGTACTAATTTCTCAAATGCAATCCATGCACATCCACCAAATCAGGTATGATGAGCAAGTAAAAGGGCTTATATGGTACTGAAATATCTTTAAGTGAGAAGAATTGAACAAGTGTATAAAGATCAGAGCTGAAAACTGAGCTCAAGGACTTTCCCTCCAAGACATAATTCCACTACATCTTACCTAGCTTATCATCCAAGGTAACAGATGCATTGTATGTACGGAAAAACTTTTACTGTAAGGTCAGGTATCAATTACTTCAAATGCGCATTGAGTTTGCTGGTGTCCAACTTGTCAAAAAGATCTTCCCCTTCCTTTTTTCCTGATCAACAGAAACAAAGATACTCATTTAGTCTCACAAACTGGATGGGAAAGCAGATAGCACCAAAAGCCATGCAGTCACCTTGTTGGAACTGTTGAATAGCTTTATAGACAGGAAGCTCCACTTCTACAGTGTTGAAATATTTGATGGAATATTTACCAAGGAAATCAAGCTGGGAGAAGAAAGAAGAGTGCATGACATGATTGTCAACTAAAAAAAATACACAAAAGAAGCCAAAGCAAAGAAGTGTTATGTCACATATAATTATTATCTTAAGGAGTCCCTTGGGGTGGGGGCACACCAATAAGAAATCAATCACTCACCCAAATAATCATTGAACCAATGCTCAGAAAATCACTCCAGAGAAGAAGAATCCACAATTAAGTGATTAATGGCTCACCCAAGGAATCCGTTGACTAAAATCAGATAAACACTAAAAAAATAGCCAGAAAATCCAATGTCTTACCTGTAACTTATTCAGAGAGACTAACGTGACATTTTCAACTTTCAGAGTGCATCAACCAACTGTATCAGCCTCATCATCATCTTGCAGAAGAAAAATCAATTGCAAAAGGCACAAATTTGTGAAATATATGACAAATTTAGACACTTTTCTGATATCAAAAAGGGTACTTTTACTCCTGAAAAAGGACCGCAGAGACTCAGAATAATGATGATGACCAAAACTCTTAATAATCTCTGATGCCGGGTGGTTCAACTCTAAAGTTTCCAACCTGACATGAAGATGATTGTCAAATAAGTCCACAAAACTGAGACTGGGAATCCAATGAAGTGGAATGGTCTCATTGGTGTCAGCCAACAAATAAAAGGTTCATATCTAAATTCTCTACAAAAAGAAAAAGAGCAAGTGACATTAATTCAAGTGTAGGGAGGCTAACTGAAAGATTCAAAAGATTACCAGTGTCATAATGAGAACAGATTCAGAGGACTCAAAACGAAATAAAAAAAACATGGTCCTGAATGGAGTAGAAGAAAGCAATTGATTTCTTTTATTTTCTTTTTTTGAATGATAAAATCAGGTCAAATTTCCATAGGTCAGACTCGATCCACATTCAATAAACATTTATGGCCCACTAGTGGGCCACCCTTATTTTGGTGTTAGGGCATCTACATGGTGAGGCTGTATGATGATGTTACATGGACGTTGAATCTCATACATAGAATATATCCCCATAAGTGCCATTTGGACTAAGCACAAGGAACAAGAAGCATGCATATCTTAATACTTCCTTGCTAAAAAGAAAAAAAAATGGAACAATGATCTGCCCACAAGACCATCTTGTTTATGGATCTTTTTAGTGGTCTCTTAAAAACACCATCCTTTAATAAGAAGGATACCATATCCAGATTAACACACTCTAACTCTACATAAAAGTATGTATTGGAAGGGTTCCGGCAGTTTAAAAATAAACTTTGAAACTCCATACGCATATATCCAAACTTCCTACAAAATGCATCACAGTGGATTGCTACTGTTAAATATTAGCAATTGGTCTAAAGGATAAGTAAAAATAATTTATGCAAAACACTACCCCTAGAAAGTTTGTGTGAATGTTGTGTGTGTGTGTGTGTGTGTGTGTGTGTGAGAGAGAGAGAGAGAGAGAGAGAGAGAGAGAGAGCAGTTTTCCCTACATTAATAAATACCTCCTCCACTAATCTCAGTTTTTCCATGTTGTTATAAAAATGAAAAGAGATTTCAAAAAAGAAAGAGAGAGTTTGGTTGGTTTTAATTTTCTAATGGAAAATCAAGGATAAGAGCTGACTCATATGACTGCACATATAAATGAATGGTGCTCCACATACCAAATGAATATAAAAGAATGACCCTATCTTCATCAAATCTCACTTAAACCAAGTTCAGAATATCTTTTAAAATACCGTCTTGGTTTTTGTTCTCCCTTCCCATGATAAATGAGAACCAAAACTGTATGCAAACTAACCGTTCAAGAACCAGGATGGTGGTCATGTGTTCTATAATCAGCTGTAGAGAAAATAAAGTGTGGGCAAGATAGAACTTGGTGATCCTCACATGGCAAGTGAAATGTGTGTTCTTCAAAGCATCATTACCTTACAACTAGATCTTTCGATGTCAGTAACTGCACGTCACTAGGAAAGAGATCCCCTGGGCTGAAATGGATGAAGTCACCTGGCACAATTTCTCTCTGATCAACTTGAACAACAAGTTCTGTTTGAATATATCTGCCAGCACACCTCTAAACTTTGACAGGCGATTTTAGAAGTTCCGACAGCTTCATGGCAGCTTTTGAACTGTTAAATTCCTGATATGCACATGAGTCTTATGAAAAACATAGTGGTCATCCAATTTAAAATGACAAATTTTTTTTTGTTCAAATAGCAACAATAAAAGCCCCAAGTTGTGATTATCCAGACTCTTTATATAGCTGGCCTCACTATAGATCAGGCCTCAAGGATCTCCTCCATCATGAGATGGAAACTGTCTGATGACTGAAAGTTGTGTAGCCATCAGTCCAAAATTGAAGATTGACTGTCTGTTAAATTTGATGGATAAGAATTTTATGGTTATACGTAGTAGGATGCTTCTCTTTTTTTGTTAAACGTAGATATGTTTATGTAACGTATCCTATCTGTACCCATATCCTATTTTCTAAATTTTTTCATAACATTGCATCAGCATCATACTCTACCTTGTCCCTAGGGAAAGTTGATACTTCTGCTAATACACTCTTTTGAAGTTTGGAATGCTAATACACTCCAATGATCAATGATAAATTAGTTTAAAGACAAAGATCATATTAGTTATATGCCTTAAATATTCTGTAACTGTTGGCTCCATTAGCATTGATTAATCCTAACCCATACAGAAGATCTACTGGTAGAACCATGAATGAAAATCAGACCTCAAATATTCCCATATCAGTCCAAGCTTCAACACGATCAAGCTGGGGCCCCAAATCAGCAATTAACATCCATGTGTATGTTAGGATAATATAGATGGTTGCAATGTAAGTAAAAATCTTGCCTTCATCTTGTATTCCTCCTTGACAAAGGACCACATACCCTGTTAAAAGCAGGGCAATGAAAGTCATGTCAGTTCAAATGGTCATTAATCACCTTCAAGCTATGTACTTATAATACAACCAATGTGCTTTCTTTTTGTTTGGGTCCACTGAAATAGAGGGGATTGATTTTTGAAGGGAAATGAAAATGTACCAATTTTCATTTCCATCCAGCTATTTTGATCAAGTAAAAGGAACTCAATCCGGATTCAGGAGTGGCCAAAACAAGCAGTAAAAGTCCATTTGAATTCATCTCTAAATGATCAAATGCCAATTATGTCTATTTCCATATATTCAAAAAGGCATACCTCGCTAATAAATCCTTATTTTCCAGTACCATTGCTTCCCATGATTGATGAGAGAACATTAAGTTGTCATTTGACAAGTCTACTAATTTTTGGGTCAATTCCACTTAAAACTGATTAACATAGACCTTTGAATGTTTTCGATAGTTTGCGATATCTAATCTAATTAGCTTTAAAACCTTTTGTTTATTTTTCAAAAATAACAAAAATGCGACTTTATCAAGTAGACACTGATGTCTGAAGTAATAGATATCTTTTATCTTTTTCTTTATAAGATAAGTTTGACCATACAACTATTATTGAATGACAAGTTTATCTGTATTACTTTTACTATATGACAATTTTATCCATAAGTATGACTAGTATGAATAGTTCTCTTCGTCTAATTGAATTATAGAACAGAAAAAGCATATGTGTTTTGCTCACCTCACTGTACAGTAACCATGCTACAACAGGTTTAAAGCTTGTTGTCTTGTTTGCAGCTGCTTTACTCAAGCACAAGTAATTTGTTTTAACCTGCATGTACAGAAGACCATGCATGGAACTCAGAAACATTAATTTTATGTTTGGATGCACCCTAAATCCTGTGTCCCTTGGTGGAAAATCAATATCTATGCAGGTACATCCAAACATAACCTAAGCATTTCCATTGACATTTCAATATATGTGACATATCTAGCCATCTATTATGCAATTATTCTACTTCTTAATGCAACAAACAACGCAGTGAGATTTTTCTCAATATCCTACAACTTACTGCATCAAAGACTTCATTTGCTCAAGTTTCCAAATTCCCAAATGTACCCAAGTACTTGATCGACTCTGCTCTCTGTCACCACCAGAAACAAATTAAACATGGAAAGCTTTATGTGCAGGTTTCACAAAAAAAATATGTAACTAGACAATAACCATATGATAGTATTATCAATCAAAGTGATGCCATAATAATAATGGGCATGTGATTCGACTCGAACCCGATCCCTAACCCCATGACATGAAAGAAAGGCATAAAACCATCAGAAGCAAGGTATAAAAACCATCAGAAGCTAAGCACAATCATCATATTAAAAACAACACACACTTTATTATAATAGTAGTAATAGTCCAGACTACAGCACATCACACAACCTTTAAAAACATCTTTTGAACTGATGATTATAACATTTTGAGTATGGTTTTCCTCAAACAAAACATCTTCTTCCTCCTATATTTATCTTTAGTATCAGGCATTGTCACAAACACCTATCATGCATATACACACTGGCAATATCTCTCTAAATCTCTATTCTACAACCAACCCATCAACGATCAAGAAAATTAAAAAAAGATTTGGAATTTATTCACAAATATGAAAGTGAGAATAAAAGACATCATGGTAATATGAGAAATAAGATAAAACGAATTCTCCACAAATTAAGAAAAATCCCCAGATAAATTGAACAAACCCAAAAAGAAAATAGAAAAAGGGGGAGGCTAGCTAAATGAGAAACCTTAAGACACCAAATGAGCACACAAACACCAGACCCATTCGATTGTCAACTTCGCCACATTCCAACTCTACCCTGTTTCATTCCATTCCACCCCACTACAATCCATCAAACAACACACAACACATTGCATCACATAAGAGAGGCAAAAAAAAAAAAAAAGGCCCAAGCCGTCCCCCAAGATGGCCAAGATGTACCCCAAAATCCATGGCCACATCACGAATTAGAAAATCCACACTCAGACCGATCTGAATGCCAAAAGAATCATGGCCATTTTCTTTATCCCATCAAAATCCCAACTAGTCACAGTAAATACCCATTTTCCACCGAAACCGATTTTGCCATGAAGTTCCCACTGTGCAGCCTTTCAAATCAGAATCAAGGGGCTGAGATTGAACAACCTCACAGCTGAGACGGCTCCACTACTTCCTCCCTCACCAAAATCCACCACGCCCATGGATGCCCTGGGCCAAAACTGAGCCCAAAACCCCATTCTTCAGCCACGGTTAAAAAAAAAAAAAAAACAGAGAAATGGAAGAAGAGAAGGAAAATTGGGCCCCTCATACCTGGGCATCAAAGGACGCACGCGGTGCTCCTCGCTTCCTCCTTTTCTCCCTTCCTTTCCTCCTCTTCTTTCCCCCTTTCGGTTTCTGCCCACTCGTCCTCCACCTGAAACAGCAGCAGAAAAGAAAGAAAAAAGCGCCTAAATGAGGAGGAGCCCGCCAGCGCGAAATTTTGATCTTTTAGATAAAGAAGGGATTTTTCATGATTATAAAAAGAAACCCATTTCTAAAAACTTCATTTCAAACACCAACTTAGCATACAAAACATGAAACAAAAACACCTAGGGGTGTGCATAGTTTGGTTAAAACCGATTAACTGAACCGGACCGACCGACCGTTAACCGAATTTACCGGTTATTCTTAACCGACCGGGCGGTTCGGTTAAAGATGTTTGAATATTTCGGTTTTCGATTAACGGTTCGGTTAACAGAAAAAATTAACCAAATTAACCGAACCGAACCGAAATTATAGCATACTATATAAATATATAATATATAATAAAATGCGTACATGTATATAATATAAAAATCTATTAATACTTATATAAAAATTTAAAATTAATATAACATACATCAATTAATAAGTATCAATTCATGTTACCAAGTACCAACTTAGTAACTTACCAACTTACCATGTAATGTTGCACCTTCAATATATTATATATTTATATTTATCAAGATTGCAGTACTAATGGTTGCACCATTGTAGAACTAATGTTTTCAATTCCTTTATAATTAATGGTTACTGGTTGCTGCGGGTTGCATGTGTATAGAGTGGCCTTTGGGTTTTACCCAAACTAATAAAAATATAAGGCTTTTGTGAACTTAGCTTTTGGGCTTTGACTTTGGCCCAAAATAATTAAAATTAACCGAACCGACCGAAATCCAAATCGATATTTTAGGTTAACCGAACCGATGGTTAATCCGCTAAAAAAATTTGGTTTGGTTAAATGGTTGAAATTAACCGAAAAATTTTGGTTAGGTTAAAAATATGTCAATAACCGAACCGACCGACCGATGCACACCCCTAAAAACACCAGAAACAAAAAACCCAAAAAACCCATAAAACGCTTGGTTTCTTTTTTTTTTTCATTTTTTTTCTGGATTTTTGCTGCTAGATCTAGAGATATACATGAGATCTTACTGTGTTTTTTTTCAGATGGGGATGAACCAATCCAAAGCCTCAAGCCCCATGACCAATTCCCTGTGACTTCTTTCTCAACTCTCTTATTTGTCTTCGATTACTCCAACAACTACACGATAGAAAAAAGGCTACAATGACAGAAAGATAGCTATAAAGGGCGCTCTGTCTTGAGTTCAAATCAACAGGATAAATAAAAGGAAAAAAAAATGCAGAAAATTGAAAATCCCACTAATCCCAAAATTGAAAAAATAAAAATAAAAATCAAACATTAAAAGGAAAAAAAAGAAGAAGAAGAAATCCTAATGACTTAAACATCAAAGAAGAAAAAACAATCTAGGAACATCAAAGAAGAAAAAACAATCCAGAAAACCCCATACCTAATCTTACCGGAGATCGGCATCCATGACTGCGCAAACATCGTCTCTCCTCTCGATGTCGAAAACAACGACCACTCCCTCACCGTCCTCTCATCCCCATCTTTCCCCAGGACTGCCCGCCTCGTCCCCACTTCCAGATCCACCACCACGCTCCTCTGCAGTGACGCCACTCGTGACACAGCCCCCTTCCTCCTCTCCTCCCTCCTCCACTGCCGGAATGGCAGCAGCAGCAAAAGCAAAATCACATGCATCACCGCTAGAACTGCCTTCAGCACCCTCACCGACAACAGAGCTCCAACCCGCGTGCGCAAGGGAAAAACGGTGACAGAGTGAGAGAGTGAGAGAGATGGAGGGCTGTTGCGTGCGCAGGGGAGGGAGAGACAGTGAGAGAGTGAGAGAGATGTGGGTGAAAGAGTGAGAGACGATGAGGGAGATGAGCGAGAGAAGGATATGAGAGGATATGAGATTGGGGATTAGGTCTAAAACTTTTACCGTCGGGATTGAGGGATTGCTGGTCGAGAGAGGGTCAGAGAGATGAGGGATTGAGAAGAGGCGAGGGAACTGGAAATGATATGCACTTGAGTAGACGAGGGAAATGGAAAATGGGGCGGGCACAATGGAATGTTATTTTTGGGGCTGAATTGATTTTGAAGGCCCGAGTTAACTTTTATTCTTCCAAAATAAAAATAATGAAAATATAAATTTTCAAGTTAAATAAATTATCAAAATTTGGCAAATTGACATTTGCCGGCAATATAGGTATTTCGCCAGCAAAAAATATATCATTTGCCGACAACATAAATATTTTGCCGGTAAAACATAACCTCTGCCGGAGAGTGAAAAGAGGGGTTTCGGTGGCGAGAGAGGGAAAAAATCGAGAAATTTACCGACATTATTTTTCGTCGCAAAAAATAGAAATTTTCATCGGTAAAAATTAATTTATTTTTTATTTTTTTGAAAAAAAGTCTACCAACCTTTACCGATGTTTTATATTAAACGCGGTGATAAATTTTTCGAAGCTAATTTTCGTCGGTAAACAAAATTTTCCGACACGTTTTGTCATGAGCAGACACGGGCGAGGCAAAATGGGATTCGTTGCCACTAACTCTAGTGGCAACAAGTAAGAAATAGCCACAAAAACACTGGCCGCGGTAAAAAGTTTGACGCTAAAAGTCATTTTTTTGGCAGTGTGAGCAATGGGTTCTCGGTGGGTATCGTGAGAAGAAGAAGGTGTGCGAAATTTTTTTGTGTCAAGATTTGGGTTCTCAGTGGGTATCGTCTATCCCTAATTTGGGGTTAAAATTTTGGGTATCAAAAAAAGGGTGCAAAATATTTTTGGAATATTAATTTGGCGGGTTTCTTTTTTTACGGCATACGAAATGTGGGCTGTGAAAGTTGATTAATCTTACAGCTTCTCAAAGCAGGCCGTGAACTTAATTTGAATGGCTTGGCTTTTTACAGCGTGCAACATTGCGGGCTGTGATACCCTAATATTTTTACGGCTTGCGAATGTGGGCCGTAAATGCTCAATAATTTATGGCGTCCTAAATGCACACCGTAATTGATAAGATCTCACGGCGCGCAAAATGCACGCCTTAATAAAGAGAAGAAAAAGCCCTTTTGTGGCTCGCAATCCAAGCACGCCGTACTATTATATCATTTACGGCTTGCATTCAATGCACGCCGTAAATGACGCGCTGTAAAAGCCCTGAAATGGTGTAGTGATTGCAAGTGCAGAAAACTATGACTCACAATAATAGGGGTGCCTGATAGGACTTATCCAAGTAGAAGAAGATGATCCGCTGCCTCAAAACCTGAAAGTGAAGAAGAAATAGTCAGAGGACCCTGGCCTGGGCGGCGCAAGGCTCTCCGATGCCTAAGTCAGTATGTAGACTGGGACAAAGGAAGGAGAGGAAGAAGAGAGGCAGAGTAACGACTCTCAAGTGTGGAAATTGCATACCTTGCATGTGAAATGAAGTCCTATTTATAGAGGACTCAGGAGGATACGTTGGATGATATTTTGGAGTGGGTCTCACAATTTGATAGGATTTGATATGGAAGTCTCTATCAGCCCACAAAGCAATAAATGCGGTCCATATCAGCCCACAAAGTAATAAATGCTAGTCAGATCAGCCCACACTGCATTTAATGCATGTCACGTTGGGCCAGATCCTGTTGGAGGCCTTTGGCGGTAGAGGTACCATCGAATCCATCCTCGAGCCATGCCCTGATGTGGCTACAGCCGCTGGATGCCGCCCTGTCAACGATCTGGTGAAGATTGTGGACAGCTGATGTCACATCTGTCACACTGGCTCACGCCCCTACTCTGCCACGTGACTGAAGACGTGGCGGGCATAGGGCGCGAGTGGAGATCCTTCTTTGCTTCGGCTTCTGTCCCGGCTCCTTTGGCCAGGATCCCCAGTTCCTTTGGCCGAGGTCAAGCTCTTTAGCCGAAGTGGGCCCTTGGTAGCCGAGCTCGGTGCTAACAACCAAAGCCTGTCTGGTTTCGACTGAGGCCTCTGTCCCGGCAGCTAAGGCGAGTTTAGGTGCCACGTGGTTGGCACGCGGCCGGCACATGAGAATGCTTAGTCCCATCTTATAGCCGTGATTAGCGTAATCCTGGAGCTTTGAAAATCTCCCCACACAATTGCCCCCAAGCTTGTGACTTCTTAAGTGCCCTAGCCTTTAGGGGTCAGAAGCTAGAGAATCCGTCTGGAGATATCGCGATCATTGCTGGGCGCCGCTTCCACCTCCCTGAGGCAATAAATGTTGTGTCCTGTTCGCCCCGAGAAACGGACCGGCGGCTACACGTGGTGCTTCCTCACTGATCGTGCCATCAAATCGATGAGACAGGCGCGGATCGCGAAGTCTGTCTTTTCGAATTTGTAAATGGCGCCCAGAGAGGGCTTCCTTCCCCTAAAATAGGGTTGCCTTCCTTCGTTCTTCTTTTTGTATCTTCTCTTCTAATTTTCTTTGCCCTTGCTTTCAATCCTTGCTCTACTCTTCGAATCCTGCCCCGATCTTCGTCTGTCTTCTCTCCGCAGTGTTCTGGCGAAGACGATCGTAAGGCGTGCCCAGATCGGTTCTAGATCCGCGCTTCTGCTTCAATAAGTGACTTCGTGCCCCTGTCTTTTTTAGGGTTTCTGCTCGCCTCTTCTTCTTGTAGAGATGGCCATCCCTAGGTTTCAGTTAGACACGAATGAGGGCATGGCTAGGTTTAGGGCTACCTTCAATATCCCGGAGGGGGTCCGCCTCAGGCCGGCGTCTCCCTACGACTATGCCCTACGCTGCTGGTCCTACGGCTGGATGCCGTTCCCTTTGATCTCTGTGATCGAAGGTGGGGTCAGATTTCCTCTGCACCCCCTGCTTAGAGCCTGTCTTGACGCCTGGTCCATCACCCCGTGCCAGCTGATGCCCAATGGCTTCAAGGTCATCATGGGCACGGCGAGATTGAACGAAATCTTGGGGATCAATTTGGGCGATCACGATATCGAGGACGTGTACGACATCTGCAAGGCTGGGGGAGACAACAACTATTATCTTCGGGTGAAGCAGCTCCGAAAGGGCTTCGTCCTAGCCTTGGAGGATTCTAGTAAGAACGCCGAGGAAGATCTGTTCTGTGTTTCGGGGGATTGGGAGTTCGGCTGGTGAGGGCAGGAAGCCCATGGTCCCTCGCCATTTCGAGACCGTCCCAAGTAAACATCGACTCTTCATTCTGTTCCTTTTTTGCTTAACTTTTATATTGCCGAACTGATACTCTTGGTGTTTGCTGTGCAGAACTGCGAGCGAGGCAGCGCTGAGCTGCAAGCGACGGTTGGAGAAAGAACTTCGACGACCACAGGAAGGTCGAGAGATACACCGGGCACGAGATAAGATCGGCCTGGAAACTGTTAGGATACACGCCGAGGTATCGCGGCCATTATAGGAGGATTGGAGCAGTGCAGGAGAACGAGCTGCAGGCTAATCTTCCCTCTGTTTCTTTGGCCGTGCCTGCGGGCGTGCCTTTGGTCGATCCTGCTGCGAGCCGAGCTGTGTCTGGCGCTGAGGCATCCACTTCTTCTAGTTCGGGATCGCCGAGTCTAAGGGAGGTAGTGGACGCTTACCCATCTGACCCGGAAGAAACGATGGAGGGTAGCTCAAGGATGCCTGTAACCAAGGACCTAGCGGCCAAGTTTAGGAGTGGGTCTTCGTCTTCTGCGACGCCCTCTCCTACCAGTGCTCGCATGGGTTCGGGTTTGGGGGGAGCTGCTGTCTCCTCTGCCCCGGCTACTGCTTCGACCGAAAGAGTGCGGAGGCGTTCACCGGATCACCCGAGGGACGGGTCTCTGCCGAGGAAGAGGTCTAAGGTGGGAGAGAAAGAGTCGGGAGCCGAGCAAGCTCCTCAAGACAAGGCGCCTGCGCGCACCTCTGGAGGCAAGGCACCCCGTGGAAAAAGCGCGCCAGCAAGCAGGGCAGCTGCTGAGACGGCCTGTGACCTCATTGTCGCTGTAGGGCAAGGGTCCGGATCGGCCTCCGGACCTCGTACTGCCCCGGCGGCATGGAGGCCTAGACTGGAGAGCCAGCCCGGGAAACCTTTGAACGTGGAAGACCGGGTGCATGGGAACTATCTCGTCATCAGGGCTCTTGCCAAAGCATGTGCTCTACCGCATGACATGGAGGTGCACGCGAAATATGATAATGAGAGTCTGCTGGGTTCGGCGATTCAGGCTTCTCTCCAGGTAAGTACCCTTGATATTTATGTATTTCACTTCGGCTGCTCTCATCTAACTTGCTTTCTTCTGCAGAACGTGCAGAGGCTCCAGACTGGTAATGGAGAGGAGCGACAAGAACGTCTCGAAGATCACCCAGCTGGAGTCCGAGAGGGAAAAACTAAAAGGAGCTGGGAGAGCTGAAGAGGGGCAGTGCCGAGGCGACTGCGCAGCTAGGTGTGGCGCTAGCCAGTATCACCGATCTCACGTCGGCAACCCATCAGTTGAAAGAGGAAATCTGGGCGAAGACGAAGAGGAATGCCGAGCTGGAGACGGAGCTGGCCAGAGTGAAGGCTGATTCGGCGTCTGAGTCGGCGAGGCAGCGTGGCGAAGTGCTCGCTGGTCGTGCCGAAGTGGAGAAGATGAAAAAGGAAATTGCCGAACTGAAGGGCAGGCACGCCGAAGTCGAGCGGCTGGAGAAGGAGATTGCTGACCTCAAGTCCTCGCTGCAGGCTGAGGCCCAGTCTTCCTTTCAGAAGGGGGTGGACCAGGCCACAGAAGAGTATGAGAGGCAGGTGGAGGAGATCACCTCTATCTTGTTTGAGGAGGGGTGTCTGGTTGCTTTGAGACAAGCGGGGGTTCCTGAAGACCACCCAGTTTATCAGAATCTGCCAAGGTATTCCGGCCCAGAACCTGAGCCGAGTCCCGCTCCGCTGATTGAGGGTGCCCCAGTGGATGCTCCTGCAGCTGGTCCTATCTTAGATGGCGCTCCACCTATCCCTTCTGCTGGTGATGCTTTGGCTGCACCTTTGGGCGACGCTCCTTCTATCCCTCCTGTGGGTGATGCGCTAGAGAAGGCTGCTGTTGTCGCCGAGACCACTGGTCCACCAGAGACTGTAATAGTGCTGGTGGAGTCGCCGAAGCCACTGTAGCTTCTTGATCTTTGTTCTTCTGCTACTTTCACACTTGTAATTTTTCTGTCTTTTCTTTCGGAATGTAACACGAACTTGCATGTAGTCCCCTTTACTTTTAATGAAAGGCAGAACTTTACTTGTGCTTTCTTTTTCTCCATCTTTTTTATCTCGGCTCCTTTGTGCTTGAGTCCGGCTGAGTGAGGTGACGCGAGAATCTTGAGTTGGAGAGAGAGTACCATACGATTTCCATAGGTGTCCGTTCTGATATCCGCATTCCAAGGCTCATAAGTAGCTGTAAGTATTGAAGTACGGCCGAGGCGGAATACGAGCAGATGGCTCCACGTGGTCGCCATCGGAACCACTGGTCAACTTGTGGTAAACGTGCACTCCACGTAAAGCATGGGAGACCTCGCCTCATTGATGGGTCTTCGAGTTTTGAGCCCTTCCTCCCTCTATAAATTAAGGCAGCAAGCCTGCCATGGGAGAGAAGAAAGACCTTGAACCAGAAACCCTTCCTCCTCTTCGTTTCACACAGCGATGAGGATCTGTCCGCGTCTGCCAGATGTTCTGGCAGTTTCGCCTTGTAGAACTTTAGGAACCTTTGCCCCGGACGAACCCTTGTGACAGAAGGCAGCTTCCTCTGGGAGGGACTGTCGCTGGAAGTCGTGGTCTGTGCGCTCTCTGAAGACGATCCTCATGGACTACGCTCTCTCTGAACACAGGGTCCACGGCCAACTCCCACCTATGCAGTTGTGCGGTGATCATCTCCTGCCTGTGCGGCTGGGAGGTGATTATTCTCTGGCTGGGAGTTGGTTGTGCACTTGATCCTGCATGGTCCTGTGTCGGATCATGCTGCAGGGTCTTGTCTTCATCCTCCAGGGTCTTGTGCGGCATCATGCTAGAGGGTCTTGTGCGGGATATCAAGACCTCCGAGCATCAGGCCGAATAGAGAGGCCTTTTGGCTGAGGATCTCCAATCAGTGGATCAGGAGTCTGAGCTTGCTCCCAAACCTGGGGTTGTTGAAGAGCTCCTGACACTGAAGACCGGACTGAAGAGTTAGTGAAGATCAGCATCTCCCAAAGTCTCCAAGCGAGGATCAGAGTTTCCAGGCCTCATTTCTTTTCTGTTTTTAGAGGACTGCGAGCCTCCTTGCTGTATTATGCTTCTTCTTTTCTGTAATTCTTGTAATGAAGAAATTACATTCAATAGAAGAAATTACATTTAATAAAAAGAAAGAAGTTTCTGATGGGATGGAATGTTTGTTCTGCGTCTTTGCTTTCGTTTTTGCTTTTTTCTGTATTTTTGTGCTGCTTTTCTGCACTTTTGTGCTTGCACTGCTTTTTTCTTTCAAAGACTGTCATTGGCCGAGACGAACTGTCATTGGCCGAGATGATCCCAGAGTCTCGAGGATCTCGGCTGTGCGAGTCTGAGTTCGGGATCGATCTCGGGGGGTTTATGAACCCAGAGTTTTAGGAAAGACTGGATGTGTAAATTCGAAGTCAGTCCCAGTATACATGAACCCAAGGGTTTTAGGAGCGACTGGATGTATAAATCCTAAGTTAGTCCATGGGCACGTGAACCCAAAATTTATGGACGACTGGATGTATGAATCCGAAGTCTTCCCAAGGTGTATCAACCCAGGGTTTTAGGAGCGACTGGATGTATAAATCCTAAGTCAGTCCATGGGCACGTGAACCCAAAATTTAGGGAAGGCTGGATGTATGAATCCGAAGTCTTCCCAAGGTGTATCAACCCAGGGTTTTAGGAGCGACTGGATGTATAAATCCTAAGTCAGTCCATGGGCACGTGAACCCAGAATTTAAGGACGACTGGATGTATGAATCTGAAGTCTTCCCAAGGTGTATCAACCCAGGGTTTTAGGAGCGACTGGATGTATAAATCCTAAGTCGGTCCATGGGCGCGTGAACCCAGAGTTTTAGGGAAGACTGGATGTATGAATTCGAAGTCAATCCCAGGGTGTATGAACCCGGAGCTGCCGAACTCAGATAACCAAACTCAAATAAGAAGACACAGATTGACAACAAGGCAAATGCTGCTTTCATTGATCATAGAACTTTCATTACATCTTAGAAATAGAACTTCTTCAAGTGAGATGCGTTCCACGGTCTCGGCAACTGCCTGCCTTCCAAGTCTTCAAGTTTGTAGGAAGATCGTCCTGCCATTGAAACCGCCCTGAACGGGCCATGCCAGTTTGGGGCCAGTTTGCCTTCATTTGGGTCTCTGTCAGCTGGCAGGGTCTTCTTCAGCACCAATTCTCCTACTGAGAAGCTTCTTTCTTTGACTTTTTCAATGTATCCTCTGGCTAACCATTGCTGATAGTCGGCCAGTCGTATGGCCGCTGCATCTCGGCGCTCGTCAGCTAGGTCGTCAGGTTCATCTCGTTTCGGCCTTGGTCGACAAGTTCGGATCTTAGGGTAGGGAGGCCAATTTCTAAGGGAATGACCACGTCCATCCCATAGGCCAACGAGAAGGGTGTCGCCAAGGTGGATCGTCTTGGGGTCGTCCTGTGTGCCCACAGCATGCTGGGAAGCTCTTCTACCCATCTCCCTTTCGCTTTGTCCAATCGCTTCTTCATGCCGTCGAGCAGTACTTTGTTAGAGATTTCGGCCTGACCGTTCCTCTGCGGGTACGCCGGAGTGGAATAGTGATTCTTGATGCCATGCTCTTGACAGAAGTCCTTGAAGAATTTGGAGTCGAACTGAGTCTCATTGTCCGAAATCAGGGCCCTGGGGATGCCGAACCTCGTTATGATGTTCTTCCACACGAAGTTCTTGGAGTCCCTTTCAGTGATGGAGGACAGCGGCTCAGCTTCTATCCACTTTGTGAAGTAATCTGTAGCAACTATCAGCCATCTCTTGTTCCCTGGAGCTCGGTGAAGAGGTCCCACAATGTCCAGCCCCCATTGAGCGCAGGGCCATGGACTAGAAAGGAGACTCAGGTCTTGCACTGGCTGGTGAAGAGAATGGGAGAACTTCTAACATTTTTCGCATTTTCTGACATATACCTGCGCATCCTTCTGCATATACGGCTACCAGTAACCTTGGCTTATTGCTCTGTATGCCAGTGACCGCCCTTCGATGTGACTACCGCAGATTCCTTGCTCGGATGGACGCATTGGAGGTAGGGACCCGTGAAGGATTTTCTGCAGAGTTTGCCTTCAGGAGATAGCCAGAATCGAGCTGCCTTGAGTTTGATTCAATGGGCTTCATTCTTGTCCTCGGGGAGCTGGTCGTCCTTCAGGTAAGAGATGATTGGGTCCATCCAGCTCGGGCCGAGATCAGCGCATAGGACTTGCCGAGGTGAGTGGAGCTCTAGGCTTGATCTCGGTATCGATCCAACCTCAACGGTCCTTTTCTTTCCCGCTTCGACAGCGGAGGCCAGGTTTGCAAGCGCATCAGCATGAGTGTTGGTATCTTTGGAGATTTGCTTGACCTCGGCTGTCTGGAAGTGAGATAACAGCTTCTTTGCGAGGGCTAAGTAGGCCGCCATCCTGTCGTCCCTGGCTTGGTAGTCTCCAGTGAGTTGGCTAGTTACCAGTTGTGAATCACTGAAAACCACCAATTGTTGGGCTCCGAGGATTCGGGCGCTATTCAACCCTGCTATCAGAGCTTCATACTCCACTTCATTGTTCGTCGCTTTGAAGTCTAAGGTAAAAGCTTGCTCTATGACCAATCCCTCTGGCGATTGGAGAACTATGCCGGCACCAGCTCTCTTGGAGGTGGATGAGCCGTCGACAAAGACCTTCCATGCCGAGATAGGAACTTGGCTCTGAGAAGATTGTTCGACCTCGGTGACTTCACGCTCATGCCGGAGGCCAGGTTTGCAAGCGCATCAGCATGCGTGTTGGTATCTCTGGAGATTTGCTTGACCTCGGCTGTCTGGAAGTGAGATAGCAGCTTCTTTGCGAGGGCTAAGTAGGCCGTCATCCTGTCGTCCCTGGCTTGGTAGTCTCCAGTGAGTTGGCTAGTTACCAGTTGTGAATCACTGAAAACCACCAATTACTGGGCTCCGAGGATTCGGGCGCTATTCAACCCTGCTATCAGAGCTTCATACTCCGCTTCATTATTCGTCGCTTTGAAGTCCAAGGTAAAAGGTTGCTCTATGACCAATCCCTCTGGCGATTGGAGAACTATGCCGGCACCAGCTCTATTGGAGGTGGATGAGCCGTCGACAAAGACCTTCCATGCCGAGACAGGAACTTGGCTTTGAGAAGATTGTTCGACCTCGGTGACTTCACACTCATGCCCTATGCCCCCCAGTTCGGTGCCGGGCTGGGTCGAAGCCGAGCTCGGGGAGACGAACTCTACAATGAAGTCTGCCAGGATTTGGGCTTTGATCGCAGTCTTGGGACGGTACTGGATGTCATACTGCCCCAGTTCGACTGCCCATTTTGATATGCGCCCTGAAAAGTCAGCTTTCTTGAAGATAGATCGGAGTGGGTGCTCCGTGATGACCACAATAGTGTGGGATTGAAAATAATGGGAGAGCTTACGGGAGGCGCTAACGAGTGCCAATGCAAGCTTCTCCAGCAAGAGGTATCTGGTCTCGGCATCTAGCAGAATCTTGCTCGTATAGTAGATTGGTTTTTGGACACCATCGTCCTCTCTGATGAGGACGGAGCTCACTGCATGATCAGAGACCGCAAGATACAAATACAAAATCTCCCCCTAAGTTGGGGTAGAGAGTAAGGGTGGCGAAGATGAATAGGTTTTGAGTGCTTCCAATGCTTGGTCGCACTCAGGGGTCCACTGAAACTTGAAATTCTTTTTTAGAAGCTGAAAGAAAGGCCGGCACTTATCTGACGATCTGCTGATGAAGCGATTGAGTGCTGCAGCCATGCCTGTGAGCTTCTGGACCTCTTTTGTGGTAGATGGGCTTTGGATGCCCAGGATTGCAGTAATCTGGTCCGGGTTGGCCTCTATCCCCCTCCGCGTCACTAGGCTTCCGAGGAACTTGCCAGAAGCTACGCCGAAAACGCACTTGGAAGCATTCAGTTTGAGCTTGAACTCACGGAGGATGCTGAAGACTTGGGCCAGATCCGCCAGATGGTCGCTCGACTGCTTGGACTTGACGACCATGTCGACAATGTAGACTTCAACTGTCTTGCCGAGCTGAGCTTGGAATATTTTGGTGACGAGGCGCTGATAGGTTGCCCCCGCGTTCTTCAGCCCAAAGGGCATCACCTTATAGCAGTAAGTGCCGCGGGGGGTTATGAAGGCAGTTTTCTCCTCGTCTGGCTCATACATGGGAATCTGGTGGTAACCTCTGTAGGCGTTGAGGAAGCTCATTCTGTCGTGGTCAGCAGTGGCGTCGATCATCTGATCAATCTTAGGAAGAGGGAAGCTGTCGTTCGGGCATGCTCTGTTGAGATCTGTGAAGTCTACGCACACCCTCCACTTTCCAGTCTTCTTTTTCACTACCACTGTATTGGCCAGCCAGACCGGGTACTGAACCTCCCGGATTGCGCCTGCCTCTAGCAACTTGTCGACTTCTTCGACCACCGCTTCCGTCTGCTGCAACCCCGTCCTGCGAGCCTTTTGTACCACTGGCTTGTGGTTGGGATCCACGTTCAGTCTATGGCACATGACCTCGGAGTCGACCCCAGGCATTTCGCTCGGGGTCCAAGCGAAGACATCCACATTCTGCATCAAAAATCTTGAGAGCTCGGCTCTCTCTGGTTCGGGCAGCTGGGTGCCGATCAGGAAAAATCTATCAGGGTCTGACGGGTCGAGCCTGACTTCGGCTAGATCTTCAATACTCTTCTTGTCAGGGTCTCGGCCGATCGCATCCAGCCCCCTTTCGAACTCTGCGAGGTTTACTCGCTCCGGCTCTTTCTCTGCAGGGACCATGGCCAACAAGCACTGCTTGGCCAGCTGCTGATCCCCCTTCAACTGTAACCACCTCCATCTTGCCGTCCTTGTCTGCAAGCACGAACTTCAGCTTCTGATGGAGAGAGGAGGGAACTGCTTCCATCTTGTGGAGCCACGCCCTGCCCATAATGACATTGTAGGGGGAGGGGGCGTCCACCACTAAGAAATCCGTCATGACCGAGGCTCCGCCTACCCTAGTCTCCAAAGTAATTCTCCCCTTGGGGTAGACCGGCTTGGCACTGAACCCGATCAGAGGCGTGCGAGCTTCTTTCAGATCAGTCTCCAGGAGCCCCATCTTCTTGAAACATCCATAGTAGAGGACTTCGAATGAGCTGCCGGGGTCGATTAGGATCCGCTTCACTGTGAAGTCCCGCAGCTTCATCGTCAGGAGCAGGGGATCATTGTGGGGAAGCTGCACTCTCTCGAGGTCTCTACCTGAAAACGAGATGGCCGGGCGCTCACACCGCGCTCGCTTGGACGCCGATCCGAGCTCGGCTCTCATCACTTCTTTCCCATGCGAGGCCTGCCTGGCTTCGGCACGAGCCTGGGAGTTGCCTCTAACTGAGGGAGAGGGAGCTGAGGGCGCCAGATGGATCACATTGATGATCTTCTTAGAATCTTCGCTGTCTGGATCCCTATCAGCGCTCTGATGAGCTCGGCCACTACCGCCAGCGCCGGCATCTCCTGCCTTAACGAATTCCTCCAGATGACCTTCTTTGGCGAGCTTCTCCAGGAAGAACTTCAAGGTCCTGCACTCCTCAGTTTTGTGCCCATTTTGCTTGTGGTAGGCACAGAACCTAGTCTGGTCACGGGTGGTGGCTTCACTCTGCATGGGGTGAGGCCAGCTGAAGAACGGCCTGTTCTTAATCTTGTTCATGATTTGGTGGATCGGCTTCCTTAAGATGACGTTTACAGCCTGGTAAGCGTCGGCAGGAGGTCTGGTCTTCTTGGTGGTCCCATACCTGGATGCTGCAGCCTTTGCCGAGCTGGAGACCTAGGTTTGCTTCGGCTCTTCCTTTCGAAAGTGCTTCTTTTCTCTCTGCTGGGGTTGATTGCCCCTCTCCTTGGGTCTTGGGCCGTGGTTCTCCCGGGCCCGGACTTCATCCTCCTCTCGAGCGACATAGCGCTTAATCCTGGACATCAAGGCCGGGATGGAGGTCGCGGGGTCTCCGGCCAGGTCTTTCCTCAGCTCGTTCCCTGGTAACAGGGCATTTCTGAAGGCGAAAATCGCCACTTCGTCTCTAGTATCCTCGATTTGGCTGTAGATCGCCCAGAACCGCCGGGCGAACTGAGTAATGCTTTCACCCTGCTTCATCTTCAGGGCAAGTATGTCAGCATCGGTCTTGGGGACGACGCTGTAAGCCTGGAACTTCTTCAGGAAGGAGAGCTGGAGCTGTTTCCAACTCGAGATAGACTTTCCGGAAGGGCGCAGTACCACTTCAAAGGGAGGTCGCCCAGACTGGAGGAAAAGATCTTGCAGTTGAGATGGGCCTCGTTCCCACAGATGGACATCTTCTGAGAGAAGTGTCAGAGGTGAGCTGCTGGGTCGGACACTCCGTCATAGGGGACAAACCGCGGGACAGAGAACTTCTTAGGGAGAGGAGTCTCCTTGATATCCTACGTGAAGGGAGAGGCCCCCAGATCGGTGGGGCCGCAGATCTCTTGCTGGTCTCGGGCGAGAGCAGCCATCTCCATATTGTGCTGAACGGCCAGCTTGATATGCCTGTCGAGCCGCTCCTGCTGGACGTCCTTCCGCGGTGACACTGCTTCCGACTTCCGCTTCGAATGGTCTCGGCTGTGGTAGCTGTGAGCCTGGTCATCTCGGCCACGACTTTGGTAGCTGCGAACTTGGTCGTCTCGGCCGTGATGGCTTCGACCATTGCTCGAGTGCTCGTCGTTGGGCCGGCTACGCTTCTGGTCCAGAAAAGCTCTCAAATCCTCGCGGGAGGGCTGGACTACCTTGCTCGGGGCAGCTTTCTTCCTACCTTGGGGCCCGGAGGGGTGGCCTGCTGAGGGGGCCCCTGTTGCTTTCAGTTGCTGCTGGAGCTGGCGGATTATTCTATCCTGCTCCTGGATGAGGGCATTCTGAGCCGCGATATCTCGTCCGTCGTCGAGGTCTCGCTGACGGCATGGCTCGTCTACTGCTACACCTTTGTTCTTCGGGGGACGCTCGTGTCGCCGCTCGTCCCGTCGGGGAGGCGTGACTTCGTCGCCCTGGGACGAATCTTCAACAAGTCCCTCTTGGAAGGGAATATCGACGAAGAGCTGCGAGCCTATGCACCCCTCGCCTGCAGATGCGCCATGCACCATTCTGGACCGCCCTTGAGGAGGGGTGTCCGTCGACGGGCCTGGTTGCTCGAGCGCTGCTCTCGAAGATTCTCCGCCTTTCTTCGGTCTCGGAGGCATGGTATCTGGGAAGATTGAGAAGGTCAGGAAGGTTGGGAAGGTTGAGATATTACTTTCCCACAGACGGCGCCAATTATAAAGGCAAAAAACTATGACTCACAATAATAGGGGTGCCTGATAGGACTTATCCAAGTAGAAGAAGATGATCCGCTGCCTCAAAACCTGAAAGGGAAGAAGAAACAGTCAGAGGACCCTGGCCTGGGCGGCGCAAGGCTCTCCAATGCCTAAGTCAGTATGTGGACTGGGACAAAGGAAGGAGAGGAAGAAGAGAGGCAGAGTAACGACTCTCAAGTGTGGAAATTGCATACCTTGCATGTGAAATGAAGTCCTATTTATAGAGGACTCAAGAGGATACGTTGGATGATATTTTGGAGTGGGTCCCACGATTTGATAGGATTTGATAGGGAAGTCTCTATCAGCCCACAAAGCAATAAATGCGGTCCATATCAGCCCACAAAGTAATAAATGCCAGTCGGATCAACCCACACTGCATTTAATGCATGTCACGTTGGGCCAGATCCTGTTGGAGGCCTTTGGCGGTAGAGGTACCATCGGATCCATCCTCGAGCCGTGCCCTGATGTGGCTACAGCCGCTGGATGCCGCCCTGTCAGCGATCTGGTGAAGATTGTGGACGGCTGATGTCACATCTGTCCCACTGGCTCGCGCCCCTACTCTGCCACGTGACTGATGACGTGGCGGGCGTAGGGCGCGAGTGGAGATCCTTCTTTGCTTCGGCTTCCGTCCCGGCTCCTTTGGCCGGGATCCCCAGCTCCTTTGGCCGAGGTCAAGCTCTTTAGCCGAAGTGGGCCCCTGGTAGCCGAGCTCGGCGCTAACAACCAAAGCCTGTCTGGTTTCGGCTGAGGCCTCTGTCCCGGCAGCCGAGGCGAGTCTGGGTGCCACGTGGTTGGCACGCGGTCGGCACGTGAGAATGCTTAGTCCCATCTTATAGCCGTGATTAGCGTAATCCTGGAGCTTTGAAAATCGTCCCACATAAGTATAATGTCTAGCAGGAGAAAGGAAAATAAATTATAGAGAAGCGCAAATGAGAGAGTTTTAGAATTGCTCTGAAATTTTTAAGATTTAAGGAAAAAAATCTAGCATCTTGGAGTTTCATATGCATGGGACTTGCTGTTAATGGATTAGGCAATGAGGCAGTTTATATTTTCAGGAAAATGTCTGAATAAGGTACTCATCCATCCACATATAGTTTCTTCACGTACCAGTTGTCTTCTGTCTGGTTTCAGATATTCAGGGCTTCTACAAGATGAGGAGGAGCTGAAATTCATTCTTTTGTACATTGCGCATTCCCTTCTATAATGACCGAAAACAGTATATATCACTGAAGCATCTCACTTGCCTGAGTAATCTTTGGATGAAGCATGGGATTTTGTACAAACTACTGTACCACTGGAATCGGAAGCCCACATGTTGGGGGTTGGTCGTATTTGGAGCATGTGGGCTTTAGAACTTGAAGTTGCTTTAAGACACCTATTCAAGTTACAGCCACATAATTATGGGAATCATTTGTTGATAATGAATAGCACACCATCAAGAACCAAGGGGAAGATTGAAGAGAGAGAGAGAGAGAGAGAGAGAGAGAGAGAGAGAGAGAGAGATGTTATGAGCACTATGAGGGCCAGTGAAAGTTGTTACTAATCGATAATATTGGCCATCTTTAGAGTGTGGTTTATCTTGGATGGAATGGTTTGATACTAATTTCAGCTTCATATACATTTTAGTATTTTTCCCGTCTCTACTGTTTTCTTGAAATGTTAGTATCCTAAGAATGTCTGTAGTCTGCACATCTTCCATTTCACACATATTTACTTGAAATTTCCCCGCCGTGGCATCTCTAGTGAGCCCATATGATGATTCAGACCACTCTGATGTCCACCACACTGTATAAAAGGATGCCCAAAAACCGCCACCATAATTAGCATCCATGAAAACAAGTCAGCACAGTATACAAATGAATGTTTTCACTTAAAAAATAAACTGCCCACATTCCACAAGTAAGCCAAATGTTGAAGGTTTAGATCTTACAATCATGGAGTTCTCTTGTGCAACTGGAATCCCCTAGTCACCAACCCTTCATTTCATTCATATGGATCACTCAAAGATGGCCTTATACTTAAGCCTCACCTTACATTGTGGGAGTTGTGTTTTATATTCTTGCTGAATGGAGAAACATGCATGTGCGCTTCCTTTACATTTTCACTTGTATCACATAGGTAATAGGCTGATTACTGAAACTTTCTTAGATCCTAAAATTCATTTTCCTTCCATTGTGGAGTGATGATCTGACACGACCTGAGCCCGAGATTATAATAAAATCGAGTTAATTTGAGTCGTGTCGCATACTTACTCCCGTGAATTTCAATCATTTAAAACTCACAAGGGATATCAAACATACATTATGCGGAATATTAACTCATAAACAAATATACATTGTTCATATTTTTAACAAAACTTATTTACAAATTATACAACCCTTCACTTGCATATTTATATACAATGCAAGGATAAAAAGTATGAAACGTTTCTATATCAACTCTCATCAAAATTCCAACTTCTCAATTTTATTTCCACTCTACGAGTCCTCCTGAAGGAACCTGGCCGGTCTCCTCCTTTGTCGTTGTGGTCTCGGGACAGATAGAGGAAGCTGGGCCTGTAATGTTATCAATAACACTAATGTGAATTTAACAATTCAGCAAAGTATAAACAGTTCCATGATTACATATGCTAATCATATTTTTACATGTCTATTTCAACGTTAGATTAAATCAATAACATTAACAGTAATATTGATATTAACAATATGAGTCTTTATTAAAAGTTTGGCAACTAACATAACATTTTCAATCAATACCATCTTCCTAAAAAGGAAGGATTAACATCTCCCTAAACATGAAGGATTACCATCTTCCATTCGGAAGGATTAGTGGGAATTATCAGTGACCGGGCCAGGGACTACTGATATCACCACGGAGTTCCGGAACACTCCCAAATAAACTGCTACAGCCAGTAACAACTCAATGAGCTTATAGAAATCATCATGTAGTGCCAGACTCAATGTACAATACAATTTCATTTCATTTAATTACAATGAACGGACATAATTTAGTGTACAATCTCAATTAAATAATACCAACCAAATGGGTGTAATTTTCAGTTATTTAATGTACTTGTGTTATTCTCGATAGACATCACAATTTATGTATATTAAAGTCCCCTTAATTAACACCTATAGAGGTATACACAGTGTAAACAACCTTGACTAAATCAGTAGGCTTTAATTTAGAATTTACCCACAAAAATTTCATTTTCTCGGTTTGTTCGTCGGTTGACCGATACATGCTTGTCAGCTGACCAACATGTGTCGGTCAGGGTCGGTTTCAAAACCAAAAATGCAAATTTTTTCCTCTCTTATAACGTCGGTCAGCTCTGTCAGTTCCTTGTCGGCTGATCGACACTTTCGGTCAGGTCTCGGTTTGAAAATCAGAGAGGTGAATTTTTCCTTTCTTACAACGTCGGTCAGCTTGTCGACTGACCGACACTGCTCAGAAATTTCTGTAACTTTCGTTTCAGAATTTTGTTCTTTCCTTCCATTTCATTTCCAACCTATATAAGATGTTTGGAACCTCCTGTTCCCTTCCTCAACACTATTTAAACATCCATAACATTTATATTCAGTAAATTATCATTCAGTCCATTCCATTCAATCAATTTATTCTATTCTATCATAAAATGGGTTCAAGACCCTATTCTATCATGAAATGGAAAAGAACTATATTAATAATTAACACATGAGACATAGAGGACCATTTATACTTGCCTTTCACTTCAATTCCAAGACAAAAACTCATTTTGCTAACTTGAGGGTTGAGACCAAATCCCTAAATTGAAAAAACCCCTTTTTAAACCTAATCATCAAGAAAATCCCAAAACAATTCTTTTATGAGCTATTGGGTTAAAACTCATTCTAAATCATCCAATAGAATTCGAAAGTTCTGTACTTCAAATGGTTTACTTACCTGAACCATATGAAGAGATATTTGAGTTGAGTTTCTTTTCAAACTCTTAACTTCAAAGAAAACCAAGCAACTAGAGAATGAAAACGATGACAATTCAAAATCCCACAAATGGAACTTCGTTGATCACTTTTGATGAAGAATCAAGATGAAACGAAGAAAGAAGAAGAAAACACCAAGTCTAAGAGACTTTTCTGCTGGCAAAAGCTAAGGATTCCAGCTCATGGTTCTTTTGAACCTTATCAATGCAACTTTGCATTTTAACCCCTTCTATCTTTATTATTTCAATTTCAAGTCAAACTAAGACCATTTGTCTCATCTTAAGTCAAATGAATTCAAGTGTATTATGAAACTTAATGTGCTCGTCAAAATACACATGATGGTATCAAGTTTCACTACATTCGATGAAATACACATAAATCTGTAATTACGAAAAAGTCCTCAAAATCACTTGTTTAAGTCTTAAACCAAACTTAATTCACTTAATGTCTTATAAATCATTTCACTAAGCTGTAGTCATTATTTCAAGACTAATTCAACTCATTTTGATCAATAATCTCATTTAAATCAACTAATAATGCTTAATCCATATTACTCGAGATTAATTAAAGTTAATCTTGATTAACTCGGGACGAGAGGTGTAACATTCTCCCAACAAAATCAAAATATAAGTGACATGAAAAGTATTCTCAAACATATTATTTTATCACCAGATGTGGGCTAAAATTTGCTCTTTCTATAAAAATAGATTTAATAGGAATTGATGACAGAGAACACGGACGGTCTCATGGACGAAGAGAACAGAAATCAGCCCCTTGGGTGCTGGTTAATTCCGAGCATGGCCATGGACTCACTCCATGAGCAGCCCCAGTGATGTCTGCACACTTCCATGGAGACCTTGAACCCCATGAAGAGAAACTGCCAAAGTTAATGCCAGAGAGGCATATCCGAGTGAAAGGCGAGTTCTTCAGGCCTTGAATTGAGCCAGGCTGCTGGACTTTCTCCCCCCACACATTCTTCACTGTGATCCCATCGACGATTGGGAGTGCATTCTGATTGAACCTGTCATCGGGATGATCTCCCACATCACCAGCTATCTTAATCCCCTTGCGGACGTTGTACATGTGAACGTCCGTCACTGTTATGTTCCTTATGAACCCGCCCCTTCCTATGTTTGTCTTCACATGGATGCCAACACCAGTGTTGAAAAGGTTCACATTTTCTGCAAAAACATTCTCTATCCCACCAGATGTTTCGCTCCCAATTGCAACTCCAGAAAATGGGGTTGAGCCTGTCAACCGCCGGATGGTGATGCCGTAGCTTGGACGACCATAGGTGATCCCGTACTCATCCCAACCGCTCTTCACAGCCACCAAGTCGTCTCCTGTTGCAATGTAGCAATCTTCTATGCAGACATTGAAGCTAGAGTCTGCATGAAAGCAGGATGCATGTAATTAGCTCAATATGACGTTTTGGTAGTTCATATATGAAGAAGGTATTTTCAGTTGTAGTTGGTACCTGGATCAATACCATCTGTGTTGGGAGAGTCGAAAGGAGCTAAAATGGTGACATATTTTATTACAACATCGCTGCAAGGAAGAAAAAGTGATCAGTTGCAGTAAATTATCTGTACTTGTTTCTTTTTCAACCAAGTTCCATACAATGGCATGATAAGGGCATGTGCGATCTGATACGTCAAACAATCATCAATCATGTTATGAAATAATAACAACAACAACAACAACAACAATAATTTGATCCACAACATGCCTTTTTGTTCCCTTCTCTTTTTTCTTTAATTTCTTGGAAAGGTACATCATGCCTGATTTTCATTAAAGAAAAAATAGAGACTGCTTCTTCACACCCCTTTCATCGGAGTGACAGAAAACTCCAGTTCTTTGTGTTACTTTATATTAATTAAGTTTATTTTCGTTGATTATAAGAAAAATTCCTTCAAACTCTCTCTGATCTTGAAAAAGTTGATTATTTTTCCTAAAATTTTGTTTTATGTTCCTTACCTACAATATACAGGATGAATGTTCCAGAAAGGTGAGTCTCTCAGTACAACATTGGAAATGATGATGCCTTTGGAATTCATGAGCTCGATGAGATTTGGTCTGGTGAACTTAAGAGATCTTTGCCTCCACATGTTCCACCAGACACCACCTTGGCCATCAATTGTCCCATTCTCACCTGTGAAACCACAAGCAACTGAACTCAAAGAAGACAAACTGAAGTTCTATAAAGAATTGGAAAACTCGAAGAAGTTCATAACCCTAATGCCTAACAGGAAATGAAATCATGCTCGTGAACAAAGAAAGCAAACAAAAAAAAAAAAGGAATCACATGATCATCAGATTGAGAAGTTTTTGACAGTATAATTGAGACATGACTAGAGACAATGGTCCCAGCACAGGGCTAAGATCCTGATTGTTGAGTTTAGTTATGTACATTTTTTTATTTTATTAATGGTTATTGATTGACTTCACATTACTGTTGGAGAAATTAGAAATAAGTTAACTAGAGATATTAAGGTTAGCTTGAATTTTGATTTGTTCTCTTGTATAAATTGAGAAGTTGATCTTAATATAAAGCTACAATGAATTTTTGGAAAATGTAGTCTTTTAAGTTTCCACATGCTATCAGAGCCATAGCCTTGCGATCAGGCTGGCCACTGTCCTACCCTTTCACTTCCATAATATATTTTTTTCTCTTGAAAAAAAAAGGGGGGAAAAGTCAAATATCCTTTCCTGTCTATGCATTCATCCAAGCCTCAAATCTCATCATTTTCATCAACACTCACGATCCTATGCTTATGGAAGAATCATGATTGATCTTATCTAGTGACCCACCAACACTTGGACTCCAAACGATGAGATGCTACAGTGATGACTCTACAATCAGAGAGTGATCACCACCATAGCATGATGGTCATTTTTGCAAGATATCAATAGTTTATTTGTAGAGAACAAGGTCTTGTATTTTTTTAATGTTAAGAACTGCATGATCCTTTCCATTAAATGACCATTCAACTACGAGAGTGTGTTACAGATGTTAGGAATAAGTTTGTTAGATATATTAGGAATAGTTTGAATTTTGAGCTACTCACTTCCTTATATAAATTAAGAAGTTTATCTTAATAAAAAAAAAAAAACTATGATGAACTTTAATAAAATGTAGCCTTTCGAGTTTCCCCGTTAATTGGCTTGGTTGCAAGCAATGAAATGGTTTCTGCAGATATTTTAGAAATATATCTTGCAACTTTGTGACATACTGGGGTGTATATCCTTTTTTTATTTCATTGTTTTCAATATTATCTCTTTGTCATGTTACTTGCAGCATCTTCTAATGCCTTTTCAATTTCCAAATAAATCAAGCTAAATCAGTGACAGCAAACATGCATGTATATATGAACAATCTGAAATTTAAATGATAAGCTTGGCTAATCAAACAAAACACCAATAAGCTGAATGAAGAACTACCTGTGATTATCACATCGCGAAGTCCATCCCCATGAATAAAACTCATGTACCTTCCGCCAGGTCGCTCTCTTCCCCTACCATAAGATGGCAAAGGATCAATTAAGGGCCAGTTCCATGTATCCTGTGCAGCACAATAAATAGCACACAAAAAATGAGCCACAAAGTCAACTCAATCTTTACAGAGTAAAGCCTAATCAGATGAAGCAGCAGAAAAGTTCTCAATATGGATGTCACTGAAATCCTTAATGATAAAGGCATTACATTTTGTACCCATGCCAATTCGTAGTCGAGCTGTTGGCAGAAACTGGAATGAACTGAGTCTGTTTGGTACAAATTGATGGAGAATACCACTGGGTAATTCTTATAACTTATACATACAAAGATGAGATCCAAGAGTATTAAATATGTAGGATCTTACACCCCGTTGAGCTACCACTAATCCCAAAATCAATTGGTGATAGGAAACGGCACAACAATAGTTTTATGGTGAGGGCGAGGGCTCAACCACAATTATGACCGCTCAAGAGCGAGGGTGGACGTTGACCTCAACAATCCCTCCCTCAACGGCACACCCACCGCGACTCCTACTACGAACTCGCAAAACGCGTGTCCCGTGACTCAAACACCCGACCAACATGGCTTTGATATCACTTGTAGGATCTTACACCCCATTGAACTACCACTAATCCCAAAATCAATTGGTGATACGAAACAGCACAATAATAGTTTTATGGTGAGGGCGAGAGATCAACCACAACCACAATTATGACCGCTAAGGAGCGAGGGTGGACGTTGACCTCAATAAAATACCTAAAATATCAGTATCCCATTATTATTGTGGATTGAATCAACCCTCAACAATATGGACTTATTCAGTGTTCGGACACCCTTAGAAATTATCATAATGCCCTAAAGAAAAGAAAAGGGGGCATGTTTTGTTGAAACACCCATGGAAATTATTATAATAGCCTAGAAAGAATGTGGTGCTTGGCTTTGTACCTCAAAGTTCCTTAAAAATCAAAATGGCCTTATTGTGGTTAGGTGGTATGTAAAAAAGCAACTCCGTTCAGAGTAAGGAGAGATGAACATCCAATTTCATGATGACAAAGTAGAAGACCCGCATGACAACAATTTTCCATGTTAATTTCCATTAACCTAGTTGCAGGGTTTAGCAAGAAGCCCCAAATCAAAATAATCCACCAATATACTACAGATGATGGAAAGATTTGCAACAAATATTTTGAATCATGAGAAGAAAAGCATCTTTGCATTCTATGGCAGGAGGGGAGAGAGAGGGAGAAAAGAGAAGGTAAAAATGGAAATGATTCTGTATGTATATTTTATTAAAAAAATAAAACAGAGCAAAAAAAAAAAAACATGGATGCTCTCTTTGACAGATCCATCCAGGCCATCTCAAAGGTTAAGTCAAATTCCTAGTTCTAGAAAAATTCAATTACACCACTTGTATGATCACCCATTCTAAAATATAAATCAATTAAATGCATGTTCAATGGAAATTCTCACATCTCAAGTGTTTAACAGGAACATATGATCTGATGCACCAAATGCAGCTTCAAGAAGTTACTGTTTAACACCACCAATCATACTCATCACCTTGTAATCTATCAATTCACTATTTTCACAATGGAAAGCAGAGTCTAGGAGAACATATGTATCTCTCTCTCTCTCTCTCTTCTTTTTTCTTTTTGTTTGTAAACGTGAGACCAAAAGTCCCCTCATCAGATTCAGAAAAAACAAAATGTTCCATTTTCTCACTATATATACTCTATTCAAATTCAGTTGACAAAGAAAAGGACAAACATACTGAAATTTCGGTTGTGAACCAATATCGATAAGTTACCAGAATTATAATGGTTTTCACTTTGGCCAATATGATGTTTGGAAACCGTGTTATAAAACCACATAACAAACAGACAATGCAAGGAAACGACAGAGGTGCTTCGACCCAACTCAGCTGAGCATAGCTGGACTCTCAATTAATGCCTATTTCCACTTTGTAGTAGAGTCAGCTTAAAATTCTCCAAGTGGGTCCCACTGCAGTGCAAATATCTTTTACATTTAAAAGCACCCCTTCAGCGGGGCCCTACCGACATTGACCTACTTTTAACTACTCAAAAGCCCACCCCATTAATTTGAACCGTTAGGATTTCAATGGATGGGGCCCACTGTGGTGTTCCACTCCATTAGATTAGGGTCCATTTCTTTTCCAAAATTTTTAGAATTCATGTATGGTGAAATTTTAAATTCACCTAAATCTTTGGGGTGGAATTTCAGATCTCTTTTTTTGATGGAGTGTTTGAAATTCCAATCAATTGTAAAGAGAATGAGATTTCAAGAATTTTAAAAGCTCATTTTAGATCTTTTTAATGTGGCCGAAATTTGAGATTTTGGTAAAAAATAAAAAAAAAATGACATTTTTCAATATTAGGCTTAGGATTTCTCTATAAAGTTAAAAGAAGCCTAAGAGAGTTCACATTGGATGAGAGCCAATGTAAGGTAGTAGGTTCCATGTATTAAATGGATTAGATTGATTTAGGCTCAAGCATGAACACTTAAAAAGGGGTGTTGTGTTGGGCTAGTAAGGTAAAATAAAGTAAAGTAAAGTATGTTATATCTGGAGAATTCCATTCCATGAATTTTACAGCAGAGGTGAGTAGAAAAGTGAAAAAACCTGAGTGGCTCTGATAACAGCATCTCTGGCCAGGTACAGGGTCATGTGACTGGTGAGATTGAAACTCCCTGTAAGCCAGACACCTGGAGGAATGTAGAGCAGAGTCCCTCCTCTCCGCCTCATATGCTGTATCCGATATATCGCCTTCCGAAACGCCCATGTATTCAACGTTCGACCGTCCCCAACCGCTCCAAACTGCACTATCGACACCACTTCAGGCCTGTTTCTCATCCGCACCGTACCAGAACACGTTCTCATCTCCTCTGCCGATACGCATTTCAGATATGCCGTTACGACCGAAAAACAAATAACAATCGCTAGAAAGACGCGAAGCATTTTCATTTTGAACGACCAAAACAAAAACAAAGAGAACCCAAAGGCATGAAAATAGATTTCACAGCCGATTTTAGTGCATGAAGGTGAAATCAGCAAAGACAAGTGAAGAGTTGTAACAGATCTGCCAAATGCAAAACAGTAGATTTGTAGAAAACAGATGTTCAATAGCGGCAAATCCACCAAAATCCACTCAGAAACCCCAGATTTCTCAGAAAGAAAGAGAAATCAGTAGCACCCAAACAGGAAAAGGTTAAAAAAAAAGTTATTTAATGGCAGAAAACTCAACAAAATCTTCTCAGAAACCCACAAAAAGAAAAACCAGTGGAAAAGCAAATGCTCCCAAACAGATAGCTTCAAAAAGAAGTCTGAAATGGCAGATTAAGGGAAGAAAGCTCCAAATGAGATTATGAGCAGCTCAAAAGCTGGGATTTTGGGGGAGATCTCCAAAAGAAAGCAAGGAGAAGGTCCAAAACCTGATTTTATGTGTAAGAAGATGGTAAATGGAGATTGAGGCACAGAGAATTAATGTGGGAAAGGAAACAGAGGCAGAGGAGAGTGGTGGCAAGAGAAGAAGACAAAATGGAAATTATCTGTTGATGTCTGATGAAACCTGAGATTTAATGGAAGAAGAACAGCAGAGATTTGTTTGTATATTTTTTGGGAAACAGAGAAATGCTGATGTGGTTGTTTCAGTTATTACATGTTTGTGATTAAAGTAATTACAGAAGAGAATGTGAGATTAGCTCTGTCTGACACAGGCACTGATGAGGACGGTTTGAGCGGTTAATCAGTAGAAGTGTGGGTGCAACGGTCTGGTGTGAAATAACAGTTCTGTGGGGGCCCTCCTCCTCATATAGTGGCAGTGGAGACCTATGATTTTTGTTTGAAGGGTGTGGATCCTATCATGTTATTTCCATTTTCATGTGGATTTTAGTTGAGGACTCGTGATTTTTATTGGATATTTTTTATGTGGATCTAAAATCCTTATATAGATTTTGAAAACGCACTAAGGTTTGATTGGTTTGACCGCACTAAATGTATATATAGTTATTTCTACAAAGAGAAAGATGCCTCATCAAACACCAATGAGCTACTGGTGAATTTACTTGGGGGTGGCCTAAAGTCCACCATGCAAATTTGGGCACTCATCTAATTTATCTCATAATCCCAAGAGATTGGCCAAGTGGTCAGGACCACGGTTTTCCCCTCTTCTGGAGCTAGAGTTCTTGGTATCAACCCCCATTTCCCTTTCTTCATAAATCGAAGGTTGAGTCACAAGTGCTACCAACTTGGGGCCACACTACTTTCTTATAAGCCCTGAGGAATTAGTCCAGTCCAAATGATTGGAATCCGTATGATAGAAAAAAAAAAAATCTAACTTAGCTCACAGCATACTAGCAAAAGTGTTTTGAGGATCAGATTTTCTTTTTGGTTTGACAAAGATGCTTTTATGTTGTTATGATAGTAACGCAATTATTATTTCTTTCTCTTTGTGAACTCTCTCTCCTCATAAAAGAAGAAACGTCTTCGATTTGAAAAGCATTCTTTATGTGAACTTTATAGACAACAACTCTCCGTTATCATGCTACAAAGCTTTTTCGGTGCAAGGGCCATATGATATTTTACTTTTTAAAAGATAATGGAGGTACAAAGGGACCCATTTTGACCGTTGCATCAGTAGGCTTCAAATTGGTGTTTAATAAAAAAACAAAAAAAAAAAATTGCAGTTATATTTTTTCTGCTGGAAATGAACCGATAATGACGAAACACCTACCGAACAAGATATAAGGTAGGAATTAGGAATTAGGAATTTTTCTTTTAGTCGGCCATTATATATATTAAAGAAATTTCCTAATATCTCCAACAAAAAAGTGACATTTTATTTGGCAAAGATGGGCACACGTATGAAATATTCAACTAGGTTTTTTTTTTTAATAGCCGAGTGCAGAAATTTACAGCAGTCACGTGTTAATATTCCTTTATAATTTATTTACCACTTTTAAATATTTTTATTTTAAAGTTTAATTAATTTTTTTCATGACCCATATTGGTAGAGTTGCAAACGGGTATCCGATTCTTCAATTACCCGAAAGTTCTGACCTGTAAAATACGGGTCTGGAACCTATTTTAAGTTTTGATTCATAAACGGGTCTGGATCCAAAACCTAATTTAGGTTCCGATTGATAAATGATTCCGGATCCATATAAGTTCAGATCCATGGACCCGAGACCCGGCGTATGAGCTTTTGATATTGCAAATTGTACCTCAAAATTAATATTTTTTGATATTTTTATATATAATATTGGAAGTAGTAGACTTGATTTCCTGTTATAAGCTGAATGATATGCTAATTTTTAAGAAAAGTGAATAATAAAGAAAAATTAGAATTAATTTTAGAATCGATCTTTAAGCATGTGCGTGATTCTAACCTACCAAGAGTAATATTGGCTATGCATGAAATAAATTTTAAGAATGATAGATAATATATTAGTTTTTTTAAGATTTTTTTTCTTAATAAAATTTTAGAGATATTTTTAATCTTATTATATTTTCATTTTTGGGCCCTGAGTTAAGCATTGGCATTTGTTGCTAGTCAGGTAATATGATATATTAGATGAGTTGGAATCCTAAGTCACTGGCTCACACCAATTATACGGGAAGTTTAACATGAATTT
This sequence comes from Litsea cubeba, assembly GCA_012931725.1. Classification (NCBI taxonomy): domain Eukaryota; kingdom Viridiplantae; phylum Streptophyta; class Magnoliopsida; order Laurales; family Lauraceae; genus Litsea; species Litsea cubeba. The sequence continues at coordinate 39,131,870 of CM022953.1, read as the reverse complement.
TATCCACATAATTGACATATCAGCAGTGGTTTTCAGTTAAAAAAGTGGGCCCCTGTGTATGATTGATCACATGATGGAAATTGTGATTAATAAAATGTCAGCAATGATATCACGTCAGTACCTAGTAAATTGTTATTAATATATTGTCAGCAATAATGTCACGTCAGTGCCTAATTATACCAACATCATGCGATCGATCACATGGTGGGACCCATTCCTTTTAACTAAAATTTAAAGATGTAATGTATTTATTATTGGTATTGGGGGATGACAATTATCTTCTATCCGAATTATCTCTATGTGAGTCCCATGATGGAGTTCCACAATTTTATTACTTGAATTTTATGTAATAGCTACAATAGACGATCCAAACTCATATGAGATGTCTTGTATTATATGAAGATCGATAGGCTCGGACAGATCAAGTGGGTTACACTGCTAAAGAGTCAGTACTGCATTGTGAGTATTTGATGTAATTTTGGTATACCATTGAAATTCTTTTTTTAAGATTTCATCATCAATGAAAGGTGAGAGGAAAGTTCTATGAAAGCTTTATAACTCTATTTCTTGTCAAAAGATAGTGAAAGTTATATTTGATCCGTGGATGCCAGCAAGAACACCCCGATGTTTGGAATCTCTATTTCTTAGCTCTAAATGTTTTAAACCGGATTGATATAGATATTTTCTGCAAATAGACCATTTGACAAATGCATTCTGAATGTCTGTTTCAACCTGTCTAATAGACAATTTTGTCTATGGTAAAAAGCAGCTAATATAGGCGGAAGGGTGCGTTGTTCTCTTTTATTTTGTTTATTCAAATCATGGGCCACTTAGTCGAGATCTTAACCGTTAGATATCTTAAACAACTCAAACATGACCATCATGTAAAACTTGAACCGTTGATTCGACATGGATCTCAAGATATTTCTAAAAAAACCACAGACCTTTGGATGTGCATTTTTGAAATTTTGTGGGCCCCAATATCAAAATCAAAACCGTTGATCATCTTTGGCATACCAAAAGTGGCCACTAGGTCAAATCTCTGTCTTTAATTCATTGTGGATCATGAGATTATCTTAAAATACTGTGAACCATTGATCCTCTCTGTATGTGCACTTTGGCTGGGTTTCACGTGTACAAGTTAGATTTTTGTTCTTTTTTAATTATGAAAAATTAAATGAGATCTAAACTGGTATATCTCTTTGCAACCTCAAACCTGACTATGAAACCAAATTTGCCATGTTGATCTGTTACGTACCTTGAGAAATGCATGAAACAGTATTACCACTTAATGTGCTCTATTAGTCTGATTTTTCTTTATTTTTTTAATTATGGCCTATTGAAATAAGATCTGAACCGTTGTATTTCTTAAGAGCCTCAAGCATGGGCACGGCATCAAATTTGAACCGTTGATTTGTCACAGATCTTGAGATATTGGTGAAAATGGAAAAACCTTATATCTGCATTTTTTTAATTTTCTATGGGCCCCAAAATACGATCTGAACCGTTGATCCTCTTTGGAAAGCTTAAAACATCTAAGACATCAAATTTCATGCCTTGATTCATCATCAATCTCAAGGAATTTGTGAAAAATCACGAACCATTAGATTAAAAAATGTCTATTTCATATAGTCTTTTCATTTTACCAAACGATAAATTTAAGAAAACATCTATTTCATAAAGATCTATACAATATAGATCTACTTCATTCAGATTTGCTTCAGACAGATAAGACTTGCCAAACAAGTTTAATATTTGCTTTTGCTTCATTTGCATAATATCCTATTTTTTTCACAACATAATAAAAACTATCTTTGTAGGGCCTAACTTATCAGGGGACCAACTGTATAGATTAGCCATTGGATTTAATTATTTTGGATGTTTTCACTTAGCCCTTACCTCCGCCCCTTTTGCCAAATAGAGGACATGAAATGTTTTTTTTTTGGGTTGGAGACATGAAATGTTTAAATTATGAAATCATGGTATTAACAGGGTTCACGGATTTAGTTGTAGGTAAACATGAGTTTGGCTGGACTTTGTTATCTATCTTTTTTTTTTATTATTATTGATAGAGGTTGTCCTAGTCTTTTTGGCCAAACTAATCTCTACGGGCCCGGAGACAGTCAAGTAAATCCCTTGTGGCTCTAGTGTAGTAGCGCAATTTCAAACCCTCAATCTTCAAGACCAAACGATCATCTTAAACAGAGTGAGCTACCTTTTGAGGTTCTTATATATCTTGTTGAGGGCATTAGAAGTGAACATGGTCCCAAACTCTATATAAAATTCAGCCAACAGTTCATTATTATTCACTTTCTTTTTTTCATTAATGCATTATATTATGCTCTAAAGTTTTATCCGTCCAAAGTTATAAAGAGGGACAGGACAAGAAGGGACCATTTAGACGTTTGCAATAGTGATTTCCGTCGTGTCTTTGTTTCAATATAAATGACTGGACAGTATAGATAGCACATCTAGACGGGATCACTTTCTCGCCATCTAAACGAAAGTTCTTTGGATTAACCATGTATACAAATTAGGGTAAATTTGCGAGAGATTTTTTAGTACTGTGTTATAAAGTCTCTAATACACAGTATTATTGTTTAAGGCCTAGAGTCCCTTGCGCATAGGATTAATTCAGGCGGTAGTTCCCTAGCATGCCACATCATATATTTTCATGACTAATTTGCCATTTCAACTGTTTAGGCATAAAATCTTGAATTTTAAAATTTCAAATCTACTATTCTCCCTCAGTTTTAGGGCAAGGCTCTCTCTCATGCTCTATTTGTAGAAGATCAGAATGCAGAGAGGGTTTTAGCTCTCGGAGTACATGTTCTCGTCATCAGAGAAATAAGACTCAAAAGATCCAAAAAGGCCCTGGGTTGTTTCGGGCGCCGTTACAAAAGATAGATCCCAATAGGGGATCCGAAATTGTCGTCTCCATCGTTTCGGATCTTGGTTTCTCGGTTTCGCTGGACTGAATCAGTGCCAGTCGCTGCAATCGTAGCCGGTGTTGCTCCATCATCGGCAAAGATGAAGACAGCAGACTGCCGTCTCTTAGTTACTGCTGCAGAACCAGAACAGAGGTGGTCACGGTCTCCGATGAGGAAGACGCAAATCTAAGTTTGCGGTGAAGACGACCGGAAGTAACACATAAAATCAGAGTTGAGGCAGAGGCAGTGAAGATTTGAGAAGATTTCTGTTTTCGTTCACCATCGCCGGAGAAAGAGGGCAGTCTCTGCTTGGATACCGTTGCTTGTATGAGTTTTTGTAAAATTTATCTGATTTTTTTGTGAAATTTATCTGAGTTTTGTTAAATTTATCTGAGTTTTCGTAAAATTTATTTAAGTTTTTACAAAATTTATCTGAGTTTTTGACAAATTTAATTTAAATTTGCCAAAAACTTAAATTTTGAGTTTTTTAAATTCAAATCTTCCAAGAGGATCTGAACTCTGTTTAGTAAAAGGCAAGTTTTTGGAAAATCAATCTGACTTTTTTGGCAAATTTTTAATTTGTCAAAAACCCAAATTTTGAATTTTTTAATTTCAAATCTTCCAAGAGGATCGAAATTCAAGTTTCTGAAATTTTGAAATCTATTTGTGTTTTTTTAATTTTATTTATCTTTTAAAATGGTAGTTAACCATTATTAATGGCATATACCAATAATCATGGAATATGATTTATCTTGAAATAAATAAGAACTTTTAAAGAAAGAACTTAGACATTTTAGGTATTCAAATTTGGAAAAAGGACATACCACACTATGAAAAAAGATTATGTATCTAAGGTAAGAAAGTGAAATGTTTACGAACATGTCGCCAAATGCCCCTACAAATTAACAAGGGCGGACCCAGAAATTCTTCATTCGGGGGGGGGGGGGGGGGGGGGGCGCAATATATAAAACTTTATAAAAACCTTGTAAAGAAAAGGGGTTTGTTTTAAATTTTCGGGGGGCCATAGCCCTTGCCAGCCCCCCTCTGTACCACCCATGCCTATAAATTAAATAACATTAACATCTATTTCCTTCCAGCCAATAGAAGTGGAGAAGATAAAACCACATCAGTTTTTTTTGTGATTAGGGGTCGTTTGTTTGCAACCATTTACGTATGTAAATGACTCACATGCGTAATGATTACACATATTTCACTACTAGAGATTTGCTTATTGGCGTAGGGAAAAGCGGGCGACCGCTCCGGGCGGTCGCAAATCATACCATTAGCGACCGCCTATTGCGGCCGCTAAAGGTCTTCCATTTACCCCCCTTCCCCAAATCCACTTTTTCGCTTTTTATTCCCCCTTTCCCCCCTCCCGCCCTGGCGCCCTCTGTTTTCCCCCTTTTCCCTCCCCCTCCCCCTCCCCCTCCCGCGCTCTGCACTGTGCCATCCCGCCGGAGCCCGCTGCGCAGGAGCGGCCACTGGTTCTCTCTCTCTCCCTCCCTCTCCCTTTCCCTCTCCCTCTCCCTATCCCTCTCTCTCTATTTCTCTATGCACTGTGCCGCGCTCTGCACTGTTCCGCCGCACCAGCGACGCCACCGCCGGAGCCCGCCTGCGCCGGAGCTGCCACCGGTTCTCTCTCTCTCTCTCTCTCCCTCTCCCTCTCCCTCCCTCTTCCTCTCTCTCTCTCTCTTTCCCGGAAACCCTAGCTCGCACCAAACCCTCTTCGGTTTCGTCAGCTGCTGTCTGAACAGGGGCCTGGTCCTTTTCCCCATCTGAAGGAGTCTGAGACGACGGTCTGTGTAGATTTCGTTTATGCATATATGTGTATATGTAATCTGTCTGTGTTTGAGCTGCTTAGGATTTTTTTTTATGTTGTTTGTTTGGTTTTTTGTTTTTTTGGATAGTATTGATGGAGAGATATGAGGGGATGGGGAATGGTGTTTCGGTGTTGTCGAAGAATTGTGTATAATTTTTTTTTATGTGGATGGTTTTTTTGTTTTTATTTATTTTTTTGTCTTCAGATTGTTTGTTTTGTACCATTTTGCAATTGGGAGTTTGGTGATTACAATTCGCATTATGATTAATAGTATTATGCCAAGCGCTGATTCTAATCTATAGCATCTGAAATAGTATATTCATCCATTGATTGCTGCACCGCCCTAAATGCGCTTCTGAATTGCAGTGAGAATACATACATATAAGGAACCTGTAATTAGCCTCTGATTCATGTGTGTGTATATTTGTAAAGTAAAGTAAAGCTTAGATTTCCATTCAAGGTGGCTCCTCTCTGTAAAAACTGGAATGGTGCTTATTAATGAACAGTTGTTAATATTTGATAAGCTTATGTGTCTCTTTCTGGATGAAATTGAACAGTGATTCATTTGATTGTTCTCCAAGGCAAATAATGGTTTAGAAAGGAAACAAATTCTAGATTTTCCTTTCATTGCAAGAAAAGTATGGAATCTATTAGATGATACTGATACCACCTTTTTTTTTTTTTTTAATCCTTTTGTCTTTGAGGGTGTTCCTTTATTTTCGAAGAAAGGGGTCATGCTTTTCGTCCCTTTTCCCTGTTGTTTTAATTATTTAGTTTTGAAGGTGAAATGATGTTCTCAAACACTGTGATTCCAGATGCGAAGCGTTTGATTGGTAGGAGATATACTGCTGCCTCTGTCCAGAGTGACATAAAGCTCTGGCCTTTCAAGGTTATTGCTGGCCCTGGTGACAAGCCAATGATAGTTGTTCAATACAAGGGCGAAGAGAAGCAGTTTTCTGCGGAGGCGATCTCCTCCATGGTCCTTATCAAGATGCGTGAAATTGCTGAGGCCTATCTTGGCTCTGCTGTCAAGAATGCTGTTGTTACTGTTCCTGCCTACTTCAATGATTCGCAGCGTCAGGCAACTAAGGGTTGTTGGGATTTGTGGGATTCTCAGCCTGTGTAATGTATTAAGGGCTTTGGGTTTTTTTTCTTTATGCTTTTTTTGCCTTAGAGCTGTGTTGATTCATTCTCTTGGTTATGTTCACTACAGTACACATCCATCAAGCCCTTGGGTGATCGAGTGCTAGTTAAAATCAAAATTGTTGATGAGAAAGCACCCATCATATCTTGTCTACTACAGATGTCTGTGATGTTTAACTTGAGTTGGTTGTTCCTGTTCTTTTCACCCATCTGCCTTGCACCCTTTTTCAATAAAAAAATGGGGCTGTTGGTCTTGAATTGTTACAAGTGCTGTTGTTTGAAGAGATGTGTTCTTTGGGTGGAGAAGTTGTGAAGAAGAATGCAATGTGGCTGTATCCAAAGGTTTTGGGTTTCAATCCTTCTGAGAGATGGGGTCATTTTGCCTGCTACTCAAATGGGGTAGTCTATGTTTTTGGGGTATGTTTGTTCAAACCCATCATTTTCTCTTTGATTAATTTTTCCACATGCCTTTTCATTTCAATTCCTTCCTTTTCATTTCACAGACTTTTCTATTTTCGGAATTATTGTTTTTTCTTAAATGAATATTTCCTTTTTATCTTAGCATTCTTGATGTAGTATATTTGGTCAATTTTATTTCCTGCAATGTTACTGTTGTTGTCTGCAGTTTTGCATAATTTTGTATACTTGAGAGTACACATGGCATTTGTGAAGTAGAGGGAACTCTATGCAGTGAGACAGGTAAGTTCAAGTTGGAGTTGGATTGGATCAGAGGTCCACTTTGAGCCCTTATTTACCTTGATTATGTTCAACTTGATAGCAGCTGATCTAAAGTTCATTGTTTTATGTTATTTGCTTCTATATGTGCTAATCAGTTAAAAAATTAGAGCTGACCTACAATGTTGAAGAAAGGATTTTGAATCAAATAGTTTGAAGTCAGTAGGTAGAAGAATGAGATAATGTATGAACTGCAAATTTAATAAATTGGAGACTAGCAATGGCATTGATCAAAATTTAAAACCACCAGAGACGTAATTAAGTTCGAATTCCCATATGGAGCAACTATAAAACAAAATATGTGACAACATTATTGCTTATAGTTTAAGTGCAAGGTGGAAAACTATGCAAAGGTGGCAGAGGCATGTTCTTATCAGGTAGCTATTCTCAAGTCTTCACATAAAATTTCACAAATTGTACTTTTTCAAGAAAAGCATTCATCATGTTTTATGATTTTGTTTCCTCTCCTTCTCAGTCATTGTTACTTGTGCCACATATATGTGCAATTAATCAGAGAAGGAAGTAGCTGAGATTCTAGAATTTCAAAGAAAAGAATTTCGGTCAAATACTTTGATATTAGTTAAACAACGATAAAATATATGGATTGCAAGTTTAGTGGATTTGTTACAAGCTAGTATTGTGAATAAGATGAAAGTGATAATGGGTTAGGCCCAACATTGCCTAGTATATCATTGTAATACAGGTTTGGCATCTCAGTTCTGTAGTTATGATCCAGGCGAAGTTACAAAGCTACTGTAGGTGTTCTATGTGAACCTCAAAGACATCTGAGACCATCATATCTATTAAGAGATATATCAGCAGATAGCACTGGCCCAGCTGGATTGCTAGAATATGACAACCTGCCCCTGAGCATTTGTGCTTGGAATATTGATTCAATGAAGGCTGTGAAAGGTGTTCCACCTTTGAGTTAAACCCATTAGTTGAGCATCAGTTTCTCACACTGGAACTCTTTATTGTATTCCCCAGCCATTAGATGATTCCATGTAGTGTCTCTGTTTCTTTAGATAACATTTCCTACAGTTTTTCAGATTGCTTTCTAGCTGTTTTGGATTTTGCACTTGCTGGGTGCCTTGGCAATTTATTAGTTCTGTTCTTCTAGTTGTTTTTGTTATGGGTTTCCTTCTCCCAGTTATGGAATGCAAAATTAAAGGAACTTTGATCTGCTCCTCATGTTCTTGGATTTGATTCATATTGAGTAAAGAACCATTCATGTCTATACAAACAATGTGATCAAACGACCAAGTCAAGCAACAGGTTTGTGAAACTATATTCTTTAAATCTATGTTTGTACTAAATATATAGATGGAAAAGGGCAGTTGGCTGGTTAACCCAGGTTGAACTGCCTCTGGGACCATACTGCCTTAAGAGCCAGGCTCAGGTCCTGCAGGTTTAAGAGTATGGTTTCCTTGATAAATCTGGTTCGATGAGCAGGAGCTGTGAGGCTTCGATCAAGTCTACAATCTGGAAGTATCTAATAGTTATCTGCCCAATACTGTATGCATATATGCTAACAGTGACAAATCAATATGTCCATCTTTTTGCTGAGGTGGAGCATCTCTTTCACAGGCTGTGTTCAGTTCCAAGATTCAAGACTTTTGTATGGGTGTGCTTGAGGCTTCTATCTCAAATCCTTTATACCTGAAATGACATATAAAGGCCCGAAATTTGGAGTGGGCTTGGATACCTTGGGCCTTTCAACAATGTATATGCATTATACTTGTAGTATCACCTTGGCTTGAATAGTCTGGCTAACCATGGAGTTGATTGTGTTGTTTCTTCTGTTCTATTTGTTGCTGTAATTTTAATGGGTTTTTTTTTTTGTTTGTTTGTGGAGGGTATAATGCTCTTGTACCTTTTTCTTTGTTCTTGGGTTTTTAGTTTTGTTCTCTTTGTTTAGTTGGGAATACAAGTTCAGCTCTTACTGATTAAAACAAAATCACAATGGTTTGGCTAATTGTGACCCTTTGGCTAATTGGTTCCTCTCTTTTTGTGGGTGTATTCAATCTAAAGAGGTTTATTCACAGTTTTTTTTTTTTTTTTAATATTGTTCCAGGTCTTTGTGGGTTTTCATGATATTGCTAAGGATTCCAGTTCATCATTCAGAGCCTGAGATCTGAGAGCTTTCTGTAGCATTGGAAAGAAATGTCAGGTGTGAGATTAACTATTTTGAACCTGTTATAGTTTTTTTTTCACCGTTATTAATTTAATGGGATTCTTCTTGTTTGATCAAGTGGGCTTCTAGTACTATCCATTGGAGATTCATCAATGTTTTACTATTAGTATGTATGCTTTTTGGGTTGATTTTCAGTTGATGAATTATAATTGCAAATTAGTAATCAAGCTTAATGATGTGTGCATTATTGTTGTCTATGGTTGGAGAATGAACCTGTTAGAAGATACAAATTGGCGGATTGTACTAGAAGCTTGTTTGGTGCGTCAGTTTTGCTGTTATTGTTGGCTAGTCCCCATCAAGTACTTTTTGTCTCCCACCAATCCAATAAAATTATAAACCATGATTTGATATTATACTAGCTGTGACATCCATATTAAATCCATATTTGCCATCCAAATACTACTGACATGCTCTTTATGATTCATCATAATACCCTTGAATAGAACTTATGCTTCTTTTCATACGCTCTTACTAGCTAGTCAAGCTGAATACTCAGAGATGATGTGGAGATGATGTAGTGGCTATGTGTTCAGAGAAATCAAAATAAAGTAATGATAGCTTCACCAACTATGTGGACTTCTTGAGTATGTAGGGGTAGTTTTTTACTTTTTAATCCATTAATATTGAGGGGTAGTTTTAATCCATTCTTTGTATCCATTAATAGGTCTTCTTCAATGGAAGACTGTTGTTTTCTTTAATGTCTCCATCTTTAGTGAAAGACTGTTGAATGGCATTTGTCGGTGATAAGCTGTTTTAAAAGTCGATATTTCTTGAAAGAGGGCATCGCATGTTAATCAACTTGTAGTGGTCTTTATCCTTGTACTTCCATCCTTGGTTCACCTGTAGTTAGGAGTTGACTTCATTTCTTTTGCTTCTCTTTTGGCATAGCATACATCATCTTGTTCTTTTTGTTTACTTTTGATGCACTTTTAAAGTGTTCACGTTTTCATTTCATGTGATGCAGATAGAAAACCTTTGCAAAGACATGGCGGAAGGCTTGAGCACAATGAGACATACTGTGGTTCTTGCTATGGTCCAGAAATGGTATGTTTTCCAGTTTGCTTTATGTGCATTGTGTTTGGTTAGGTTTGGGTTGAGCACTATAAATAACATGTATAGGATCATCCCTAAATGGACCCATTTATCAATCGGGTTAAAATGTCAACACGAACCCAACCAATAAGTTAATAAGGGCTCAATCCGAACCCACAATGAACAGATTGGGTTTAGGTTGGATTGGTGGAATATAGTGTAATTTGTTGTGCTTGTTGGGGCTTTTTTTTTTTTTTTTTTTTTTTTTTTTTTTTTTTTTTTTTTATGAAATGATAGCATTGGTTGTTAGCAAATGAATGGTTATGATTTATTTTAATGTTTGAAAGAGATTTTGATGGTGTTAATACATGCCCTTTACGAAGGGGGTCCGGGGGTATCCCCCGGCGGGGGTCGAGCTGACCGGTCAGCTCGCGGGGGCCCAGGGGGCAGCGCCCCCGAAAAAAAAAAAAAAAAAAAAAAAAAAAGGAAACCGATACAAATCTATTTTTTTTTTGAAAAAATTAAAAGTATTAGCGACCGCCAATGGCGGTCGCTAATATTATTTAAATTTTTTTACTTGAGTATTAGCGACCGCCAATGGCGGTCGCTAATACTTATCGACCGTCAATGGCGGTCGCTAATAACCTTTAGAGACGAGGTTTTCGCGGCGGCTACTAAGCGGTCGCTAGGCGGTCGCTAAAGAGTATTAGCGACCGCCAGGAGACTTTTAGCGACGGCTACTGGCGGCCGCTAAAAGTCATTTTTTTAGTAGTGTTTATGCTTGTTTACGCTCATTTACACACCTCATGTGTAAATTATATGTGAAAATGATATAAAAATGAGCACGTTTTCACACTTATATTTACACATCTCATATGGTGGTAAAATGAATCACATTGGTTTTTCATATGGAATGGAGTCACACCTAAAATGCGGACGGTGATGGCGAAATGATCCCGTCAACGAAAAGGCTTGTGCTCGAAACCCATTTTTGTCCGTTTTTGGTTTTTCTCATCTTATATTCACAAAAGGAGCACGGTGACAGTGTATAGTAACTTTTATTTATTTTAGAATAAGTTCGTTTTTAAAGGTATCAAATCTCACTGGAAATCATCTGAAATGAATTCAAATGAACCCGAGATAGAAGATAAAATCGATCACAATTTGACCCGTTTTCTAATGAAACTGAAATCATCGAAAAATTCCATCATTAGAAAAATTTCATAAAATCAAAATTAAAGAATAAATTCTTTTTTTTTTATAGAAAATACCCTGTTTTTCATAAAATGGCATTTCAAATCAATATGGGTCCAAAACAAGAAATGTCCAACACAATTTCATGAATTCATTGATACTAATAATTCCATATTATCTTATCATATAATTAATCTAACACATTTCATTGATACTAATAATTCCATATTATCTTATCATATAATTAATCTAACACATTAATTAACACTAATTAACAACTAATCATGCTTATTTGAAACTAAATTGAAATTCATGGAATGTGAGTTGTCTGTATGGAATTGATATACATTGAACTTCATAGAGAAATACATTGAATTTATGGAATGAATTTGTTTGTTTATCCATTGAAAATAAATTTCTTACATTTTCACATGTAACTCAAACAAACGTGGTAAAATGAATCACACGCGTAAATGATGTGAAAATGAGACCAGTAGACAAATGTTGTAAATTGAAATGCATGCGTAAAGCTTACATATGGGACATTTACATGTGTAAATGTATTTTGACAGCTAGCTTACCTCTAGAGATGATTTTTCCCTTCCCCTTCTCAAAAACTCTAATTTTCTCTACATCTTCTCCATTCTAAGGGAAATAATACAACTGTTAAAAATAACAACTATCTCATATCAATTCTCTCCAAGTTTGAAACTCTTCAAATCTAAAAAAAGAAGTAGATGATACTAGTTGCCTTGAGGGCCATCCATTGGTGGGCCCACCTATATAAATCACATGCTGCCATAAAGTGACTTTAAAATGCAATTAAAGTTTAATCTTACGAATATGACACAAAAGATACTTCTAAGGGGGCCCGCTATTCAAATCTTATGACCCAAAAATATCACGCTCTGTCACTTATGGGTTGCCCCACACAAGTTTTATGGAACTCAATAAATCTCTGACCCATATACCATCTAAGTGGGACCTATCAAATAAATAATATAATTAAGCTATTTAGAATTTGATAGATTAAAGATCATAGCCATTTTGAGTTTTTAACATCATCTACGTGACTCATTTGATGAAAGATCAACATATATCTATCATGGGGAGATATTCATGTGCATCATCGATCACCATATTACGGTGAGGAACAACATAGTGGGGCCGACTTTATGATGCATATGAACCATCTACACACATGGGACCCCCTGAATTACATTGAGTTTTCAACCATTCGAATGGATTGGACTGTTGGATCGAGGGTAAAAAAAATTCTTTAATATAAGTTGTTAAGTTTATAGTCCACGGACGTTAAAGGCATGAGATTGACCCCAAACTTGATATATGGGCCCATCCAAGATGTCTCTTTCCATCCCCCCAAGCCCCATGATTAGTGGATCCCTAACTGATCATGTGTAGATATGGAGAGGGATGGATACACTTGAATATCCCCCCATCTATCATGCGTAGCGGTGTTTTATTTTTATTTTTTGTACTTTATAGTGAAAATTCTCAATTATCATCATCATTCTTCTCTTTTATATAATTCTTTTATAGCAGTTTTAAAGTTAGAAGACAATAGCATTTCAATCTGGATTTTATAAATAAATTAGTTTAGTCTTTTTCTAAATAATATATTTACTTATTTTGCTTTATTTTTTATAAGTAATGTTTTAAGGAAACCAATAAAATTAGATATATTTTTATTGTTTGGCCCATGCTAATCAAAAGTGTCACATCTCAATCAACTAAATTTAAAATCCTATCTCCTAAGATCTTGGCATTAATATAATGCATTCTCTTTTATCTCTTCCCGTATGGAATTTGGAACATTGGTTTTCATAACACCATAAATTTTGTCAATGCCATCCATAATGCAATTTGGAATCTATCAATCAAAATTTTATCCGTGTGTTGCCTTAAAACCATCATGTATCTTAGAGAAACTCTTTTTTGGAACTCACGAGAATGGTCCCTCCACCTCAAAATTTACCTAGGGGTTTTTACTGGAAAATACACTTTATATAGTCAATACACCGAACAGTGAACATTAGGCAAACATGCACCTAACAGGGAATCCGTACAGGATTCCTATTTTATTTTTTTTTATGGTCGAATTCGACCTTCAATTTCAGCGCTGGAGGTCGAATTCAACCCTGAGATAGAAAGTGACCTTAATATATTTTAGTTCTCTGTGTCGAACTCGACATTGTAAGAAACACCCGAATGTACCATCAAAATGTATAAGGTAGAGTTGGGTGCTGTCGGGTAGGATTTTCTTGAGGGTTTGGATGAAGGGTAGCAATTTCCTTTTCAGGCTTGTGGTTTGGAACGTGGAGTTGTTGGAAACGAACTGGGCCAGATCAGATTCATAGAGACCCAGTTGTTGTAAAAGAGCGAGCTTTGGTTTTAGGGTTTTTTTAGGGGTCGGCAACGAAGATTTGGTGTGTGGAGTGGATGGCGTTTTGGATGTCGGTATATATGCGAGAATCTGGAGTGTTGGAGGAGGGAAAGGACGAAGTCTGGTCTTTAAGGGTGTTTGATGTGGGAGAGGCGAGTGGAAGTTGAACGGGCTTAGGTTTATGAAAATTAAAATTGCACTTGTCTATCTGGTATTTGAAGATGAAGGGCTTTGAGTTTGATGATAAGGTGTTATCAGCAGAAGCAATGGAAGAAGAAGAAGAGGGGGAAGAAAGAATGGGCTTTGTGATTACAGAAAAGAAACGGTGAAAGCGGTTCATGGCTGCTTGTGTTCGTTCTAATCAATCAGTCTTTTGAAGCTCACACACACACACACACACACACACACACACACACACACACACACACACACACACACACACACACACACGTGCACACACACACATATAGAGAGAGAATAATATTTGAGGATTTTAAAAGTTTCATCACCGAAAAAAAGCAATTGGTAAAAGACTTCGATTTCGATTTTCTAACCCGACCTTGAATAGGGCAAGAGCTTCATGTTCCTTATATTGACATTTCGTCAAACAGATGATTTAGGTTCCCACAAGCATCTGCAATGCAACGTTTGTAATTGTTGGTCTGTTGCTTTGGGGAATTGTATAGAGTTGGTTATCTCTGGTGATGAACTAATTGACTTCAACCTTTCTAACTTGTTTTTCCTCTTGTATATGCTCATCTGAAACTCATAGCTACAGTTCATTGCATCCACCAGCGCAGGTCGAATTCATGTACATTTTCGGTCGAATGCGACCTTCGGGTGTTTCTTACAAGGTCGAATTCGACATAGAGAACTAAAATGTATTAAGATCACTTTCTATCTCAGCGTCGAATTCAATTTCAGCGCTGAAACTGAAGGTCGAATTCGACCAAAAAAAAAATGAAAAAAAAAACTAAGAATCCTGTATGAAGTCCCTGTTAGGTGCATGTTTGCCTGATGTTCACTGTTTGGTGTATTGACCACATAAAGTGTATTTTTCGGTAAAACCTTCATTTACCTAAAATCTTATATTTAAATTATTATGCCCATCTTCAATTTTCCTATTTCAATATTGCAAAAAATTATATAATTTAAAAACATGACAACAACTAACTTATTGCATATTTCTTTTCTTCTTTCTAAAAATCACATGGAAAATAAAAATGGGTGGAAGTTTATAATTTTAATTTGGTTTGTAGTTTTTGTCAGTTTATTTCAAAATTTTCTTTTTATTTAGAATTTTGGTGCATAAGATAAATATCAATGATGATAGATAAATATATTTGGTTAAGTATTTTTAAAAAAAAATTAAATTATAATAATATATTTTTCGTTTTACCTTTGTTACTAGTTCATTTTATAAGCAAAACCCTCAAGGTTGAGGTATCACTATCCTACCAAACAAAGTTAATTACAAACTTGGCCACATCAAATCGGCTCAATCGCATACTGTTAATTTTCACATAATTTGAGTATGTTTTTTTTTTTTTTATTATTATTATATCCAACTCATGTAGATTTTAACGTTTTGCATTCTACTAACAAATTCTCATACATGTTTTTGTTTGACTTCCTAATGTGTCAAAAAAAAAAAAAAAAGCTTTTGCATTGCCCCTACTGCCTCGGTTACTAATCAAACCAAGTTCAACCCAGCACATGTGTGACCAGATCGAGTGAACCCGGCGTAGTTTCTAGTTGGCCAACTGAGTGAGAAAACTAAACATTTGGATGAATTTAGGCAGAACAGTCGACTCATAAATCAGCAAGTTTTATTCAAGTATGGCCAAGGCAACAGGTTAGCTGAAATTAAAAAATAAAAATATTTAATCACATTAGTAAGATAGTAGACGTCAAAATATACTTAAATGGTAACTGTACTCATATATATTTTCATCCAACTCAATTACGCCAATACATTTTTAGCCCACAAATGCAATGATGTAAGTTTGAGCGTTTTCATTCACCAAAATTCTAAACGCATTCACAAGAATGCTTTTTTCTTATACCATAACACATATTCTAGGCATTTTATTTCTAAGATGTTGTAATTGTAGCTGTGGAAAAATATTCAAAATTTAGAAAGAGCGAGGAAAAACTCATCTTTATAGGTAAGCTACGGGTTAAATTGAGCAGGATCCATATCCGGCAATGTTAATCTTTTATGGAAAAAAAAAGATGAAAGCTGCAAGCTTTTAGGACAAGTTTGATATTTATTGCCTAGATTCTTTTCTAATAAATTATTACATCTCAAAGCTTGGAGGCGAATTGGCCACAAAAACTTGTCTAATTAGTATTCTGGTACGAATAGTTGGAGGAAGGAACCTCGTGTGGATATGATTTAAAGAAAGTATAACTTGAACATTTTAAGTCTTTAATAAAAAAAAATTATGGATCTATTGCTATAAAGTAAAATGTTGAGGACCACTTGCGGAATGCCCTAAAAAAAAAATTGCTCCCCATGAATGAAGGGTAGTGATAGATGCCTGGAAAAAAACAAAAAAACAAAAAAACCACCTCACTCCCAGCTGTATTCCTGTATCAACGGTGTCCTGCATTTATGCTGTATTGACCCACATAAGAATCTTATGCTGTATACACCAACATATTCTTGCATTTATTCTGCAACGTCGCTGCTGCGTGTGGGAGGCAGACGGCTGGCTCTGCACCTTAGTGTTCGTTTGGCAGCTTTTGTGTTTTTTGGGTAGAAAGTTTGGCATCTTTTGTGTTGTTTTCAAGTCTACTGAGATTGAGTTGTGCTAAAAGTTAACTTGTTTGACAACTTCACATTAGGCTTTTCTGTTGAGAATAGAGTCTTTTGAAGCCGTTTCTTTATTAGAATTCATAGAATTTATGTTGGTGATTGTTTGGAAATTTTAAATTCTGATATTTGAAATGCTATTAAATTCTGAAATTCAAAATTCGTTGTTTCATTCATGGCTTACTACCTGAGTTCTCGGAATGCCGTCGTCCCTCTTCCGGAATTTATATGCCAAGTGCGATTTCCAAATCCTACTTGTTAAAGTGGTTTTTCAAATGCTGGTTTTTTAGAGTTTGAAATGCTTGGAATTTCAAATGCATAGAAATTCTGGTAATGAAATACAGAATTCCTGACAGGAATTCTGAATTCCCATACATTCTAAATTCCTGTCAGGAATTCTAGTAAGTGAACAGGCCCAAAACAATTATGAAAAAAATTCTAATAGAACAGTTATGAAAATAGTGCAAATTTTAGAAAAAAAGATCCAAGTTTCAATTTTAGCAGCATATGTGAATTGATAAGTCAACATACCAAAATTAGACTCAAATTCAAACAAAAACCCTACTCGAAGACATGAGCGGCGCTACATGGATCCCATTGGGGTCAATTAACCCCACTGAGATCTGAGAAAATATTATATAAAAAAAAATCTTTAATGAATTGAAGTTATGGGAAGCCTTTGACCCCACTCAATGCCTAAGTTTATAGGCCATTTGTCTACCAAAACAAAAAAAAATAAAAACAAAAAACAAAAAAAAAATCTAATGGGCCCAATTTTTATTTTTTAAAGAAAATTCTCTTTTTTAGGCATTTTGTCGGTAAGTCTTCATTTACCCTAACTTAACCTCTAAATATGGTATTCTCCCTGTACTAGAAGGAGAAAACTCTAATAATATCAATAGTAGATGGCAAATGTTGATAAAAGTAAAAATAAATTTATTTGATTTGTGGAAGATAAGTCTTTTATTGACCACACTGACTCGAATTTCTGAAGCCGCCACTGCTCCATATATCCATTATCCAATGGATAAAAAGTGGGCACATTGCATGTTAGGGGCTCCATTACATATGAATTGGGCAGTGGATTGGACCGGTGTCAAACCCATAAGTGCAGGTCCAACCCTAATAAAGGGCTGTCCGATCAAAATATGATTCGGACTCATGAGAAGGAAGTCAAGATTTCTGCCAGACTCCATACTAGTTTCAGATCCGAACCCTTGTTTAATGATGGAGAATCAGATCAATTTTCCCCTTCTTTAATCCTATGTGACACAAACATATCTTATATGTTTTTGGCAATTTCATCTCTGAGAATGATTTTTGAACCATTCACTACTTCCCTTAATTTACATTATTGGCCTTTTGTTTCAGTTGATTGCCCTGCTATTTTATAGATAGCTGATCTAACAAATCAATGCTTTTAATAGTTCTCTCCGGCCCATCATCATACTACACTGTCTTGGTGTATTGGTGGAACGAGAGGATTTTGTGATTGAGAGGAAAACCGTCCCCACTTTTCTTCCAGTTCATTCTTTTATGGGTTGGTGTGAACCCTTTTTTTTTTTCATGTAAAATTGATAGAGATGATTTCAAATTCCGTTGCAAGTGATATGAATGTAGGATTCCTCTCTTATGTAAAAGCAGAGATCCGCGGAGAGAAGAGCCCACTTCTTGTACAAACACACCCAAATGTTCTTGCTGGTGACAGAGCCTTCTTAGAGCCCCCTTCCTTTTTTTTTTTTTTTTTTAAATGGCATTATCATTAACTTAGATCAACCAACATTATATCATGAATAAAGGAAGGAGGAAATGTAGTCCATACTTCCGGATCAGACATAGAACCAGCAGCCTTTGCAAGAACATGTGCAACCTGATTCGTTGATTTTTGAAATGGCATTATCATTAAACTTAAATCAACCAACATTACACCTTGAATAAAGGAAGGAGGAAATGGGACCACACTTCCGGATCAGACATAGAACCAACAGCCCTTGCAAGAACATGTGCAACCTGATTTGCTGATCGTCTCACAAATTGAAAAACACAATTGTGAATATCCTTTGAAAGGATTTTACAATCATCAACATCAATAATAAGTTCAAAATAAGAAGCATCAGACAAGCAGCTGAGAAGAGCATGAACAACTATCTGCGCATCCATCTCCACCACCACATTATCCAAACCCAACTCCTTCAACCAACTTAATGCTTCTCTACAACTTAATGCCTCAGCTATCTCAGGATTCCTTGGGCCACAAAGGGTACCATTACGTGCCGACACCATGTTCCCCCACCCATCTCTGATAATTAGGCCATACCCGAGCTTCTTTGCTCCATCAAAAATAGATGCATCCACTTTACATTTATAGTGCCCTGCCCGAGGCTTTGTCCGACTAACCTGACCACCTTCAATAGTTTGAAACATGCTGGGAATTACTTCACTTTGTGCGACCTGCCATTGCTCAAGACAAACATGAGAATCAGATGGCCTCCTATTGTTCCAGACAATATTATCCCGACGATTCCAAATATTCCATACGAGCATCACGGCCACACATACCTCTTCCGTGTTTCGGACCCTTGACAGCTACTGCCACCAATCAAGAAAATTCATTGCCGCCCTTCCAATAACACCAACAGAAGACATGTTCCAAACAGTATGGACCAACGGACAAGTGACTAAAGCAGGCAAAGTATATTCAGAAGCTCCCCTACATACTGGACAAGACTCGGGCACCTCAACAAACTTTAATCTTAACCCAACCATTGTGGGAAGACAAGATGTACAAGCACGTCAAATTAGATTTTTTACTTTCTCAGGAATCTTTAACCCCCATATCCTATTCCATAAGCCTGGATGTTGAGGATTAGAAGACACAGCTAAACTTTCTTGTAAAAATCGATAACCACTCTTCACTGAATATAGACCCTTCTTATCCAAACCCCATAGCCATTTATCAGCCCTCATACGTCGACTTAAAGGAATCTCCAAAATCAAATTACGATCCCTGACACCAAACAAATCCAAAAGCACATCCTGGTCCCAACAGCTACCATCCACCTCTATCAACGATTGAACAGTGGCATGCTCCAAACCCAAAGGCATAGGAGATTCGACATACGGGTTAACTTTATCCGGTAGCCAAGGTTCTATCCAGACATTAACTTTATCCCCCAAACCATTTCTCCACCCGACACTTCCTTTCACTAAATCTTGAGCTGCCAACACACTACGCCAAATAAAACATGGGTTTGAACCAATTTTAGCATCCAAAAAAGAGCATCTAGGGAAATATCGCGCTTTAAATACTCTATAAACTAATGAGCTTTGAGCAGTAAGCAAGCGCCATCCCTGCTTGCCTAGGAGAGCAAGGTTAATATCATGGAGATTGCGAAAACCCATACCTACTTGTTGCTTAGGAACACACAACCTTTTCCAAGCCATCCATCGTATACCCAAGAAATTCCCTCCGCCATTTGCCCACCAAAATGAGTTCATCATTCATTCCAATTCATCACACAGGCCAATCGGAATCAAGAATACACTCATCACATAAGAAGGGAGAGACTGTACTACAGAGTTCAACAGAATCTCTTTGCCAGCCCGTGATAGCATTTTCTTTCGCCACCCCTACATCCTTTGCCATGCTTTGTCTTTGATAAAATTAAAAATAGCCTTCTTATTACGGCCCACTAAGGATGACAATCCTAAGTAGCGCCCATGATCCTCTGTAATGTTCACCTGCAAATAATTACAAATCTCCTCCTTTATACCATGCTCTAAATTAGAACTAAAAGAAATAGAAGATTTCTGAAAATTAATTATTTGCCCAGAAGCCTTTTCATACACCCCAAGACACTCCTTGATCTTAGCACATTCTTGCATATTTGCCCGAAAAAAGAGAAAGCTATCGTAAGCAAAAATAAATGGGTAACCATTGGGGCATTAAGAGCAACTCTAGCTACACCCATGAATCAAACCCCTCGAGCCATAGGCACAATGTATAGCCGAAAGTCCTTCAGCACACATAATAAACATATACGGTGAAAGAGGATCACCTTGACGCAGTCCCCGCTCCGGCTTGATAGGCCCCACCTCTTGTCCATTATGCACAACTTTATACTCCACTGTCGTGACACAAAGCAAAATCAAATCCACCCATAATATCAGAAGATACCAGATATTGACATCATGGAGAGAATTAACGACCAGACATAGTAGCCATTGAAAAAGACATGTTCCTTCCCCATACCATGTGCATATCACACACCTCATGACCCATGCCATGTGTGGTCTCATTGTAACCGCATTGCCCATGTGGGTCCCTCTCTGGTCCCGTTTTATAAACAACCCTAGAATCAATTGGAAGGCCTCAGTTTTTTATTTTTGTTGTTATAATAGACATTTCCTTTCATTTTCATGCGTTATTTTTTCACCGGGAACCACTTATGATCAATACAATTCATGCCCGCACAACGGTCTCCATCAATAACAAGATTCTTATTTGACATTGATCTCACTATTATCCTGACATCGGACTTAATTAAAAAAAAAATATCTGCCTTACATAAACGCATTAAACTTTGATGCGCTAAAACTAAAAGGTTGGTTCATTAGATATGATTAATATTGAACACTATTAATCCATAATCAGATCTATCTATACAATCTTGTCCTCGTTGATGGTCATGGATTCAAATGGGCCTAATACGGGAATTCAATGTTGTACAGGTAGTCTTAAAAAAAAAAAAAATCTTATCAAATGTTAAGTGGAGAACGGCTACTTACCCGAGTGGCAATGAGTGATAGTTCGCACCTGACAGTCTAGGGTCGAATCGAATCTTTGATACGCCACATCTTTCCGCATATACAGGCTTTCATCCCACTTGTGTGGGCTCTCTTTCCGCATGTGCGGGCTTCTTTTCCACTTGCGTGGACTCATTTTGCGGGCTCCCACTTGAGTCTAAATCCCCTTGGCTAGGTTAAAAAAAAAAAAATGTTAAGTGAGCCAGCTGAGCCTTACTTGAGCTTTATTTCAACACTAATTGAGTCGATAGCTTGCCAGACTCAAGCTCGAACTTCAGAAGGAATCCGGCCGGGCTCAACCAAGCATGAGCTTTGACTTGATGGTGCATAAAAGATTGAGCTCAACCCAAGCTCTGATATCGTACAACATAATTATGTGTATATGAAACTCATGTGTGTTTGTATAATTTTTATTAAGCTCACTTCTACATAATCACCAACAATATTTTGTATGGACCACTTTGGGGCTACAATCAATAAAAAGTAAAGGCTTATTCGATGAACAAAAAATGCCTATAAAAGGACAACTATAAGGTATTTGATGGTATGGATTTCAAATTAGACCCATACGTCAAATTAGGTGGTTGGCAATGTTAGTACTTTTTTTTTTCATTAGAAAAACTGTTAATATATGTCAGAATTTAAGAAAAACGACGGCCTATAGACAGTCGTAAAAAATACTGTCGTTTTTGTTAAACGACTTGGCTAATTAAACGATGGCCCACGGCTATCGTTTAACAAAAACTACAGTCTTTTTTACGACAGTCTATGGCCGTCGTTTTTCTTAAATTCTGACACAGTATGTAAATGTACCTCATTGAGTATTTTTTTAATCTCTAACTAAACTAAAGTTTTATTTAGAGGATTTTACGAAAAAAAAAAAATACAGATTAGATGTTCAGTGAGCTCAAAAGGTAATTTTAACCTCCATTGCACCAGATCAGTCATTTTTCACGAAATACTTTTTTTTTAAGCACTTTCAACTAGCGTCTTAGTGACCCTAGTTTTATAACGTTAAGGGTCGCTAGGGATCCTGCGGTGTACACAATTTCAGTTGCAGGAAGCCATAGGCGCATCTCTCTTCCACCAACAACCACCCTTCTCCTCCTCCTCTCTTCTCCTCCACCACCATCCCTCTCAGATCTCATCTCTCTCAACCCCGATTCCCAACCCACCAAAAAGGGTGGTGGAGGAGAATAAAGGAGGACTCATCGATGTGTCAAAGAGGCAAACAAGAAATGTCAAGAGGAAAAGGAAAGTGTCTCAGGATATGCAATCTTTTCGGCATTCCCCATCTTGGCGGTGCTTGTGCAATTGTTTTAAATTTTCAATCTTTTTTGGTCATTAAAAGGGGGCCGCTATGTACCATGTTTATAATAAAACCGATGGCACCGGAAGGATGCCCTAGGTTGCAGGTTCGTTGCATCCTAGCACATAAAGCCTAATCTACTCAAGTTCACCATCATGTTTGGCTGATATACTGCTGAAATCTTATTATCTAAAAGAAGCACAACAAAGGTTAACAAAACCATTGCTGCACCTTCCCAAAGAATCAAACCAAGGAAAGAGAGAGAGAGAGCCTGAACAACATTGTGGTAGCAAAAAAATCCTATCATAATTCTTTCTCGGGTTAAGAGAGATGGGAGATGGGAGATGGGACCTGGGAGGGATGGGTGGTGGAGGAGAAGAGAGAGGTGGAGGAGGAGGGTGGTTATTGGTGGAGGAGAGAGGCGGCCTATGGCTTCTGCAACTGGAATTGAAAGGCCTGGCTGCTGAGAAATGGGGAAGAGATCGATTGTTCTAATTTATGTACACCCCAGGGTCCTTAGGGACCCTTAACGTCATAAAACCAAGGTCGCTAGGGACACTAATTGAAAGTGTTAAACGAAACATGAGGAAACATGCCTATTTTGTTGTACTTTGTATACATCGCAGGGTCCCTAGCGACCCTTAATAAGTATAAAATTAGGGTCGCTAGGACGTTAGTTGAAAGTGCTAAAAAAAAAAATACCATTTCGTGTAAAATGACTGATCTGGTGCAATGGGGGTTAAAATTACCTTTTAAGCCCACTGGACATCTAATCTATTTTTTTTTTTGGTAAAATCCTCTTTTATTTATTATATATTAAACATGTGTTTTTATATAACATATTTCTATTTTGTAGAAGTACAAGTGTACGTGTCCAAGTGCAAAATCTTTTGGAACTAAGATTAGGATTTAGGTTCATGTGAATCACCAATCAGCAATTCTATCCACCCAATGTTTTTTTTTTCTAAATGGGTGGCCACTAAAATATAATAATAGATTTTTTATTTTGCTCATACATACGGGGCTGCATTTTTTCTTAAGACTATCTTCCTTTTTTTCATGTTTTTATGTATTTCAAAATTTATGTAAAATCCTCTTAAAATTGGATATGATGACCATGGATCCAAACTCTGAATATTGATGCCAAAGGACCTCGGGCTCAATATTTTGTGGCATTTGGGCGGAGGTCCCTCAACTATGATTTTTATTGCAACCGGTCCACAACTATTTTATCATACTGATGGCAGTCCTCTTGTAAAAGTAACTCATCGAAAAAGACAAAAACGCCATTGTACATGTCAGCAAAAGCAGAACTTAGACAATTTATTTTAGCTTTGGCAAAACTCAGAAATAATTCAAATGAACTTTTCTCCTTCCATTGAGGTTTGGATGGCGTTAGAGTTTCAGAACGACAAAGTGGTTTTCATGAAGTTTTTAAAGGCGTCTTAAGCTATTCAGAAAGGTCTGGTTCGTAAAAACCCGAGTTCGTTTGGGCCTCCAAACATTGCTTCAAAGTCAGGCCTGAAAAACTGATCCGAGATTCCTATCTTTACTAGTAAACTTCAATGGGCCATAACTTGAGTTTTTGAAGTCCAAATCAGGTGATTCAAAACCCTAGAATCATCTACACATCTAGGGCTACAACTTTCATGAAGAGACCAAGTCAAGATTCTGCCGTTATATCATAGAAAAATACCTCACAAGTTGGGCACAATTTCTGGAATTTTTGTCAATCCATTTTGAATTACCTATAATTTAGGGATAGAATTTAGTGAATGTGGGTCGTCGGATGGCACCACATTGTCGGATGTGAATTTCGACCCCCCCAAAAAAGGAAAGAAAGGGAAATTTTGCGTGGGGAAATCTCTATTCGTCTATATATGCTATTTAAATTTTACATCGAAAATGGGGATTCCGACTACCCTCAAAATCAATGGATCACAATCGCCAGCTACGGATACGGCCGTAACACCGTTCTTCGATGAAAGCCGAAGAAATGTGGGGAGAAAATAAGTGGGTGGGTTCTTCCTCTCGTCTAATGTGCTGTCGGCAACACACGACGGTTGTCTTGTCACATTAATTTGGGTCTCTTTGGGTCTCTTTAATATAGGGTCAATTCAGGGTCATGAGTTAAAGTCCAAATAAAGGTTAATCCTCACACATGCATAATTATAATAAATCCAAGTAAATAAAGTAAGTAAAATAAAGAAAGTAAATGGGGGGAGGTGCCAAATATTTAAGAAGAGAATTGGCCCCGTTCCGGGGTACCCCCTTCAGATCCCTTGGCAAAATAAGGTTTAAAGGCTGACTTTTCAAACCAAAATGATGATGCAAGTGAGACTTTAACTTGTGATTTCTGTGTTTTTCATGTGCGATACACGAGTGATAAAAAATGAAAGGCCGATGGGCCGTAATTGATTGGAGGTGGCCGATGGGCCAGTGTTTGTTTAAGGGTGGCCGATGGGCCGTGATTGTTTAAGGGTGGCCGATGGGCCGAAGTAAAAAGTGTGTGTGAAATCACTCATCTCATCTCGTCATTCTCATTTATTCAATTTTAGAAGTCGGTTCTTCATTTCCTTTTATCATTAAGTTCAATTAAATATCTGGCACCTGAGGTGGAGGAAGAAATAAAGGGAAAATCTTTTTGGGTTTATTTTGTTGGTTTTACAGTTTTTATGTATTTTTGATATGGGGCTAGAAGGGCCTAACTAGGGGAATTACTTGGATTTACGTAATTAATGCTTTATTACTGATCATCGGATTAACCCTAACCTAAGGTCCTAAACTGCCCACATCAGCTTTCCCGATTCCCTAACGGAACAGAAAGAGTGATGGGGTGAAGTCTAATGCTCTAAACTACCTAACAAGGTAATCCAATTTAATCCTAGGGTACAAATAGCCTAAGTTTGATAATTCCTGTGCCTAAGCAGTATGTTGGGTAAAATCTTAATTGAATTTATTTGTTGTGAGTTGTGGTTTTGATTGAGAGTGGTTTAGGGATGTTTTAAGGATCTGGTTAATGTGTTTTTCTATATTTTAAAGTTATGTTATTTTTAATTTGAATTAGAATTCTAAAAAGTAGTCGAAAATCACAATTCAAGATTAAAAACAGGTTAGGCGCCCAGGGGGTGGAGCCTATCCTGACAGTTTATGCTTTTCAGACTTTTCGATCTCTTTTCGGAATTCCGGGGGTTTTAAGGGCTATGTTTTAATCTGAGAAATGTTTTAATGTCTCTGATGTTCTAATGTCAAAGTGATGCGGGTCCGGGTTTTAAAACAAAATCAAGAATTCGTGTTTTAGTGCAAGTGGAAGGATAGGCACCAAAGGGGTGGCGCCCAGGTGAATTGGCAGGATGGGAGCCCAGGGAGTGGTGCCCAGGTGGATCTGGCAGGATGGGCGCCCAGGGGGTGGTGCCCAGGTGGGTTGCCTGTGGTTTTCTACTATTCCGGATGGGAGTTACTTATTGGTCTTCGGGTCCGGGGATTGATTTAGGTTCTAGTCTTAATTAGTTTAAGTTGTAAAGTGTTTAATTATTGGTTTTTAGTTGAGTTGGTTGGGTAGGGTTGAAATGTAGGCTAGGCGCCCAGAGGGTGGTGCCTAGGTGAATTTGGCAGGATGGGCACCCAAGGGGTGGCGCCCAGATGGATTGATAGGGATAGGCGCCAAGGGATTGGTGCCTAGGTGGAATCTTTATGGTTTGGTCGGTTCCAAAGGGTTTTGGGTATTAAGTCCGAATCGATTAAGGTTCCAAGTGTTTTAAGGTTAAAAGTGCTTTACTATGTTGATTGGGATTAACTTGAGGTTTTAATTAATTAAGTTAAGTTGTGAATTTAGGGCTTTTATGAAAAAGAGTAGGCTGGGCGCCCAAGGTGTGGTGCCCAGGTGAATCTGGCAGGATGGGCACCCAGGGGGTGGCGCCCAGGTGAATGTATTTTATGGTTCGGTTAGGTTTTGTGATTCTCTGGTCAATCTCAGGTTTGAATTGATTTAAGGATTTAGGATTTGATGGAAAGTGTTTATTCATGTTCAGTTGGGGATGAATTGGGTTCCAATTAATTGGGTTTAATGGTTTCCTAAGGAATGGACAGGGTAGGTGGAACTCACAGGCTGGGCGCCCAGAGGGTGGTGCCCAGGTGGATTGACAGACTAGGCGCCAAGGGGGTGGTGCCTAAGTGGATTGACAGGCTGGGTGCCCAAGGAGTGGTGCCCAGGTGGCTGTCTTGAGGTTCGGGTTGGTTTTGATGTTCTAGGTTGATTCGAAGTTGGGTTTTGTGGTTTAATGCGTTTGGATGAAAGGTATCTTTTAGTATTCAGTTGAGAAAGAATTAGGTTTAAGTTAATTAGGTTTGATTTTTAATTGATTGGTTTCCAAGAAATGAGTAGTGTAGGTGGAGTTCACAGGCTGGGCGCCCAGAGGGTGGTGCCCAGGTGGATTGATAGGCTAGGCGCCCAGGGGGTGGTGCCTAAGCGGATTGACAGGCTGGGCGCCCATGGAGTGGTGCCCAGGTGGCTGTCTTGAGGTTCGGGTTGGTTCGATGTTCTTTAAATTAATTCGAGGGTAAATTGATTAGGGTCTCAGGTTTCTTAACTCCTAAAGTGTTTTAATGTGTTTAATTCAGGTTGGTTAATTAGAAGTTTCAATTAGGAATTTCTTAGTAAAGGGATAGGATGGGCGCTAGGGGAGTGGTGCCCAGATGGATTGGAAGGCTGGGCGCCAGGGGAGTGGTGCCCGGGTGGATTGGAAGGATGGGCGCCAGGGGAGTGGTGCCCAGGTGGATGCTATCTTGGTTTTGTGTTGTGTGTTCGTTTTAGATTAATTCAAGTTTAGATTGATTAAGTTTTCAAATCTTTTAAGTTAGCAATGTTTAATTATGTGTTTATTCAAGTTTCGTTTCAATTGGGGTGTCTTAGTGACAGGAGAGGATGGGCGCCCAGGGGGTGGTGCCTAGGTGGATATTTTTAGGGTTTGTTGGTTTTGTATCTTTTAGGTAGATTCGAGTTTAAGTTGATTAATATTTTAGGTCTTTCAAGTTAAGAATATTTTAGTGTGTTAATTAGGGTTGGTTAAAGTCCTAGTTAATTAGATTAAATTTCAAGTGGAGCCTCTTAGGGAATGAATAGGCTGGGCGCTCAGGGAGTGGTGCCCAGGTGGACTTGTCAGCAGGGCACCCAGGGGGTGGCGCCCAGATGGACTTAGCAACAGGGCACCCAGGGGGTGGCGCCCAGATCGACTTGGCAACAGGGCACCCAGGGGGTGGCGCCCAGATGGATCTGTTTTACATTTTAGGTTTTTAATTAAGTTCTTGGTTATTTTTAATCCGAATTAATTAAGGTCTCAAGATCTTTTGGATTAAAGGTATTTATTGTATTAATTGTTGTGAGATTAGAGTCTTAATTAATTGTGTTTAATCCTTAATTAGGGACTTTTTTAGTGAATAAGCAAGCTAGGCTCAAAGGAGGAGAAGCCTATCTTAATAATTTGGGTTCCCTAATCAATATTAGTGATTCCCTAGTCCAATTTCAGTCCAAATTAATTTGATTATTAATTTTAGGGTTCTTAATGATTTGGCAATTCTTAAGTTCATTAACTATGATATTTTAGCTAATCTTAGGGTTTATCCTACTTAGGCACGAGATTTGATAACCTAGGCTATCTACCTACTATTTTTGGGTTTTCTTTGTATTTTTTAATTTGATTTTTTGGTTTCTCCTCTAATTTACTAGAGAGTAAGGAAAGAGAAGAAGTAGTTTTATGTTTTATGATTTTTTTGGGTTTTTATGACTTTATGATTCAAATGATATGGTGGTGTGTGATAAAAACTGATAATTTGAAATTTAGAACATATCAAGCAAACAAACATATCATTGTTATGCAATTTCTAAGAACTAAATGCGGGAGATCGGAAATTATGCACAAAGGTGGAAAAGTCCACTTGGGCGCCACACCTGTGGTGCCTACCCTGTTCAGTCAGGGTTTTCAAAGAATCGCAACGAATGCACAATAGTCTTAAGATTTTCAACACAATTTCCAATATTCGGTAACTGATGCGGATGTCCTAATGCGAACTACTAATGATGCAACTAACAAATCTACGAGAAAACGATGTAAAAAGTAGAGATCTAAAACCCAAACCCTGTCTCGGAAGGGTAGGCACCCAGAGGGTGGCGCCTAGCCAAACCAGAGATGGTAGGCGCCTAGCCTCTTGAGATAGGCCTTTCGCGATCTCCTCGATCTAAATGATGATGATGATGCTATAAATGCAAGATCTAACCTAGTTAAGCACTTAGAACTACGAAATCAGTGCAGATCTACACCACTGGTATGAATCTAAACATGTTATTAATATGATGAGATGTTGATACCATTTTTATCAAGAACTAATATAGATCTATGATGCATGAATGATCCTAAGCATGTTTCTAAACAAAGATGATGATAAAATGCAATAAAAGAATAGAAAGATCTAGGAATACCGGTTTGAATCACACTTTTCAAGTTCCTAGAACAAAGCTTACGCGAAGAATCATAGCTCTAGTTGAAGATATGGAAGTCTTCTCCTCTATTTCCCCTTCTTCTTCTCTAGATCTGAAGCTTTCTCTCTAATGGTGGCTACCTTTCTCCTTTTGCTTATTCTCTATCCTTTTCTCTCTTTTTAGGGTAGCTCCTTTGTAAATGAGGTCAAGAGATCCTTAAATAGAGGTTTGGGATGAGTTTAGGATGGCTAGGGCTTCATTAGTTCGTGTTTCTAGAAGGTTTCACGCATCCCAAGGCGGCTTAAGTGTTTTGGGATAAATTAGGGTTTGGAAAAGAGGCTGGGCGCCCATGGGGTGGTGCCCAGGTGACTGCAAAGGGTGGGCGCCACAGGGCTGGTGCCTATGTGGACTGGTTCATGGTAGGCGCCCATGGGGTGGAGCCTACGTGGTTCGGATCATTCTCAAAGTTTGGTCCCATCCGAAGTTGGGATAGAATGGATAGATGTTCAACTGAGGGGACCTACACTAGCACTTAATTGACTGGGCGCCACAAGGGTGGTGCCCAGGTGGACTGGACATGGTAGGCGCCCACCACAGGGTGCCTATGTGGACTGGGGAGTGTGGGCGCTACAAGGGTGGTGCCTAGATGGAAAGTTGTGTGGGTCTTTGTTTGGAGTGGTTGCGGGCTGCCCTAAGTAAAATTTGTTGAATAAGAGGGTGGGCGCCACACATGTGGTGCCTAGGTGGACTGAAGAGTATGGGCGCCCACCATGGGGCATCTAGATGGAATAAAGAGTGTGGGCGCCACTTGGGTGGTGCCTAGATGGAGTCTATTCATTTTCGGAGTTTGGTCCCTACGTTGAGTGGTTCCGGTCCGTTTTAGGCCAAACTAATGATTTTGGAAGGTGGGCGCCACACATGGGGCGCCTAGATGACCATGGCTAGTGTGGGCGCCACACATGGGGCGCCTAGGTGAATTTGAGTAGGGTGGGCGGCACTTGGGTGGTGCCTAGATGGATTTCCGTTTCTCTTTCTAAGGCAAACTTCGAAAACTCACAACTTTTGATCCGCTTATCGGATTTGAACGTTCTACATACCGTCGGAAAGCTCTTGAAGTGAAGAATCTAATGGTCCAACTGTCCTAATGATTATGGGCTAAGAAAAGATGGGGACCTCTGGATCAATGGATCTGACTTTCTAACTTAGGGTAATCGGATGGCATTTAGGCAAGCTAAGTGTAATCTTTGTAAGAACTGGCCTAAGCACGTCTTAAGTGGTCCGAAAGAGGTTTGAATAGTGTTGTGGTCCGCTCGTTGTGTGAAAGGTGAGTTGGACTCGAGATCTCAATGCGATTCGGCTTTCTTCTCATGAATTTCTAGAAGTCGTTGAACTAATGTTTAAAACTATCAACAAGCATCTTCATTGTCATTAATTAATCTGAATTATATCATTAATCATTCAATTATGAGTGAAATGGGGGCATCGCTATATATGACAGGTGTTTAAGGCTATCATAGGGGCCAAATGAGGTATCTACACACATCACATAGCTATTTGTTCGAAACTCAGAATAGTTGTCAAAACTCAGATAAATTTGTCTGAGTTTTGCCAGAAACTCAGATAAATTTTCCAAAACTCAGATAAATTAATCTGAGTTTTGGGCAAATTTTTCGAAAACTCAGATAAATTTGCCAAAAAATCAGATAAATTATCTAAGTTTTACAAATTTATCTTTATCAGAGTTTTGCAAATTTATCTTTGTCAGGGCCATGTGATGATCGATGGCAACAGGAAGGTCATGTGTTGAAATGGAGAGA
The DNA here is from genome assembly GCA_012931725.1 of Litsea cubeba. Classification (NCBI taxonomy): domain Eukaryota; kingdom Viridiplantae; phylum Streptophyta; class Magnoliopsida; order Laurales; family Lauraceae; genus Litsea; species Litsea cubeba. Next base: position 39,101,194 of record CM022953.1, on the reverse strand, counting down.
TTAGGTGTGAAAGTATTGGGTGCAGGTGTTGGAATGGCGGACCCATGTATTGGATCATGAATAGCAAGCGGTGGTGATGGATGTTTGGTTATAGGTGGAATGGGACCAGATTTTGATGTAGGTGGACGGGACATGTCCAAAGAAGGTGAGTGAGTAGGAATAGTTAATGGTTCTGTTTGGAGCAGAGTGACTGATTCCGGACCTGAGGTGGATGAAAAATGGATGTCTAGAAGGGCCAATGGAAGTACTGGATTTAAAGAAAAATCCTGAGAAAGATCAAGGGCAGCATCCTTGAATGAAAATGTTGTCTTATAAAAACTACATCCCTCGATTTGCAGAGCTCTCTGGTGAAATCTCTCGTTCCTAGAGAATAAGACGGAAGGGGATCTCCAGGGACAACAGAGAAGAATACGGAAGGTGTTATGTTGAAACTGTTGAAAGGGGAAAATTAGTCATAAAAATATATGATATGGCATATTAGGGACCTCTCACCAACATATCTCCAGCTGTCTGGACTAGAGACATTAGAGAAAAAGTTGCTGTCCTTGATGCCTTAGAAGACCGTGCTCAGGGACTTTTGCCTAATTTACCCCAATATTTTTTCGTGCTTGACCTTTTGGCCCTTAGAGATCCATTGATATGGTATCAATGAATAATTTGGATATCAGTGAATGTCGGTTTTTTCTCCACTTTGTTTCTCCTCTTCTACTTCTCCATATCTCTTCTTTGATTCAGTTTATCATCATCGTCTTCTTCAAGAAAGAATTGATGGGAAAGTATATGGTATCAAAGAGGGAGTCTGAGAAATGGTGGGGATTAAGGGAAAAGACTAGGAGGCCAACGGAGAAGTAGATGGAGAGGAAGGAGAAGGTTTGAGTGAGAATGGAGTTGGAGTTGAAGATAAAGCTGTTGGAAGAATGTGGGCATCGTGGATAGGTATACAAAACTTCTTGACCCACTTGAAGCGGGGATCAAATACCCATAACGCCAAATCTCAACCCCAAGTTCTAAAAGTCTAATCTCATGCATTAAGATAAAAATCCATCAAGAAAAAAGAATAAGAAACAAACAAGCATAATACAATATCTACTAAAACAAATAGATAATAGATCTATACTTTTAGAGCTTGGTTGCGCTCAAGTTGAGAACTTGAAAAAACTTGATTCTATACGAAAATCCTTTCCATAGATTTGATCTACTTTGCCTATGTGTTCTTCCACGCTATGACCCTATTGTAGAGAACTGGGATTGTAGGGCTCTTAGAGCATTTAGAGATGGAGTAGGTGTTATCTTCATTTTCGATGGGGTTTTGGAGTTGATGGGTGGCATTGGTAGTGTTGCATTGAGTGCTTAGAAATTATTTGCATACTTATTCCATCTAGACACAACATAAAATGACTCTGAATTGATACTTTTTGGAAAAAAATGAAGATGATAAACTGAATCAAAGAAGAAATTATGGAGAAGAGAGTAATAAGAAAGTGAAACAGTTGTCACCATTCTCTTCACCTCCTCCACATTTTCTCGGCATCCCAAAGGATTCTAAATAAAATAAAAAGGGAGCAAAATAAGAGGGAGAGAGTAAGCACATGAGCACCACATAGGGATTGGTTAGTTGTTTATTTATTTATTTTGGTAAAAGGAGGCATTGGTAAGTTAAAAAGGGAGAATATTCCAACTCCTTTTTACCCAGCTTGTAAAAAAGAAAGTAGTGGAGACTGGCAAAAGAAAAATGCAAATAGCTAAGAAATATTAATGCTCACATCTCTGCTATCTCCACTAGCTATCATTGATAGAATATTCTCCTACCATTCCCACCTCCATCGTAATATGAATTATGGGATCAAGACAAGATTGCAGCTTTCACATAAGAAATCTGTCCACTCCAAATTTAAAATGGCACGCCTGACAGGGTTTTTATGTCCATCTCTTCAAAGCTAGATTCATAATTATGAGTATCAAGGACTTAACATTATGACCTATCTTTTGAGTCGTTAACTATGAATTGCAAATACCTGTATAATTTGAAATCTTACATTAGCCCAAATCGATGTTGGGCGTCTCTTGTATTTCGGGTTAACTGGGTGGTCATTTGGGTGTAACAGGTTGTATCTAGGGTTCAAGAGTAGTTTGATCTTTGCACCATATTGTATAGTATTATATATAATTGTAACCCTAATCCTTGAGAGTGAGAGTCGAACGAAAACAACAGACGAGTTCTTTTTAGATGTAGGCATATTTGTTGAATCACGCGTGAATTATTGTATTCATGTGTGTTGATTGCTTGTGTGTTTAGGTATTGTGAGAGGCAATCACAGGTTTATTTCGCTATATGTCTCAACAACTCAACTCGAATATTGTTTCTTATTTGTTTTTCTACTTTTGTTGAACACTAGACATCCAAATGGACTCTGTCAGAAGTTGCTTTAAAAGGTTTTGTTGTAGACAATGTAGGAGAATCTAGATCTATTATTTGATACAAGTAGATACCCCTGGCTTGATCACAATTAAAGAAAAGATGCACAAAACTATACAAATTTTAGAATTTACTTAATAAGATTTTATTATTATTTATTTTTTAAGCAAATGAGAAGTAGCAGTAAAATAAAAAAAATATCAACATTTAAAATGAAAATATAAGAAAAAGAATTAATAACTTGGTTTTGAGGAAATTGAAATCATCATTATCATTATCAAAATCTTGTCCCAACTATGTAAGGATCGCTACATGAATTCTATTTCTCCTATTAATTTCGATCTATTATGAGCCAAATTCTTAAATAAGTTACACGTCTTTAGATCCATTTTTAATTACTGCCTTCATGCACGTCTTCTTTGGCCTAACCCTTCCTCTTGGTAGGCCATCAACCTATATAGATAATTTTCTTCTTACTGCTGTTGATGCTGGCCTATAAGTTGGACATGCCCAAAATATCTCAAATGAGTTTCTCTACTTTTATTTCCTATTGGTGCTACACTTAAATGCTCTAAAAAATAACCATTTTTAATTCTATCTTTATAGTTTTACCACATATCCACATCAATATTCTCACCCTCTGCTACATCCATTTTGTATTATGTTGCTTTCAATTAGCCAATATTCTATTCCATGTAAGTCATAGCCGGTCTAATCATTGTCCTTTAAAACTCTCCCTTCATTTTTTATTTTATTTTTGTTGGCATGGGCTGATAGAAAAGAACTATAAAAATAAGTCTTAACTTCAATCATCTCATTTTTATCATATGTTCAACATCTTTATGAATCTCTCCATCCTTACTAATTATCAAGCCAAGATAATGAAAGGAATTCCTTTATGGTATCTCCTGGGCTTCAATTCTGAAATTTAATTTAGTGAGTTTTAAATAAAAGGAATATTAAAGATCGAGGTTATATTAAAATTACTAAAGACATGTATGAAGGAGTGATAACGAGTGTGAGAACTACCTATGCAGAGACAAGTGGATTCCTAATGACTATAAGTTTGTATCAGGGGTCAACCCTAAGCCTTTATTTCTTTGTACTAATTATGGATAAGTTACTATATTGTAACTTTGATACCACTTGTTGTGCGTGTGTACGGAAGCATAAATCACCATGATCGAACGATCAATCAACCACATAAGAAAGAAAAAATTATACACAGAGATTTACGTGGTTTGGCAAACTCGCCTACGTCCACGGGAAATAAACTCGACTTAATTTCCTGCATCCCGACGTGGTTCGGAAGATTCCGAGACCCACGGGAGAAAGAGCTCTCACATCTCTAACTCTCTCACATAGTCTAGGGTTACAAATTACATAATATATATAATCTCCATTTTCATGCCCCTCAAGAAAGTCCCGGTACAAAGACCATAATGCCCCTAACTCTAAACCTGGCTATTGGGCAACCCAATGAAAACGACCCGATATACCCGGAATACAAGAAAAAAACCCAACAAACTCCTCATATTCAAAAGAAGGTACTTTGGTGTATGTTGTTCACAGTTGATACAATATTGTTATATGAATCAACAGATAGTGAGAATGACATGAGACTTTAAAATAAAAAAGGCTTTAGAATAAGCCATACTAAGAGAGAATGTATGGATTGCAGCTTCAGTTGGAATATACAAAAAGCCGAAACGAGTGGATGAAAAAAAAAAAAGAAAAGAAAAGAAATACACCTTACTAAAGTAGATTGTATATCATATATAAATAATGAAGTCTGATGGTAAATTCAAAGCAAAAGTTACCTGTGACAAATAATTATTAATTTCTCTATCTTTCTTTCTATTTCCCCTTCTCTAAGAGAATTTGTTAAAGCAAACAAAAAATGACTGCTTCAACGAGTTGAGGGCAGGGAAAAAACAAAAAGTCTATATGGACTAACTCATTGAGTTAGTCCATGTAGCAGGGCTTGGAAAAAAAGGGGGTGCGACCGTGATCGGGTTGCTTCTCTTTGCTATCATTACTGGTAATTAAACTAACTTTTGAGCCCCATGCAATCATACACCACTTATGTCGTGGAAAAGGGAATGCACTTTCCTTCATCTTGAGAAAAATTCAAACCGATTTCCTCGCTAACAAGGAAAAGTGGCACCAAATGTGGACATTGGTCATTGGAGGTTGGACTATTCCATTTATTTTAATCGAAATGGATAAACAAATGTACCACAGAGGAAGGAGAGAGAAGAAAGGAGGAGATTTGTGCTTAATTATGATGACACATGAGGAGCTTCATCCATGATTAAAAGTATATAGCTAATACATGACATATTAATGCAGGAACCTTTGGACTGATACTAGACCTATAATCAATGACTAAACCCGGGTTACTTTCCAAAAATTTCATAACCTGAGACCAAACCAGCTCACTCCTTGCCATGCATCAAGCCCAAATCTAGTTCCTGCAGGCCCAGAACGTCCCATACAACAGGCCCATACTATACAATATGGGATTCTCAACGGTATACGCACAAGTTCTTTATTTTTTGTTTAGCTTTTTTTTTTTTTTGTCCCTTCACTTCCCTTTCTTTGTTATAGTTGATATCATTTAGGACTCTTAACCTTGTTAGGATTTAAAGTTGGTAATTTTTATTTTATTTTATTTTTTTGCCTTTTTTTTCTATACTCTCGTTATTACTCATGCAAGCTTTAATATATATGTCACATCCCGGACCCGAGAATCCCCTGATTAGGGTGGCTCCCAAGGTGTGACACGCGTACTCCCGTGAACTCGTACCCGTTCCGGACCAAGTCCGAATTCACGAAGGAGAAAATTCTGCATTTCTACGTGTGAGGAGTACTCACTAACACCTGTCAATCATCAGTTAGTTGCGGAAGCATGTACGAAGTCAATAGTAGCAAAGCCATGAGCAGTCCATTGACTATTCCGTTATGTTACAATTTATCATCAATAAAGCTAATAATTTAAATCTCATAAATGTTAAGTACATAAGTACTCTAATGAATATCAACTAGATGTTTATCTCAATTGAACATAATCCTAATACAATGCAAATCTACAATTCATGCATTGCCTTAAGCTAAGTGAAATACAAAATACTTAGACTTAACTCAAGATTACTATTCGAAAACAGTACTCCGGCTGTCATATCTAACCGAAGAACTTACCCATCAATCTTTAATTCTGCTTGGTTACTAATTGATCTCTTCGATGTCCTGAGAATCCCTGTGACACCAAGAGTAGTACCTCAAATACGACGATTTGGCAAGTATAGGCAATAAACAGGAATTACATAATGTTTTAGAATGGAATAATTGTCAATTGAATGATAAATATCAATATAAAGAATTAACCAAATGTTTGTTCAATAAATGATAAATTCATGATTTCAAAATTAAATCAATAACATATCCATGGTTTCGAAATTCAAATCAATAATTTATATATATACAAATATAGCATCTACGTGAGCTCATCCTCTCATTGAGAGCAAATCTAGTTGGGATGTCACCAGCAGCCTGGCCAAAGGCTAACTGGCTACCCGGGTTCTAGAGTCTCCAGATGACATACTGCAATAGTCTCTATAACTAAACCAAGTTTAATCCCTATCGGGCATCACAAGGTCGAAGCTAAGTAGTGCCGATAAAATCAAATCAATAACAAATCAAATCAAATAATAATCTCAATGATTGAATACTTACTCGATTCAAATCTTTCATCAAATATCAAATAATTATATGACAATTGGATAACAAATTGGAAGTAAATGATTGAATCAAATAACGTAAATAATGTGACGACTATATCAATTAAAATTGATAATGATGAAATTTCAATTTAAAGATACAATGCAATTTATTTAGAGAAAATCGAAACATTTATCAACCAATTTAATTGTTCACATAGACTATTACTATCCAATACAAGGTAGATTAAGAGAGTCAACGTATTACTACTTACTTGATGTCACTTATTATGAAATACATTGAGTCTCTAAATTAATCTTCATGGCATAGTGATTAAGTTATTAATTTCCATTGGACCATTAAAAGAGGTTAAAGGTTCCATCTCTATGGCCATAAGGTTTTAGAAACCCTAATCACCTATGGAAAATCTCAATTCTAAGATTATTCAAGTTCCTAGGTTTCCATTGGGTGTATAATGGATCAGGGTATCAAAACATAGCCTAAAAGGTCCCTTGAGATCTTAAGAAAAACTTTGGTTTTATAAGAATTCGGTCAGCTGGCGGTGACCAGGCGGTTAGCCGCCAGGTAACTGCCTGGTGACCGCTAGTTCTACAGAGAAGATTTGCTGCATTCTGGAAAGCTGACCGCCAGTGGGGCAGCTAGCCGCTAGGTGGTCACGCGGCTAGCCGCCAGGTGACCGCCTGCCGACCGCGCTCTATTGCCAGAACTGCAAGCTTCTGGAAAGCTGACCGCTAAGGTTCGGCTAGCTGCCAGGTGGTCACGCGGCTAGCTGCCAGGTGACCGCCAGGTAATTGCCGACCTGCGGGCAGAGCTCTGTTACACATTTTTGAAACTCTCTCTCTCCTTCATTTCATTTCCATAACGTCACTCTCATAATTCTATGTAATTGAACCTTCTTGCTCCCATTCATATCACGTAACTTCTCCATTCCATCCATCAAATAAAATCATAAAATTCATGAAATCCATTTATTTATTAAGAAGGTAAAATCATTCAAAAGAGATTTCATGTAAACCAAATGAAATATCAACATGTAATTCAAATCTTTGCTTATACTTGCCTCAAATCCAAGCTTTCCAAACTTCTAAGCTTTCTCTACACTCTATTTAGCTCAAGAGACCAAAAACCCCCAAAATATAAACCCTAGTCAAAAGAAATCCATGAAAAGAGATGAGAATGCAATGCATGTGGGTGTATGAGTCTATTTGACTCTAATGCAACTCAAAATCATAATTTAAGGGGTTTTGCTACTCACCTCCACCAAGGATCTCGAATTTGGGAGAATTTAGGGAAAGGTGGAGAAGATTTATTGTCTCAATGAAAGGAGGGGTTGATGAAGATGAAGATGACAAAGAGAATTCCCCATTCAAGCTCCCAAGACACATGCACTCTCTTTCTCTTGTAGAGATTGAAGGAAGAGGAATAAAGAGAAGAAGAAGAATAGTGGAGAGAAGGAAATGAAAGGGGTTGGCTTGCTTATAAAGGGATAAAGTTGTGCATTTTGCACAAAAGTCCACCCATTGGACATAATTTGGATAAAGGGTTTCCTAATGCAAATGGCCTTGGGTTTTTGTAAATGGGATGAGTTGGGTTTAATGAATTGGGTCTCATTATGATGAAGGGAAGGTGTTTGATGAAATGCTCATGAAGGTCCACAGCATTTAATACACACAAATCATCATAATTAACAACTAAGCATAATTAATTTAGTTTAAATATTATTAATTAGTGCTAAACAAGTTTAACTTGGGTCGGGGTGTAACATTCTCCCCCTCTAGGAATCATTCGGTCCTCTGAATGAACCTATCTAAGAAAAGAGTTTGGGTGGTGCCGTGCGATTCACTCCTCGAGTTCTTGTAAGGCTTCCTCTGGTTCATGATGACTTCAAAGAAGTTTCACCCAACGAAGGTCTTTGTCCAAAACTTGCTCCTTCCCATCAACGATACGGAGCGAACGTTCAATGTATATTGAGTCAGGCTTGATTTGAGCTTCATTGTACTGAATGACGTGAGATGGATCTCAAATTATCTTCTCAGCATGATCGCGTGGGGTAATCCCGATTGCTGCATGATTTCGCCGTATACTCGATTAGTGGTTAAGTCATTGACTTCATTGCGAATCTTGTGTTGTTCAATGGAATGGGATGTCGCGTGTCTCCTCTGGTTTAGATTTCTTGATGATTTTCACCTTTCTGCTGCATAACTCTGACATCGAACTCGTTACTTGTCCTCATAGCTCCCTTGTTTACTCCGGTTGTTTCCGATGTTGGAAATACGGTGGGCCTCTAGGATAGGTTTCAAAAACTTTTGACCCACTTGATGGAGGGATCAACTATCCAGAAGGCTATAAAACCCAATCCAAGAAGTAAACCCTCAATCTCAGCCATCATGATCAGTAAATACAATCTATCTAGAAGATAGAAACAGCAAGTAATAAGCATCAATAATAATCTATAACATGCAAGGAAGTTGATTATACCTTTGGAGCTCGGTTGTACTCTAATGGAGAAGTTGCGTCTTTCTTTGATGATGAAACGCTTTCACTAATCAAATAGGGATCTCCAAGACCTCTTGATCTTCCACGCTATGACCCGTATCAGATTCTCCTTTTCTCAAGAAGATGGTGGGATCTCCAAGAGAAAACTACTAGGAACTCTAGGGATGAACTAGAAAGAGAACTAGAAGAGGGAAGAGAGAAAGAATTCGTGCAACACTTGCACTAGAGAGGGCTGGGCGTGAATCCCTATGTATGGAGCATGCATGGGACGTCCAGCCCTCCTCTCCTCTATTTATAGTTTTTGCAAGCCCCGCTTACTAATTTCCATTAGAAGTCTTGCTTCCAAAAATTAGTAACTATCTCTTCTTAATTAAAATAGAAGTCTTACTTTCATTAATAATTAGTAACTTACCATATCATAATTAGAAGTCTCACTTCAAATATGATTAGTAACTTTCTAATTCCTTTCTAATTAAAATAGAAGTCTCACTTCTACTAAAATTAGTAAGTCTACTATTACCACTATTAGAAGTCTCACTTCAAATAGAAATAGTAACTTTCCTTTTAGAGTTTAACTAGAATTAGATACTTTCTAATAATTGGGCTAGTGTGGGGACCACAAGGGATTCCTTAGAAAGCTGGCTCCAACTGGGACACGCGACTCCACATCTCATGTGTAATCCGGGCTCACAGTTAATTGTAAATAACTCCACTATATAAATGCAATTGAACTCCAGTCTTAGGAATATTACATAGAAGACCCTAAACTTCCACATTACCACAAGTAGACCCCTCTATCAATATCCATGGATCAATTGGACCTGTCTTCCAAACTAGATCCATATCTTATTATCCTTGAGCCCCAATTAATTATAATGATTATAGGTACTGTAAGTGCAAAAAAACTATGACTCACAAAATTAGGGGTGTCTGATAGGACTTATCCGAATGGAAGAAGATAATCTGCAGCCTCTAAGCCTGAAAGGGAAGAGCAAATAGTCAGAGGACCCTGGCTTGGGCGGCGCAAGGTTCTCCGATGCCAAAGTTAGTGTATGAACTGAATTAAGGAAGGAGAGGAAGAAGAGAGGCAGAGTAACGACTCTCAAGTGTGTAGGTTGCGTACCTTGCATGTGAAATGTAGTCCTATTTATATAGGACTCTGGATGATATTTTGGAGTGGGCCCCACAATTTGATAGGGAAGTCTCTATCAGCCCACAAATAATAAATGCGGTCCACTTCAGCCCACAATGCATTTAATGCCAGTAGGATCAGCCCACATTGCATTTAATGCATGTCATGTTGGGCCAGATCCTGTTGGAGGCTTTTGGCGGTAAAGGTCCCATCGGATCCATCCTCGGGCCTTGCCCTGATGTGGCTACAGCCGCTGGATGCCGCCCTGTCAGCGATCTGGTGAAGATTATGGACAGCTGGATGTCGCATCTGTCCCACTGGCTCGCGCCCCTATTCTGCCACGTGTCTGATAACGTGGCGGGGTAGGGTGTGAGTGGGGATTCTTCTTTATTTTGGCTTCCGTCCCGGCTCCTTTGGCCAGGGGTCCCAGGCTCTTTTGGCCTGGGATCAAGCTCTTTAGCCGAGGTGGGGCCCTGGTAGCCGAGCTTGGCACTAGCAACCAAAGTTTGTCTGGTTTCGGCTGAGGCCTCTGTCCCGGCAGCTGAGGCGAGTCTGGGTGGCACGTGGGTGGCACGTGGATGGCACGTGAGAGTGCTTAGTCCCATCTTATAGCCGTGATTAGCATAATCCTGGAGCTTTAGTAAATCTCCCCACACAGGTACCTTTCCAATTAACTCTTAATCGGAATGGGTGCGCACTTACCAATGATAAATCCATTAATTGGCACAAGGGGATATTAGAGATAGATTCCATCTTGACCATTGAATGTTCCCACAGCTCTACTACCACGTACCCAAATCACCGAGGTGTTGACCTACAGTTGGCCTCACTCATTGGTGACTCAAAGCAAATGAATAGATAGAAACTTGAGTTCATTAATGTCTCAGGATTGAGAGCCTATTGCTAGGGAATTATGAGAGAGCAGACCTTAAAGTAAAGACAGTGTTTATAAGGTGCTTCTCATGGTCCTTCAATACATCCAATGTACCAGCACTATGATCCAGAATCTTCCATTCTGATGATCGAGACAAATCATACTATCTCATAGTGATCAAAATGCTGCAACCTTGTCAGTATGAGATGTCCAGTCTCATCACTGGTTGTGATGATATTTAAGTATAAGATTTGTCACACATGTCTCCTGTATGTGGATCTCATCCATACACATGTGTTACATCTAATATACTTGTGGACTCCGGTTCATCTCATTAACCATCGTGTCATTCGTATTGGTTATGTGCATGTATATAATAAATCACCATTCATCTCATGAAAGGAAAACATGAATATACTGATAAATAAAGAAATTAATCAGTTTATTATATCATCTACTGGATTGAGTCCATAAAACTAACATCCGATACTTTGGTGTAAGCTGAGTTTAAACACCGGTCTCGTCCAAAATCAATCAATGGAGATTTCTTTCCACATTATGATGTCCTGCATCAATTGCTAAAGAGAAATTTGGTCAGGAAAGTTGTCATCGTCCTTGGACTTATACTAAGTCAATTCAATCTTGCTCTAACTGGAAGTCAAACACGTACGATCTAGTCATGTCTTCAGATCTATGGATCATCTATTCTGAATGGTCATCAGTGGTTGTGTAACGCGTAGTGTACAAGTTCAACTGATCTTATGGTTTACTTGAAAGGCAACTAAGTTAAGAATAAAATAACTAACCTAGTTGGACAGTATAGGTGTCAAAATTCTAATATCACTTGTGAATCTAACCTATTGGTTCAAATGTAACCATGGTTATCACCTATTTCCGTTAAATCTGGTCCTAACATCTAACAATAAAATCCCCTAACTAATCCAACCATTACACAAGCTAACTAAGGGAATTGTATTCCATTTCAATTAGTCTTTCGTATATCTGAGTCCTGTGGTAAGAACAAAAAGTTGTCACATCCTACGAAGTTTCAATTTAGAGAGAAAGGGTGACTAACATTTAATCCATATAATCTCAATGCTGATACTAAGTAAATAAGGCTTGAATCTAGTCGTAATAATTCTAAGAGTCCAGGTTTTAAACTAGCTACTCATTGTTATAAAATCGTGAACGACTCAATTTCTACAGCATAATAGTTTCCAAAACCGGTCTCTATTGAACTAGGTTTGAATCTGTCATGTATTAACTAACACTCGTTCATCACATATATTAACTAACAAAATCAGTCTCTGAATCAACTAGTCTATCTCAAATTTAGATTCCACTAAAAGAATATAATATGGTCAATTTCTATGATCAAAATAAGTCTCAAAATCATGAAATAAAAGACTAACTTGTTTGAGAAGGTAGGCGTAAGAACACTATTCTAGAATCCAATCTATTGTGGTCTCAACACTACTCCTAAGCAGTCAAAGTTGTGGCACTAGTCAACCTAATTTCGTTGAATTGACAACATCTATAATCTCGCCTAATCAATACATTACTTACTCAATAGGCTCAATCTCGATGGCTAAGAATTAAAAATACTCAACTAATTTCTTTCTATGATCAGGTTTGCTAAGGAAGTTATTCCTAATTCATTTGTTTGTCTCATCTTCAATTCCACAATGATTAAAGGTGTCGCTAAGCTCCAAGTTTAAAATCACAACAGAAATTCTAAACTGTGTGGTCCACTTCTACTCATGGTCTTAACTATGTAAGTCTATAGATTACTACCTTCTTAATTACACCAAATCATATTCTAATCTGATCTTCAGGTATCAATTATTCCTAACCCAAATCTTAACCTTAGTATAAATCAAAGTCTCTCACTTCTAGTCTGTGGGTCTATAACTGGAGTTATTCCTGACATTACTTCTATGGTAAAGTTTATCCGTCTAGAAGGTGACGATTTAAATCCTCATATGGAATAAGGTCTAGTAAATCTAACAGGCTGTGAATAGGTTTCTAGTTCCTCAGGTGGTTTATCTTCTAGGATAACTATAAAAGTCTCACAACTCCTACAGCCTAATTCCTATGCTTACAAATCAAAGTTATCAGGCGTGTAAACTATTTCATTCTAAGACTTACTTGTCTGTAGTTTTACTAAAATTCTAAGTAATCAAGGTCTTAAGACTAACTATCTCTAGTATCAATCCCGTGATAGGTCTCTTATCTCTAATGATTTGTACTTCTAGTTTTTCTTTGGAAAAGTCTGACAAATTCACAAGTTACTAAACAGCTTCTAACCTTTTTGTCATCTACCTTCTAGAATGACTATGTAGTCGTCCCAATCATTATTAACTAGCTCTTATGTTTAAAGAATCAAAGCTAACCTGTGTGCACTATTCCAATCTTAAGACTTAATTTGTATATAGTCATGTCACCGTTCTAAGTATTTATGGTTTGGAACTAACTATGTTTTAGTTTGCTAAGTCCATATCAGTTCAACCACTAATACACAATCATCACTACCTACGCAAATCTCGTCAATCTGAAAATCACTATTTTCCGTGTGTGGTAAGTGTGTCCTAATTCAATTCTCTTAGGACTAACTATAATCAAGTTCTCTATTACCAATCGGAGTCAATACTAGAGTTATCTCTAAAATTAATTAAGGTGGAGTATACCTTTAATAATAAACAATTATATCTCTAACTAGAGGAAGAGGTTCAACAAGTTTAATAGGTTACTAAGATGTTTTCTATCTTTAGGTTAATCTTCAGAATAAATCTATGTGATTCTATAATCACTACTGGTTCATCTAGTTGCCTTAAGAATTAAACTAGTCCGGCATTGTACTGTGCTTAGGCTTCTCAAGATCGCACACTAGTATCAGGTTTGTATAGTTTACATGTCACCACCTTTCAATCAATCTAGGTAAACACAATGATCCGCTAACTAATCTAGCATTCAAGTCCTTCCTAAGGAATGTGCTCAATCTATGTTATAAAAATTGTGGAACTCCTTAACTTAAACCTCGTATTGAAATAATGTGTCACCTACAGTCACTGACCTATCAAGATGTCATCAAAGGGCAACCTAGGGTCGTATAGCTTAACTAGGAAAATCACAAAGTGCGATTCTGTGATAGAGTGTGTGAAGTAATGAATCAATCAAATATCATACACATAATTAATAATTACTAACTCACCTTCTGCAACGTTTACCTCTTCAGTCTTCCCAAGTGCCATAGCATAAACACTTCTTATTATATCTTGAACTGGTCTCTGTCGTATTGGCATTAGTTGACCTTGAGTTATATTCTGGAAATCTTATACTATAAGCGTTGGCCGCCTGATCGGAGGAGGTTAAAACCGAACTACCTTTGTTGGTCTCAGTTGATCCGAGCGGTTTGTCGAGGTGGCATCTTCCATAACTTCGGTTTCATTAAATACACTATACAATATACATCTATAAACAATCTTAGAAATAGAAATTCGCAATACCCTATCGTGTCCTCACCACGTCTCTTAAGGTTTCTAAGTCTTTTAGAAAAGACTTTTCATGCTCTGATACCATACTTACGTATGTCACATCCCGGACCCGAGAATCCCCTGATTAGGGTGGCTTCCAAGATGTGACACGCGTACTCCCGTGAACTAGTACCCGTTCCGGACCAAGTCCGAATTCACGAAGGAGGAAATTCCGCATTTCTACGTGTGAGGAGTACTCACTGACACCTGTCAATCATCAGTTAGTTGCGAAGCATGTACGAAGTCAATAGTAGCAAAGCCATGAGCAGTCCATTGACAATACCATTATGTTACAATTTATCATTAATAAAGCTAATAATTTAGATCTCATAAATGTTAAGTACATAAGTACTCTAATGGATATCAACTAGATGTTTATCTCAATTGAACATAATCCTAATACAATGCAGATCTACAATTCATGCATTGCCTTAAGCTAAGTGAAATACAAAATACTTAGACTTAACTCAAGATTACTATTCGAAAACGTACTTCGGCTGTCATATCTAACCGAAGAACTTACCCATCAATCTTTAATTCTGCTTGGTTACTAATTGATCTCTTTGATGTCCTGAATCCCTGTGATACCAAGAGTAGTACCTCAAATACGACGATTTGGCAAGTATAGGTAATAAACAGGAATTACATAATAATTTAGAATGGAATAATTGTCAATTGATTGATAAATATCAATATAAAGAATTAACCAAATGTTTGTTCAATAAATGATAAATCCATGATTCAAATTAAATCAATAACATATCCATGGTTTCGAAATTCAAATCAATAATTTATATATATACAAATATGGCATCTACGTGAGCTCATCCTCTCTATGAGAGCAAATCTAGTTGGGTTGTCACTAGCGGCCCGGCCAAAGGCTAACTGGCTACCCGGGTTCCAGAGTCTCCATATGACATACTGCAATAGTCTCTATAACTAAACCAAGTTTAATCCCTGTCGGGCATCAAGAGGTCGAACCTAAGTAGTGCCGATAAAATCAAATCATAACAAATCAAATCTGAGTATCGTTATGTACTCATTCACAAATCAAATCAAATAATAATCTCAATGATTGAATACTTACTCAATTCAAATCTTTCATCAAATATCAAATAATTATATGACAATTGGATAACAAATTGGAAGTAAATGATTGAATCAAATAATGTAAATAATGTGACGACTATATCAATTAAAATTGATAATGATGAAATTCCAATTTAAAGATACAATGCAATTTATTTAGAGAAAATCAAAACATTTATCAACCAATTTAATTGTTCACATAGACTATTACTATCCAATACAAGATAGATTAAGAGAGTCAACGTATTACTACTTACTTGATGTCACTTATTATGAAATACGTTGAGTCTCTAAATTAATCTTCATGGCATAGTGATTAAGTTATTAATTTCCATTGGACCATTAAAAGAGGTTAAAGGTTCCATCTATATGGCCATAAGGTTTTAGAAACCCTAATCACCTATGGAAAATCTCAATTCTAAGATTATTCAAGTTCCTAGGTTTCCATTGGGTGTATAATGGATCAGGGTATCAAAACATAGCCTAAAAGGTCCCTTGAGATCTTAAGAAAAACTTTGGTTTTATAAGAATTCGGTCAACTGGCGGTGACCAGGCGGTTAGCCGCCTCTGGAACATGCGGCTAGCCGCCAGGTAACCTCCTGGTGACCGCTAGTTCTACAGAGAAGATTTGTTGCATTCTGGAAAGCTGACCGCTAGTGGGGCGGCTAGCCGCCAGGTGATCGCCTGCCGACCGCGCTCCATCGCCAGAATTGCAAGCTTCTGGAAAGCTAACCGCTAAGGTTCGGCTAGCCGCCAGGTGGTCACGCGGCTAGCTGCCAGGTGACCGCCAGGTAATCGCTGACCTGCGGGCAGAGCTCTGTTACACATTTTTGAAACTCTCTCTCTCCTTCATTTCATTTCCACAACGTCACTCTCATAATTCTATGTAATTGAACCTTCTTGCTCCCATTCATATCACATAACTTCTCCATTCCATCCATCAAATAAAATCATAAAATTCATGAAATCCATTTATTTATTAAGAAGGTAAAATCATTCAAAAGAGATTTCATGTAAACCAAATGAAATATCAAAACATGTAATTCAAATCTTTGCTTATACTTGCCTCAAATCCAAGCTTTCCAAACTTCTAAGCTTTCTCTACTTTCTATTTAGCTCAAGAGACCAAAAACCCCCAAAATATAAACCCTAGTCAAAAGAAATCCATGAAAAGAGATGAGAATGCAATGCATGTGGGTGTATGAGTCTATTTGACTCTAATGCAACTCAAAATCATGATTTAAGGGGTTTTGTTACTCACCTCCACCAAGGATCTCGAATTTGGGAGAATTTAGGGAAAGGTGGAGAAGATTTATTGTCTCAAGTGAAAGGAGGGGTTGATGAATATGAAGATGACAAAGAGGATTCCCCATTCAAGCTCCCAAGACACATGCACTCTCTTTTTTCTTTTGTAGAGATTGAAGGAAGAGGAATAAAGATAAGAAGTAGAATAGTGGAGAGAAGGAAATGAAAGGGGTTGGCTTGCTTATAAAGGGATAAGGTTGTGCATTTTGCACAAAAGTCCACCCATTGGACATAATTTGGATAAAGGGTTTCCTAATGAAAATGGGCTTGGGTTTTTGTAAATGGGCTGAGTTGGGTTTAATGAATTGGGTCTCATTATGATGCAGGAAAGGTGTTTGATGAAATGCTCATGAAGGTCCACAGCATTTAATACACACAAATCATCATAATTAACAACTAAGCATAATTAATTTAGATTAAATATTATTAATTAGTTCTAAACAAGTTTAACTTGGGTCGGGGTGTAACAATATACAAGGGCAACTCCCCGGGTTTGATCTTTGATCTTTGATCTTTGATCATCCCTGTGGAAAGGGGGATATATCTAGATGTATTACCTTTGGATCATAAGTAGATTGAACAAGTTAGTAAATGGTTGCTTTTAGTTAGGAGTGGGTTAGGGATTTGTTTTTAAAACAAGGAAGCATTATACAAGGGAATGTCACTATATATACATTCTAGCTTGGCTTTTGCAATAATAATAATAATAGTAGTAGTAGTAGTCGTGGAGGTGGTGGTGGAGGTGGTAGTAAGAATAATAATATTTTACTATTAATAATAAATAACTCCTTTACTATATTTTTCATAAATGGACTACACCAAAAACTGCAATTTGAAACCGTTCCAAAATCAATCTCGTACAGTTAAAATCCGTTCCAATTTAGGGTGTTCCTAATTTGCAGGAACGAATTTTATCCATTTCGAAAATAGAAATTAGGAACGATTTCCATCAATTCTGGAATGGTTTTCATCCGTTCCCGATTTTTTACAACCATTAAAATCGATTTAAAAATTATTTTTTCCCTTTTTGGAACGACTAAAAAAAAGAACGTTCCTAAGTAAACCCAAAATGTTCTAAAAAAAATTAGCCTGATTTCAAGTTGCAAAGGATTCTGTCACCAGCTCTACTGGAGATGAAGGGCTGGCCACGCACATCTCTATTGGAGAGCCTCTGTTTGTAGATCCGTCGCAGTCAATGCACGTCTCCGGAGAAGGAGACGAACCGTTGATGTCCACGCCTGGGAGAAGGAGGCTTTTAGGGTTTTCAATAAAAGGAGACATTTAGGGGTTTCTGGAAAAAAAATGAAAAAAAGGCTCTTAGTAATGATTGGAACAAAATTTTTGGCCCTGCCTTTTTTATGTTAGGAGGCTTTTTAATTTGTAACGGGTCTAATCCGTTTGAAATCACAAACGGCTCAAATCCACCACCAATTAACATTCCAAATTGCAGTTTTTGGAGTAGCGCAATGGTTAGGGTTAAATAGCTGAACCTCCCTTCCCTGCTCCTATTAGGGGTGGCTTTGATAGTAAGTCTTTCATATTTGAGGTGGATAGAGATTTCTAGATTTTAAATAGAATTTTTCTCACGGCATGTTAGTGTTCTATTTCCACTAACTGTCACTTCATTTTATCTTTAGATGGGGAGTATACCCATGCGTCATATTGTACACGACAACTACGTACTAGGGCCACACATGTTATGGTGGACGAGGTGGAGATTGAAAGATCTAAATAGGACCATCCTCTATATGAAATTCCAAGTCAATCCAACGGTCCTAACCCTTTGATATATTCCCCATAAGTTTAAAAATTTTAAATCAAAAATTACTTTTCACAGTAGATCAAATGGTCTAACTCATTAAGATCGGCGCAAACTCCATTAGATCCATGACATATGGGATGGGTTTAGAAGGTCGATTTAGATTGATTATTAGGGGAGTGCTATTGGCACCGCATAATTTTCTCTCCCCACCGCACTAGAAGAGAAAAAAAAATATTTTTTTCCTAAACTACCCCTCCCCTCCTCCCTTCCTCCTCCTTCTCCTCCTCCTCCCTCCCTCCTCTTCCCTTCCTCTCCCACCCTCCACCCTCTTCCCTTCCTCTCCCACCCCCCCAGTCTCCGGTGGGGAGGGAGCCCCGGCCGGCAGCCCACGGCGGGCTCTCTCCCCCTCCCCCTCTTTCTTCCTCCCTCCTCCTCCCTCCCTCTTCCACCTCCTCCCTCCCTCCTCTTCCCTTCCTCTCCCACCATCCACCCTCATCTCCCCCCCCCAGTCTCCGGCGGGGAGGGAGCCCCGGCCGGCAGCCCGCGGCGGGAGGCCCGACTGGCTGGTCGGTCTCCCTCCCCCTCTCCCTCTTTCTTCCTCCCTCCCCTTCCATTTTTTTCCCTCTCCCTCCCTCTCCTTCCCTCCCTTACTCCCCCACTCCCCCTCCCCCTCCCAATCCCCGGAGAGGGAGGGAGAGAGGGAGGGAGAGGGAGGGAGAGAGGGAGAAGAGGCAAAGAAAATGGAAGGGGAGGGAGGGAGAAAGAGGGAGAGGGGGAGGGCTGGCCGGCCTCCCTCCCCGCCGGAGACTAGGGGGTGGGGGGAAGATGAGGGAAGAGGGTGGAGGGTGGGAGAGGAAGGGAGGAGGAGGAGGAGGAGGGAGGAGGGAGGAGGGGGGAGGGGCAGTTTAGGAAAACCTTTTTTTTTTGCGGTGGGAAGAAAGATCTTCATGGTGCCAATAGAGCCCCCTGATTATTATATAGTAACCCTTACTAGTGACAGAAGTGTATTTAACCCCTCTCATAGGGAGGTGGATTGGAATACTGCTTATTTTTAGGTGGTATGTTAAATGGTGCTGATAACAAGGATTCCAACAAACCGTCAAAATCGGTGGATGCACGATCGCCAACCATGGTAAAGAGACGGCCATGACTATTAATTAGATTGATCATGTAATGTGGGACAACTGTGTGACAACCACTCTATGAACGCGGCCGGGGACACATTAAGGGGACACGTTTGGTAAATATAAAAGAATTTTTTGTTTGGAAGAATCTCTTCATCTTTAAAGAGCCAACAGCTCCACAGGTAGGGTTTGGATGAAGGGAGGATCCTACAATTTGTAAAACGTGTGATCCATTGGTTATAAACATTTTTTTCTTAATTTCACATAATCCATGAAAAATCAGGACCTCAACATTCACTTAAAAGTTGTTCATGGTCATCTAGAGACTTTGAACGGTTCCGATCATGCAAAGGGGACCCACATAAATAAAAATAAAATATTATAGTGTATGGACATTTTTACAAATATCTCAAGATATAGTAAGGATCAACAGCAGAAATTTGGTCACCTAACCATGTTTGACCTTCCTGAACCAATTATTAGTTTAGATCAAGATTTTCAACCCCACACAAACTAGAAAATTTTAAAAAGGGACTGGTTTTATTCACATTTTACATATAGTGCAAATGGCCAGGACATTTTTGCACATATCATAAAATGTAAGAGGAATCAACGCATAGGATTTGGTGAGGAGGCCATCTTGGAGTTGTTAAAGGTGACTAACGGTTTGGATCATTGTTGTGAGACTCAAAAGGTATATTTCCAAAGCAAAGAACTTATTAATCCACATTACCGCCATGGTTACTGTAGCCCCACCCCGGCAGAATCGGGTAGGCTTCCGATTATATAGGAACTTGTGTGTGAAGCATGAGTGATCTTGTTGATGGCCCACTTAAAAGAGGAGACTTACAATTGCCTGTGATGATGATTTGAAAAGATGCACAAGTTAGAAATCAATGCCTAAATGCATGATTCAATTAAAATAGACTTCTCCATAAATTTCAAACCTATGATATTTGGTGGATAGAGGAAAGAAAGAGAGGAAACTATTTTTTTTTTTGGATTTTCTGCATTTTTATTTTCTTTCTAATTTTTAAATGAAATGGCTATAATTGATCCAATTGTGGATGGATGCTGGAGTACTGAATGAAATGAACAAGAAGGATAATATTTTGATGCAAGTAGATTGACCCTTAGAGCGGTCAGCCCACTTGCTTCCACTATATATCCTAGTCCGAAACGGGTTAAAAAAACAAAGAAAATAAAGGATTAATCAAAGTGCGATGGATGAGGCTTAACACAAGCCCTTAACTGCTCATATTCAAGAGGTACCTTGGTGTATATTGTTTGTAGATGATATAGTGTTGGTGGATCAATCGAGAGATGGTGTGAATGCAAAACTCGAGAGATGGCGGGGGAGGCAATAGAACCCAAAGGTTTAAATAAGTGTATAAAGATAAAATATATGTATTGCAACCTCAGTGGGCATTTACATAAAACTGAAACTACTGTGAGAATTGAAGCCCAAAAGATACCACAAAGAGATTCATTCCGTTACCTTGACTCGATGATTAATTATCAAGGATGGAAAGATCGATGAAGATGTCGAAGATAGGATAAATGCAAAATGACTGAAGTGAAGACTTGTTTTTGGACTGCTTTGTTACCGACGGATGATAACAAGATTGAATAAAAAAAAATTACAGTATAGTGAATAGACCAATATGATCTATGGAACAAAATGTTGGCCAATCAAAAACCAACATATATACAAAATAGATGTAGCAGAGACGAGAATGTTGAACTGAATGTGTGGTAAAAATAGGAATAATAAAATTAGAAATGAGTGATTCCGAGAACATTTAGGGTAGCATCAATAGGGATAAAACTTAGGGCTGTCAAAAGTAACTGTGAAAACCGAACCGCCCAGTCGAACCGACCGTTTGGCCGGTTTATAGACTTTTTAAAAACAAAACCGACCGAACGGTTTTTGTAAGTTTATTATTTTTTTCAACAGTTAGTTTTTATAATTATGTAGAAACTATTCGGTTAAAACCGAACCAACCAAACAAATTACTAAATATTATATATATTTTATATGACATAATACATATATGTATCTGTGTAAGTGTAAGACTGACACGTAAGAGTTAAGACTTACACGTATGTAAGTCTTAGTGTCTTACACAGTCAGACACACATACATTACAAATATTGTAAAAAGTAAAACTATAAAGAAAAATATAAACAAATAAGAAGAAAAACTCAAAAATGTAAGCTGCAGACTTGGAGTAATTTAATGGTTTTTATATTTTGGGCTTTTGGCAATTTGTCTTGGAATGTAATTGTATGTAATGGCTTTATAGTTTATAAGCTGAATTTGATATGTATGATTTTGGCCCAAAAAAAAGTATTTGGATTTAATGATTTAGGCCCAAAAAAGTATTAATTTTATTGCTGAAGCCCAACAAAATTAGGCCCAGCCCATTAACCGAAGACCGACCGAAACCGACCGAACTGAAATGTCGGTTTCCAATGTCCAGTATATGTACTTTGGTCGGTTTTGGTTATTGCAAAATTGTAAAACCAAAAGTTTCGGCCCGGGTGTCATATGTCGTAAAACTGACCGAAAACTGACCGCTTACAGCCCTAATAAAATTAGAGAAACCCATTTGACACTATTTGGGCATGTCCAATGGAGGTTGGCAACGGCGCCGGTAAGGAAAAGTTTGGCTTTGTAGATTGATGGGTCAACAAGGGAAAGGAATATGCCGAAGAGGACATGGATGGAGCTAGTAAAAATAAATCTGAAAAACTACGACTTATCTAAAGATTTGGCTCAAGATAGATCAAAATTGGAGAAACAAAATTCATGTATCTGACCCCAAAATAGTTGTGATAGGACTTTGATGATGAGAATGATGATGATAATGATGATTTCCCCAAACATATGGTTTTTAGAAATTTCAAGGGTTTCCATGCCCCACATGTTTCGGCTCGGCCCGATGGGAAAGCCACTCGTGAAAATGACTTGTCTTTCATGATTGAGCTCATATGCCCTATTTCACATTGGCTTTTCATTATTCCAATCTTGGGACCGACCAAAAAACCTTTAAGTTATGGACTAAATCCAAGCCAACACCATGGGGGATTATCAAATTATTAGATCTTAATTTCATTATATTAAAAAAGTGGATAATATTATAGCTTTGATACCACTTGTTGTTGTGCGCGTGTGTACTGAAGTGTGACTGCGGTTGACAATTAATGAAACCACATAAGAAGAGAGAAAATCACACACACAGATTTATGTGGTTCGGCATGATTGTTACGTCCACAGGAAAGAAACTATTGTATACATCCACGGGAAAGAAACTAACTTCCCCTACTCAATCCCACATGGTTCAGCAATCACCGGCACCCAAGAGAGAGAGAGAGAGAGAGAGAGCTTTCACATCTCTCACTCAGAGTCTTGGGTTATAGATTACATCATATATATAATCTACACTTCCTTTTCGCTAAGTAACCCTTTCTTAGCTCCCAAGAAAGCCCCAATACAATTACCAAAATAACCATGACCCTGAACTAGGTCATTGGCAACCTAATAAATTGACCATGTAAACCTGGAATAAAAGATATAGAGTGAACAATCTCCACCTTTGCTAGGATTCCGCATAACACGAGCCTCAGAACATCATGCAACGTCTTCTTGTAACTTGCAGAAAGGTACATCCCTGCACTGTTGGCACAATCTTTATTCTTCAACACTCTGATATGTTGAACCAGCACCCAAACTTTATAGGCAAAGTTCATCTTCTCATCAAACTCCACCTCGAGCTTGATGCCCAAATCCATTGACGAGTGTAAGTGATGTCAACATCCTAATCACTAACTATGCAGCCATCAAACTGGCTCAATCATTGTTGAAGACCCAATCACCTTGAGCATGCAAGAGAAAATGGATCGGGAATCCGAGTCCTGATGACTCCACAATCCTAGAACAGAATTTCTACATTCGATCTTGCAAACACCTGCTGACCCTGTTGACGTCATTCGATCTAGTGCAACACCTGTTGACCCCTGCCGACAAAATCTGATCCCTCAATCTAGTCAAAACCCTTGTTTGACCACTACTGATATCAGCCCCCCCTTCCTGCTTCTTCATTGTTTGGGCTTTGGCAAGATGAACAGCATCACATATCATCCGGCAACATGTTTCTTTCAAACAAACATCTTCGTTTCATTAAACCTGCAAACACTCTTCAATTTCGTCAAATTTGTCCCGTTAAACTTTTCTTGATGATGTCAGCATGCTGATGTCAACAACTCTTGTTGACTAGGTTTGATTTTGTTATCGAGTCAATTCAACCCGAATCTTGCATGAACCTGACTTGTTTTAGGTCTTATTCTTCACTAGAAAGCCTTATACTACCTGTGAGATCCCACCTGCGTGGGTTTGACCGTCTTGCTCAGTAGCTTGTTTGTCTCCCAGGGGGCTTGAACCATGCTAAGTCCCACATCAGAAATATCTAAGTCCTTGATGGACTGCGCTATACACACACTGTTCTACTGAGGTTGGTGGACGTGGGAGCCCGTGGGGTACGACCTTTTCATAACTGGTGATGAAGCGGGAATCAACATTTTTTTTTGTGTGTGGGTGTGCCAGATTTTCTATTTTACTTGGAATTATAAGTGGAGATCCGGAGATCGACCTTCGCAAGTATAAAGGAAATCAACTTCTTTCAAGTTTTCCATTGCACATATATGTAAGAAAATAGACATTTTCTTGATTTGCCGTGAAAGGCGATTTTTTTGCATTTATAGCCGATTTTGGCGTTTATAGCCGATTTACAATTCTTATCAATAATGAAAGACAAGAGTTGTGATTTTTCTCTCTTTTAGAAAAATATAAAATACAATGAAAAGCAATAAAAGGATGATCTAACTTCTCAGGAGATTGTGGGTGACTCGTTCAAATTGACGGTCACAAGTCATGTGTGGACTTCACCATCATCTATGCAGATGAGAACAAAGGATGCTCTTGATTACTTGGCTTGGCTATAACCTCAGATTTTTAGAGGACAAAGACCAAGAAGAGGTCCTATGTCCAATAAAAAACTAAGTAGACGGGCTGGAAAGCCACGTCTAAGCCATTGGAGGCAGAAGGAGAAGGCAAGGACCTTGGGGGTACCCCCCAAGGGACTTTTGTCACCTTGTAGTGGTGGCCGGTGCAGAACTTTTGCAGAGTTTTCTTTCTTATTTCTCTTGGATTTTCTGTGTTTTTTTCTGATCTGGGATCCGTCATTTCTTCTTGGAATGCTCTCCTATTTATAGGCTCTTGGTAGCCATTTAGGAGGGTTTATGAGCTTTAATTGTCATTAAGCCGCATAATGGGAGGAGTTACAAGGTTTAATTCCTTTATTTCATAACTCCTGGACCTTGGCTTCTGATTGGCCGGTGCAGATTAAGGGCATTTAATCGCCTTTAATCGCCATGATGGGAGGAGTTTCATGGTTTAAATGTCATTAATCTCTTTGACTTGTAACTCCCATTTGCTTGCTTCTGATTGTGCCGTCCAAAGAAATGAATCAATGGATGCAAAAAAGCTAGCCAATTAATTGCATTAAGTGGTTGCCGAGCAGTTGAAGAGTCGCGGGCCCTGCCGCGTCTTTTGGAGTTTTTTGGCGATGATCATCGATGGATCTACAAGCTGATCAACTTCAGATAACCATGTAACTTCAGACATTGATATATAGCTATCAGCGGGCCGGTGGCGCCTGTCCTGTCGATTTCTCGATCGATCGGCTAGAAAGTGCACTTTTTGATCGACCAGTTGGCGGTCAATGTTGATTTTGATGCTCTTGAAGACGGACCCGTGATTTTGACAGATGTCGACGGACTTGGTGCCTCAAAAGTATGAATTTTGGAAAACTTCGAAACGCGAAAAATGACGGAAAACAGGGCTTTCCGGGGCGAATCCAGCGATCCAGGGCTCCATGGTCACCGGCGAACATGCTTTTTTCCCTTTGGGAAAACAGGGCTTTCCCCTTTGGTTCCCGTTTTGCGGTCGTTTTGATGTTTTTTCCAATTCTTTTTTCTTCTGTATTTTTCTTGACATTTTTGCACATTTATTGGCTTGATTTCCTTGTAGAAAACTTGACGAGAATCTTTGCATTTTGGGGTGAAAAGTTTCCAATTTTCCGGGAAAGCCGAAGACTTTGTAGCGTAGATGCCGATTTTCCGTCAGAAGCTTATATTGGGTCAAACAATGTCGGAATGATCTGAAATTTGAGGCGAAGCCTCCTGAGCAATAAATAAGACCAACCATAGGCTTTTCTTTGCGTTTTGCAGTCATATGGGTCCCTATCGCCAGTAGACTTGATTTTATCGCGATAAAGATTCCGCGCCTTGATGTGCAGTCAACCGATGTCCGATTGACTTGAAGTTTGACAAGGAACCTATTGGAGTCATTTTGAGATGATCCATAGGCTCTGTCTTGGAAACCATGGTCCTAGGGAGCTTCGCCACCAAGAGGTCTGATTTGACTTCTGAGAATCAAAGTCTGGTCAAATGTTGCTGAAATGACCTGAAACTTGACGTGTATCCCTTTGCAAGCATCTTGAAGCCGTCTATGTGCTCTTTCTGATGAGTAATGGCCTCAGTGGTGCTCACCGCCGAGAGGCTTGATTTAGTTGTTCGAGGGTTGATGGAGGGTCAAACGTTGTCGATTTGACTCGAAACTTGACGTGGAGCCTTTTGGGTGTATTTTGAGACTATCCATTGGCTCTGATCGAAGATTTGGTATCTCTGATGCTGTCGTCGCCGAGAGCTCCTGTTCAGCTATCGGAGAAGTGAAGTTAGGCCAAATGATTTTGAAATAGCCCGAAACTTCTTGTGTACTCCTCTTTTCGCCGTCTTGAAGGATCTTGCAGTTTTTGTTTGATTCTGACAAGATTTGATTTTTTGAGAAGTAGCATCGCCCATTTGTGGTCGGCCGCGACTTCATGTAGCTTTCTTGAGGTTGAAGAGGCAAGGTGACTTTTTTGGTGTCAACAAATGCCCCCTCGAGGTACAGCAACGAGTTGCTTAAATTTTGTAGTCGATGTGCCTCGAAGATATTTCTGAAGGAGAGCTTGTGACTTGACCAAGAGTCTTTGAGCAGTCTTTCTTTTGGTAGAATGGTCTTTTGAGCATCCACAGAAATTTTATGGTAGTGAAAGGAATCACGTACCATCTCGAGGCAAAGTGTTGAAGATGACATCAGAGATGTGGATTTGGGTTTTTATTTTTGACCTTGTGACCTAACAAGCTGTATGTGGCAGGTTAGGGGGTCGGGTTTGATTTTGACCGTGTGACCCAACAAGCTGTATGTGGAATGTTGGTGGGTCGATTTTGGTTTTGATCTTGTGACCTAACAAGCTGTATGCGGCAAGTTAGGGGATCTGGATTTGATTTTTAGTTTTGGTCTTGTAACCTAACAAGCTGTATGTGGCAAGTTAGGGGACTGGGATGTGGTTTTTGGTCACTCTTTGGGACTATGTGGGTCCATTGGAGTGACTTGGATTTTTGTGAAATCTCAATTTTAAGATTTTGGCTCAATTTGGTATATGAGGCTGGATGGTTTGATTTTTGAAAGTTCATGGGGCTTGGAATTTTATTTTGTATGGTCCAATCAACTCAAAAGAGGCATGAAACCATTTTTGTATGCTCTTGGTAAGAGGGATTTCTCTTTTACAAAAAGCCCATTTTTTTTAGTGCCTAAATGATCAAACCTGACTCATATGGGCTAACCCATGGGACCTTAAGCTTTTGAAATGACTTAGATCTCTTATGGTTTCATTTTTGTAAAGAATATTTAAAATTATCTCGTTTAGATAGAGAATATCTAAGAATATCCTTACTTGGAGAGAATCTCTCATGTTCCCTTTATTTTGGGAGAGAATGTCTAAAAGTATATTTCTTTGGGAGAGAATATCTTAAATCTCCTATCTTTTGGGAGAAAATCTCTCATTTCTTCTTTTGGGGAGAGAATCCCTCAAGATATCTTTTTTTTTTTGAAAGAATCTTTCTAATTTCTTTCTTTTGGTAAGGTTACTAATTAGTATCACTTACCTCTTTTCTTGTTTCCTTCTTTGGTTTGCTCTCTTCTATAAAAGCAAGGGGAGGTTAGATCTCTTGCTCTTATTGCTTTCTTTTGCAAAAATCTCAAGAGGGCTTCAAGACCAAGAACCTTTTTTCTTCAAAGATCTTCAAGCTTTTCTTCTTCTTCTTCATCAATGGCTTTAAGTAAGTTCTCTTTTTCAAGAAAACTTCTTTCTAGAAAATATGATGGTAAAAAAAAAAGATTTTTTTGTTTCTTTCTTTTCTTTTCTTTTCTTTTCCACATGTTTTCTCTTTTTTTTTTCTCATGCTTTTTTTTTTGTGGGTCATACGGACAGATCCGTACGGATCTGGCTTAAACTGCCACGTGGCCTGTGGACCAGCCTATTTTTTTTTGTTTCTTTTTTTTTATCTTTGTCCCTCTGTTTTTTTTTTTTTTTTTTGAGAAAGTTTCTTTTTTTTTTTGGCTCATCATGATATTGCCCTTTTTTTCTTCTTTGGCAAACCAAGATGTTCATGCATGCATTTTTGTAAATTGAATTGGTAGCATGATGTGATAGCATACCTAAAAGTTTTTGCAAATTTGGGAATGTGGAGCTCGCGGTGATGTTGATCCCTTCCTGGTTTTGTGGAGACTTTGAGGTTTCGAAAGTTTGGAGTTTCGGAGCTCGCAAAAATGTTGAGCCCATCTTCAAGCTTTCTAATTCTTTCGGGGTATTTCCTTTTTCTTCGGAATTGCCAGATTTATTTTTAGCGAAATTCTGTCATTTTGATGATTGAACTTTCTTTTCCAACCTTTGCAGGTGGTTTCTCCAGAACAAACAAGGGTAAAGAGTCTGCTACAAGCGTACCTCATCGATCTGCTAGATCTTCCAATCCGGCAGTTCAGTAGGCCTGGGAGAAGGTCCAGTATGTTGAGAGAACTCTTGAAGATTGCGACTCCCTTAACAGAGATGAGATGAGACAGCGACTAATCGCTCTCAAGGGAAAGGAATTTTACAAGATCATGGTAAGTAACCGTCCTTGGGTGATGAACGATCAGAGGGTTTTGCCCAAGCCTACCTTCTTCTTTGGTGATGTAGTCCCTGACGACGTGACATACTAGAGGAGATGTTTTCAGTTCTCTTACACAGCTGATGGCGAGGAGAGAACTGTTGTTACCCGGTCGACGTTTGATCCTACTATCTCGATCATGAGTCTTTCTCCCACATGCTCTAAGAGGGAAGATCCTCCAAGCTGGGTGAAGAGGACTAATGTGATCAAGACTGGGGTTTTTGTTGGCGATCCTCCTGGATATATGGAGACGTCGCCTGCCCATTGGACATATTGATGCCGGCCAGTGGCTAGCAGGGTTCTAATTTTCTGTCGATCAATATGAGACCGGTGGGCCTTGGCATTTTCAGCGGTGACGGAATCAATTGAGTGAAGCCTTTTTGACTTCGTGGTCGTTTCAGTGCTGACTCTGAGTGGAAGTCGTGGAGTGATTGTGTCATGCTGATTGGTGGCTCCATTTTGAAGGAAGCATGGATTTTTTATGCGGTCCGCGCTTTTAGGGAGACCGTGATCTTTTCGATGAGGCCTTCATGGCTATGCTGGAGTCATTCCTTCCACAAACCAATACCTTCGTTGTCACGAATGGTGAGATTGATTTTTCTTTGAAGCAGTTGAGTGCCATTACTGGATTGCCTATCACTGCCAAACTCTATGAAGAGTTCATGCCGATCGACAGCGTCCTTGAGGAGCAGTCGAAGGAGTTCAGTCTTCTGTACTTTCAGCTCGTCGCCTTCTATGATTTTTTGAAGGAGAATGAGAGCTCGAAAGTTAGATCCAGCAGTTGGATGAGTTTTGGCTCTTCGTTCCCTAACTTTTTTTACAGTAGGGAATCTTCTGATAGCATGACCCGCGAAGCCAGAGCTTAGGATCCGTGTTCGAAGAAGTATTTGGTCATGCAAGAAGAGTTGAGGGGTTTCTTCACGAGTACAGATGCCATTTGCTCTGACATTACACTGCGGAGAGATCTTGCTGTTTACCTCACTTATTGGCTAGGTGAGGCTGATTTTGTTGGAGGAGATCGAACGCACATCAGGCCACATTGTATCTTTCTGGCTTGTCAGATGGCGTTTGGATAGCAGGTTGCTTCGGTGCCGGCACTTTACTCCTACTTGTGCACCGAACTGCAGGCTGCTGCTTTTTTTGTTCGGCTTGGGCTTCCCATGAACAGGGTATTTTTAGCCCATATCTTATATTCGTGGTTTGTATACCACTATTCTGGCTTCCATCGGCTAGGTGCTGCATAGGATGATGATCCTCTAATGATTTGATTGGCTAAGGGCAAAGCCGTGCTCGAATCACTTTTGTTTGCCCGCATGAGGATCCAACGGTTTAAGGACGTAGAGATAGGGCAGTCTTCAGTGAAGCTTTCTCTAGAGTTGGGACAGAAGGCTTTTGATTTTGGTGTCTCCCGTGACTTTACTAGGGTGGGGTCGGGAAGGAATTTTTTCTTGACGAATGCAAAGAAGGAGTGGCTTTTCAACATACGCGTCGGTGATGGACCGCGCGTTCAATGCTCGGTGCTACCGAGGTCGGCGGACGTGGGAGTCCGTTGGGTACGACCCTTTCGCGCCTGGAGGGCAGAAGCGGGTATCAACATTTTTTTCTGTGGGTGTATCAGATTTTCTATTTTACTTGGAATTGCAAGTGGTGATCCGGATATCGGCCATCGTAACTAAAAAGGAAATCAACTTCTCTCAAGTTTTCCATTGCACATATATTTAAGAAAAAAGACATTTTCTTGATTTGCCGTGAAAGGCAATTTTTTTGGCATTTATAGCCGATTTTGGCATTTATAGCCGATTTTTGGCGTTTATAGCCGATGTTGGCGTTTATAACCGATTTATAATTCTTATCAATAATGAAAGACAAGAGTTGTGATTTTTTTCTCTTTTAGAAAAATACAAACTATATTGAAAAGCAGGAAAAAAAGGATCTAACTTCTCAGGAGATTGTGGGGGACTCGTTCAGATTGACGGTCGTAAGCCATATGTGGACTTCA
Source organism: Litsea cubeba (assembly GCA_012931725.1). Classification (NCBI taxonomy): domain Eukaryota; kingdom Viridiplantae; phylum Streptophyta; class Magnoliopsida; order Laurales; family Lauraceae; genus Litsea; species Litsea cubeba. Next base: position 39,070,630 of record CM022953.1, on the reverse strand, counting down.
CCATCAGCCATACAGATGAGAACAGAGGATGCTCTTGATTCGCTTGGATTAGCTATAACCTCAGATTTTTAGAGGACAAAGACCAAGAGGAGGTCCTATATCCAATAAAAAACTAAGTAGACGGGATGAAAAGCCACGTCTAAGCCATTGGAGGCAGAAGGAGAAGGCTAGGACCTTGGGGGGGAGGGGTGCCCCCCAATGGACTTTTGTCACCTTGTAGCGGTGGCTAGTGCAAAACTATTGTAGAGATTTCTCTCTTTTTTTCTCTGTATTTTATGTTGCCTTTTTTTGTCTGGAATCTCTGTTTTTCTTCCGATCTTTTTCCGATCTGGAATTCTTTGGAATGCTCTCTTATTTATAGACTCTTGTTAGCCATTTAGGAGGGTTTATGGGCTTTTATTGTCATTAAGCCGCATAATGGGAGGAGTTACATGGTTTAATTCCTTTATTTTGTAACTCCTTTTTTTTTGCTTCTGATTGGCCGGTGGAAATTGAGGGCATTTAATCGCCTTTAATCGCCATGATGGGAGGAGTTTCATGGGTTAAATGCCATGAATCATTTGACTTGTAACTCTCATTTGCTTGCTTCTGTTTGGGCCGTCCAAATAAATGAATTAATGGCTGCAATAAAGCTAGTCAATTAATCGCATTAAGTGGCCGCCGAGCAGTTGAAGAGTCGCAGGCTGTGCCGCGTCTTTTGGGATTCTTCTGGCGATGATCATCGATAGATCTTCATGTAGATCAACATTGGATGACCATGTAACTTCAGGTATTGGTTGCCAACAGCGGGTCGGTGTCATTTGTCCTGTCGATTTCTCGATCGGTCGGGCAGAAAGCACATTTTTTTGGTTGACTGGTTGGCGATCAATGTTGATTTTGATAGTCTTGACGATTGACCCGAGATTTTGACGGATGTCAAAGGATTTGGCACCTCAAAAGTATGAATTTTGGAAAATCCCAGGAGTCGGAAGCTTCGAATCGTGAAAAACGATGAAAAACGGGCCTTCCGGGCTCAACCTGGCGATTCCGGGCTCCATGGTCGCAGGCGACCATGGGCCAAGGTCGCAGGGGTCGGCGACCCTGGGGGGATTTCCACCTTTTTGTCCCGTTTTGCGGCTGTTTTTGATGTTTTTCGATTCTTTTTTCTTCTATATTTTTTCTTGACATTTTTTATCATTTATTGGCCTGATTTCCCTGTAGAAAACTTGACAAGAATCCTTGCATTTTGGAGTACAAAGTTTCTAAATTTCCGGGAAAGCCGAAGACTTTGTCGCGTAGAGTTGGCGATTTTCCGTTAGAAGCTGAAACTAGGCTAACGATGTCGGAATGACCTAAAACTTGGGGTGAAGCTTCCTGAGCAATAAATAAGACCAACCATAGGCTTTTGCCTGAGTTTTTAAGCCGTTCCAGGTCCTATTACCAGTAGACTTATTTTTATCGCGATGAAGATGTCGCGGCTTGATGTGCGGTCAACCGATGTCCGATTGACTTGAAATTTGACAGGAAACCTATTGGAGTCATTTTAAGATGATCCATAGGCTCTGTCTTGAAAACCATGGTCCCGGGGAGCTTAGCCGCCGAGAGGCCTGATTTGGCTTCTGAGCGTCAAAGTATGATCAAATGTTGTTGAAATGACCTGAAATTTGACGTGTAGCCCTTTGTAAGCATTTTGAAGCCGTCCATGTGCTCTTTCTAATGAGTGATGGCCTCGGTGGTTCTCGCCGCCGAGAGGCTTGATTTAGCTGTTCGAGGGTTGATGTAAGGTCAAACATTGTCGGTTTGACTTGGAACTTGACGTGGAGCATTTTGGATGTATTTTGAGACCATCCATCGGCTCTGATCGAAGATTTGGTGTCTTCGATGCTTTCGCCGCCGGGAGCTCCTTTTCAGCTGCCGGAGAAGTGAAGTTAGGCCAAATGATTTTGAAATGGCCCGAAACTTCTTGTGTACTCCTCTTTTGGCTGTCTTGAAAGATCTTGCAGTTTTTTGTTTGATTCTGACAAGATTTGATTTTGTTGAAGTAGCATTGCCTATTTATGGCAGGTTGCGACTTCATGCAGCTTTTTGGATCTTGAAGAAGCAAAGTGACATTTTTGGTGTCAACAGTCGACACGATGGTGTACCGCAAACATCTTTTTGTCGACATCTAACCGTATGTTCCTTCTTGCTTTGCTCTGCAGTTGGGCTTTCCTCAAGGCGTTGTTGGAGCGCCTTCATGCATGGTGAAGTGCTTTGGAGGTTCGCAGGATGAGAAAAACGCATGGGCTTTCTACAGTGCTGAAAACACTACTGCCATGATTTCCTATCCTGTGTTGTCGACTTTCCGGACTGCCGGCTTCGCGAAGTGGTTTGCGGAGAGCTTCTTGGCATGTCGGGGGTTTTCCAAGAAGGAGCTTTATGTGAAGCTATCGTCTGGAAAAGGCCTTGGAAAGTTGGATGGCATCCGGCGAGAGGAAGTTTGGGCCTTTCTTTCTGGAGAGAAGCACAAGATAGGCTTTCTCGGTGACCAGGGCTTCATTGGTTCTAAAGCTATTCGGAAAGTACCTGGTGAGGCCTTAGAGTAGCTAGAACATGAGGAAACTGAGCTTGATGCTTGGATGCAAGCGGCACAGAGGCGAGCTTCCGTGGAATCTATTGGCAAGAGCAAACCATCCAGTGAGGAGTCAAGTTCTTCTAGGAAGCGAGCTCGCAGAAGCAAGAGGAAGAGGAGTCAGCATCGCTGCAAGGGGAAACATGAAGACACTCCTGATATGGAAGTTCCTCTTACTGTTAATGAGGAGGTGCCAGAAAATGTTGACGAGCCTCTAGAAAAAAGAAGCCGAGAAGAAGAGACTGTGGATGAAGGTATGCTTCTCCCTTTTTCTCTTTCCGTTCCTTTCATGGGATTTTTCCATGTTCTGATTTGCTTTCTGTTCCTGCTTTTCTTTTTCTTTTTTAACAGAAGAAGAAGACTTGGCAATGCCTGAGGTTCCGACCGATGAGGCGGTGACAGATCCTGTGGGGGTACCTGACAGAATCTCCAATTGGTATAACTTCTTTTGCTTTCTTTTTTTTGTGTTTGTGACTTGCTTTGCTCACATTTTTTTTTGTCAGCTGATTTGCCACAGGATTCTGATGACTTTGAACCATCGATGGATGCAAATGTTGATGATGATTCCGATGAGTTCATGGCGGAAGAGAGTATTCCGCCAGTCGTCGAAGAATGTACTTTATAGTAATAACCCTAATAAAGATTTTTTTAACATGATTATATTCATCCTTTTTGTCTTTCTTTGGCAGGTTTTGAAGTGATAAAAGAGAGTTCATCGCTTTCTTCAAAACCAGAACAAGGGATGCCAGAGGTTGATCCGGAGGTAGGGACTCCTATAACCAGTTCTGACACGGCAGATGTGAGAACTCGTGATGAGATTCATTCCCCGGTGGCTCCAATTGGAAAGTGTTCTTTTGTTACTCTTCCAATGGGTCATGATATGAGCAGCCTACCGATTGAGCGGGGTGAATCTTCATCTGGGCCATCTCTTCTATTTACGAAGAAGGTACTGGCACGAGTTTTGAACTCTTGGATCGAGACTCCTTTCTGGACACTTGGATGCCGGATTTGGCATGATCCAGCATGTGCAGGAGATTCTCACTGATGCCGAAGAAGTTGGTTTGGACGTCACAGGTGCCAGAGCGATCGTTGATAGGATCATTGCACTGGGTGACAAGTGGTTTGAGACCATGGCTTTCCCTGATGGTGACTTCTTCAAGGAGATGTTCCAGGATCCTGCTAATAAGGCTCAATCTGACTTGGATGAGACAACACAGAGCAGGAAGCAGTTCGTTCGGGAGAGGAACTTAGAAGAGTTAGCCATCATTGGGCTGAGGAACGACATTACCATCCTTTATAGGGAGGTCGCCGAGGCTAGGCAACGTCTTGAGCATTTGGAGGCACAAGTCACGGCAAGTGGGTTGCTATGACAGAGGCTCGCGACAAGGAGGGTGCTCTGATTCGCCAGGTTACAGATGCCGATCGAGTTCTCAAAAGGAGGACTGAGGAAAACAAACGATGGCGAACTGCCTGGGATAAGCTTCCCGGTGTAAAGGAAGGATTACAGCATTCTTTATCATCTCGTGGCAAGTTCCTGAAGAAGTGTGCCTTGGAAACTCTGACGGCTGAGGCCAAAAGTTTGCTCGAGGAGCTGAAACTTTGGTTGGAGTCCATTTTTGGTCAAGCTCCTGATTTCTTCTTTCTTTTTTTTTTTTGGTACCACATGTATTTTTTGGTTTTTTTTTTTTTTGTAGTGTTTGTGAACACTTTTTTTTTGGTACCACACGTATTTTTTGTTATCAATCCCTAAATGGGATTTGATCAAAAGCTTGTAATTTTGTGAAAATCTTTTGTCAAATGATTGCTTTGGCATGGGAGCCTGATTTTGTTTGTGGCATGAAAGCCGATTTTGGATGAGAGCCAGTTTTTTGTGGCATTGATGGCCTGTTTTTTGTGGCATTGATAGCTGGTTTATGGCATTGATAGCCGATTTTTTCTGGCATTGATAGCCAGTCTGTGGCATTGATAACCGGATTTTTTTTTCGAAAGCCAAGTTTTGGTTTGTGGCATTGATAGCCGATTTTGTTTTGTGGCATTGATAGCCGGTTTGTTAGCATTGATAACCGGTTTGGTGGCATTTATAGCCAGTTTTGGTTTTCAAAAAATGCAAGTATTGACTAAAAGTTGCCTCCCTTCTGAATGGTCTTGCGAGTATGGATGGAATGTCGCATCCTTACTCATTCGGTTGCAAGTATCGATGGAATCTCGCATCCTCGCAGATTTGGGTGCAAGTATCGACTAAGGGTCGCTTCCTCGCTTTTCAAAAATTCAGTTTTGCGGGTACTGACTTAATGTTGTTTCCCCACGATTTTTTTGAAATTTGTGGTTTTCTCAAACCTTTGGTTGTGGATATCAACTACAATGTTGCATCTCCACGATTTCTTGGTTTTTTCGAACCTTTGAAATTTGGATTGTGGATATCAACTGAAATGTTGCATCTCCATGATTTTAGGTTTTGCAAGTATCGACGAAATGTCGCTTCCCTGCGATTTTGGAAGTGTCGAACATGGTTCGCATTCTTCCGATTTGTGCGAGTATCAACTAAGAATCACTTCCCCTCGATTTTTGAAAAACCATTTTTTTTTGTTTAAAGACACGAGGGTCGTAAATTTTGACTTAAAACCATTATGGCGGTAAAAGGCTGGGTGGACTAGGGTGGAAATCCCTGAATCCGGATCTTTGTTTCAAACAATGAATTTTGGGTTCAAGGATTGAAAAGTTTGGTGAAGTTAGGGAGAGGCTTCTAAACTTGGGATTTTTGAACAATGAAACTGTTGACACCAAAAATGTCACTTTGCCTCGTCAAGATCCAAAGAGCTACATGAAGCCGCAACCTGCCATAAATAGGCAATGCTACTTCCAAAAATCAAATCTTGTCAGAATCAAACAAAAACTGCAAGATCCTTCAAGCCAGCCAAAAGAGGAGTACACAAGAAGTTTCGGGCCATTTCAAAATCATTTGGCCTAACTTCGCTTCTCCGGCAGTTGAAAAGGAGCTCCCGGTGGCGAAAGCATCGGAGACACCAAATCTTCGATCAGAGCCGATAGATGGTCTCAAAATACTTCCAAAAGGCTCCACGTCAAGTTCCGAGTCAAACCGACCACGTTTGACCCTACATCAACCCTCGAACAGCTAAATCAGACCTCTCGGCGATGAAGCTCCCCAGGACCATGGTTTCCAAGACAGAGCCTATGGATCATCTTAAAATGACTCCAATAGGTTCCCTGTCAAATTTTAAGTCAATCGGACATCGGTTGACCGCACATCAAGCCGTGACATCTTCATCGCGATGAAAGCAAGTCTACTGGTGATAGGACCCCAAACGGCTTCAAAACTCAAACAAAAGCCTTTGCTTGGTCTTATTTATTACTCAGCAGGCTTCACACCAAATTTCAGGTCATTCCGACATCGTTTGACCCAGTTTCAGCTTCTGACGGAAAATAGGCAGCTCTGCGCGACAAAATCTTCGGCTTTATCAGAAAATTGGAAACTTTGCAAAATAAAATGCAAGGATTCTCATCAGGTTTTCCACAGGGAAATCAGCCCAATAAATGATCAAAAATGTCAAGGAAAAATACAGAATAAAAAAAAGAATAAAAAAACAGCAAAAACAGACTCAAAACGGGACAAAAGGGGAGAAACCCCCCAGGGTCGTCGGGAGGGCCCCAGAAACCCCATTTTCCGCCTTTTTTTCGCGTTTCGAAGCATCTGGCCTCTGGTATTTTCCAAAATTCATACTTTTGAAACACCAAATCCTCTGACAACCGTCAAAAACACGGGTCAATCATCAAGAGTATCAAAATCAACATTAATCGCCAACCGGTCAACCAAAAAAAGTGTGCTTTCTACCCGACCGATCGAGAAATCGACAGGACAGATGGCACCGACCCGCTGTTGGCAACCAACACCTGAAGTTACATGGTCATCCGATGTCGATCTACATAAAGATCCATCGATGATCTTCGCCAGAAGAATCCCAAAAGACGCGGCACGGCCCGCGACTCTTCAACTGCTCGGCGACCACTTAATGCGATTAATTGACTAGCTTTATTACAGTTACTAATCCATTTATTTGGACGGCCCAATCAGAAGCAAGCATCCGGGGGTTACAAGTCAAGAGATTCATGGCATTTAACCCATGAAACTCCTCCCATCATGGCGATTAAAGGAGATTAAATGCCCTCAATCTCCTCCGGCCAATCAGAAGCCACGAAAAAGGAGTTACAAAATAAAGGAATTAAATCCTGTAACTCCTCCCATTATGCGGCTTAATGACAATAAAAGCCCATAAACCCTCCTAAATGCCTACCAAAAAGCCTATAAATAGGAAAGCACTCCAAGAAGAAAGGACAGCACAGACAACACAGACAGCATAGAAAACACACAACAGACTACAGAAAATTCGGAAACTCAGACAGAAAAAGGCATCAGAAATCTAAGAGAGAAAACTCTGCGGAAGTTCTACACCGACCACCGCTACAAGGTGACAAAAGTCCCTTGGGGGGTACCCCCCCCCCCCAAGGTCCTTGCCTTCTCTTTCTGCCTCTAATGGCTTAGACGTGGCTTTTCAGCCCGTCTACTTGGTTTTTTATTGGACATAGGACCTCCTTTTGGTCTTTGTCCTCTAAAAACCTGAGGTTATAGCCAAGCCAAGCGAATCAATAGCATCCTCTGTTCTCATCTGCATGGTTGGTGGCGAAGTCCACATATGGCTTGCGACCGTCAATCTGAACGGGTCCTCCACAATCTCCTGAGAAGTTAGATCCTCCATTTCTTGTTTTTCATTGTAGTTTGTGTTTTTTCAAAAGAGACAAAAATCACAACTCTTGTCTTTCATTATTGATAAGGATTGTAAATCGGCTATAAATGCCAAAATCGGCTATAAACGCCAAAAATCGGTTATAAATGCCAAAATCGGTTATAAATGCCAAAATTAGCTATAAATGCCAAAAAAATTGCCTTTCACGGCAAATCAAGAAAATGTCTCTTTTCTTAAATATATGTGCAATGGAAAACTTGAAAGAAGTTGATATCCTTTTTACTTGCGAAGGTTGATCTCCGGATCACCACTTGCAATTCCAAGTAAAATAAAAAATCTGGCACACCCACACAAAAGAAATATTGATGCACGCCTCTGCCCCCCGGTTACGAAAGGGTCGGACCCAAACGGACTCCCACATCTGCCGACCTCGGTAGAACCGAGCGGAAGCGCTGTCCATCAGAAACGATGAAAGTAAGCATTGTTTGAAGTTTTAGAAATTTTAACATTTGATATGAAAATTCTAAAAGAGTGGATTTGACGAGCGAATACCTGGAATTAGGCTTTGACCGTGTAGGCATCGCCCTTACCCAGTTGGGTAAGTCCTCAAAGGTAGTACCGCTTTAAGAACTTGCCGTTGATGGGCGGCATACATCTGTCACCTTCCATGTTTAGGAGGGGGTATGCGTCGTTGGAGAAGACCTTATCAATGACGTCGGGTCCCTCCGATTTTGGCTCAAACTTGCCTTTGGATTTATGAGTGAAGACTATTGGTCTTTTTACCGCAAGAACCAAGTCACCCTTTTTGTAGCCGTGTTGCCTGACCTTTTTGTCGAAAGATCCTGCCATGCATGCTTGGTAAAGTTCAATGCTTTGTCGAGCTTCGAGCCGTCTCTCATCGAGATTGTCTAACTCATGGAGTCGCAATTTGACATTGCTTTCTTGAGTCATGTCATTTTGCAACGATACCCTCAAGGAAGGAATTTGTACTTCCAAGGGTACGACAGCTTCGCATCTATAGACCAAGGAGAATGGTGTGCTATGGGTTGGTCCTCAAACAGTGGTTCGATAGGCCCACAAAGCTTCAGGCAATTTGTCGCTTCAGTCTCTTTTGTGACTAGAGACCATTTTCTTGAGGATTTTGCAGAGTGTCTTGTTGAAAGCTTCTGCTAATCCATTTGCTGCCGGATTGTATGGAGTGGAAGGATAGCTTTGAATTTCATATTTCTCGCAGAACCTGTAGCATCGATGATCCTTGGAATTGTGCTCCATTATCATGGACGAATCTTTTAGGTATGCCAAAATGACAAACGATGTTGGTGCGCAGGAACTAAAGGACTGATGAGGTCTTCATTTCGTTGAGCGTTAATGCTTCCGACCACTTGGAGAAATAATCCGTAGCGGCGAAGATGAAGCGATGACCTTTGTTTGAAGGGGGAGAAATAGGACCTATGATGTCCATACTCCAGGCTTCGAAAGGCCATGAGATCCTGTAGGATGCAGCCATTCTGGAGGCATGTGAATGTAATCTCCGTGAACTTGGCATTTTTGGCAGTATTTAGCAAATTGCATTGCGTTAGCTACCATGGTAAGCCAGTAATAACCTAACCTTCTTATCTGATCGTAGAGCTTGGGACCAGCTTAATGAGCTCCACAAAGACTAACATGAACTTCTTTAAGTGTTTCTTCAGCTTCTTGTTGTCACAAGCAGCGTAGAAGTACTCCGTTGTAGGATTTCCTGTAGAGGATTTTTGAAGGAATATCCAAATGAAAGTTTGGGGCTGGCCTTTGGATGCTTACCCTTTCTTTTGGATCTTCAGGTAGGATTCCGAACATAGTGTAATCAATGAATGGATCTCTCAAGTCGCCGATTGAAGGTTGAAGGATAGAGATCCGACTTCCAACCACTCGGTGGCATTCAGCAACTGCTTGGTGTGTGTTAAGAGGAGGGAGAATTCTTCTCTCGCACACTGTGATTTGCATGTTTTCCCCTTCCTGGATTGCCATAAATGCGGCAGGTCCAGCCAGGGCATCCGCATGGATGTTTTCACCTCTACGAATGTGGGTGATATGACAGATGTCAAACTTTTGCAGAAGCGATTGTGCCTTGTTGTAGTAAGGCAGTAGATCAGGCTTCCTGACTTCAAATTTCTGATTCATCTGGTTGATGATCAGTTGAGAGTCTCCAAAGACTTCCAGCACGGTGATGCCAGATTCGATGGCGAGTTCCAATCCTAGGATCATAGCTTGGTATTCAGCTGCATTATTTATACATGGTTCCAGTAGCGAGAAAGCATGTGGAATCATTATTTATCGGTGCTAACAAAGAGGATGCCAACTCCCAAGATCAGCTGTCTTTTTTTCATTTGTCCTGATTGCACCGTCAAAGTATATGTCCCAGGAGGGATTTTGTGAGAAAGTCTCCACATTATAGACTGGTTCGTCTAGGGAGATCATCTCTAAGTGGAGAATCTTTAGGCAATGGATGCTCTGCGAGGAAGTCGGCTAGAGCTTGGCCTTTGATTGCTTCTTGCGGTACATACCTAATATCAAATTGTGACAGAAGGATTGACCATTTTGCCAGTCGGGAATTGACAGAACCTGCTTTTGTGACAAGGACCTTCAAGAGGTTAATCCTCGAGACCAGGTAGACTGTGTTAGAAAGCAAGTAGTAAAGTAGCTTTTGTACAGTGAACATCACTGCAATGCATTCCTTTTCGACTGGAGAGTAGTATGCTCTGCACCTACTAGCGTGCGGCTAAGGTAGTATAGAGCAGCTTCTTTTCTTTCATCATTTTCTTGTGCAAGTAGAGCACCCAGAGAGTGATCAAGGGCTCTTGTGTACAAGATGAATGGTTTTCCAGTGGTAGGAGCAGCTAACACTGGAGGTTTGGTCAGGTATGACTTGATATCTTGAAATGCAGCTTCACAGTCAGCATTTCAGACAAAGTTTACACCTTTTTTCATCAACCGGGAGAATAGACGTCATTTCCCCGAAAGATTGGAGATGAACCATCTGATGTAGGCCAACGTCCCTTGAAGCCCTTTGAGTTCTCTCAAGGTTCTTGGAGAGGGCATTTCTAGAATAGCCTTAATTTTTATGGGGTCAAGCTCTATTCCAGCTTTCCGAACTAGGAATCCGAGGAACATACCTGACGAGATGTCGAATAAACACTTCAGAGGATTCATTTGCAGTTTGTGTTTGCGAAGCCGAAGGAAGACTTCTCGAAGATCTTTGAGATTGTCTTCTTTTCTTTTGCTTTTCATGGCGAGGTCATCAACGTAACATTCGATCGTCTTGTGCTGCATATCTTGGAATATTTTCATCATAGCGTTTTGATATGTGGCACTAGCATTTTTCAGACCAAATGGCATGACAGTGTAGCAACACACCCCAAATGGGGTCCGAAAGGATGTGTTTTTTTCATCTTTAGGATGCATCTTTATCTGATTGTAGCTAGAGAAACCATCCATGAATGTCATTCGCTCGAATCCACAGGTATTATCAATTATTACCTCTGGTATGGGGAGCGGAAATTCATCTTTAGGGCATGCGCCATTTAGGTCTCTATAGTCAATACAGACCTTGATTTGCCCGTTTTTCTTTGTCACGGGGACAATGTTGGCCAACCATTCAGGATGTTGTTCCTCACGGATGAAGCCGATGCTTTTGAGTTTTTGAACTTCTTGTTCAATTTTATCCATCACATCTGGACGGAATCTTCTTTGGCCCTGTTTGACAGGCTTGATGTCTTCTTGAAGATTGAGTTTGTGGACTGCTATTTTGGGGTCTAAGCCAGGCATTTCAGCGTAAGACCATGCTAAACAATCAACGAACTCACGAAGAAAGGCGATATACTCGGGTAACTCATCATCCTTTATATTCTTGCTTATGAATACAGGACGTGGGTTATCTGGTGTTCACAAGTCTATCTTTTGAACATGATCTTCCGTTGGAAGGCTCGAAGGTGGTTCCTCCACAATATTTTCAAAGGCTTCCAGCTCAACGAGACCTTCTGAGGTTTCAAGGGCATTTCCAGACCAAGGTTTTATTCCTTTCCATGGGTCTTCTTAATTGGTGATCTTCTCAAGGCTTGCTATGAGATAGTCCCAATCGCCTGTTGAAACTGGGTCGAAGTAGGGCACTTCTTTCGGAGACGATGGTTCTTCTGGGTTAGGAGACCACATGTCTGTGCCATCGGACAATTCCTCTTCATCGTCAGAGAAACCATACCAATTGGATGAGTTTCCTGGATCTTTATCAGGTGACTCAATGAAGTGATATCCCGGGAGATCGATGTCTTCATGGATACGAGATGTTGAGGCTCGGTCGGCAAGTCGACTTTTAAGCTTTTGTGTCAACTGTCTCAGGGAAGTGTCGAGATCATACCCTAACCCGTGTAAAGACTTTTCTACATGGCCATAGAGTCTCTAATCTTCCAGCTGGCTTTTGGTCAAGGTGGGCCCCAATGGCGTGAGAATACCATGGCCTTCTCCCAAACCGGAATACCATGGCCTTCTCCCAAACCGACTGGGTAATGAGCATCATAGCCCATTTTCTTCATAATAGCTTGCGCCACAGCACTATATAGAGATAGTTGAGGCATACCTTCATTTTGGAAATGTTCAAACATAGAGTTTGATGGAGAAGCATCCAATCTATGGAAGAAGATCAGCTTTTCCTTTGCTGAAGTTGCTGGAACAACAAAGGAAGCTAACGTAGAAATTTCTACGTCAGAAGTTGTCTCCATTGGAGTGAGAGCAGGCTGAACTTACTAAGTGTCAGCTTGGCTTGACGATGCGTCGTCTTTTGGCTCTGAATCCGAATCCGTGTCTTGCATAATAGACACAAAAGAGTTAACAAATTTGCCCCCAGATTTTTGATTTGCTTTATTCACTTTAGTTGTGATGACCAAAGGCTTTGAATTCTTGAGGGAGATGACGAAGGGAGTTTGAATGCTCTCTTCGGATTTATCGGATGGTTTATTTTATTCCGGTGATTGTTCAGAAGCCTTGCCCTTATCTTTCTGAAGATTTTCGGGGGTAAAGGATGTTATTTCCTTCTCCTCTTTTTCTTTTTTACCTTCACACTTCTGCGAGTCTGCAAAGTGGACTTCTTTACCTTTGAAAGGTTTCCTGTCTACAAAGACTTGAAGTATCATGCTGTCGTTGCCAACAAACTTGATGCATTGATGTAGAGCTGAAGGGACAACACCATTCTCGTGGATCCAGGGTGTCTGAGAAGGATGTTGTAGCATGAAGGGGTTTTTATTGCATATAAAGTGACCTTAGAGATAAGATCAATGATTTGCAACTTAAACCTGATTTTGCCGATAGGCCTTTGAGTACTCCAATCGTATCCAAAGATAGGTATAGATATGTGGCTCAGCTTCCTGGGTGGGATGCCTAACTCTTTGAGAGCCGAAGTGGAGATGAAGTTGAGTGCGGAACCATGGGTCGATCTGAACTCTGCTTATAGGCATTTCCTTGATGTACCCTGTGAAGTACAGGGGTCGATTGTGCCTTGTTTCGCCAAGTAGGAGGTCTTCCTTAGTGAAGGCGATGGTTGCACTTGCTGCTTTTTGAACCGAGAGGCATTCGATGCATGATCCCTCATTTTCTTCTTTTCTCCCTTTGAGGAAGTTTCTGAGTTTTTGATCCGGTAGTCCATTTCAATTTGGAGGACTTGCGGGGCATGTTTGTCGACATCCTCATTCATCTTTTGTAATTCTGAAATGAGATTATTACGAGTGAGCGGAGACATTCGCAATAAGTCTAGGATGTGCAGACGTGTAGGTATGTGCTTGAAATGTTCAATCAAGTCATACTTGAAAGCTACCTTGGGCCCTGCATGTTCATCATTGTTGCCACTAGGGGCGCTTGCAACATCTTTTCCGAAGGATTTACATTACTAAAGGAAGATTGGTTGTAATTTTTGTGGTAGTCCCGGCTAGAGCGGGTGCCTCTACCAACTTTGAGAGCTTCTTGAGAAGGGTCTTCGTTTAGAAGATTGTCTTCAGGATCAAGAGGCTGTCGTTTTTCATTCACTGAGGATGTATCTGACAGCAGAGTTACCATCCTCAGTAATTGTGTTACATGGAGCATTTTTCGAGAACAAGACCTGAATAGCATCCAGCAACTTTTCTTCTCTGTTGACCAATTCGTTGTTCCAAGCATCAATAGCCGGGGTTTCTTCATGATGATCAGTCGGGAAGAGTGTGAGTCCTGAAGTCACAGTCTCAGGAGAAGAAGCATGAGAGGGTGTTGTCTCAGTGAAAGTCACGCGAAACAGGGTAGCTCCAGAGGATACATTGCTAGGTGTCGTCGGAGTATAAGTGATCTCATCAGACAATGCTTCGGAAGAGCTATAATCCCGAATTATCACATTATAGGAAGCTCTGACGGGAGACATTGCCTGTTCGGAGTCAGACTCATCCTCGGATGTAAAGGATCGTTTATCCTGTAATTTTCTCCATTTTCAGGAGTTAAGGGAGGAGGTACCTGACGGTCTTCAAGGACTTCCGGCTCTCGATTGCGGGGAAGCTTGTTGACGCAGTCTTGCTCTTGTTCTAGAGCGAGATACTGCAAGATCCTTGCATATTCTTCAAGATCGGGGATGGGAGCCAAATCTTCTTCTTTGTCTGCTCTTTGTGGTTCAACACGGTTGATTCTCACTGGAGCAACAACGGGTGCTGGTTCAACAGCATTTTTTTATACAGCCTCTTGGTCTTCTTCATCATCAGACCAGGATCCTTGTGGTTGTAAGGGGTTATACCAGATTTTCTGGCATAAGGTGAGTTTCAGTAACCCATTCTTCATCGGAAAGATATTCTCTTATTTCAAAGAATTCCTCCCACTCATCGGTGTAGTTGGACTCGAATCCATCATCGGTGTCGCTGGACTCGTATCGATCAATGGAGAATCCAACTACCGAATTGCAAGAGTATGATGCCCCATGCGAAGCTTCTTTGAATTAAGGTGGCATGAAATTAATGAGAGTGAATTTTCTTACCCCTTTGAAGTCTCTGGAAGGGACGTTTTTGTTGCCCACAGTGAAGCGGTAGAGGAGGCCTCTCCCTTTTCATAGACTTCTTATTTTGCCTGGGTCTTCTCTTGCCGTTTGAGCTCGAGGAGATGTTTCCTAGCCAGCCTTCGCTGTAGAGCTGTCCGCTTTATTTTCACGACCTCCCAGTTTTCATCTTCCAGGAGATTGGGATGTACCAATATGGGTTGTCCGTCTGATGTCAGGTAAGGAGCCGATTTTTCAGATGCTTGGATTGTGTTTATCACCTTGAAGGAAGCAGTGATTTTCTTCTTCGGTGATTTTGATGTTTGTCCACATGACACCATGTTGACGGAGGCAGACCCATAGTTTTTGTCAAAGGTGATGACTCCATTTTTCCACATATCGTTTATCTTCTCTCTCACAACGAAGCATTGATTGAGAGGATGCGAGATCATCTAATGATATGGACAGTACCAAGGATCGTTGGTTTTGCCAACATCTCCCGGTCCTTTTTGGTTCAGGCAAGGTGAGCTTACCGTTTGCCATGAGGGCCCCGAAGATTTCATCAACATCTTCATCAAATGGGTATTTCTTTTCTACTCGCTCTTAGAAGGCATCTGAGAGTTCAGGTCTTTTACCTGCAGCTTTGTTTTCAGCTTTTTTTGGTGGCTGAGGAGCTGACTTGGTTTGCACATTGAGGACCTCCCTTTTCTTTGGTTTAGAGGTTGCAATGGTGGTTGGCTCTTTTCTTGATGATTTCTGACTGTTGAGGTCTTTAATCACCATTTCAATCTCCATGGAAGCTTCTAGGAGTTCTCCCAGGTTCTTTGATTTGTTGCCGATGATCATGGAGCGGATTCTAGCTCTCCTGTTGTTTCGGTAGATGTCGACTAGTGACGCTTGCGGTAGTACATTAAAGCATTTGTACGCTATCGCTTTCCACTTGTGAATGAAGTCGTATGTTGACTTATTCTCCCCCAGTTTCAGGCTGCAAAGCTAAGCAATAGTAGCAAAATGATCCTCACATTTGAAGTGAGTCAGGAAGCGTGTCTCTAGCCTGGCCCAATTTTGGATGGACTCCTCCAGAAGAGTGGAATACCAATCAAAGGCCGTACCTTTTAGAGTACTTGCAAAGAGGCGACTCTTGAGTGCATCTTGATCCGCGATAGCTCCCGTCAGGATTTTGAAATTGATGACGTGTTGTCTGGCTGATCTTTTCCCCGTATATGTTTGGAGAGTATGATGCTTGAATTTTGTAGGGAACGGGACCGAGTCCATCCATAAGGGATATGGTGGCTTGATCCCATGCTCCTTGAGTATATCCTCTTCTTTTACTTTGGCAAGGATACTGTCTACGTCCTTTTTGGTGAGGGCGCGTGACTCATTTTCTTCTCCATTTACCTCATCATCTTGAAGATTCGGAGGAGGTTCATTGTTCGCCTGATTTTGGAAGGCGATGAGAAGGTTTTCCATCAGAGTTTTAATCCTCTGCTGGCCTTGTTCCAACTGCGGGATGCATGTGAGCGCATCATCTTGAGGTGAATTGTGAGGTGGTGGCTCAGAATTTGTAGCCAGGACGTTCATCCCTCGGGATTCGAACGAAGAAATCATCCTGGTGACTGAGCCGGGGTTCATTCTTTTTGATGAAGAGCTTGAGGAATGATCACTCTATCGTCTTTTGCTTGATGGAGCAGGGGATTCTTCTGAATGTCTTCTTGTCCTAGAGACGCTGCGGGTCACCGGATGTCGGACATGGATTTTGCTTCTGACTTTTGGCATCTTCTGGTTTTTCCAACCATATGGACAGCAGCAATTTGGTCGGGTCTTTCTTTTTCAACCCAGTTGTGGGAGACTTTAACTGTGGGAGGCTGGGTCCTTTTCTTCTCTAGTCTCTTTTGTCGATACGACGTGCGACGGCATATACGACGAGCAATTTGTGCTTCGGTCAGCTCTGGCTGGGCTTTGACAATGAAGGATGTGCTCCCTCTAGTGCAGCAGCCAACCCTGTCTTCTTTGTAGCTAGGCAAGGACGGGATGCGAACCCGGTCCTTCCCCTGTTGTAGTGAAGCTTTGAATTTTTTGAGTTCGGCCCCTGTAGGGATGAAGGGTTGAACTGTAGGATTGTAGGCCTTAGCAAGTGCTTGTAGAGGCCTAGTGATGCATGACTTGATTTTGGGCTTGTAAGAACAAGCCGGCTCATGCTGGGT
Source organism: Litsea cubeba (assembly GCA_012931725.1). Lineage (NCBI taxonomy): Eukaryota > Viridiplantae > Streptophyta > Magnoliopsida > Laurales > Lauraceae > Litsea > Litsea cubeba. The sequence goes on along the minus strand of CM022953.1, from coordinate 39,054,067 downwards.
TGACATGGTTGTCAAGTCAGAGTCGGGTCTCTCCTCTTTCATGTAAGCAAGAGGGTACAATTGGTTCTCTTTGAGTGGGGCCAAGTATGCTGGCTTGGTAGATGTTTGGGACCTTCTTTGTTTTGGTGAAGGTCTTGGGGACCAAGTCTTGGGATAGACCTTGTTGTTTGTGGGTCGAGGATTCGTGGGGATGCAGCGGGCTTCTAACTTCTTGGTGTTCGCCTTTGGTGTCACGGTAGTGACATGTTGAGAGGCGACCTTCTGCTTCTTGGAAGGAGCAGTTTGTTTTCTAGAAGTGGGAATGGTCTCAGCGTCCCAAAAACGATAGTCCAGGGAGCCAAGGTCGACCCGGAGTTCAAAGAGTAACCAAGGGATTTGACGCTTCGGCAGCTGGCAGGGCGCTTGTAAGTGCGCGTGGTTTGCTTCTGTTGAAGCATGAGTTGGTGCTTGTTCTCATCAAAAGTAATGGTCAAGAAAGCTGCCATTGTTAGTTTTGAAAATTTCTGAAATAAGACCACATCCATTACTAATCACAAGAATATAATAATCATAAATGGAAAATTCTATGATTTTGTCTTTTCAAATTGCTCGAGGGACATGACCCTAGCGACATGAAGAAGGCAAAAGGGCCATAGATGGTACAATTGCTCTGATTGCAAGTATGATGAGCCCAGAATGAGCATCCCATTGACTGCTAGAAGCAATTGTAAACCTAAATTCGACTTATCGAGAAGCAGAGCTTGTTTGAGGTAAGAAGAATATAAGGTTGGAGTTACAAATGTGCCAGTCGCAAATAAGTAGACCCTGAAAGGGCGTACCAGTACCACAAATGTTTGGAAACCGCATCCATGAGATGAGATTCTCTGTTTTGAAAGGTCGAGTTTGGATTCATCAATGGGAGCAGAAGGTATTACGATCCAAATATGTGCTCAACGATTTCTGCGAGCGGTGTACCTAGAAAGGAAGGATCCATAATTTCTCAGATCTGAACCCAAAAATGACAAGATTTTTTTTTTTTAAGACCAAGATCCGATTCATCAAAGAGAGCAAAAGGCATTCATATCTAAACACGGGCTCAACGATTTCCGCGAGCACCAATAACTAGAAGGGAAAAGACAAACATTTCTCAGATCTAAACCCAAAAATTATGAAATTTATTTTTGAAGTTTTTTTTTTTTATAAAATATAAATTTTTTTAAGATTTTTTTTGAATTTTTTTTATATTTTTTTTGAAAAATTTTTTTTTATTTTTTATTTTTAGTTTTTTTAAAAAATATTTATTTTTTTATTTTTTATTTTTTTTATTTTAAAGATTTTTTATTTAAAAGACGAGAGAGTACACATAGGCATTCTAACCCGGTCTTATGAAATTTCGATTGATAGATTTGCCCCAGGTAAGGGTATGATTACTTAATGAACCCGTTTGGAGGATTCTTGCCTAGAACAGTTAAGTTGTCTCCACACTCGATCTAGACAAGGCTTTTCCTGAATCAACCGTGATCAAAGAACAAAATTGGTTTAACCTTAGTGGTCTATGTCTTTTTTTTAGATCCTAAATAGACTCATCGAAGAGAAACGATGGCTCAAATCCCAACTCGAACAGGCTCAGCATTTCTGCAAGCACGTGAACGATAGGAGAGGATCAAAAGTTTCTCAATTTTGAATCCAAACTGAGAAATCTGATTTTTTTTTTCGAAGATTTTTTTTTTAGATCTCTAATGAACTCATCGAACAGAAACGATGGCCCAAATCCCAACTCGAACAGGCTCAACATTTCTGCAAGCACGATGAACGATAGGAAATGATCAAAGTTTCTCAATTTTGAATCCAAACAAAGAAATCTATTTTTTTTTAGATCTCTAATGAACTCATCGAAGAAAAACGATGTCCCAAATCCCAACTCGAACAGGCTCAACATTTCTACAAGCACGACGAACGACAGGAGAGGATCAAAGTTTCTCAATTTTGAATTCAAACTGAGAAATCTGCCTTTTTTTTTTAAAAGAGAAAGAGTGGAAATAAACTATGAATTAGAAATTTCCAAAAAATCTCATCTCATTTTTAGATGCGAAATCCAACATAGGCCACCAACTAGAAAGTAGCCAAGGAATCCGGGAAATAAGTATAAGCATAGAGCAAAAGGTATGATATGCAAATATTTCATTTCCAAGCATCGTGTTCTCAAATGAACGAGTCCCACCGGGTGGTGCCAGCTTGTGAACCGAGCTATCTACTCACTGCTGTACTGAGGTCAGCGGATGTGGGAGCCCGTGGGGTAGACCCTTTAATAACCAGTGGCGAAGCGGGTATCAGCAATTTTTTTTTTTGTGTGTGTGGGTGTTCCAGATTCTCTATTTTACTTGGAATTGTAAGTGGAGATCCGGAGATCGACCTTCGCAAGTAAAAAAGGAAATCAACTTCTTTCAAGTTTTTCATTGCACATATATTTAAGAAAAGAGACATTTTCTTGATTTCCCGTGGAAGGTGATTTTTTGACATTTATAGCCGATTTTGGCGTTTATAACCGATTTACAATTCTTATCAATAATGAAAGACAAGAATTGTGATTTTTGTCTCTTTTAGAAAAATATAAAATACAATGAAAAGCAAGAAAAGGAGGATCTAACTTGTCAGGAGATTGTGGGGACTCGTTCAGATTGACGGTAGCAAGCCATGTGTGGACTTCACCATCATCCATGCAGATGAGAACAGATGATGCTCTTGATTACTTGGCTTGGCTATAACCTCAGATTTTTAGAGGACAAAGACCAAGAAGAGGTCCTATGTCCAATAAAAAACTAAGTAGACGTGCTGGAAAGCCACGTCTAAGCCATTGGAGGCAGAAGGAGAAGGCAAGGACCTTGGGAGGTACCCCCCAAGGGACTTTTGTCACCTATTAGTGGTGGCCGGTGCAGAACTTTCGCAGAATTTTATTTCTTCTTTCTCTTGGATTTTTTGTGTTTTTTTTTATCTAGGATCCGTCCTTTCTTCTTGGAATGCTCTCCTATTTATAGGCTTTTGGTAGCCATTTAGGATGGTTTATGGGCTTTAATTGTCATTATGCCGCATAATGGGAGGAGTTACAAGGTTTAATTCTTTTATTTTGCAACTCCTGGACCTTGGCTTCTGATTGGCCGGTGGAGATTAAGGGCATTTAATCGCCTTTAATCGCCATGATGGGAGGAATTTCAGGGTTTAAATGCCATGAATCTCTTTGACTTGTAACTCCCATTTGCTTGCTTCTGATTGGGCTATCCAAAGAAATAAATTAATAACTGCAATAAAGCTAGCCAATTAATTGCATTAAGTGGTCGCCGAGCAGTTGAAGAGTCGCGGGCCGTGCCACGTCTTTTGGAGTTCTTTTGGCGATGATCATCGATGGATCTACATGCTGATCAACATCAGATGCCAATAGAACTTCAGACATTGATAGCTGTCAGCGGGCCGGTGGCTCCTGTCTTGTCGATTTCTCGATCGATCGGCTAGAAAGTGCATTTTTTGATCGACCAGTTCGCGATCAATGTTGATTTTGATACTCTTGAAGACGGACCTGTGATTTTGATGGATTTTGATGGTTTTGGTGCCTCAAAAGTATGAATTTCGGAAAATCACAGGAGTTAGAAACTTCGAAACGTGAAAAACTACGGAAAATGGGGCTTTCTAGGGCGAATCCGGCGACCCTGGGGGAATTTTTCCCCTTTGATTCCTGTTTTGTGACCATTTCAATGTTTTTGATAATTCTTTTTTCTTCTACATTTTTCTTGACATTTTTGCACATTTATTGGCTTGATTTCCTTGTAGAAAAGTTGACGAGAATCCTTGCATTTTAGGGTGCAAAGTTTCTAATTTTTTGGGAAAGCCAAAGACTTTGTAGTGTAGAGCTATCGATTTTCCGTCAGAAGCTGAAATTGGGGATGTTGGAATGACCTGAAATTTGAGGCTAAGCCTCATGAGCAATAAATAAGACCGACCATAGGCTATTCTTTGAGTTTTTAAGCCAAATGGGGTCCTGTCGCCAGTAGATTTGATTTTTTCATGAGGAAGATGTCGCGCCTTGATGTGCGGTCAACCGATGTCCAATTGATTTGAAATTTGACAGGGAACCTATTGGAGTCATTTTGAGATGATCCATAGGCTCTGTCTTGGAAACCATGGTCTCGGGGAGCTTCGCCGCCGAGAGGCCTGATTTGGCTTCCGAGAGTCAAAGTCTGGTCAGATGTTGCTGAAATGACTTAAAAATTGACGTGTAGCCCTTTATAAGCATCTTGAAGCCGTTCATGTGCTCTTTTTGATGAGTAATGGCCTCGGTGGTTCTCATCGCCGAGAGGCTTGATTTAGCTGTTCGATGATTCATAGAGGGTCAAACGTTGTCGGCTTGACTCGGAACTTGACATGGAGCCTTTTGGATGTATTTTGAGACTACCCATAAGCTCTGATCGAAGATTTGGTGTCTCCGATGCTGTCGCCGCCGAGAGCTCCTGTTCAGCTATCGGAGAAGCGAAGTTTGGCCAAATGATTTTGAAATGGCCCGAAACTTCTTGTGTACTTCTCTTTTGGCTGTCTTGAAGGATCTTGCAATTTTTGTTTGATTCTGACAAGATTTGATTTTTTGAGAAGTAGCATCGCCCATTTGTGGTAGGCCGCGACTTCATGTAGCTTTCTTGAGGTTGAAGAGGCAAAGTGACATTTTTTGTGTCAACAGTCATGACCCTGGGCTTATAAGTCAAACCCCGTCTTAACTCAATATAATGCACTTTAAGTCCATGAGGCCTCAGATCCCATAAGAACTCCAAATTTAAGCGTGCTCGGGCTGGACCAATTGGGAATTCCTTGCTCGGGCAAGTGGGCCAAATCAGATAATAATATGCTGAGTTGGACGTGGCTGTGAGAATTGGTGTCAAATACGAGGACGGCTCTATTTTCGGTAAGGAGAGCGTGAGATCTCACCTGTCTGGGCTTGCACATCTTGCTTGCTAGATTGCTAGTCTCCTAAGGGGCTTGGACTACGCTAAGTCCTATATCGAAAATATCCAAGTCCCGACCCTGTGCTTATAAGTCAAACCCGATCTAAACTCAATGTGACGCATTGTAAAGCCTACAGCCCAAGATCCCTTAAGAAGTTTTGAAGCTAAGCGTGCTCGGGTAAAAGCAGTATAATGATGGGTGACAGCTTAGGAAGTCCTCGTGCATGCAAATGGGCCAAAACTGACAATATCATGTTGTGTCAGGCGGGACTGTGACACTACAACGACAACCAGACCTAGCCGTTCACCGGTTTAGGCGAGTGGGTGGCGAACTTCTTCTCTTATCTTTCTTTCAAATCTCAGCAACTGAAAGTCCAACATTGAATCCTAGAGGGGGGTGAATAGGATAACTTCTAAAAACCTAGACCATTTTTAAACATTTTAGTTTTTAGTTGACTTATGCTTCTATGATGGTAAATTAGCTTGAGAAGAGAAAGAGTCTCTAAGTTATGCATTCATAATAAAAAGACAACTACAATCTCTATTCAATCTCACAACCAAACATAAAATCAACAATCATAAAAAGAGAGCTAAACATCAATCACCATAACACAAACAATTATAGTGGTTCGGCCAAATTGCCTACATCCACTCCCGGTAACCCTACCGAATTCCACTAATCAATTTAAGGTTTAGGATCACCTCAAACCTTACAATCTCATCACTATGCTTTTCAAGGATAAGCATAAACCTTTACATCACAACAAGTGCTTTTCGAGGCTAAACACCAACCTTTACAACATAGATTTTTCTCTTGAGTAAAATGCCTATTTATGCATGGATGAGAGAACAAATTAAACACAATGTATTGCCTCTAGATAGGCTGAATAGAAAATGAAGACTCAACTACTAGGAGCATGCTTATGAATGATAAAGTTTATGACTAATGCATGAACTAGAAAGCACTCTTTCTCTTTTAAAAAGATGAAACTCCAAATAATGTGTCACGTCCCCCGAACCCGATTAAAGAAATAACCGGATCCGGAGAGTGAATTTTAGGACTAATTAAAAATTTTATCCTTTGGGCCCACGGATCGTAGTCCGCGGTGAGGATTTAATATTTCAAACCTCCTTTAATACAATAAACATGAGTTCGTAGAACTCTAGGCATATGGAATCTCAAGCAATGATTAATAATCTTTCATTAATTTAAAGTTTGCAAGAAAAGTAAACAAACTAGAAGTTAAGCTATTTATTACATTGGCCATCCCAGAAATAAGGAAAATAAAGAACAAGTCAATGAAAGTAAAAGTCCAACGAGAGGAATAAATGAATAAAGATTAATCTAATGAATCCCAGTGTATCTCTCTCGTGCCAGGACATGATGACGCTACTCTACGTCATCGGCACGCCACTCTCGTACCTCCTCTACTGGTTGGAGATCCTCTGGGATCTCCTCACCTGCCTGCTCCTCATTGTAGTATTCACCTGATGTGTCTGCACACCAAGGAACAAAGTCAACAACATGTTGAGCAATAGATATACAAAGCATAATAAACACACATGCATCAAGTGTAGAATAATGACAGGTAAGATCATATGAATACAAGAATGCAAGACTAGGCATAAAACGAGATTGATAAACAACAGGAACAATAAAAGGAATCCTAACAATCATCTAACAATAACCACTATCCATGCAATGCAAAACAAGAACAAGCAAGAGGGAGACTTCGAGGATGTCCAAAGCCACCTCCCGGGGAACCAGTAACAATCCCCTTGGACTACTGATACCATAGTTCAGCTCCAGTGGGATCCTAGCTCCCTGTCCTGGGAATAGCAGCACGGTCCTAGCCCGCTCCCAGCTATTCAACGCCAAGGACGCTATCCTACGCCGACTGCCCACCCCGATCACCGGAGTAACCGATTCGTCATTAAATCCCAAACTGCAGATGGCCATGATATGCAAATAATAACAGAGTGGTTCTGACACAAGGACTACAAGACAAGCAAGTCTGGCTAGTTCCAAGTACAAGACCAGATCATATGGATTATCTTATTCGAGATATCACAAGACAAGCAACACGAGATAATCCCTTCCATCACTAGTCAGTCATGTTTATCAAAACAAGACACGGTTTCCTAAGGTACACTCTAAGTCAGGTCCAAGTCCTAAATTCTATAAGAATTTATATTTCATAATTGATTACGTGTTTTATGTCAAGAGAGTGTACAAGGAGAATTATCAACGGATACAAGTCACAAGTCAAGGAAGAATTACAATCCAATCCTAGGCAAGTGGTGTCATCCCTGTATCCTACGTGTTCTAACGGAGTACATATGGAAATTTGGATTAGTGGTGCTTTCAGAAATCCCTTGGTGTACAATCATGTTGAGCATCATTCAATTCAACTCCATATGCATTCGTTTACACTACGTATAATACACGAATACCTAGACAACCCATCGAATTCACACCAAGCCACGTGATTCGATTTCAAACCCATTTATGGTCATGTGATAGTAAATTAAAGGTTTCCAGCATCTAAGTCCCAATCCTAGGTTTCAATTTTAGTCCGGAAAAGACAAGGCAAAATGGCCAATTTCGGCTGACCCTCATGATAGTGTCGGTTGACCGACGTGATGGTCTCAGTTAACCGACACGAACCGAGAGCCAACTGATGGAACAGAAACCAATTTCTGCTCACTGGTTTTGGAACCGACACGAGCCTCGGTTGACCGAATTAGTCGGCTGACCGGCGTTCGAACCGATAGCTAACCGACTGTACAAAATCGATGTAAAACATACTCTCGGGTTTTCTGACTGAGATGGTGATCGGCTGACCGATACCATGCTGTCGGTTGACCGACACTGAACCGACAAGTGAACCGACACTACGGAACTCGTACGGGTTCAGGCCATTTCTGAACTATTTCTTCCCCAATCATTCTCCTCCATTTCTAAGCATTTCCAGAGGCTATAACCTGCATAAAATAGAGCCTCATTGCTCTCTCTCCATCATCCATTCCATTCATTCCATAACATCCATTCCATTTCATTAAATCCAATTAAACAAGTTCTATCAACCTAATATCATCATTTATCCAAACCTAATTTAACATAATGATTTCAAATTAATAATCAGAAAGGCTTGGAATTAACTGGAAATCTATCAGAATCATAATCAGATCAATGAGAACAATACAAGCATATATATTATAAAATGCATATCTACTTGCCTCAACCAAAAAAGAAGATAAGAGTTTGGTGAAATTTAAGAAGAAGCTTATCTACCGCAAGATTCACGATCTAACCCGATAAATCGAAATCTAGGAAACCAGGAAGAAGATAGGAAGGAAAAGAATTAAGATCAAACCTAAATCTAACCAAAGAGAATACGAATGAAAAGATGAAAGTATAAGGATGCTTACCAAATTGGTACCGGAAACAAGAGGGAATCGCAAGGATGAAAATGATCGGTTCAGATCTTCGAACGGGATCTTCTAGGGCAGAGTTCTGGTTTGAGAAAGGAAGAAGAAAAAGATGGGAGGCTGCAGTTACTTTTGTTGTAGAGAACGAAATGAAAACTAGGGTTATCTTCGTTTAAGAAGACGATAGATGACTGAATCGTCCTTTAAGTGGGTCCAGTGACAGAATGGACCACTTGAAAGGTTTCTGATCGCCGAATCGCGATGAATTAAGAGAAAAAAGCCATCACAACGACGAAACCTTTCCAACGAACTCAAAAATCACGGCGCTTGGAATATTTTGGAAAAACACTCAATTGTCCCTAAATTGCAAACTACCCCCCTGCTATGATCAAACGAACTCGGAATCGAACGAAACTACACAGATACTATTCTAATGCTAAAAGAAACTCGCTCATGATCTAAACCCACTTAAATATCTAAATAAAATTAAATAAAATAATAACAAATTAAACGGGTCAACGGGCCGGGTTTTGGGCCCAACTGACCCAGTAAGGTTACAGACCTTATATGATGCAAAGATGATAATCATATGTATGAGAATGAGTTGAATGACAAACACATGTGTTTCAAAAGATCAAACTTGAAAAGAGAGAGTATAATCTTAAGATTGACAAATTAGATTTGAAGCCAAAAGTTCAAAAACACATGTGAATGAAAAAGTCATATGTTGATTTCATAAAGCTGAAAGTTTTCAGAGATCAAAGTATGTTATGAAACACAAAAACATTTTAACAAGAGAGCTAACAATTTGATCATGCTTAAAGGAAAAACAAAGATGAAGAAACTAAGCATGAAATTGAAATTGAGATTTAGAAAGCACACCCATTTTATAGATCAAAGATTGAAAAGGTGGAATTGCTCCATAATCCCTTTAGAAAAGTTCTTGAAAAGTTCCTCTCCTTTGGCCTCAAAAGTTCTCAAAAAATCAGCAACTTTACCCAAGGAGAATGTCACCTTTTATAGAAAAAGTGCTTCCAACGAATAGCTCTCGGTCAGCCGACAACTACGTGTCGGTCAACCGACAACCCAACGGTCACAAGCCAACGGCTATATTTTTGAAAAAATTGCTGACTAAGAAACACTTGGCGGTTTGACCGACATCATCGGTTGACCGACACAGAACCGCCACCTGAACCGACAGAGCAAAAATGCCTGAAAATGAAGCTCTCTGTTATTGGAACCGACGAGGTCTCGGTCTGAAGAATTATGCCCTGTCGGTTGACCGACATGTGCCGACGATCTGACCGACAGAAAAGATCTGAAAGTTGAAGCTCTCTGGAAATGGAACCGACAAAGCCATCGATTGGTCTCGATTCCTATGTCGGCTGACCGACAAGGACCGACAGTCTGACCGACAAGCATACAATCAGAAATCCGAAGTTCTGAAGGATTTTCAAATTAAAACAAAGTTTATAGTAGCAAAATATGCATGAGGATCCTAAGATAAAGAGAGCATGAATGAGAGAGAGGTCAAGCCATGACAATGAATGCAACCAATCAAATTGCAACAAAATAAAAACTCTAACAATGTCCCCTTTTGCAATTTGATGGCAACTCTAGAGGCTTGACACTCTCTCATACTCCATGAACTATAACACCAACTTCTTTGGACATTTAAGGAGCTTTGGATATTTTGGAGCTTTGGATTTTCCTTGCGAGAGCAACTAGGCAAAGCTTCTCCCCCTCAACTTGATAGACCTTGATCCTTCTCTCCCTCAATTTGAGACCACTTAATATCATTCTCTCCCCCTTTGACATCTAATTACAAAGGATCCTGCCCAACTACAGGAAGACACAAACCTTGTCAGTGGCACCTGTTTATAAGAGATATGATAAAAATGAAATGCAATAACAGGTGATTAGCCAACACAAGTTCAGATTTCAGGGCAAGGGCCAATTCCCAATTGATGTCTTACTTTGATAAACCTTTCATTTCCAAGGGGTTTAGTAAATAGGTCAGCCAATTGAGAATAAGTTGGAACAAAAAGTAACTCAATAGAGCCTAAATCAGCATGATCACGCAAAAAGTGATAGCGAATGTCAATGTGTTTAGTGCGAGAATGCTTAACAGGATTTTTTGAAATGCTAATTGCACTTGAGTTATCACACATGATAGGCATACAATGTTGTGGAACATTATAATCTAACAAGGTTTGTTTTATCCACAACAATTGAGCACAACAGCTACCTGTAGCTATATACTCAGCTTCTGCAGTAGACAGAGATACTGAATTTTGCTTTTTGCTATGCCAAGCTACTAAGCAATTTCCTATGAAGTAGCAACATCCACTAGTGCTTTTCCCATCATCTATTGATCGTGCCCAATCAGCATCACTGTATCCCATTAATTGTAAAGATGAGTCACAAAGATACCAGATACCATAATGAGATGTCCCATTGATATATTTAAAGATACGTTTAACAGATTTAAGATGGGACTCATGAGGATCCGATTGATATCTAGCATATATTCCAACACTAAAAGACAGATCAGGTCTACTAGCAGTAAGATAGAGAAGACTTCCTATCATACTACGATAGAGTTTTTGGTCTACTTTGGTACCTTTTAGGTTACTAGAAAGTTTTGAAGTAGATCCCATGGGGTTGCTACTAGGCTTAGAGGTTTCTAGACCAAACTTCTTAATGATTTCCAAAGCAAATTTGGACTGACTAAGAAAAATTCCTTTCTCGGTTTGGTTAACTTGAAGACCTAGGAAGAATTGCAGGGGACCGACTAGACTCATCTCAAAAGTGGAACTCATTAATTCTGAAAATCCTTGAGCCAATTTTTCTGAAGTAGATCCAAACACTATATCATCAACATAGATTTGAGCTACAAGAATGTCTTGATCAATTTTCTTGATAAACAGAGTCTTATCAACTTTCCCACAGTCAAAATCATTTTCAACCAGATGATTTGTAAGCTTTTCATACCAAGCCCTAGGTGCTTGTTTTAATCCATAAAGAGCTCTCTTGAGTTTGTAGACATACTCAGGATGATGAGGGTCTTCAAAGCCTTCTAGTTGAGTAACATAAACATCTTCTTCAATTTCTCCATTCAAGAAGGCACTTTTGACATCCATCTGAAATAGTTTAATTCTCATGCTACTCGCATAACTCAATAGGATTCTTATGGACTCCAAACGGGCTACAAGAGCAAAAGTTTCTTCAAAATCAATTCCTTCTATTTGAGCATATCCTTTTGCTACTAGTTTTGCCTTGTTTCTCACAACATTTCCAGATTCATCTGACTTGTTCTTGTAAATCCACTTAGTGCCAATGGGATTTTTCTCTATAGGTAATGGAATAAGATCCCAAACATCATTTTTCTTAAATTGATTTAATTCTTCTTGCATAGCTTCCATCCATTCAGATTTTGATTCAGCCTCAGAAAAACTCTTGGGCTCGATTTGAGAGACAAAGGAATAATGTGCACATAGATTATGAACTTGTTTCCGAGTCATGACCCCACTACTGATATCTCCAATAATATTATCCAATGTATGATTCTTCATAATTTTGGTTGGTACAGTAGCTTTGGAAGGAATGATATCACTCTTATCTTTAGGACTTGGTTGATCAATATCAATTTCAACTTCATCATCATCTTGAAGAATTCTTCCAATTTGATTTATATCATCGATGACAACATGAGCTGACTCCATTATAGTCATGGTTCTTAGATTAAATACTCTGTATGCTTTGCTCCTTTCAGAATAGCCTAGGAAAATTCCTTCATCAAATTTAGGCTCAAATTTCTCCAACTGCTCCCTATCTCTTAGAATATAACATTTGCTTCCAAACACTTTCAAATACCCCAAATTAGGTTTTCTTTCAAAATAAAGTTCATAGGGGGTCTTGTTGGTATTCTTAGTGAGATAGACTCTATTTATAAGATAGCAAGCAGTATTCACAGCTTCAGCCCATAAATTACGAGGAAGTTTCTTTTCATTGAGCATGGTCCTAGCCATTTCTTGAATTACTCTATTTCTTCTTTCTGCTACTCCATTTTGTTGAGGAGTTTTAGGAGCTGAAAATTGATGATTAATCCCATGATTCTCACAAAATTTGGCAAATTTTTCATTTTCAAATTCTCCTCCATGATCACTTCTGATCTTCTGAATTTTACAATCTTTTTCAACTTGTATCTTGTTGCAAATTCTTATGATATTGTCTACAGCATCTGAATTAGCATGAAGAAAAGCAACCCATCCAAAACGAGAATAATCGTCTACCATAACCAGAATAAATTTCTTTCCTCCAACATTTTGCACTGGTGCAGGTCCAATCAAGTCCATGTGGATTAATTCAAGAGGACGAGAAGATGATATATTCTTTAAACCTTTGAAGCTCTTCTTGATTTGTTTACCCAGTTGGCAAGCCTTACCGATTTCAGATTTTTCAGCACTCAGCTTGGGAATTCCTTTCACAATTTCATTTTTGGATAGGATTTTCATCAATTTAAAGTTTATGTGACCCATCCTTTGGTGCCATAAGTAATTCTCTTGATCTTTAGTTATCAAGCACCTAGATTCATTGTCATCACATTCTTCTATAATGTAAATATTTCCTTTTGTCCTTGATCCAGTAAGAATCACTTGGTTAGTTCTATCATTTACCACTTCATGAATCACTGTCAAAGACAACTTTGTTTCCTTTGTCACATAATTGGCTAATGCTAAGAAGATTATGCTTCAATCCTTCCACAAGAAATACATCATTTAGAGTTGGTATTTGATCTCCTTTCACACTTCCCTTGCCAATGATTTGAGCTTTACTATTATCTCCAAAAGAAACATTTCCTCCATCATATTCTACTATAGAGCTGAATCTAGATCGGTCTCCTGTCATGTGTTTTGAACAACCACTATCTAAGAACCAAGTAGGGTTTTCTTTTGCTTTTAAAGTGGTTTGAACTAGGAGACTCTTAAAGTTTGTTCCTTTAACAATCCAACTAGATAAAGGAGATTTATAGGGAATAGTCTTGGGGACAAATTTGAAAGGTATTCTAGAGGGATTGTTGAGAGATAGCCTGATTTTGTATGGGCAATTAGGGACCAAATGACCACTACGATTGAAAAAATGACAAGTCCATCTAGTGGTATAATTTCTTTCAACTATAGGATTGTAGACACTCTTAGTAAATATTAGAGAGCTATTCTTCATGTTACTAGGGGAACCTTCAAAACCTATTCCACTTTTATCACCATAAATTTTATGCATACCTAACATTTGATAAAACTTATCATTTCCCAAGGTGAATTTGTCAACAATGAATTTTCCTTTGTTGAGTTTCAATTGTAGAGAGTTTGTTTCAAGTTGACTAGATTCAAGCTTGGATTGTAAGTTATGAATTTGGTTTTGAGCAAGAGCTAGATCTTTAGTTAGGGTGATGAATTTATGTTCCAAGTTGATTTTGTCATTTATGGTTAGTTTCAATTCATCTTTTAAGACATTTACTTCATTAACCAGTTTTTTGGATTCTTCTTTTAACATTTTATTTTTCTTAATTAAGATTTCAGAATTTTCATATAAATCATTATAAGCTTGCTGGATCTCAATTTCTTTATCTTCATCATAAGTTTCTTCTTGCCCTAATGTGTCATCTATTAATGTGTTATGATCATTGATATCTTCAATAGAAGCAATAAGAAGCCAATTAGGAGAATTTTCATCTTCATCATTTTGGGATTCATTTTTGTCACTATCTTCATATTCCTCATCCCAAGTTATGTTTAAAGCTTTCTTTGCTTTCTTATCTCCTCTTTCAAATTCTTTAGGAGTGGAGCAATTTTGAGCAATATGTCCAAACCCCTTGCAATTGTAACATTGCACATCTTTTTTGATAAATGATCCTTTGGAACTTCTTTGAAATCTAGGGCTTTTGCTTTCATTAGATTTTCAAATATTTTTTGTTATTCCTAAAGAATCTCTTAAGATTTTTGACAAGTAAAGCATTATCATCATTACTATCATTACTATCATCCTCACTTTCATTTTCATTAGATTGAGAGGAAAAAGCTACTCCTTTCTTTTTATCTTTAACTTCAAAATCTAGTTCATATGTGAGTAGATTTCCTCTTAGTTCTTCAATTTTGATTTGGTCAACATTTTTACTCTCTGTTATGGCAATAATCTTGTGTTTGAATCTTTTAGGAAGAGATCTTAAAATTTTTCTCACAGTTTTAGATTCATCCATCTTTTCTCCTAGTCCTATAAGAGAGTTGATTAACTCCATAATTTTTGTGTAGAACTCATCAAATGTTTCTTCTTTAAGCATTTTAATATCTTCTAATTTAGAGGTCAATATTTAAATTTTGGCTATCTTGACCTGATCTATACCTTCATGGGTGGTCTCTAGGGTGTCCCACACTTCCTTAGTAGTATTGCAATTAACAACTCTATTGAATTCCTCTTAAGATAAAGCACAATATAGAGAGTTTTTTGCTTTAGCATTCAAATTAGCTCTATCCTTTTCCCCTTGAGTCCAAGCACTCTTAGGTTTGAGAGTTACGGATATGATATTACCTTCAGAATCTTTTTCTGTGGTAGTGGGAAGATGATAGCCTTCTTCAATGATGTTCCACACATCTAAGCTTTGGGATTCTAAGAACACTTATATCCTAATTTTCCAATACCTATAGTGTGTTCCATTAAACAAGGGTGGTCTATTGGTGGCATTGCCCTCACCCAAATGAGATTGCATGATGGCAACAAAAGAAAAACACTTACTAGGATTCAACTCTAGGTTGTAAGACCTAAACAAGAGCAACCTTGCTCTGATACCAATTGAAAGTCCAAGATCGAATCCGAGAGGGGGGGGGGGGGTGAATAGGATAACTTCTAAAAATCTAGACCATTGTTAAACATTTTAGTTTTTAGGTGACTTATGCTTCGATGATGGTAAATTAGCTTGAGAAGAGAAAGAGTCTCTAAGTTATGCATTCATAATCAAAAGACAACTACAATCTCTATTCAATCTCACAACCAAACATAAAATCAACAATCATAAAAAGAGAGCTAAACATCATAACACAAACAATTATAGTGGTTCGGCCAAATTGCCTACATACACTCCCAGTAACCCTACCGGATTCCACTAATCAATTTAAGGTTTAGGATCACCTCAAACCTTACAATCTCATCACTATGCTTTTCAAGGATAAGCATACACCTTTACATCACAACAAGTGCTTTTTGAAGCTAAACACCAACCTTTACAACATAGATTCTTCTCTTGATAAAATGCCTATTTATGCATGGATGAGAGAACAAATTAAACACAATGTATTGCCTCTAGATAGGCAATAGAAAATGAAGACTCAACTACTAGGAGCATGCATATGAATGATAAAGTTTATGACTAATGCATGAACTAAAAAGCACTCTTTCTCTTTTAAAAAGATGAAACTCCAAATTATGCAAAGATGATAATCATATGTATGAGAAAGAGTTGAATGACAAACACATGTGTTTCAAAAGATCAAACTTGAAAAGAGAGAGTACAATCTTAAGATTGACAAATTAGATTTGAAACCAAAAGTTCAAAAACACAAGTGAATGAAAAAGTCATATGTTGATTTCATAAAGCTGAAAGTTTTCAAAGATCAAAGTATGTTATGAAACACAATAACATTTTAAGAAGAGAGCTAACAATTTGATCATGCTTAAAGGAAAAACAAAGATGAAGAAACTAAGCATGAAATTGAAATTGAGATTTAGAAAGCACACCCATTTTATAGATCAAAGATTGAAAAGGTGGAATTGCTCCATAATCCCTTTAGAAAAGTTCTTAAAAAGTTCCTCTCCTTTGGCCTCAAAAGTTCTCAAAAAATCAGCAACTTTACCCAAGGAGAAGGTCACCTTTTATAGAAAAAGTACTTCCAACGGATAGCTCTCGGTCAGCCGACAACTACGTGTCGGTCAACCAACAACCCAACGGTCACAAGCCAACGGCTATATTTTTGAAAAATTTGCTGACTAAGAAACACTTGGCGGTTTGACCAACATCATCGGTCGACCGACACGGAACTGACACCTGAACCGACATAGCAAAAATGCTGAAAATGAAGCTCTCTGTTATTGGAACCGATGAGGTCTCGGTCTGAAGAATTATGCACTGTCGGTTGACCGACATGTGCCGACGATCTGACCGACAGAGAAGATCTGAAAGTTGAAGCTCTCTAGAAATGGAACCGATAGAGCCATCGGTTGGTCTCGGTTCCTATGTCGGCTGACCGACAAGGACCGACAGTCTGACCGACAAGTTATACAATCAGAAATCCGAAGTTCTGAAGGATTTTCAAATAAAAACAAAGTTTATAGTAGCAAAATATGCATGAGGATCCTAAGATAAGGAGAGCATGAATGAGAGAGAGGTCACGCTATGACAATGAATGCAACCAATCAAATTGCAACAAAATAAAAACTCTAACAGCAACAACCAAGAGGGTAAAACCCTCTCATTCTTAAGTTTTTTTTTTTTTTTGTAATAGGCATGTCTTTTGGCCATGCTTCATCCCTCCAATGGGATCATAGAGGTCCTTGATTTTTGCACCACACTGTAGATCTCGTCACCATGAACAAATCTGAAATCTGACTTTGGATGGCCCTGAATTAGTAAAAAGTTTCTATCATCCGATTTTGGTCAAACCGCTATTGACCGTTGAGTTTTCAATCTTTTTCTACAACTACATAAATCTTCTCACAACGAGTCCGTGGGCACAAACGGGTCTCAAAACGGACTCCGGGTGATTCGACTATCATGAAAATAAGTTTTGCGCGTCGATCTCGAAATTCAAGCGATCTCAACCTTGATGCTTTGAAACATTGAATGCAAGACACAAGTGATCTCCACCTAGCTTTGATATGATACCATTGTGGCTTACCATTTGTTATGTGCGTTTGTACAAAATCATGAAACACGGCGATCGACAATGAATCAAACCACACACAATGAGAGAGAATCACACAGAGAGATTTATATGGCTCGGCAATCGCCGACACCCACGGGAGAGAAAACTCTCACCTCACTTACCTACTGTCTATGTTTCTAGATTACATCTTATATATAATCTACACTTGCTTCGTCCCAAGAAATCCTTATTTAGCCCCAAAGAAAGCCCCAGTACAATTACCAAAATACCCATGACTCTGAACTCAGTCATTGGCTAACCTAATGAACTAATCCGTCAAACCTGGAATACAAGATATAAGCCCAATAGGTAAAGTTGTTAGGTCAAGTCTAGCTCAAGTCCATGTGGAGCCAAACGATAACGCTGTTATTCCAGACTCAAACCCATAATTTTAAATATTGGCATACAATCTCATATCATATCTTCAAAACTTATCAACAATGTCGGTAACATGTATAGGCATGTCGATTGGATCAATGTGACTTGGACCAAAAAATCTGAGAAATCTATGGAAATCAAGAAAATAAAGAGTATGTGAATATATATTTTAGATTACTGAAAACCTATGGTAACAATATCATTAAGTGATGTTTTCCCTAGTAGTGATACTATATATATATATATATCTTAATAATAAGAAAAATAGAAAATTTAGTGAGGAAAGTTTTAACAAGTCACTTTTATTTTCAGGGGAATGTTCATATACATCTTTCCCTCATCATAGAGTGAGGGACACCCCCTTTTTGCACATGAAAAGTGCATTTTGTACTTGGAAGTTTCCAAAAAGGGAAGTGTCCCTCACCCTATGGTGAGGGAAAGATGCATATGAATGTTTTCCTTATTTTCAAACTGTTTACTATTATATTATTTAGTTTAATTTATTTTCCAAAATGTCTCTATGATAATATATCAAGAAAAAGCCCTAATTTAAAATCTTGTTGCATTAGCACAATATTATAATTACTCAAGAATGATATTTGTAACAAACCATGGTTATAATAACATAGACAACATTAGACAACATTGTATGAAAGTGATTATGAGAGTCCCCAATTTAAAATTTGACTATCAACAACATCCATTTGCAGTTAAAAAAAAAAAAAGGAACATTATTTATCTTGCACACTTGTTTAATTGACATTTATTTTAAGAAATAAGCATTTTTCTTAAAAGGTTGAAAAACTTACTTAAAATAGAGTAATAAGTCTGTACAAAACCAAATTAAACAACCTTGACCCAAATTAAGACATCCAAGAAAATGATTGAAACAATGCCAATAAAATAGGTTGACAGAGCATTCAGTTAAACTGCTCGATTGCCCTTTTCTCACATGACGTCCATCGTCCACTCCAACTTTATTTAAAATTTTTCAAAGAGGATTTCTATAATCTCTCTCCCTCCCTCTCTCTCTCTCTCTAGCGCGAGCACGAGCACACGTCTTATTGTTGCAGCATAGGCATTCAAACACGAACAACATGTCGAAAACAGAATCTCCTCTTCAGAATAAAGGAACATTCACATCCGACCTCTACCCTGACGTTTGTTACATTAACAAAGTCTCATCCAATGGCATCATCTATTCCAAACTCGAAGAGTACCCTTTAGAATTTTCCTTGCCTCTCTTGTTGTTGCAGGTAACTGTTGTCATCATCATAACCAACATTGTCAGATTCATCCTTAAGCCTCTCAAGCAACCTACCTTTGTTTCTCATGTTATTGTAAGTCACCTCATCCTTCTTATTCTTTAATTTTCCTTTCACATTTATCTGTTTTAGTTGATTTTAACATTGTTAGCCAATCAATTTACTCGTAAGTAAATAGTGTAAGGAAGAGAAATTAATGGTATTTGTGATAGCTATACCATTGAAGACTACCAAGGCTGATTTTGATAATGTCTACCATAAATTCTTTTCAGGGTGGTTTGTTGGTCGGCCCGTCTGGTTTTGGGCGCTCGAAGATTTTCTCAGACAAATGTGTTTCCTCAAAGAAGCCTTAATGTTTTGAAAATTGGAACAGTAATTGGAGCCATATACTATGTCTTTATCATTAGTGTAAAACAAGACCCAAAGGTGATGGTGACTACAGGAAGGAAGGCATTGGCAATTGCAATTCTAAGTGTCATTCTCCCTTTAACGCTGACGATATCCATTTTCTCCATGGCTTTGTTCATTACTGACAGTGTTGGGGGAACAAGGTTCCAAAAATATTTTTATTTAGGGGCATTGTTATCTCTAAGTTCCTTTTCAAATCTAATTCCTATCCTCACCGAGCTCAGACTTCTAAACTCAAAGCTTGGCAGACTTGCAATATCCATATCAATGAACCATAGTATGGTGCAATGCTTGGTCTTTTTTATCTATGGATTGATGAAAAACACTTCAAAAGGCGACGTATTAGTTACATACACGGTGTCCATGGTTGCACTTACAATCTTCACATTCTGCATTGTTCGGCCATTACTGTTTATGATAATCCACCGCACACCGGATGCGGGATCCGTAGACAACATCTACATCATAGCCATCCTCTTGGGAGTCTTGGTGATTGAATTCATTAATAGCTTAGTTGGTGGTACTGCATTGACCGGGGCTATGATTTTTGGACTAGCCATACCAGAGGGGCCACCGTTGGGTGCAGCACTTGTGAAAAAGTCTGAGACTATTGTACAAATATTTTTCTTACCGCTGGTGTATGCAGCTGTTGGTTTGAAGACAAATGTGTTTGCTATTCATTACAATTTGAAAAGTTTGATGAACCTACAAGTATTGCTCACTATTGGATACATGGCCAAAATGGCGGGGATCATATCGTCTTGCAGTTATTTTAAGATGCCAATTCGTGATGCCTTTTCGCTTGCCCTCATCATGAACTTTAGCGAGCTGCCACACCTGATGTCACTTGTGAAAGCGAAAGAGTATGAGGTGAATTAAACTTACACTTATCTTTCTCTAAAGGATACTCTTTCTCACTTTTTTTTCATAAAAAAAAAAAAAAAAGGATTTGAATTAAATGTTATGAATTTCTTTTATCCTATCATATGGTCACTATTGTTGGCCAGAGGAAAAAAAATAGGTCGAGTAGACTTCATCTGAAATTACAAAATTTTATCTGTAGAAGAAAAGGAAATAAAATAAAATAAAAAGAGGGGGTGCACCCAAAACCCGCCCCGAACCCGACCGGGTTAGTGTAAAGAAAACCATACCCAATCCGAGCCCTACTCACACACACTACATAACCCACCCCTAATAGGAGCGGGTTGTGGCAGGTCCCCATTTAAACGAACTCATTGCCATCCCTAGTTGCCATGCATATGGTTCTTTCTAGAAGCTCATTTGCATTTTCATGTTTTGAATGACTTTGCTACTTCAAAATGTTTTCCTACTCAAGCTCTCGAACTGATCCCATAGTACCTATTAGCTCACCAATCATTGATTTTTTTTTTTTAGATGGTAATGTATTATTGAAATGACATGAATGACACCAGTGAACATGCTCAACAAGCTCTCCTTATTTATATGTAGAAATCTAATCGTTTAATATCCTTATTAATCAAAATAAAATAACTTATGCTTTTTATGTGCAGCTCTTGGGTGAACAATCATACACACATTTGGTGCTATCAATATTGGTGATGACGGCAATTGCAGCACCACTAGTGAAATTTTTTCAATCGGCACACAAAGCTATACATGGCTTATGCTCTTAGAACAATCGAACACTCCAAACCCAATGCAGAGCTACGCATAGTAGCATGTATCAGTAGCAAAGAGAACGTACCACCTATGATTGAACTGCTTGAAGCCTCTCATGCGACAAGAGAAAGTCCACTTTTAGTATGGAACATCAACTTGGTGGAACTTGAAGGTCGTGCTGCCCCAATGTTCATATTCCACAATATTCATAGAAATTCATCATCTTCAATGGCTCCTCACATCAAACAAATCAATGATGCATTTCAAAATTGTGAACGAAGAAATCGAAGATGGTTTTCTATTCGATCCTTCACAACAGTCTCTCCTTGCCAAACTATGTACCAGGACGTCTGCATGCTTGCATTAGACAAGAGAGCATCACTCCTCATCATGCCCTTCTATAAGAGGATGGATGGTAGTGTTGACCATACTTTAAGGATTTTGAATTCCAAGATACTTGATGAGGCCCCCTGCTCTGTTGGGATTTTGATAGACCATGGGCTCAATTGCAACTCAATCATGACCAATTCTTCATTCTATCAGATCTGTGTGATATTTTTAGGTGGTGCTGATGACCATGAGGCACTATCTTACGGTTTCCGCATGGCAGGTCATCGGTGTGTGAGACTAGATGTGGTGCGTATCCTGTCATCCAATGATGAAAATATGGTTAATAACTATACGAGGCTATTGGACGATGAGTTTATAGACATGTTTAGGATCAAATCTGCAGGAAATGAACGCGTGGCTTATAGAGAGGAGATGGTGAATCATTGTGGGGATACTATTAATGTCATTCGACAGATGAAAAACTTATACAATCTCATGTTAGTTGGACGACGACATGAGACAAACTCAACACCACTCCAGGGGTTATCCCAGTGGTGTGAGAATCCTGACCTAGGTGTAATCGGTGACTTCCTTGTCTCATCCGATTTCTCTGAAAACAAGGTCCCAGTGTTGGTACTACAACAACAAATCAATGTCGGATTAACATGGTCCCAGTGTCAGCAGCAGCACATTCCACAACTTAATCCACGCTTTGCTATGCCTTTCTGATGATTGGGGATGCAGTTGTACTTTTTAACTAGCAGCTCTCACTAGCTCAATGATATCCACTCTCTATTCTCTATTTTATTTTTTATTTCTTTTGTTGTGGTTTTTTGTTTTTTTGCTTGAACACTCTCTCTATTCTTGCATGAGTACCTGTAAATAAGTTCACGATCGACTTCAATTGAGAACAGTGACGGAGCCATGATTTTCTTTTAGAGGGGGCAAACAATAGTCAACTAGCAGCGGTGAAATTAGGATTTTGTTAGAGAAGTTCAATAATATTTCCATATTTAGGGGGTGTCACGCCCCAGAAGTGAAACTGGGGTTAAGGCGTAAGATTAGGGCTAATTAAAATTTTCCAACATAGATAACAACACTTAGCCCCAATCATGTCCCATATGGATCGAAGACCGCTGTGAGGTGTAAACATTTCCTCAAATAAATAAGTAATAGCGGAAGCTTAATATAAACAAGTGGTATCTCAGAATGTATAGTTAAGAGCAATACGGAAATACATTAATTAAAGTTCAAGTTTAAATAGTTAAACAAAAGTAATTATAACAATGAAAGGCCACATCAAAACTTGGGCCTAACCAAAATGGAATAACCAAAATAAATCAAAAGATGAATATATCCAAAATAGTCATGAAGCACTCGTGTACGGGGTCGATACGGCTATACAACGCCGTCCGTACTGTAATCTAGGAGGTCATCAGACTGATCCACCTGAATCGTCTCCGTTGTCTCCTCCTCGAGGTAGAAGGGCTCGGTACCTATGCACCAAGAGTAGCATCATCAGACACGACGGTCGGCAAGCAATATATATAAATCATCAAGATATGCAAAACAAATGAGAGTAGACAAGAGACAAGATCATATGAAATGCATGGCATTATGATCAAAAGAAATGCATAGCATTCGAGCCATAATCAACCTAACATAAACATCAAGCAAGATAGGCGATCCACATAAGCTAAATAATTACCACGGGAATATTGCCCTCCCATACTCATATTGAGTTGTGGTGGGGAAACCAAGGCACAGGATATACCTGGCAACAAGGCACAGGGTTAAAAGCCTAGCAACAAGGCACAAGTGTGAACTCGGCAACAAGGCACGAGAATGACCCGGCAAACAAGCAAGATATCAAGTAACAAGTCGTACTGCGCAGACATCCATTAAGGTCCTCACACAGATGGTGCCCCATCTGCGTTGGGCGATATACAGCTAAGTGGTGCCTGACACAAGGATTCCTAGACAACAATAGTGAGGGACTAGGCTTTCTTGCGTGAACAAGATTCATTAATCAAGGAGAGACTACTTTCCATTTATCAAATCAAGATCAAGACAATACAAGCAAGCTTTCTTCAATAACAAGTCGATATCAATACAATAAGTAGTCCTCATCAAGCTTTTATGATCAAAGGCGCCTAGCCACAACACTTCCATCAATCATTAGGACAAACAGAACATAGAAGGGAATCCTAGGTTCAACACCTAAGTTCATTAAATGACCCAAAGTAAAGCAAAGTAAACGAGGCTAAAGAACATGTACAAAGCATGTAGATAAGTACCGGACGGTACAAATTCGGAATTAGAAGGGGTAAACAATCCAACCTAGGTATAAAGGTTAAATCCGAAGCATCATACAACCTAACTCAGTCAACGAAAGGAATAGGGTTTGCGATACCCAAACAAGACAATCTTCGTGCATAGATATAAAGGGGTATCCCATTGTCCCGTACCATTCGAGATTGAAGTAGGTTATAACCCGATACAACCGGATTAACCGTGAAAGACATCGGCTCAAGATATCCTCACATATAGTCAAATGAGTCCAAAAAGGTAGCCGAGGTTCCACCTAAGTCCAATCGAAACAAGGGTAAAAGGACCCTTAAAAGTGGTTCTGCAGTAGGCCGGGTCGACCTGGGCCCAACCCGGTCGACCCCCTTCACAGAGGGGTTGGTCGACCGAAAGGTCCACCGCCCATATGATCGGTTAACCGGGACAAGGCTCGGTCGACCTTGGGTTGTAACCCAAAATGAGTGAACAGTCTTTTGGTCAGGCGCCCAGCGCCTGACTCTAATTGCTCGGTCGACCGAGCCACCTGGCAAGCCGACCGAAGGCTCTGCGAAAACAGATCCCAGATCTGTTTCTGGAGAGAAAAATGGGGAGAAACCCATTTCAAGTCTCTGGTCCAAAACCAACACATATGGAGGTAAAAACCCATCCATTTGAAAACCAAAGATCAAGTCCATCTAAGCATTTAAAGTCCAATCCATTTCATTAACCATTTAGGTCACATTATCATGTTTTCATCCATAAACCAAAACAAGTTGAGCAATGGTTCATCTAGATCATAATGAGCATCAAATCAAGGAAGAAACAAACATATCAAAACATAATAAATATACATTAACTTGCCTTGATGGAGAGCTAAAGGAAAACCAAGGGAAATAGAGAAAATCCCTCTTTAGAGCTCAAAATGGGGGAAACCTCTCTCAATCCCAAAATCTCTTCTACAAAATGAATGCAATAGGTGTAGATGAGTTTCCCTAAACCATTTCTAAGAAAATGGAAGAAGAAGGACTAGACCTAAAAGCTTGGGAAGCTTACCTCTAAGTGGGTTGTCAATGGAAACCTTAGAAAAGAGGATGGTTGAGTTTAGGAAAGCTTGAGGAGGAAGAAATGAGTGTTGGCCGGCGAAATGGGAGCTCCGATGGTGGTCGACGGCAAGGAGGCAGCTTGGAGGAAAAGGAGTTGGAGATGCACAGTGAGGAGGAAGAGAGAAACGAAGGGAATGAATGGGTTGGCTTATATTAGGTTTGGAAAAAGAGAAATATGGTTTAAGTCCTTGTTTAGCTACTTATGATTATTTGGGCCTTTTCTGTGCGTCGAATCGAAACGCAACAGAAGACAAATGTTCAAGAAATGATGCGATCTACCCGATGCACCCAAATCCCTAAAAACTCAAAATCTCAGAAAAGCCCCTGAAACTCCCCCAATTTGCAAACCAACCCCCTACACTACCCAAACGCACTCGGACTCACGCGAGGCTTCGCACGCGTGATCCACACGTCAAACCCGACTCGCTAAGACTCTAAACGAGCTTACTAACTAAACACACAATTAATTGAAATAATTTAGGCTATGGGTCGGGATGTTACAGGGGGTGTTTGGATAACTGCAAAATAAAATATCTACAAATTTGAATATTGTAAGATTTCATTATCACATAATAAAATAGCGTCATACTATAATATTGTGTCACTTATGGTGTTTGGCAATTTCTATGAATTTCAATATACTTATAAAGTATTTGTCAGTTTATAAGATTTTCACTAGATGATGGACCAAAAACAACAAATAAAGGGAGAAATAGAGATGATAAACCCAAAGGGAACCCACTCCCATAACGTAATACATCTAATGGTGATTATAATAGAGGACCCTATCAAGTGTTAAACATCATGAGTTGAAAATCTCGGCCGCTCGTATCGGTCGATACCAGCCGATACGAACCAGTATCGATCTGAACAAGTACGGTATTTTGAGGGGAAACCGGTATTAGTATCGCCCATCAAAATATCACTAAAATATCGGAGTATATCAGCCCATATTTTGAATATATCGGCCAAACCGATATATCAACGATAAATTAAAAATATCGGCTAATGAATGTGTCGTCTTCTTCCCTCAGCCATCTTCTTACAACTTTAAATGGAAAAAAAAACTCCAATCGCGGTAAGAGAGAGATTAGAGAGGAGTATGAGGAGAGAAATTAATCTGGTCTCCGCCGCCGTTACTGGCCAGCCGCACCAGCCACACACCTACGACCCACCTTCTTCTTCCCTTGCTCATTCTCCTCTTCTCCTCCTCCCCTCTCTTTCATCTCCTTTTCTTTTCCCCTTGTCTTTCGCTCTTTTGTTTTTGCGTTGGGGGCTGGGGAAAGTCAACCGGCGCAATTCATGAAAGGGGCCAAACGATGGGGCAAATGCCCTTTTCAGGGTTCTTGCCTTTTCTAAAGTTATACCTACTTACATTCATTTATGTAACTTTGGGAAATTTCCACCTTATGAATCCCACAATGGGGCCCACCTGCATAAAAATCTAAACTTTTCATAATGATTCTTCCTCCTTCTATTATGTCCCGAAAAAGTTTCACTCTAATTGGTAATTACCCTACCATTAGATTAATCAATTAATCATTCAAAGAAAAAAAATCAATTTTATAACAACACATCTCCAAGTAAAATGAGATTCAGATGAGAGCCCATGTAAGAGAAGGGCAATTATCTTGAGCGGTTAGATTTTTGTAGGTGGGTCCACATTGAAGACTACAAAACGTCCAAATTATCCTCATTATTTTTTAATTACACCTTTTTAAAAGTGCTTAATTATCTGAAGTCTAAACCACTCAAAGGTAAATGCCCCATCTTGTGTGGGCCTTTAAAAAATTTTACTCAAATAGGAGTTGCTTAATTAAGATATCTAGAGTAATGATTCAAATCATGTAGCATTACCAATTCAATATTTGAGGCCCAACTATGATTCGAGTAAAATTTTTACAAAGCTATTACGAGAGGTGAGTTATTTTTAATAGTTGGGATATTTAATTTTAGATATGGATACATTAGTGGATTTATAAATTATAAGAATGGACACATAGACTATACATTAGAATTTGAATGTTTAATAAATTATTAATGATTAGACAGCGACACACGATGTCATGACTTAGAGGGACCAATATTTTTATGTATTGTAATTACTAATACAAAAAAATATTATTTTCCAGCATTTTCTAATATTCTGGATTTTTTTTATATTGTTGAGATTTTTTATTATTGAAAAGAATTCACACCACGACGGACCGATAACTGCGACCGATACCAATAGCATATCGGGTTTTTGGCCCGACCTATACTACGACCGATACCGCAATTTTGAACCATGTTAGGAATCGTTGAGGAATCCATATATGAATCAATGTGGGACCCATTTGATGTTAATAGTAATATTAACAAAGCTAATTATAGTAATCACCAAAGGGGCACTAAATATTGAGACTCATTTGATAATGGCAAACTAATAATTACAATCACACAATTCAATATTGGAAATGAATATGAGACCCACCTAATGTTGGTAATATGGGACCCACCTATTTTTGGTAATCATAGTGGAAGTGACCTAATGCAACATTTATAGGACCCATCTAATATTAATAATCAATAAGGAAACTATGTCATTATGACAAGCCATAGTACGAACATAAAATTTA
This sequence comes from Litsea cubeba, assembly GCA_012931725.1. Taxonomy (NCBI): domain Eukaryota; kingdom Viridiplantae; phylum Streptophyta; class Magnoliopsida; order Laurales; family Lauraceae; genus Litsea; species Litsea cubeba. The sequence goes on along the minus strand of CM022953.1, from coordinate 39,026,667 downwards.
TAAATTAACACGGAAGGGCCCATCTAATAAAGAGTCATAGTAGGACTCCTATAAATCCATCAATGTTAAAAATTGTAGTGGACCACCATGGTAGTATTTGCTCAAGGACTTCCACTCTTGTTTGCAAAAACTCTAGGTAGTTTTCTTAACAAAAGATTGTTTTATACAGCATATACTTGAATATTTTAATATGAAGGTTTTTGAAAGAAAGTGAGATATTGTAGGATCCTTCTAAGTTATCCAAACACCTAGTTTTTAGGTGTTTAGATTATATTCTAAACTAAGAGATAATATAATAAAATGTTTAGAAATATATGGTTTCCAAACTCCTCCTTATTGATTTCTTTGACGTCTTATCATTTAAAAACATATTTCTTTATTTGTTTCGGTGTTTTTTTAATAATATCCAAAGGAAAAACTTAAATTTGAAAACATCGATTAAGTTTAAAGAAAATTTATCAAAACTTTGAGAATAATTAAAGTACAAAAATAGTAGAGCTCACCATAATGAATCCAAACCGATCAAAAAAATCATTTACTCCCTATTTTAGGATAGAGAGTTGTATCTCACTCTAATCAAAGTGGGGCCCATGCCAAATTAATAACTTGTAAATCAACCCTCCCATAATTGAATTTATGAATTGATTCATTACATGTTATTGTTTAATGGGCCACAACACTACAAGAGATTTGGGGTTTAAGGACGACACAAATTTGTCCTAAAATGTACACATTTCGTCACCAAAACTAATTAAGACGAAAATTTTTCGTTACCCGTTTTGTTACCACAGCCTTGTCGCTAAAAGGTATTGGAGACGAAAAAAAAATTTCGTCATTGAAAAAGATAAATTTGTGACGATTTTTTTTATCTCCAATACACTCTGTTAGAAACATATTTGTAAGTAATTAGTGACAAAATATTTTTTCATTAAAGAAAGAAATTAGAGACAATATTATTTTGTCATAAATATAAGAAATAGAGATGAAATAATTTTATCGCGTTTAATACAAAGGAAGGCAAAAAAAAATTGTCAAAGAAGCTACCAGTGGATGACGATTTGTTTTGTCTCCAATCGACTCTGTGGGAACATACTTATAAGTAATTAACGACAAAATATTTTGTCATTAGAGGAAGAAATTAGAGACAAGAATATTTTTTCATAAATATAAGAAATAAAGACGAAATAATTTTATCGCGTTTAATATAAATGAAGACGAAAATAATTTGTCTAAGAAAGTACCAGTAGATGACGATTTTTTTTTTGTCTCCAATTGACTCTGTGAGAACATACATATAAGTAATTAACTCTGTGGGAAGCCGCTGCTATTTATCCCTAATCGTGTTTTGCTGTAGTGGGGTTCCCTTTTTTTCCTCCAGTAATGCATTTTATAAAAAAAAAATTATCATTAGAGAATAGTGCACAGAAAGTTAAAATTATCATTCAAAACTACCATTGCTTTTTTATATACAATATGTACAGAGTCATGGATAAGGAACATAAAAGCATTGAGAAAATTTGAACATGAGGCGTTCATTAATGACGAAGCTGATTGAACATTTCAGTCAGCTGATTACAAATGTCAGAAAAACCAGTTGCCACCCTTTCTTCCAATTGTTCTATCTGGATAGACTGATCAAACATTGCATGTTTAATCGCAATGATACGATTTTCAATGGAATTTGCCTCTGCGTTATCAGCTTGGACTTGGGCTTGCTTCCCCTGAAGACGTCCACGCACATGTGTATCAGACATGGCTTTGGTTCTACCATCTGTTTTCTGCCTTTTAGAGACGGGCAATTCATGGCTGTACGCTTGGCAACCGGCCTCAATCATTATTTTACAGATCATCGCACCAAACGGAAGAGTTAGTTTCTGTGGTTCATCGTAAACTCGCAGCAATATATGATTCAAGTATCGTGAGTGGAATTTCCACAGAGGTGCCTGTGCCTAAGGAGTAGAGAAGGAAAGCCTGGGGATAGAGAAGATCAGATTTATGGCCTCTAGGCTCAATGTTATGGCAGACAAATGTATTAAGCAATCGGTAATCAGTGGTTAGATCAGATATCTTCAGAACAGGAGAATCCCATACAATGGGCTGACCACATAGAACGGATGCCACCTCATTCGCTTAGATCACAATGTCATTCAGATCAGAGAAGGGATAGGATGTGCGAGCAAGTCTCTCAAGATTGAGTAAAGTGGCAATCCTATTTCCATCCACAGACAGTGTCTTTCCTCGAACATAGGTCTTGAAACCACTATCTGTAACATCAAACATGTTGCAATAAAACTCTCGTACCCAGTCCTCAAAGCATTCATCAATCAAGTTACTTAGAGTCATAAGACGGTTAAGATGGAGCCATTGAATAAACCCTGTACTGGTGAGACCGCTGTGCACAACTATTCTCTCAAAGATGATTGTGCGATTGATGAATCTTGATTCAAATCGTTCAACACACCCAACATCCTTAAAGCGTTCAATATTGAAATGAGAGGAAGACCTAGCTAGTCGCTTCCCTTTTCCTTTCTTAGGAGCCATGCTGTACCATGGAAAGTCACAGGCAGTCCAACAAACACTAAGTGTGCATAAAAATCATATCCAAATTTCATGATATATTAATGGATTCCAATGATCCCAGAGGGTGAACATCAGAAAGCACTTCGTCAAAGACCATAGAACCAAAGAAATCAAGCGTTAAATAATATAGATCGAACTCACACAAAGGAATCACATGCACTTCCACCCAATCTTAAACCAAATTCCAAATTGCTTCAAGTGTATCTCAAGAGAACCCCTTCCTAATGATTCCTCATGCACATTGTAAAGATAAATGCCCAAAAACATAATTATTTAGATGAATCCAGTGAAACCGCAACCAAATCAGTGGATACTATGAGAAAAAAAAATACGCATGAGTAGAAAAGAAGAGGATCATACCTAAGAAGAAATAAGAAGATAAGGGAAGTAAATGGGGTTGATCTTGAAAACAAGTGATGAGAGTAAGAAAAATAGGAGAAACCCTTTGCAGACAAATGAAGGAAGGGGAAGAAATAAAGTGGTCCCTCTTCTAATTCTCGCTATAGCGAGAACAGGTCTCGCTATAGCGGTAGTGACCATTTCGATTTCCTCTGGCACAATTTTTTTTTTAATTATTTTTAACTAACAAATAGGAAAATTTAATTTTTTTTTATATTATTTTTAACAAACAAAAGGCCTCATGCAGCTATACAAAAATTTAATTTCAATTGGTTTCATTCTTCACAAAAAATTCTCGAGTATTTCTTCCCATGATTTAAAATTAGGAGTATTTCTTCCATACATTATATGAGGTTATGATGATGGATCGAGAATTTTAGAGACAGAAAAGAGAAAGAGAGGTTTTACAAATTAGAAATCCTCAAACCATGAAATGGTCAATTTTAGGTGAGTAAATTTGTATGTCTGTATAGTATTCCTCCTTTCATACTACTAACTACTTGTAAAATTCAAATTTGAGCACTCCAAGGAAGAAGACTTTCTAGAATAACAAGAAATTCTAATCAGTTGTGTATCTATCAATATATACAATTTTATCACACAATCAGAGCAGTAAAAAGAAGAGGCTATAAGCATAGAATGTATGATTATAAAGATCCAAGAATAACATCTTTATTTAAAATAAAATAAAAAAGGTATGCCCAATTTAGATCAAGAAAAACATTTTATCACTAAAAAGGATTTCCATCTTTTTCTTTTTCTTTTTTATCAGCAACAACTGCATCGTGAAATGGGTACCTAAGGATTTGATAGAAAAGGGAAAAGAATCGTGAAAACAAAATATCATAAAAATCCCACAAATCTAAATGCCATGAAAGTTTCTCTCAAGAAAAAAAAAACTATGGATCTTTTCCCAAATGGGTTCTTGAAAAGTTGAATTTACAGCCAATACTATATCAGAGAGAAAGGGAAAGCACAATAATGAAACACAAAAGAACAAAAAAGAAAAATAGAACACAGAACACAAAGTAGAATCCAATGCATGTAAAATGTCAAAGGTCTCACTAATCGCAATCACATCAATTCCAATGTAGTGATTGATCTTACATGAGATTACAACAAAAGAAGAGTTAAACGCATGTAAAACAACACAACCAGATCTAGATGATATTCATGAATGAGTAGCGGAGACTAAGAGAGGTAGGTGTACCTGGCAGTGGCAGACTCCTGGATGGAGGATGATGGGCGCAGATGATGGTGATTGGTGATGGTGGCTGCGTCTGGGAGTACTGGGCGAGAGATACTGAGAGAAGTAGAGATGAGAGGGATCACTGATCAGGGATGGGTCTGCACTGCGTGCGTTGATAGAGGGTGATGATGATTGATGGGGGCCAATGGGCCATGGGACTGCTACCTGAGACGATGATGGGTGGGAGGTGTTGGAAAAGGGTTTTGGAAAAGGGGGAAAATGGTTCTTCTCTCCTATTCTAGAAAAGGGGGAAAAGGGTTCTTCTCTCCTCTTCTAGAAAAGGGTTTTGGAAAAGGGGGAAAAGGGTTTTGAAAAAGAGAGACCGGGAGAGATGGAAGGACAAAGGGGGAAATGGGTTTTGGAAAAGGGGTATTGGATTTGGTGTGTGTTGTGTGTGTGTGTGTGGGGGGGGGGGGTGGGGGGTGGGGATGGACGTTAGGGCCTAGTGGGGGCCCATTTTTTTCATTTTAAAGGCTTTTCCAAAGCAATACTTGTGAGAGAGGAATAGGCTCAAGTTCGAATGAAATTGGTGCCTTATTTTGGTGACAAAAAGTTTCGTCTTCCATAACTTATCCTTATTAGTGACGAATCACGTTCATCGCAAAAAAAAATATATATTTTGTGATAAAAATATTCGTCTCCAATGAGCTAAAATAATTCGCACCAACGCAAATGAAATTGGCGCCTTATTTTGGTGACGAAATATGTTCGTCTTCCATTACTTATCCTTATTGGTAACAAATTACGTTCGTCGCAAAAAAAAATTTATATTTTGTGACAAAAATGTTCGTCTCCAATTAGCTAAAATAATTGGCTCCAACCCAAATGAAGTTGGCGCCTCATTTTTGCAGACGAAATTTTGTTTTCGCCTCTGTAACTGCAGAAAACTATGACTCACAATATTAGGGGTGCCTAATAGGACTTATCCAAGTGAAAGAAGATGATCTGCTGCCTCAAAGCCTGAAAGGGAAGAGTAAACAGTCAGAGGACCCTGGCCTGGGCGGCGCAAGGCTCTCTGATGCCAAAGTTAGTGTGTGAACTGAACTAAGGAAGGAGGGGAAGAAGAGAGGTAGAGTAACGACTCTCAAGTGTGTAGGTTGCGTACCTTGCATGTGAAATGTGGTCCTATTTATAGGAGACTTTTGAGGATATTTTGGATGATATTTTGGAGTGGACCCCATGATTTGATAAGGAAGTCTCTATCAGCCCACAAAGTAATAAATGCGGTCCATTTCAGCCCATAATGCATTTAATGTCAGTCGGATCAGCCCACATTACATTTAATGCATGTCATGTTGGGCCAGATCTTGTTGGAGGCCTTTGGCGGTAGAGGTACCATCGGATCCATCCTCGGGCCGTGCCCTGATTTAGCTACAGCCGCTGGATGCCACCTTGTCAATGATCTGGCGAAGATTGTGGACAGCTGGATGTCGCATCTGTCCCACTGGCTCGCGCCCCTACTCTGCCACGTGTCTGATGACGTGGCGAGCGTGGGGCGTGAGTGGGGATTCTCCTCTACTTCGGCTTCCGTCCCGGCTCCTCTGGCCGGGGTCCTAGACTCCTTTGGCCGGGGTGGAGCTCTTTAGCCGAAGTGGGCCCTTGGTAGCCGAGCTCGGCACTAGCAGCCAAAGTCTCCAGTTTCGGCTGAGGCATCTGTCCCAGCAGCCGAGGCGAGTCTGGGTGCCACGTGGATGGCTCGTGAGAGTGCTTAGTCCCATCTTATAGCCGTGATTAGTATAATCCTAGAGCTTTGAAAATCTCCCCACACAATTGCCCCCTAGCTTGTGACTTCTTAAGCGCCCTAGCCTTTAGGGGTCAGAAGCTAGAAAATCTGTCTGGAGATACTGCGATCATTATAGGGCGTCGCTTCCATTTCTTCAAGGCAATAAATACCGCGTCTCATTCACCTCGGGAATCGAACCGACGGCTATACGTGTTGCTTCCTCACTGATCGTGCCATCAAGGTGATGAGATAGGCGCGGATCGCGAAGTCTGTCTTTTCAAATTTGAGAATGGCGCCCAAAGAGGGCTTCCTTCCCCTATAAATAGGGTTGCCTTCCTCCGTTCTTCTTTCCTTATCTTCTCTTCTGATTTTCCTTGCCCTTGCCTTCGAATCCTGCTCTATTCTTCGTCTGTCTTCTCAAGATCTCTCCATATTGCTCTGGCTAGGACGATCGTAAGACGTGTCCAGATTGATTCTTGGCTTGCCCTTCTATCTCTGTAAGTGACTTCGTGCTCCTGTATTTTTTAGGGTTTCTACCTTTAGGGTTTCTGTTCGCTTTCTTCTTCTTGTAGAGATGGCCACCCCTAGGCTTCAGTTAGACACGGATGAGGGCATGGCTAGGTTTAGGGCTACCTTCAATATCCCGGAGGGGGTCTGCCTCAGGCCGGCGACTCCCTGCGACTACGCCCTACGTTGCTGGTCCTGCGGCTGGATGCCGTTCCCTTTGATCTCTGTGATCGAAGGTGGGGCCAAATTTCCTCTGCATCCCTACTTAGAGCCCGTCTTGATGCCTGGTCCATCACCCCGTGCCAGCTGATGCCCAATGGCTTCAAGGTCATCATGGGCACGGCGAGATTGAGCGAAATCTTGGGGATCAATTTGGGCGTCCACGATATCGAGGAGACAACTATTATCTTCGGGTGAAGCAGCTCCGAAAGGGCTTCGTCCTAGCCATGGAGGATTCTGGTAAAAACGCCGAGGAAGATCTCTTCTGTGTTTCGAGGGATTAGGAGTTCGGCACTGGCGAGGGCAGGACGCTCAGGGTCCCTCGCCATCTCGGGACCGTCCCAAGTAAACACCGACTCTTTATTCCGCCCCTTTTTTGCTTAACTTTCATATTGCCGAACTGATACTCTTGGTGTTTGCTGTGCAGAACTGCGAACGAGGTGACGCCGGGCTCTGAGTGACGGTTGGACAAAGAACGTTGCTGACCACAAGAAGGTCGAGAGATACAATGGGCACGAGACCAGATCGGCCTGGAAACTGCTAGGATACACGCCGAGGTACCGCGGCCATTATAGGAGGATTGGAGCAGTGCAGGAGAACGAGCTGCAGGCTGATCTTCCTTCTGTTTCTTTGGCCGTGCCTGCGGGCATGCCTTTGATCAATCATGCTGCGAGCCGAGCTGCGTCTGGCACTGAGGCATCCACTTCTTCTAGTTCGGGATCGTCGAGTTTAAGGGAGGTAGTGGACGCTTACCCATCTGACCCGGAAGAGACGATGGAGGGTAGCTCAAGGATGCCTGTAACCAAGGACCTGGCGGCCAAGTTTAGGCGCGGGTCTTCGTCTTCTGCGACGCGTTCTTCCACCAGTGCTCGCATGGCTTCGGGCTTGGGGGGAGCTACTGTTTCCTCTACCCCGGTTACTGCTCCGATCGAAGGAGTGTAGAGGCGCTCCCCGAATCGTCCGAGGGACGAGTCTCCGCCGTGGAAGAAGTCCAAGGCGGGGGAGAAAGAACCGGGGGCCGAGCAGGCCCCAAAAGACAAGGCGCCTGCGCGCACTTCTGGAGGCAAGGCACCCCCTGGAAAAAGTGCGTCAACGAGCAAGGCTTCTGCTGAGATGGCCCGTGACCTCAGTGTCATTGTAGGGCAAGGGTCCGGATCGGCCTCCGGACCTCGTACTGCCCCGGCGGCATGGAGGCCTAGACTGGAGACCCAGCCCGGGAAACCTCTGAACGTGGAAGACCGGGTGCATGGGAATTGTCTCGTCATCGTGGCTCTTGCCAAATCCTGTGCTCCGCTGCGTGACATGGAGGTACACGCGAAGTACGACAATGAAAGTCTGCTGGGTTCGGTGATTCAGGCTTCTCTCCAGGTAAGTTCTCTTGATGTTCTTTTGATGTATTTCATTTCGGCTGCTCCCATCTGACTTGTTTTCTTTTGCAGAATGTGCAGAGGCTCCAGTTGGTAATGGAGAGGAGCGACAAGAACGTCTCCAGGGTCACCCAACTGGAGTCCGAGAGGGACAAATTGAAGAAGGAGATGGGAGAGCTGAAGAGGAGCAGCGCCGAAGCGACTGCGCAGCTGGATGTGGCGCTGGCCAGCATCACCGATCTCACGTCGGCAACCCATCAGTTGAAGGGCGAGATCTGGACGAAGACGAGGAGGATTGCCGAGTTGGAGACGGAGCTGGCCAGAGTGAAGGCTGATTCGGCATCTGAGTTGTCGAGGCAGCGTGGTGAACTGCTTGCTGGTCGTGCCGAAGTGGAGAAGCTGAAAAAGGAAGTTGCTGGACTGAAGGCTAGGCACGCCGAAGTCGAGCGGCTGGAGAAGGAGATCGCTGACCTCAAGTCCTCGCAATAGGCCGAGGCCCAGTCTTCCTTTCAGAAGGGGGTGAACCAGGCTACAGAGGAGTATGAGAGACAGGTGGAGGAGATCACCTCTATCTTGTTCGAGGAGGGATGTCTGGCTGCTTTGAAGTGCGCAGGGGTCCTTGAAGACCACCCGGTCTATCAGAATCTGCCAAAGTACTTTGCTCCAGACCCTGAGCCAAGTTCCGCTCCATTGGCCGAGAGTGCCCAGGTGGATGCTCCGCAGCTGGTCCTATCTCGGATGGCACTTCACCTATCCCTTCGGCTGATGGTGCTCCGGCTGCACCTTTGGGCAACTCTCCTTCTGCCCCTCCTGCGGGTGATGCGCAAGAGAAGGCTGCTGTCATCGCCGAGACCACCGGTCCACCAGAGACAGTAATAGTGCTGGTGGAGTCGCCGAAGCCCCTATAGCTTCTTGATCTTTGTACTTCTGCTGCTTTCACACTTGTAATTTTTCTGTTTTTTCTTTTGGGATGTAATGTGAATCTGCTTGTAATCTTCTTCTCTTTTAATGAAAAGCAGAGCTTCTTTACTTGTGCTTTCTTTTTCTCCATCTTTTTTATTTCGGCTCCTGTGTGCTTGAGTCAGGCTGAGTGACGTGATGTGAGAATCTTGAGTTGGAGAGAGTGACGTACGGTCTCCATAGGTGTCTGCTATGATATCCCGCATTCCGAGGCTCATAAATAGTTGTAAGTACTTCGGTAGGACCGAGGCGGAAAACGAGCAGATGGCTCCACGTGTTCGCTATCGGAGCCGCTAGTCAACTTGTGGAAGATGTGCACTCCACGTGAAGCATGGGAGACCTCGCCTCATAAATTCTCTTGAGGGTCGAACTCTTCTTCCTCCTATAAATAGAAGTAGCAAGCTCTCCATGGGAGAGAAAAAGAACCAGGACTTTTTATTTTCTGTAAACATGGGACCTGTCTCTTTCTGTCAGCCATTCTGGCAGCCATGCTTTCTAGAACTTTAGGAACCTTTGCCCCGGATGAACCTCTTGTGACAAAAGACAGCTTCCTCCGGGAGGGCTGTCCTTCGTGGTCTGCGCGTTCTCTGAAGACGGTCCCCATGGACTACACACTCTCTGAACGCGGGTCCACGGCCAACTCCCTCCTATGTTGTTGAGAAGAGATCAGCTCTTGCCTGTGCGGCTGGGAGGTGATTATTCTCTGGCTAGGAGTTCGTGTCGCACTTGATCCTGCATGGTCCTGCAGTCGGATCACGCTGTAGGGTCTTGTCTTGATCCTCCAGGGTCTTGTGCGGCATCGTGCTAGAGGGTCTTGTGTGGGATATCTAGACCTCCGAGCAACGGGCCGGATGGAGAGGCCTTCGGGCTAAAGATCTCCAATCAGTGGATCAGGAGCCTGAGCTTGCTCCCAAACCAGAGGGTGTTGAAAAGCTCCTGACACTGAAGACCAGACTGAAGAGTCGGTGAAGATCAGGATCTCCCAGAGTCTCCTAAGATGTGGACCAGCGAGGATCAGAGTCTCCAGGCTTTATCTCTTTTTTGTTTTTAGAGGACTGCGAGCCTCCTTGCTGTATTCTGTTTTCCTTTTCTATAATCCTTGTAATGAAGAAATTACATCAATAAAAGAAAAAAGTTTATGATAAGATGAGATGTGTATTCTGCATCTTTGCATTCTTTTTTGCTTTTTTCTATATTTTTGTGCTGCTTTTCTGCACTTTCGTGCTTGCACTGCTTTTTTCTTCTTTTTTGTGCTGTTTTTCTGCACTTGTGTGCTTGCACTGCTTTTTTTCCTTCAAAGACTGTCATTGGCCGAGATGAACTATCATTGGCCGAGATGAACTATCATTGGCCGAGATGAACCCAGAATCTTGAGGATCTCGGCTGTGCGAGCCTAAGTCCGGGATCGATCTCGGAGGGTGTATGAACCCAGAGTTTTAGGGAAGACTAGATATGTAAATCCGAAGTTAGTCCCATGGTACATGAACCCAAGGGTTTTAGGAGCGACTGGATGTATAATCCTAAGTCAGTCCATGGGCACGTGAACCAAAAATTTAGGGAAGGCTGGCTGTATGATTCCGAAGTCTTCCCAAGGTGTATCAACCCAGGGTTTTAGGAGCGATTGGATGTATAAATCCTAAGTCAGTCCATGGGCACGTGAACCTAAAATTTAGGGAAAGCTGGATGTATGAGTCCGAAGTTTTCCCAAGGTGTATCAACCCAGGGTTTTAGGAGCGACTGGATGTATAAATCCTAAGTCAGTCCATGGGCACGTGAACCCAAAATTTAGGGACGACTAGATGTATGAATCCGAAGTCTTCCCAAGGTGTATCAACCCAAGGTTTTAGGAGCGACTGGATATATAAATCCTAAGTCGGTCCATGGGCACGTGAACCCAAAATTTAGGGCTGACTGGATGTATGAATCCGAAGTCTTCCCAAGGTGTATCAACCTAGGGTTTTAGGAGCGACTGGATGTATAAATCCTAAGTCGGTCCATGGGCGCGTGAACCCAGAGTTTTAGGGAAGACTGGATGTATGAATCCGAAGTCAATCCCAGGGTGTATGAACCCGGAGCTGCCAAACTCAGATAAGATGACACAGATTGATGATAAGGTAAATGCTACTTTCATTGATCATAGAACTTTCATTACATCTTAGAAATAGAACTTCTTCAAGTGAGATGCGTTCCACGGTCTCGGCAACTGTCTGCCCTCCAAGTCTTCAAGTTTGTAAGAAGATCGTCCTGCCATTGAAACCACCCTGAACGGGCCATGCCAGTTTGGGGCCAGTTTGCCTTCATTTGGGTCTCTGTCAGCTGGCAGGGTCTTCTTCAGAACCAATTCTCCTACTGAGAAGCTTCTTTCTCTGACTTTTTCATTGTATCCTTTGGCTAGCCGTTGCTGATAGTTAGCCAGTCAAATGGCCGCTGCATCTCGGCGCTCGTCGGCTAGGTCCAGCTTCATTGCCAGGTTCATCTCGTTTTGGCGTTGGTCGACAAGCTCTGTTCTCAGGGTAGGGAGGCCAGTTTCTAAGGGAATGAGCGCCTCCATCCCATAGGCCAACGAGAAAGGTGTCGCCGAGGTGGATCGTCTCGGAGTTGTCCTGTATGCCCACAACACGCTAGGAAGCTCTACTACCCATCTCCCTTTTGCTTTGTCTAATCGCTTCTTCAGGCCGTCAAGCAGTACCTTGTTAGAGATTTCGGCCTGACCATTGCTCTGCAGGTACGCCGGAGTGGAGTAGTGGTTCTTGATGCTGTGCTTTTGACAGAAGTCTCTGAAGGAGTTAGAGTCGAACTGAGTCCCGTTGTCCGAAATCAGGGCCATGGGGATGCCGAACCTCGTTATGATGTTCTTCCAGACGAAGTTCTTAGAGTCCCTTTCAGTGATCGAGGACAGCGGCTCAGCTTCTACCCACTTCGTGAAGTAATCTGTAGCGACTACCAGCCATCTCTTGTTTCCTGGAGCTCGGTGGAGAGGTCCCACAATGTCCAGCCCCCATTGAGTGAAGGGCCATGGACTAGAGAGGGGACTCAGGTCTTGCGCTGGCTGATGAAGAGAATGGGAGAACTTCTGACATTTTTCGCATTTTCTGGCATATACCTGCGCATCCTTCTGCATAATGGCCACCAGCAACTTTGGCTGATAGCTCTGTAGGCCAGTGACCGCCCTCTGATGTGACTGCCGCAGATTCCTTCGTGGATCTCATACAGAAAATCGTCCACCTTGCACAGATGGATGCATTGGAGACAGGGACCTGTGAAGGATTTTCTGTAGAGTTTGCCTTCAGGAGATAGCCAGAATCGGGCTGCCTTGAGTCTGATTCGGTGGGCTTCATTCTTGTCCTCGGGAAGCTGGTAGTCCTTCAGGTAAGAGATGATTGGGTCCATCCAGCTCGGGCCGAGATCAACGCACAGGACTTGCCGAGATGAGTGGAGCTCTAGGCTTGATCTCGGTATCGATCCGACCTCAACGGTCCTTTTTTTTCCCGCTTCGACAGCGGAGGCCAGGTTTGCAAGCGCATCAGCATGCGTGTTGGTATCTCTGGAGATTTGCTAGACCTCGGCTGTCTGGAAGTGAGAGAGCAGTTTCTTCACGAGGGCTAAGTAGGCCGCCACCTATCGTCCCTGGCTTGGTAGTCTCCAGTGACTTGGCTAGTTACCAATTGTGAATCACTGAAGACCACCAATTGCTAGGCTCCGAGGATTCAGGCCCTATTCAGCCCTGCTATCAGAGCTTCATACTCCGCCTCATTGTTCGTCGCTTTGAAGTCCAAGGTGAAGGCTTGCTCTATGACCAGTCCCTCTGGCGATTAGAGGACTATGCCGGTGCCAGCTCTCTTGGAGGTGGACGAGCCGTCAACAAAGACCTTCCATGCCAAGATAGGAGCCTGGCTATGAGAAAATTGTTCGACCTCGGTGACTTCACGCTCATGCCCTATGCCCCCTAGTTCGGTGCCGGGCTGGGTCGAAGCCGAGCTCGGGGAGACGAACTCTATAATGAAGGGCTTTGATCGCAGTCCTGGGATGGTACTGGATGTCATACTGCACCAGTTCGACTGCCCATTTCCAGATTCGCCCTGAAAAGTCAGCTTTCTTGAAGATAGATTGGAGTGGATGCTCCGTGATGACCACAATAGTGTGGGATTGAAAATAATGGGAGAGCTTGCGGGAAGCACTGACGAGTAGCAACGCAAGCCTCTCAAGCAAAAGGTATCTGGTCTCGGCATCTAGCAGGATCTTGCTCGTATAATAGATTGGTTTTTGGACTCCTTCATCCTCTCTGATGAGGACGGAGCTCACTGCATGATCCGAGACTGGGAGATACAAATACAAAATCTCCCCCTGAGTTGGGGTGGAGAGCAAGGGTGGTGAAGACAGATAGGTTTTGAGTGCTTCCAATGCTTGGTCGCACTCAAGGGTCCATTGAAACTTGAAATTCTTTTTCAGCAGCTGAAAGAAAGGCCGGCACTTATCTGATGATCTGCTGATGAAGCGATTGAGTGCTGCAGCCATGCCTGTGAGCTTCTGGACTTCCTTTGTAGTAGATGGGCTTTGAATGCCTAGGATTGCAGTAATCTAGTCTGGGCTGGCCTCTATCCCCCTCTGCGTCACTAGGCTTCCGAGGAACTTGCCAGAAGCTATGCCGAAAGCGCACTTGGAAGCATTCAGTTTGAGTTTGAATTCACGGAGGATGCTGAAGACTTAGGCCAGATCCACCAGATGGTCGCTCGATTACTTGGACTTGACGACCATTTCGTCAATGTAGACTTCAACTGTCTTGCCGAGCTGAGCCTGGAACATTTTGGTGATGACGCGCTGATATGTTGCCTCCGCGTTCTTCAGCCCAAAGGGCATCACCTTATAGTAGTAAGTGCCGCGGGGGGTTATGAATGCCGTTTTCTCCTCGTCCGGCTCATACATCGGAATCTGGTGGTAGCCTCTATAGGCGTCGACGAAGCTCATTCTGTCATGGCCAGCAGTGGCATCGATCATCTGATCAACCTTTGGAAGAGGGAAGCTGTCCTTTGGGCACGCTCTATTGAGATCTGTGAAATCCACGCACACCCTCCACTTGCCAGTCTTCTTTTTCACCACCACTGTATTGGCCAGCCAGACCATGTACTGGACCTCCCGGATTGCGCCTGCCTCGAGCAACTTATCGACTTCTTCGACCACCGCTTTTGTCTGCTGCAGCCCCGTCCTGCGGGCCTTCTGTACCACTGGCTTGTGGTTGGGATCCACGTTCTGCCTGTGACACATGACCTCGGGGTCGACTCCAGGCATTTTGCTCGGGGTCCAAGCAAAGACATCTACGTTCTGCATCAAAAATCTTGAGAGCTCGGCTCTCTCTGGTTCATGCAGCTAGGCGCCAATCAGGAAAAATCTGTCAGGGTCTGACGTGTCGAGCCTGACTTCGGCGAGATCTTCAATACTCTTCTTGTCAGGATCTCGGCCGATCTCATCCTGCCCCCTTTTGAACTCTGCGAGGTTTACTCGCTTTGGCTCTTTCTCTGCAGGGACCATGGCCAACAAGCACTACTTGGCCAGCTGCTGATCTCCTTCAACTGTAACCACCTCCATCTTGCCATCCTTGCCTTCGAGCACGAACTTCGGCTTCTGGTGGAGAGAGGAGGGAACTGACTCAATTTTGTAGAACCACGCCCTGCCCATAATGACATTGTAGGGGGGATGGGGCGTCCACCACTAGGAAATCCGTCATCACGGAATCTCCGCCTACTCTGGTCTCAAGAGTGATTCTCCCCTTGGGGTAGACCGGCTTGGCGCTGAACCCAATCAGAGGCGTGCGAGCTTCCTTCAAATCAGTCTCCTGGAGCCCCATCTTTTTGAAGCATCCGTAGTAGAGGACTTCAGATGAGCTGCCGAGGTCGATCGGGATCCGCTTCACTGTGAAGTCTCGCAGCTTCATCGTCAGGAGCAGGGGATCATTGTGGGGAAGCTACACTCCCTCGAGGTCTTTATCTGAAAACGAGATGGCTGGGCACTCGCCCCGTGCTCGCTTGGACGCCGGTCCAAGCTCGGCTCTCATCACCTCTTTCCCATGCGAGGCATGCCTGGCTTCGGCACGAGCCTGGGAGCTGCCTCTAGCTGAGGGAGAGGGAGCTGAGGGCGCCAGATGGATCACATTGATGATCTTCTCAGAATCTTCGCTGTTTGGATCCCTATCAGCGCTCTGATGAGCTCGGCCACTACTGCCGGTGCCGGCATCTCCTGCCTTGACAAACTCCTCGAGATGACCTTCTTTGGCGAGCTTCTCTAGGAAAAACTTCAAGATCCTGCACTCCTCAGTTTTGTGCCCATTCTGCTTATGATAGGCACAGAACCTGGTCTGGTCACGGGTGGAGGATTCACTCTGCATGGGATGAGGCCAGCTGAAGAATGGCCTGTTTTTGATCTTATTCATGATTTGGTGGATCGGCTCCTTGAAGACGACGTTCACAGCCTGGTAAGCGTCGGGAGGAGGTCTGGTCTTCTTGGTGCCCCCATACCTGAATGCTGTAGCCTTTGCCGAGCTGGAGACCCAGGTTTGCTTCGGCTCTTCCTTTCGAAAGGGCTTCTTTTCTCTCTACTGGGGCTGATTGCCCCTCTCCTTGGGTCCTGAGCCGTGGTTCTCCCGGGCCCGGATTTCATCCTCCTCCCAGGCGACATAGCGCTTTATCCGGGACATCAAGGCCGGCATGGAGGTTGCGGGGTCTCTAGCCAGGTCTTTCCTCAGCTCATTCCCTGGCAATAGGGCTTCCGGAAGGCAAAAATTGCCACTTCGTCTCTAGTATCCTCAATCTGGCTGTAAATTACCCAAAAACGCTGGGCGAACTGGGTGATGCTTTTGCCCTGCTTCATCTTCAGGGCAAGAATATCAGCATCAGTCTTGGGGACGACGCTGTAAGCCTGGAACTTCTTCAGGAAGGAGAGCTGGAGCTATTTCCAACTCGAGATGGACTTCTCCGGAAGGGCGCAGTACCACTTCAAAGGGAGGTCGCCCAGACTGGAGGAAAAGATCTTGCAGTTGAGGTGGCCCTCATTCCCCCAGATGGACATCTTCTGAGCGAAGTGTCGAAGGTGAGCGGCTGGGTCAGCCACTCCGTCATAAGGAACGAACCGCGGGACAGAGAATTTCTTGGGCAGTGGAGTCTCCTTGATATCCCGCGTGAAGGGAGAGGCCCCCGGATCGGTGGGGCCGCAAATCTCTTGCTGGTCTCGGGCGAGAGCAGCCATCTCCATATTGTGCTGAACGGCCAGCTTGATACGCCTGTCAAGCTGCTCCTGCTCGTCTTCCTTCCACGGCGACACTGCTTCCGACTTTCGCTTCGAATGGCCTCGGCTATGGTAGCTGCGAACTTGGTCGTCTCAGCCGTGATGGCTTCAACCATTACTCGAGTGCTCGTCGTTGGCCCGACTACGCTTCTACTCCAGAAAAGCTCTCAAATCCTCGCGAGAGGGCTGGACCACCTTGCTCGGGGCTGCTTTCTTCCCGCCTTGGGGCCCGGAGGGCTGGCCTGCTGAGGGGGCCCCTACTGCTCTCAGTTGCTGCTGGAGCTGGCGGATTATTCTATCCTGCTCCTGGATGAGAGCATTTTGAGCCGCGATATCTCCTCCGTCATCGAGGTCTCGCTGACGGCGTGGCTCGTCGACTGCTACACCCTTGTCTTTCGGGGGACGCTCATGTCGCCGCTCGTCCCGTCGGGGAGGCATGACTTCGTCGCCCGGGGACGAATCTTCAACAAGTCCCTCTTGGAAGGGAATCTCGACGAAGAGCTACGAGCCTATGCGCCCCTCGCCTGTAGATGCGCCATGCACCGTTCTGGACCGCCCTTGAGGAGGGGCATCCGTTGACGGGCCTGATTGCTCGAGCACTCCTCTCGACGATTCTCCGCCGTTATTACGCCTCGGAGGCACGGTTTCTAGGAAGATTGAGAAGGTTGGGATATTACATTCCCACAAACGACGCCAATTGTAAGTGCAGAAAACTATAACTCACAATATTAGGGGTGCCTGATAGGACTTATCCAAGTGAAAGAAGATGATCTGCTGCCTCAAAGCCTGAAAGGGAAGAGTAAGCAGTCAGAGGACCCTGGCCTGGGCGGCGCAAGGCTCTCCGATGCCAAAGTTAGTGTGTGAACTGAACTAAGGAAGGAGAGGAAGAAGAGAGGCATAGTAACGACTCTCAAGTGTGTAGGTTACGTACCTTGCATGTGAAATGTAGTCCTATTTATAGAGGACTCTTGAGGATATTTTGGATGATATTTTGGAGTGGGCCCCATGATTTGATAGAGAAGTCTCTATCAGCCCACAAAGTAATAAATGCGGTCCATTTCAGCCCACAATGCATTTAATGTCAGTCGGATCAGCCCACATTACATTTAATGCATGTCATGTTGGGCCAGATCCTGTTGGAGGCCTTTGGCGGTAGAGGTACCATCAGATCCATCCTCGGGCCGTGCCCTGATTTGGCTACAGCCGCTGGATGCCGCCTTGTCATTGATCTGGCGAAGATTGTGGACGGCTGGATGTCGCACCTGTCCCACTGGCTCACGCCCCTACTCTGCCACGTATCTAATGACGTGGCGAGCATGGGGCGCGAGTGGGGATTCTCCTCTACTTCGATTTCCATCCCGGCTCCTCTGGCCGGTGTCCCAGGCTCCTTTGGCCGGGGTGGAGCTCTTTAGCCGAAGTGGGCCCTTGGTAGCCGAGCTCGGCGCTAGCAGCCAAAGTCTGCCTGGTTTCGGCTGAGGCCTCTGTCCCGGCAGCCGAGGCGAGTCTGGGTGCCACATGGATGGCTCGTGAGAGTGCTTAGTCCCATCTTATAGCCGTGATTAGCATAATCCTGGAGCTTTGAAAATCTCCCCACACAGCCTCCTATACTTTTGAAAAAAATTAAAACAAACGACAAAATTTATATTTCATCCCCTTTGGGTGTTCTTTTAAGACAAAAAAAAATATTTGTCATCAAATTTCATCACAACAGCCTAGATTTCTTGTAGTGCAAGCCCGTGATAGACATGGATGCTTGAAAATCTATAGATTAATGACTTGGAATCTTTTCACGGGCCTTGATGCATGCAGTAAAATTGATGATCAAGAGAACATCATTGATAGTCATTCACTAATATTATAAAATGGTCTCTCAAAAAATTTATTATTAAATGGTGAACAAGGTAAGAAGATCTATGCTACTCAGAATAACAACTCTTCCCTTTAAGTGGTTTCATCAAATTTTACTCCAATAGTAGTTAGTCCCATGATAAGGCTGAGCTCATGATATCTTTAATCGTGTGCTCAAGATGGAGGGACCAACTCCTACTGAGTAAAGAATGTGGGCAACCCAACTAAGGAGAGGGGCTTCATTTTTAACGGTCTGATTTTTTTTAGATCATCCTAGCCCTTGATTTAATAGTCATAAGTAGATTTCTATGTGACTCAATCTAGCGGTGGAGTCAATGCTTGAAATTTAATCCAAACAAAAGGCCAAAATGTCCAAATCTAGTTGTAGAGAGGCTTCTTTCAAATTGCCTTAAAGATAAACGTCAAGGGATTGATTGCAAGCTTCAATCTCTCCTTAACTTTTAGAGAATCATTTAATTATGAGGTTTCTTCCTGTAGCTTATCTCTAGAAATGACTTTTTCCTTACCCTTCCAAAAGTTTGAATATTTCTCCACAGCTACAATTACACCATTTTGGGACTAAAATACCCATAGTGTAGGCTATAACATAAGAAAAATGCACTCTTGTATATGGGTTTCGAATTTTGGTTAATAAAACATTAAAACTTGTATTATGGCCTTTGTGACTGAAAATTCAATGGCGTAAATGGATTTGCATGCAAGAATATAGCATTATTATGATCCTCATGTGGTTTGACAATTGGATTGACCATGATCCCATAGCCCCCAGATTTCCTCTCCTTTAATTCCCTGAAAATGAAAGGGTAGCGGATTTCCTTCATGGCAGTGGATGGCTCCTCCCTGGTAATATTCCAATTGAGGTGAAAGATTACCTCTTTGAGCAGTCTGCCATTGACCTGCTCTCCTGGAAAGGAAATCCTTCAGGGATTCTTACCCTCAAATCTGCCTGGGATACTTTGAGAACTAGAGCAGCTTCAATGGTGTGGTATCAGCTAGTCTGGAATAACTTTCTAAGTCCAAGGCTTTCCTATTTCAGTTGGCGCCTTCTTCTAAGTAAAATGATCGATCCAACCGACACTGTAGCTTTGTGCAAAGGGTGCAACATGGCTTCTAGATGCTACTTGTGTCACAGAGATGGAGAAACTGATCTTCACTTATTCTTCCACTATAGTTTAGCCTAGCAGCTTTGGACCTGGCTTCTCAGTCAAGGTAGCCCTACTGTTTCTCCTCCTTTCTCTCCCTCCTCTGTCTGGACCGTTTTACAGTAGAACATAGATGTTCATGAAGAAAGTCCACTGCAGTTAATTTCTTCCAAGCCTTCTATGCCATTTGGTTCTTACGTAATGAGCCTAAGCACCGCAATAAACCCCCCTCCGTGTTGAAAGCTAAGTCAGTTTTCCTGGATAGAATGGGGGTATGGTCAGCTCAACCAATGGCAAAAGAATTCCTTCTCACCCCATTTTTAAGTCCTTTGGGTGGACTGAATAGTTTTCCTGTACTTTCTCTCTGTAGTCAGCTCAGTAACCTTCTCTGGTTTAGTTAGGAGGCAGCCTGGGAAGATTTCTCTGTTCGGTGAGGTGTTGCCTTCAGCTGGTGTAGAGTTGTTCTGCAGTGCTCTGTTTTGCCAATCTCAGTGAGAGCCTTGCTGCGGTCTGTTGGTTTTCTGCAGCTTGCAACTGCTTTTGTTAGCTTCCTAGGTTGTTCAGTGATGATGCTTTCTCTTTGCTGTAGTTTTGGTTGTGGTTGTTTGGTCCAATTTTGGCTGGGGTTAGACTCTGGCTGAGGAGCTGCTGTGCCATGTTTTGTAGAGGTGTCTTTCTAGTCCAGTGGATGCTATATTTTATCTATTGCAGTGGCCTACTTTGTGCTTCAGCTAATGCCTCTGTTTTGTTGATCTGCAAGTCGCCGGTATGTCATCTCAGATTATGCTTGTCCCCTTAATGTCGTCATGCTTTGAATGGGAGCCTTTCTTTTGTAGCATCTGGTTTCTATTGAGGTGTAAAGCTTCCCTCTTCTTCTTTTGTTGCTTGAGTCCCAGCTCCTTTGTTAGGGTTCTTGCTGGGTTTAGCACCTCCTATTACAGAGGTGGTCTTTTTGTTTTGTTTTGATCTTTGCTGTTTGTGTTTTTTTTCCTCTTTGTTATGGTGACTTTGCCCTTTTTTCTTTCTTCAATACAAATTTACTAATTAGCAAAAAAAATGTAATTAAGAATTGGTGATCTAATATGCATTTTCTCATATAGTTTTTGATCTTAGGGAATATTTGGATATGTACAAAGTAAAATATTTCTAGATTTAAATACTAGAAAAATAAAACATTACATAATAAAATATTTTAATAATTCAATATTACAATATTATTGTCTTTTGGCAGTTTCTAAAACATTCAATAGATTTTGAACTATACAGTTTGGTAATTATCCTATATTATAATATACACTAAATTTAATATTGACTTTGATTTTCAAATTAAAGAAATGATCAATAACTTTATGATTTTGACTCGATATGTTTTTAAATGACAAGACGATGACACCATTTCCTAGGAATTCAATTAAATGAAAAAAAAATCCAATTATATTTTCAAGATAAGGAATTCATAGTAAAATGGTTTTCTTTGATTTTTTTAAGAATTTTATTCATGCAAACAAACATGTTATAAAATTTCAAGATAAGGGATTTCTTGGTAAAATGAGATCCTTTGAATTTATAGGAATTGAATTTCATGTGAACATATATAGGTCTTATCTATCATGGTATAATGAGTTCCTTTGAATTTTTAGAGATTCAGATCCATACTAATAGATTGGCCCAATTATAATTTAACAATAATGAACTTATTTCTTTAAATCCTTGTGAACTCAATTCCATGCAAATAAACAAGCTTTGTTATATGTTCAGGATAAGAAATTAGCGGTAAAGTGGTTTTTATAATTTCTACAAATTATTTTTATGCAATAAAATAAGTCCTAAGAAAGACAGTCAACTAGAATTTCATGAGTATTTCATCTTTACTGTCTATTAATCCATGTGATTTTTAGTGTTAGGGCACTGTACATTTTCGAATCATGGAAAAATGATTTTTTTTCTTTTAAAAAGGAAATGGAGAGATGATTAATATATGATATTCGAGGGCAACCTTTCATTGTTTAAAATTTATCATATGAACAACTACTCCCATTATCTTCATTGTATCAAATCTCACTTTCATATGTAAAGGTGGATTATACACAGAGAGGTGGGCTACATAGGGTGCAATGACCATAGGTTTGGTAAAGGAAGAGGAAAAGAGAAATCATTCTAAGAGTGAGAAAATTAAAAATCAAGGAGTGAAGATGTCTTAAGAAAAGAAGGTTTGGGCAGTTTTGTCATTTTCCCTATCATGGAGAAGGTCTAGGGGAAATTATAATTTTTGGGAAGGAGGAGGGGAAAGGCATTTCTAAAGGTAAGTTCTAGGGAAAAACCTCTTTACTCATCTCTTTGGGAACAGTTAAAAGACAAAGCTATCCTTGAGTCTTTTTAAATTTTCACTTTTTTTGTGAATGAAAATGAAATGAGTGGGGGAAAAATTGTAAGAAATAAAAATGCCATAAGATTTTTTGCAACCTCTTCCATGTATTCAAACAAATAACAAAAGTTGAGAGGGGACAATTGACCCCACAAAGGACTTTGTGTGAGTTCGCACACTGGAGCCAATTTTTTCCAACTAGATGCGTTGATATGCACCAATCTTCAATTGTACAAATCTTTAGTGAGGAATCCCTATTATAAGGGCAATAAGGAGTCCTCAGATATGAGGATTCCTCCCCTATTACCAAACGTGCTCCAAATATTTTTGCACCAACCTAATTTTATACTTGTAAGTGCCTAAATATTACGGACTTTGTAATGGAGGTTATTTCGAGTCTGATGCTCCTTCGAAGATGACGAGTGGCCTGAGAACCTGAAAGGGGAGAAGATGAGGATGTCAGAGGACCCTAGCTGTGGGCAGCGCAAGGCTCTCCGATGCCTAAGTCAGTATGAGGTCTGAGCTATAGGATAGAGATAAAAGAGACAGAGTCACAGTTCTCTGGTTTTTGTTGTGCGTACCTGTGATGGAGTTCGCTCCTCTATTTATAGAGGAGGAAGTCTACGTTGCATGGCGGGGCTCATGATGACGTCCTAGCACTCCCATGGGTACCGTCATGTCAGCCCACTATACATTAAATGGCAGTCCGATCAGCCCATTATGCATTAAATGCTGGTCTAATCGGGCCTTACCACATATGAATTTTGGGCCTAGTCCCATCAGGCCTGGCTTGGGGCCATACCTTGATGGGACGTAGTCGCTGGATGCCACTCTGTTAGGGGTAAGGGGTGGCCAAGATGGCTTTGTCAGTTCCAGCTGGATATCCTTGAAAGTACAGCCGTCACCGTCCATCTCGGCTAAAGGTCTGGCTCTGGTGCCGAGCTGAGTGGTCGAAGTGAAGACTTCGTATTGAGGTTGGGGGTGCCCGAGACCAGGGATGGTCTCGAGCTCGGGTAGCGCATGAGCAGTGTTTGCCGAGGTCAAAGCGCGATTAGCGGGCATAAGCACCGAAGTTAGTATAACCTTAGTGCTTCGGGAGACATCCCCGCACAATACTCATTAAATTAATATAATCCATTTGATTTAAAATAGTCTAGACTTCATTTAATGATTGGAGATTTGAGCTAGCCCTTAAAGGAAGGTCTAGGATGATCAACTCAAAAACTTTGTGTCTTATTTAAAAGCACATCTAGTTTACTTATAACCACCCGTGCTTAAAGCACGAGGGCATTATATGCTTCAAAAAATAAAATACAGAATTTAGTCATAATAGTATGGATCGGGTTCAAAATTTTATAAGTATAGTTAGCTTTATGAATTGGTTTAAAAAGAATTTGGTGTCAATAATTTAGAAACAGCTGTGCTACATGGACAAACTTTTTGGCCTGAATTTGTGACAACCCCTATGATATCCCTTGAATATCAAGATATTCAAGGGATATCATAGGGGTTGTCACAAATTCAGGCGAAAAAGTTTGTCCATGTAGACTTTTTCATTTAGAAAATGGAAAATATAAAAATAAGAATAACTTAAGGTGAAAATCACGGAAATTAGAAGAAAGAAATACTCTTTATAATCTATAAGAGTTGTTACAAAAAATAAGAAAGGAAAATTTATTTACAACTCCCGTTGATGAGATTCCTAAATCATAAAAATGAAAAAACAAAAACGGATATATACTTCTAATTGAATAAAAAATGAATGTCTATCGTTACTGACTTATGCTTAAAACTTAGTGACCAAGGGCACGTTTGTATTACATCCACAAAAGATCCTCTAGGGTCTTTATTTTCACATTGTTTGGACCCACCATTAGATTAATTTCTTATAAAACACATGGTTAAAATGTAAAAAGAGGAGAATGAAAGTGCAAGCTAGACCTATGCAAGTCCTAGAGGGTGGGGCACTAAAAGAAGTTGTACTTTTAGTGATGTTTTTATAAATTCGTCGGTAAAGATTACTCTTTACCGACGTACGTCGGTAAATATTTGACTTTTACCAACGTTTTATTAAAAAAATGTCGGTAAAGGTTTGCCTTTTACCGACGTTTTTAAAAAAACGTCAGAAAATATGATCCTTAAAATTAACTTTATTATTAAAAATAAGAGATTATTATCGACGAAAAGAAATGTCGGCAAAAGTATTTTTTATTTTCAGTTTTTTATTTTACCGACGAAAAAAAACATCGATAAAACTATTTTTAATTTTTATTTATTTTTTATTTTTTATTTTACCCACGAAAAGGAAACGTAGGCAAAAGTATTTTTAATTTTTAAATTTTTTTATTTTACTACAAAAAAACAATGTCGGTAAAACTATTTTTATTTTTTATTTATTTTACTTTTTATTTTAGCGACGAACAAAAATATCAGCAAAAGTATTTTTTATTTTTAAATTTGTTTATTTTACAGACGAAAAAAAACGTCGGTAAAGCTATTTTTTATTTTTTTTTATTTTTTTATTTTACCGATGGAAAAAATGTCGGTAAACGTACTTTTTATTTTGAGATTTTATATTTTACCGACGAAAAGAAACATTGGTAAAACTATTTTTAATTTTTATTTATTTTATTTTTTATTTTACCGATGAAAAAAAACGTAGGCAAAAGTATTTTTATTTTTCAATTTTTTATTTTACCGAACCAAAAAAACGTGGGTAAAGCTATTTTTAATTTTTATTTATTCTCCTTTTCATTTTACAGACGAAAAAAAAAACGTCGGCAAAAGTATTTTTTTTATTTTGATTTTATTTTACCAACGAAAAAATGTCGGTAAAACTATTTTTAATTTTTATTTATTTTTATTTTTATTTTACCGATGAAAAAAAAACGTCAGTAGAAGTATTTTTTATTTTATCCCATCCATAATCTGCACCGGTGTAAAATCTCAACTATTTAATTTAATATGTTTTTTAAGTCAAAATTTAATTTAATTTAATATGTTTTGGGCCTTAAGATCTATCAAATATAATTTCTTTTGAAACATATCATAAAAATTTGCTTTCATTTTGATGAAACTCAAGAAAGTTAGCCATTTTCATTCAAAGTGAGATTTGGCTAGGGTTGGCATTTATTTATATTTAAAGTGTGGATTCTCTTATATCGTGCAACTAAAGAAGTTAAACTTAAGATGGCATATAACTGGGAGATAAATTAGGATATAATGACTAGAACGTGCAATACACAAAAAGGGAAACCTTTTTCTAATAATGTTAGGCTTTTAAAGAATCCCATATTCTCAGGCTTCTAAAGAATCTCATATTCTTTCTTTTGAACCCACTTATATAGTTACTAAAAAAAAATTAGGGTTAATCCTCGCCTACATATGTGTATTTATTCACTTCCTTTTTCTACCATATTCGATACTCATAGTCTGAGTGGAGACAGCTTCTTCCTTCCTCTTTTTCTTTACAGGTATTCTTCTTTTTTCTGTCATCCATTGGAAGAAGAGTTATTATTCTTCAATTTGATGACTTTTTCATCATATGTTTTATTGGAAATCAACTTGGAGATTCATGTACTATTTTTTTTTTTAATCTATAACTTCCTTAAACTCTGCTTCTAAAGCATTTTAGAATGCAATAGATTTTGACTCCTAACCCCTTGTTCATCTCATCCATCTGGAGAGAAGTGAAAATTTGGAGTGGTTGAAAGTCTGAATTCTCGAAATTTTACTCCAATAGACGCAACGGTAAGAATTGTACATGTAGCACATAAATAAAAAATTACCAAATATTTATATATTTTATACATCGGCGATCATACTATCAATCATATGGTGGGATAACATTCGTTGGAGTAAAATTTGGCTTCATCATCCCATTCAAGTGGAGAAGAAAGTTTTGGTTAATAGATTCAATCAATGGAGTACTTTCTAGGTTTCTTTGATATTTTGATTGCTTACATTACATATTTGGGTGCGATTAACCAAAATTTGCGAACCGTCAGTTCCTACAAGTTACTCTACCCTCAAGCGAAGTGCTCGTGCCGGTTTATGATTTTTCCGGGGGCCGTTACCCGTTTCGGCCCCCCGGCGGGCCGTTTTCGAGCCTAGGTGTTGGAAAATCCTATATTTTCACTTCTACTTCTCTAATCGAGAGTCATATTTGCGAACCGTCAGTTCCTACAGGTTACTCTACCCTCGAGCGAGTACTCGTACCGGTTTCCAAATTTTTCGAGGGCCGTTACCCATTCCAGACCCCCACGAGGGCCATTTTCGAGCCCAAGTGTTGGAAAATCTCATGTTTCGCTTCTAATTCTCTAACCGGGAGTCCTATTTGCGAACCGTCGGTTCCTACAAGTTACTCTACCCTCGAGCTACCCTCGAGCGAAGTGCTCAGCCGGTTTCTGATTTTTTCGAGGGCCGTTACCCTTTCCGAACCCCCGATGGGCCGTTTTTTAACCTAAGTGTTAGAATATCCTATGTTTCGCTTCTAATTCTCTAATCGAGAGTCCTATTTACGAACCGTCAATTCCGTTAAGTTACTCTACCCTGAACGAAGTGCTCGCATCGGTTTTCAATTTTTCCAGAAGGGAAAGAAGAGGGAGAGAGGAAGAAAGAGGGAGGGGGAGGGAGGCCAGCCGGCTGCCGGCCGGGGCTCCCTCCCCGCCGGCGACTGGGGGGTGGGTTGAGGGGGGAGGGGAGAGGAAGGGTGGAGGCTGGAGAGGAAGGGAGGGTTGAGGGAGGAGGAGGAGGAGGGAGAAGGAGGAGGAGGGAAAAAAGGGGGAGGGGTAGTTTAGGAAAAGGTTTTTTTTTTTTTTCGCGGTGGGAAGAGCAGAAAGTGTGGTGCCAATAGCACCACTCTTTTCCAGGGGCCATTACTCGTTACAGACTCCCGGCGGGCCGTTTTCGAGCCTAAGTGTTGGAAAATCCTATGTTTTCACTCGTAATTCTCTAACCGGGAGTCCCATTTGCGAACCGTCAGTTCCTACAAGTTACTCTACCCTCGAGCAAAGTGCTTGTGCCGGTTTCCTTTTTTTCCGGTGACCGTATCCCATTTCAGGCCCCCGACGAGTCGTTTTCAAGCCTAAGTGTTGGAAAATCCTATGTTTCACTTCTAATTCTCTAATCAGGAGTCCTATTTGCAAACCGTCAGTTCTGTCAAGTTACTTTCCCCTGATCGAAGTGCTCGCACCGGTTTTCAATTTTTAACCGGGGGCCGTTACTCGTTCCGGACCCCCGACGGGCCGTTTTCAAGCCTAAGTGTTAGAAAATTATTTTTTATTGTTATTTTACATCGGTAAAACTATCAGAGACTATTATCGATGAATTATATGACGTCAGTAAAATTAATGTTTAACGCGGTTTTTTGTAAAACATCGGTAATGTTTAACTCTATTTTTAGGAAAATTAAAAATCAGAGTCCTTTACCGATAATTTTTTTTTATCAACGAAAATTAGTGTCGGAAAATTTATTACCGACGTTTAAAGGTTGGTAGACTCTTTTACTTGTTTTGAAATAATAAAAATAAAATAATTTTTACCGATGAAAATTCTTTTTTTTTTTTGCGATGAAAAATAATGGCATTAAAATTTCGAATAGTTTACTTGCGGGTGCTGTTTTAGAAAAAACTATTCCCTTTTGTTTTCTCTCTTTCTCCTTCTCTTCTCACTCTCTCTGCTGTCTCGCTCTCTCCTATTTCTCTCTCTCTCGCTCGAGCAGCTCGATCTCTCTGCGCCTCTCTCTGCTCTCTCTCGCTGTCTCTCTCGCTCACTCTCTCCCTCTCTCGATATACGCTTTCCCTCTCTCTCTCGCTCTCTATTTTCTCTCTCTCACTCTCTCCAGACCTCTCCCAGGCGCACGACGATCACAGCAGCACTGCTAAGCGCACAAAGCAGCCCCCGGACGCCCGAAGAGCCTTCATCTTCCTCCTCGCACCGCCGGACGCCTCCCTGCACCAGGTACACCCCGCCCTCTTCTTGCACTCCGCACACACCGTGCACCATTCCCCCTCTCCTCTCTCTTTCGTCTCTATTCTCTCTCTCCCTCGTTCCCCATCTCTCTGTCTGCTCTCCTCCCTCTCCCCATTTGGTTTCTTATATAATAGAAAATATCAGCTTTTGAGGGCATAATTCTGATTCCGGTGCTATTTTGAGATTTTGGGTTGTTTTCTGGAAAATGCATTTTGATTTTAAGAAGCAATTTCGATTGGTCTAGAGATATTTCACGGGTTCTCTGGACGCTGCGTGTTGATTCATTTGGAATTGGACGCATGAAATTGGATTTGGGTTATCCAGGAAGTCACATTTTTTTTTTTTTTTTTTGTCTACACTATTGGTTTGATTTAAATTTTGGAATTGGGTGAATGGGTTAGTTGGCATCTATGGATTAGGATTTGGTGTTGGTTCTGGTTGACTTATTTTGAACAATGGGTGCTCCGATTTAGTTGTTGAATTGTGTCTGGGGAATTGGACTACCGAAAGTTTTTTAAAATTTGGACCCAGGCTTAAGGCATAAGTTCCTCTTCTTGGATGTTTAAAGTGAGGAATTGAACTTAACAGAAAAGTTAATTGGAGGGTAAAACGTTTTGTTGATTTTCTTTCTATATATTTAAATTGGTGAAACTCAGATCTCAGATCTCAGATCTCAGACCTCTATCTAGTACAATGTCTGGGGTAAAATAAAACAGGCTTTTGTGGCTTTGAATTTCGGGCAGCAGAGTGAATCTTGCTATCACATATAGAGTGCCAATGAATATATCATAATGGGGACACCTGACAAGAACTTCTCTTAGCATTGTAAAATCATGGTTCCCTCGGAGGACAGAACCTGAAAATGTCTCGAGGGACTTTTGGATGCCCGATCATAGTTGTAGAGTATGTTACGAATGTGATTCAAGTCTTCAACCGTAGACATCACTGCCGTCTCTGTGGGCGCATTTTCTGTGGAAGATCTTTGTTGATTCTGTTTGGTTTGATTTGATTTGTTTACTTATTTTGTAAATTTTCTTTTTGATATATACCGAATTAGGGTTCTCTTTTGAATCTCTTCTTCTTTCTTCTTTTCCATATCTCGAATGATTCAGTTTTTGTTTGAATTTTGATTCTCATCTATCCACATCTATTGGGATTGGAGGGTATGGGGTTTCGTTGGAAGGTTTTCTAGACTAGGCTAGGGTTTTGCCTCAAATTAGTTTTTTTTTTTTTTCCTGTATGTCATCCATGTCATTTGCTGCTCCTGCTGCTGCTTCTGCTTCTTATTTGTATTGTCTTTAATGCCTTTAAGAAGTTTATGGGTTTCACACTTCCTCTAGTTGTTAACTGAATTCTATGGTAGCTGCTTTGATATGAATGTGACATGATGATTTTTTTTTTTTTTCTGTCAATAATCTTGAAAGCCCAAATCAGAACTAATTATAACATGTTTGTGATTAATGCATTTGATCAACTCTCACGGATTTTCATTTGTATTAACTTTGGTCCTGATCTTTCTGTTTTAATTCATGAAGGGTGTCAGCACATACAGGGGGCATCTCCCATTGTTCATTGTCTGGAGAAGGGTGTCAGCACATACAGGGGGCATCTCCCATTGTTCATTGTCTGGAGAAGCACAAGTCACATGTTATAATTACCTCACGGGTAGCCGATGCTGCCTTATTTTTAGGTCCAATGGTATGGCAATCTTCCACTTTATGATCAGCCATCGATTTTGACTTTTAAAATTCGGGGTTTCTTGATGTTGGCAAAATATCCCAACATGCTTTTCATAATGTCAGAGGACTTAATACTCTTGAAAGGCTTTTCTTTGATTACTTTGTAACATTACCTACATGTTTTGGTGTTCTTGGAATTTTACCTTTTCAGCAACTTATGTGAAGATGATAGGTAGTTGCAGTGAAATATGTTTCTTGGTGTAATTGCTTAAAACACAGTGCCTGACCATCTCACTCTACACATGCCTGACCATTTCATTCTACATGTCCCCATGCAAGGGGCAGTTTCCTGTTTCCATTAAATCATTCTTTATTCCCATATTAAGGAACAATAGGACTCGAAGGGCCATTTTTTTTAGCATGGAAAACATAGCAATTTATGGTTAAATGGGCTCCACCAGAAGATTATTAGAGAGGTGAGGGGTAAAGGATATGAGGTAGAAATGTAGATGCAGCCCTCACTTGCCTAGGATTTGAATTACTAGGGTGGTGGCTTGATTTGAAAATTGATATTGTTTCTTCAATTTTAATGGTTTTTGGAAATAGATTTCTTACAATTCCTATGTATTAAATAACACGAAACAAACGGGCTCTAAGTGGGTTTGTTGTTTGTTATATTTGATGACTGTGATTAGGTTATAATTATATTAGTGGACTAGGTTTGTTTTAGTGTTTTCTATCTTATGTAACACATAAATATGGTGTGATGGTTTCCACTAATTTTGTTAATGGAGAGTAAAATTTGTTTTACAGGATTCTCGCGAAAGGCCTTCTTGAGGGTTTTGTTGGAACTTTGAATCGTTCATAGGGTTTTTGTGACCTGGTCATTTTTATTTTCATCTTTCCTGCAATCGTGTCATGGCTTGACGAAGGACTTGGTATCAATATTCTAATCACAAGGTTTGGTTGCAAGTCCATTGTCCTTGGTGTAATTGCATGGTTCCTAGCAGAAGCTAATGAATCAGGAACTTGGTTGTTCCAAGATCTAAAACTCAGTTAAGAGGGTCCAATCCAATTCATGGAAAATTCGCATGCTTGAATTAAAATATGGGCGCTTAGGTTTGGATTTATTTGGTTTTGTTCAGATCGTCGTGGATCTGAGTATGTGATCTGGTAGTTTCAGCCATACAAAAGCATTGATACTTTTCATAGTTGCAACCATGATGTTGTGGGTTCAAGTCACTTCTCCATTTAAAAAACAAAAGGAAAAAATCATTGAATATCTGTGTTGTATTACTTAGATCCTGGCCCAACATTATTTCAATCAGGTTCATTTAGGATCCCCTAGTCTGCATCAGACATGGTATTAAAGCTCTTACCTACATAAGAAGTTCATGTCACAAGTACAGGCACTTCATTGCCACGTATCTTCTTTGTTATTTTTGTGATTTCTTTCTTTGTTCTTTTTGTTGATTTTAATAAAGATCACAATTTTTACCTAAAGGTAGATATCATTGTTTCTAATTCGAACAAAAAAGAACCTAACACCTTCCTTTTTCATCAGATGGAAACAGGTGTGAATATATTTGTGACTCAGACCCCAAATTCCTCTTTAAATTAACATCCACATGGCTACATATGTTTTCTCCCCTCCATGTTTTTCTTGTATTCTGTAGTTCGATACGTTTCTTTTCCATAAATGATATAAACATTTAAGAGATGCATGATTAGGATTATGAACTTGGATGGAATTGGAATGACTTTGAAAAATTAGCACAAGGATCTCTGGCCGGTCACCTTCTAGAATGTGGTTGCCGCCAACTCACAGGAGGGTACTTCATGCATCCGGGTAAAGTATTCATTTCTACCAAGTACCAATCATCAATGCAAATCTGTGTAGTACAGCTTAGTTATTCCATGAAGAGGAAGCATATAGTTGCTCATTAGTACATGTGGAGGCCGTGCTTGGTGATTTAGATTCCTGATCTGATGCACTTTACCAAGGGTGAGGTGCCCAAAAACAAAAAAATCTGGTAGAATGCAAGATCCCAACTGTGTGATATTTTGGCCTACTATTTATTGAGTGTCCCATTTTTTCATTGTTAACTATCATCTTACGCCACCGGTTGATGGTTTAGCATCTCCCATTCTGGTTGAGCTTTGCAAAATCATATGCCTCGGTAAATCACTAATTTCTCACAGAATTAGTGCCATTGACTACTTAAAAGTCTCTGTAGTTCCCAGTTGCCATCTTGGCATACTCAGTTAACTTTTTTTTTTATTTTCATGTTTGTCCTATTGCAGGAGATTGTTCCAGAGATTTATCTTTCCAGACTCTATTAGATTTGTCACTTCCATATGCTGAAGTTGGTTTCCGTGGAGAGGTATATAGCAAAGGCAGATGGTTTCCAGAATCTATTAGTTGGTTTTCATAGACACCCGGAAAAATCGAAAACCGGCACGAGCAATTCGCACGATGGTAGAGTAACTCGTAGGAACTGACGGTTCGCAGATAGGAATCCCGGTTAGAAATTTTGAAGTGAAAACATAAGATTTTACAACACTTAGGCTCGAAAAAGACCCGCCCGGAGTCTGGAACGGGAAACGACCCCCAAAAAAATTGAAAACCGGCACGACCACTTCGCTCAAGGGTAGAGTAACTCGTAGGAACCGACGGTTCGCAGATAGGACTCTCGGTTAGAGAATTAGAAGCAAAAACGTAGGATTTCTCAACACTTAGGCTCGAAAACGGCCCGCCGGGGGCTCCGGAATGGGAAACGGACCCCGAAAAAATTAGAAACCGGCACGAGCACTTTGCTCGAGGGTAGAGTAACTCATAGGAACTGATGGTTCGCAAATAGGACTCCCGGTTAGAGAATTAGAAGCGAAAATATAGGAATTTCCAACACTTAGGCTCGAAAACGGCCCGCCAGGGGTTCGGAACGGGAAACGACCCCCAGAAAAATCGAAAACTGGCACAAGTACTTTGCTCAAGGGGTAGAGTAACTCGTAAGAACTGACGATTCATAAGTAGGACGCCCGTTAGAGAATTAAAAGCGAAAACATAGGATTTTCCAACAGTACTTAGGCTCGAGAACGGCCCGCCGGGGTTCTGAAACGGGAAACGGCACGCGGAAAAATCAAAAACCTGCACGAGCACTTCGCTCGAGGGTAGAGTAACTCGTAAGAACTGACGGTTCGCAAGTAGGACTCCCGGTTAGAGAATTAGAAGCAGAAATATAAGATTTTCCAACACTTAGGCTCGAGAACGGCCCGCCGAGGGTCCGGAACGGAAAACGGCACCCGGAAAAACTGGAAACCGGCGCGAGCACTTCGCTCGAGGGTAGAGTAACTTGTTGGACTTGACGATTCGCAGATAGGACTCCCGGTTAGGGAATTAGAATGGAAAACTTTGGATTTTCTAACATTTAGGCTCGAAAACAGCCTGACGAGGGTCCTGAACGGGAAACGGCCCACGAAAAAATGTGAAACCAGCACGAGCACTTCGCTCGATGGTAGAGTAACCTGTAGGAACTCACGGTTCGCAAATAGGACTCCCTGTTAGAGAATTAGAAATGAGAATCGACGATTTTCCAACATAGGCTCAAAAACGGCCCACCGGGGGTCCGAAACGGGAAAAGGCTCCGGAAAAATCGAAAACGGCACGAGCACCTCGCTCGAGTCTAAATTAACTTGTAGGAACTGACAGCTCGTAAATCGGACTACCGGTTGACGAATTAGACCTAAAAACGTTTGATTCTTAATACTTAGTCTCGAAAATAGGCCGTCAGATGACGAAAATGGGAAACGGCCATCGGACAGCCCAGAGACTAGCACGGGTACCTTGTTCAAGGCCAAAATAACTTGTAGGAATTGACGATTGGTGAATCGGACTTCCAATTAACGAATTAGATGTAAAAATCATCTGATTTCTCAACACTTAGGCTAGAAAACAGGTCGTCGAAAAACTTAGGAGTCGATTTATATATACATGTTTATCTTTCATTTATAATTTAATTCATTCATAAGATTCTAATGTTGTTTCTGTCATTGCAGATTGATGGACGCTTTGAGGTCGGTTGCAGACTTGTGGGGGTGTTTTATTATTTTTAGTTTATTTGTATATGTATATTGGACATTTATATGGGACTGTATCGTTATTGATGGTAATATTTGTTTAATGAGATGAATGATTTGATGAAAAATGGCGATGGTTGTTTGTTTATTTAACAACTTTTGTTTGCATGCAATTTTTACATTGAATATAGGTAAATGAACAGGTTTATCTTTGATACAAGTGTATATACAGGTTAACAGGAAAATTATATTGAAAAAAATATTACATTTAAAAAAAACTTTCGCCAACGTTTTTTTTCGACTGCGAAAGAAAAAAGAAAATCAATAAAAAATAAAAAACAGTTTTTTTACAGACGGAAATAATCGTCAGTGAAAAATATTTTTTTATTTTTTATTTTACCGACGAAAAAAAACGTCGGTAAGATATGTTTATTTCTTTTTTTTTTTATTTTACTGACGAAATAAAAACGTCGGTAATAATTTTTCTATTTTTTATTTCTTTTTCCTTTTTTTTACCGACGAAATAAAAACGTCGATAATAATATTTTCATTTGTTATTTATTTTTCATTTTTATTTGACCGACGAAATAGAAACGTCGGTGATAATTTTTCTCGTTCCGATTTATTTTTCTTTTTTATTTTACCGACGAAATAAAAACGTCTGTAATAATTTTTCTCTTTTTCTATTTATTTTCCTTTTTTATTTTACCGATGAAATAAAAACGTCGGTTATAATTTTTTCAATTTTTTATTTATTTTTCTTTTTTATTTTACCGATGAAATTAAAACATCGGTAATACTTTTTCTATTTTTATTTATTTTTCTTTTAATATTACCGACGAAAAAAAAATGTCGGTAATACTTTTTCTATTTTTATTTATGTTTCTTTTTTATTTTACCGACGAAAAAAACGTAGGTAAAAGTTAAATAATCGTCGGTAAAATGTTTATTTTTTCCAACGGAAAAAAAATTCGTCCGTAAAAGGTTTTATCCACGCCTTTTTACTGACGTCTGTCCGATGAAATTTTTTACGTCGGTAAAGATTTTGTCCGACGTTTTTCCTACTTTTAGCGACGAAAAATTTCGTCGCTAATTATGTCAACTGGTGTAGTTAGGGTTGAATAGGACTAGATAAGAATTTCTAACTTAATTAAACCAATTCATCCAATTAAACACTCCCACAATTTCACTTCAATTCCACAGCAATATATGTATAACTTTGTAATGAAGATACTCAAGTGAAAGGCAGCCAAAGAGCATGTGCTAAACAACCAAATATATATCAATATGTTCAAAATGATTTAGCACAAGTGTGTGTGTTGCATGCCAAAAAAAAAAGTGTATACCTATCTAGCACAAGTATCTCAATGTATAAGTAATTAATGGAGCATAAAGAGATTGGAGGCACACAAGCTTTTATAGCGGTTCAGTCCCTTGACCTACATCCACTCACAAGGGTTTTAACACCATTGGTTCCACTATATTGAGGTGACCACACGGGTACACGTCCAATCACATAGACAATCGATTTTCTAATACAGTAGTTCGATCTCAAAATCTAATCCACCAGCCCTATTTTTTATAGTGGTTCGATCACGAATGTCTAATTCACTTTACAACTTAATTCACAACTGAACTAAAGAACACTTGCCTCTTGGACTAAGTCTTGAGGGTGTTATTCGATGGTTGACTCCGAAGCTCCAAGCTTTGACTCCCTGCTTTCTCCCTTGGTGTTGATGATTCTCCAATGAGTGCTCAACCAAGTGGATATGGCAGTCTAAGTCTAGGGTGATAGAAGATAGGACTCGTTGGCTTGAGTTTTTTTGTAGAAAGGAGATTCCACGTACTAATCACACTGAATTAGAGCTTTGAATGCTCTTAAGTGTGCCAATCGAAAGCCTAAGTGTGAGTGGAATTTGATTTTGAGAGCTCTAATAAGGTATGACTAAGTTGGAGCAAGTATTGAAAAAGAGGTCTCAAAATCACCAAAGTTATGGCCAATTGAATGGGCTCTAGTATATATAGTACACTCTCCAACTGGCTAGTCCACGGTTAGCCTTCAGCATTTTACGGCTAACAGCCAAACCCCAATGGCTAGTTTGACTGAGTAAAAAATAAGGTATTTTGTTCTACGGTTGGCTTCACAACTAGCCATAGGGGATTTACGGCGAGCTGTGAGTCTAGCCGTAAGCTCACTGAGTTTTATTTTCAAGGTACTGCCTCTGTAACTGTAATTACAGTTAGTAGAACGCCAGTTCTAGAATTGAGCCAATATCAAAGGTCAATTTAGCCAATTAAACCCTATTGAATCTACCATTTGGTCTAATGGTGCATGGGTCCTTTTCTGGGTTTGTTTAGAGTCTAATCTACCTGAATAGATTGGTACCAATTGGAGTTCTTCCTTTATAAAATCCGGGCCTTTCAAGACTTGTTTCATCGCCTTCGAACTTGATCTTCCTTCAAGAGACTCTAGAGGCAAGGTGTTGGACTATTGATATGGAATTGACAACCAAAGAGCAGTGCCTATATGACTATGGCACGAACAGAGAAAATAATTAATAAATGTTCAAATATAAATATAAAAAGATTAAAAATAGAGAAATCTAAAGACAACTCTACCATGTTAGGATGCACTTTAAGAATAAACCCAAGTCGTATGTCTTCATCAGTTTTCCAATTAGTATTCTAAGTCATGGGAATCTATACAATGTAAATGTACATACTTATATGAAATTGAACCCAAATATATATTCATAGGGTCTAATATAAGAAATCATGAAAATGATATGGAGCATATTTCTCTATAGTAGACATGGATATACGAATTCAATCTTTCATATTAGACTATCAAAAAAAGCCCATGCCAAGCCCAGGCCATAAGAAAAATATATATACATAAATCTTTAACTTCAAATAATTGTTTTAGTATTATTTGTTATTTTCATTCATTTTGAGGATATGGACAACTGTTAATTAAAAGAATTAAGAAAAAAAATTATTTTTAATTAAATGACATATCTGTTACTATTCATTAAATGGCATTGTCATTAAGAAAAAAACTAAAATAAAACTAAGAAAGGAAATGATAAAACAAAGCAGAAGATATTATAAATAAATTAAAAGAAGAAGGGAATATCAAGAGGAGATGCACTAAACCACAGAAGGGAGAGCAGAACCATTACATATTTGGAGAAATGCGGAAGAGTAATGGATGAGTCATTATTGAATAAAATAGAGAGAAGTTATATAACTGAATAGTCAAGATCAATTGAACAAATTGAGGCTGATTTCTCAATAGAAATCAGTCTCTTTCATATATATAAATTTGTTCAAGGTTGTTATAACTACTTTTTTTTCAAGGTAAAAAAAATTCTATTTGGTGTAATGGGCAGTGTAAATTAACCGCCAAGCTTAATCTTGGTTATAATAGTATTCATAGAGACCAAATTCTAAATACTAGTTTTATCAATTGGTTATAAATAGAATTTTATTGCAACAATGTTCATAAATTAAAAAAAGTTAATAGAATAATCAAATATTTTGTTTGAAGTAAGAAACTGGTACAAATTTATGTTGGATTTATTGAAACTAAAGAGAAAGATAATGTTCTTTTATTTAAGAAATTGCGACTCTCAGTAATAATAGATTCTAAAAATAGAAAAGTAAAAAGGTTTTTAATAGAATTAAACGTAGATGTCTGTCATTTCTCATGTATGAGTTACATCCACACAAATCTGTAGAAAGGAAAAGAATCTCCAAACCCCGGCGTATATTGGAATATGTATGTCATTACTAATGTGTGTATTACTGGATTTTGCCTCATTTCTTCATGAAAATGGTGTCAAAAAAGTGATAATTGAAAAAGTAGAATCATATTCCTGAAAATAGTTGGATGGGTGGTGAAATGAATTGATACGAGGAAAAGCCTCCATTATTCACATAAGAAAAGACACGGGTCATATCAAAGTACACAAAAATAAAATTCCTCATCCTTTTTAAGGAAAGAGTCAAAAAGTGACCTCCTTTCTTCGGTAAATGGAAAAAGAATCCTCTTTTTATATAAAAAAAATCAAAAAGATTCCCTATGAAGCCATTAAAAATAAAAGACCATCATAAACGCCTAATATTTTATTTCTTTTAATTTGATGCTCCACCTCACTTTACTTCAATTCACCATTCATCCAAACACGTTAGAAAAGAAAATATATTTTATTGGTTTCTAAAAGTTATAAAATAATGGAAATCAACTGATACTTACTTTAAAATATCTACCATCAAACTCTAAAGAAAAAAGTGGCAATAAAAAAAGAGTCCTGCTACATGGACTAACCCATGGACCGATCCATGGACTAACTCCATGAGTTAGTCCATATAGACTTTTTGATAAAAAAATTCAAACCACTCAAAATAAATATTTTTTTAGTGCTTTCACAAGAAAATCTATTTGTTGTCATTTCTAATATTGACTTCGTCATTGGAGATAAACGACAGGTGGTCAAAGCTTGCAATTTCATAGTGCAGATTTTACAATTGAAGTTCCATAGCACTTCACTTCAGGATTGTGGATGCATTTACTATGTTACATAAAATATTCGTTTTCAATATTCAAAAAAAAAAAAAATGTGCTTTGGTCATGCCTTGGACGACCATTACATACTCCTTATGTGTTTTTTTTTTTTATCATCATTGATGCCTTATTTTGATCATCAGGAATATAAAAAAAAAAAAAACCAACAGGAATATTAAAAAAAAAAAAAAAACATGATTGGGAGGTTTTCTAGCATGTTTGTTTGGAAGAATAGGTATATATATATATATATATATATCATTTTGTAATGTAACAATTTTCCTTATATGAGTATGCTATTATTCTCTTTGTGGCCCCTTCATTTTCTTGTGTTGGCCCACATTTGATAGTTTCAATCGCATATGTTCATCCCAATGTTTTCTTGGCGCCTTTGCATGAAGGACAATAAGTATACCATGACACTTGTGAAAGTTTCAACCCAATGTTTTGTTCGCACCTTTGCATGAAGCCCTGTTTCAACTATATGTAATACACACATTGTGTATTTAGACAACGAATAAATTCTACTTTGTAAATGTTTATATGAATGGTGTAGTGCTTTTAAAAAAAGAAAAAGAAAAAGAGGGAGGGTGGCCTTCAACCAGTTCAGACCTTATTTGGACTTGGGCCTTAATTGACTTGGCCTTTTAATAACTGTTATCAGGCAGGCTCAGATCTAGGTCGTAGGGTCCATTTCAGACCTGGACCTGAAGTCAGATCCTTCAATCCATACTTTTTTGGGCTCGACTCGGTCCGTCGAGGACTCGAGGTCCAGCCTGCTTACAGCCCTTTTACTCCCCAACCCAACAGAAGGCATCCATATCCTTTTTCTTTTTCTTCTAGTAGAGAAAAGGTTGAGTATCAAAAATTGCAAACCTCATATCATTTGCTAGGCATCCAAAAGGAATTATGCTGTCTTGATCCCCCTTGACCTACCTAAAAAGGTCAAGAGTGTTTGAGGTGGGGAATTTGAAAACGGCACTTCTTTACCTAAAAAACACGAGAAAGGACTTTCACAAACTATCATCATCCAAGGATAGGATACAGATATCAGCCGTGTATATCAATCAGTGGGCCCCACCTCTGAAATACAGACCCCTCAGTATCATTGTCACCCTGGTGAAATCTGTCACACGTGAAAAATGTGACTTGAGTCCCTTCTTTTCTTTTTTAAATCATGTATTTTACAGGTTATCAATCTAATGATCAGAAAAAATCATTGTCACTAGGCCAAATAAGTCACATGCAATATGCATTTGTGCGATGCAAGTATTCCACAGTAGAGAGAATAGTAGTTTTATTTTTGGGTAAATTAGCGAGAGGTCCCTAATTATTGGGCTATAAAGTCTCCAGTACACAGTGTTTCTGTTTATGGCCTAAAGTCCCTTGCGCATGGATTACTTTGGGCGGTGGTCCCTTAACTTGACACGTCATACTTTTTTATGACTGATTTGCCCTTGCTAGCTGTTTGCATAGTTGTTATGTACATATAATCCTGGTTTATAGATCGACGTCATCGTCTTTCCGTGCTTACTGGCGAATTTAAATGTCGCAAGATTAGTTCTGGATCAAATTTTAAATTTTGATTTGGAGGGAATGACGATTAATGGAGTTTCGCTTAGAATTTCTCAGTTTCTAGGACAGGTGATTGGTAGTGTGTGAGTATCCTTCTTCTTCTTCTTCTTCTTCTTCTTCTGACGTTGTTACAGAGCTCATTTCTTGTTAATATGAATTTGTAGATCTGATTGAGCAAACTCAAAATTCATCATTTCAGTGAAATTCTTGAGGTAATGATTAATGTTTTGATCCGAATTTTAATGTAATTAGTTGTTATAATATTTATTTGTGAAAATATTTCTTCTTTTTTTTCTAAGTAATTCTGTTTAGATCTGAATAAAAGTAAACTCGGATTTGATCATTTGAATTAATTTCTTGAGGTATGGATGAATGTTTTGATCTATTTTAGTTTAAGAAAGATGTTTTAATCTTGTTTTCTTAAATGGATTGTTATATTATCAGTAGTTTGTTCTAGATGTGATTGAAATCAAACATAGATAAATTCATGTTATTTGAAACTTATATAAATCCATTGTAAAAGTCAGATAAATTTACTCTAAACTCTGATGAATTCATACCAATCACATATAAGGAGTACGAAATTCAGATAAATTATGCGAAAGTGAGATAAAATTCACTCCAAATCTTATGAATTCATATCAATTAGAGATAAGTAACAGCAAATTCAGATAATTTGATGCGAAAGTCAGATAAATTTATTTTAAACTCATATAATCCATTCTAAAGTCAGATAAATTCACTTCAAACTCTGATGAATTCATACAACTCACAAATAAGGAAACATCAAATTCAGATAAATTGATGCTAAAGTGAGATAAATTTAGTTCAAATCCAGTGTTAATTGATTCTATAAACAGATAAAATCATTACGAAATTAGTTAAAGTCATCTGTGTTAGATCAACGTGTATCAGATAAATTCGTATCAATTACAGATAAAATGACACGAAATTTATATAGACTGTTGTTAAAGTAATATAGTATTTCAGCTACAAATGTTCATGTTTTTTTTATTTATTTTTATTTTTCGTATGCAGTGTTTGAAATGGCAAAACCAATTATGCTTCTTTGCAAGCTTGGTATGTTCACCAATGTTGTAATTTTGATTGATAGTATGAGAATGGATGATTTGGTTAACCAAATTTGTTGCAAGTGGAAGTCTTTGTTGCCCAACAATGTGTGCTTCACATATGCATTGCCTGGGCATCCAAAGTGTATGCTTGACAATGACAGAGACTTGTTGAGCATGTCTATGTTGGCAGTTTCATTGGGATTGGATCGAGTTGATGTCTTTGTATCAAAATTATCTGAATATGGTAATGAGGACAATGAGGATAATATGGATGATTTTTTGTGAAGACAGAATGGCAGTAGTGGAATATGATGCTACAGATGTAGAGACAGATTTGCTTCCACAGTTTTGTTCACATAGGGAGAAGTTTCTTCTTCTTCAGATTGGATGAACGGTATCAGTCATGTTGGACAGAGATTTGAGGGTGGGGCTTCTGAATTTAGGAATGTGCTGTGCAAATATTCGATTGAGTTGGGATTTGAGTTGTGGATGTCAAGAATGATAAAGTAAGGATCACAGCTGAATGCTCTCATCGTAAAACCCAGGATTGCATGTGGCGTGTTCATGCATCGATTGAGAAGTCTAGTGGTTTTTTCTGTCTAAGGTCATTTGATAATGAGCATACATGTGGAGCAGCAGTTCGTACATCTAAGAGTAGCCGGATTAGCTCTGAAATTGTTTGTGATTTAATGATGGATCATATTCGAGAGAAGCCAATGACCAGACCCATTGATGTTGTGCATTATTTCATGTAAACTATGGGCTCACCATTACATACCATCATGCATGGTGGGGGGTTGAAAGGGCAAGGAATAAGCTGTTTGGTGATACATCGCTTTCTTTTGACCATCTCGCTGGTACATTAATGTTGCTATGGAGACAAATCCAGGCAGTTTGTTTGTTTTAGATTAACGATAAATCCACCATGTGCTTCAAGCGTTTGTTTGTTTCATTCAATGCTTCAATTCGTGGATTTAATTAGGTTCGCCCCGCTGTTGTTTCTAGATGGGACATTTTTGAAGGGCAGGTACAAGGGAAATTTGTTGGCAGCACAGGGAAGGATGGTAATCAAGGTAAAGTGTCATCTTGTTAGATTAAATAATGTTTATATTATCTATTTTTATTTCAGTGCATAGTTAAGGTTGTTGCTTAATTTGATAATAAGTGGTTTCTTGAATGTGGTAGGTCTGTTTCCCTCTTGCCTTTGCGGTGGTAGACTCAGAGACTGAGGAAAATTGGAAATGGTTCTTGCGGAATTTGAGGAAAGTAGTTGCTAATGACCGCCAAATCACTTTTGTTTCTGACAGGAATGCTGGTCTTGTGGATGGTGTTGCACATGTGTTTCCATTTGCTCATCATGCTTTCTGCCTCCAACATTTGAAAGCAAATTTGAGAGATAAGTTCTCAGGACGTTACACAAATGAATTTAGAGAAAGGATGGTTTTGTTGCTACGTGAATGTGCCTATTCCCCCCACTGTACCTATATTCCATGCAAAGTTGCAGGTATTTAGACATGAAGGTGGTTCGAATGTTGACAGATTTCTTTCCGGACTTTGTCATGATAGGTGGAGCAATGCTTATTTTAAGGGCCATCGGTATGGTGAGATGTGCTCCAATGCTTCAGAGTCTTTCAACTCATGGATTAGAGAAGCGCGTCACCTGCCCATTACGAAGATGGTTGACATGATAAGGGTTCAGATAATGGAGCAGATGGCTAATAGGAGGGAAATGTCTAGCTTATGGAAGGGAGTCATTTGTCCAGACATGGATAAGAGGTTGGAGGCTTCTATCAAGCTTGGTAGGCCATGGAGCGTTAGGCGGTCAAGCGAAACTATTTTTGATGTTCATTCGTACCCGTCGGTCACTGTTGATATTTACAATCGCATATGTTCTTGCTATCAATGGCAGATTAATGGCTTCCCGTGTGCCCATGCATGTGCTGCTATTCAAAAGTGTGGAAAGGATTTAAACCTTTATGTGGATCGGTATTTTCACATAGAGACATACAGAGATGCATACTCTGAATCTATAATTCCAATCCCAACTGTAGGCAAGCCAGAGACAACAATTGCAGAAGCTGTGATTCTGCACCCTGTTATGAGGCGTCAACCCGGAAGGCCAAAGAAGAAGAGGATCTTGTCAAGAGGTGAGATGACAAGGCAGATAAAATGTGGACGATGCGGGCGGATTGGGAGTCATAATAAAAAGTCCTGCAAGGAGTCTATTGAGTTGCCATTGACATTAGTTTGAATTTGTCATTTTTTATAATTTGGTGATGATAGTGTGTGACTGCCAACATGTATAAAGACCAATTTGGATTTTTTTCAGTGAATAAATTGCAAAGTATAAGTGTTTCTTGAAATATTGATATTATCTTTCCTTTTTGTAACGAACTTTACATGGATTTTAGTTGACTTCCAATGCAATAACAGATAAATTTATCAAACTTTCATTCAAAACTCAGATTAATTTCACTGATTTTTATTTAAACTCAGATAAATTTATCTGAGTTTCGTTCAAAAGGAAGATAAATTTGCATGAGTTTCTTTGAAAAGACAGATAAATTTAGCTATATGAAAGTTACAGTTAAATTCTATGAATTCGTAACAAACGTAAACCAATGACAACATGTAAGAAAATGACTTGATATATATAATTGATAAGCGTATTTACATTTACAAACATCTTTCTAACATCTTATATTTGTATCCAAAGAAAAAACAAAAAAATCCCTACTGTTTGTCATTCTTAAAGTTTTCCTTGTGAACAAAAAAACAAAAAGTCAAAAAGAGAACCCCTTGCTGTTTGTCAGTTTTCATTTAATGCTGATTCCAACATCTTACAATTATCAATTTGAACCAAAAAAACGAAAATCCAAAACAATCCATGATGTTTTGTCGGTCTTTTCATTTATGATGCGAACATTTTGGCTTGAAAGTCTTCTATTGTCCAAGTACGGGGCTCATCATGCAAGAACTTGACTGCTAATTCTGCTCTAAAGCTGTTTATGACGCTTTGTGCCAACTTGTTGTTAATTGGTTTGCAACGAGAGATCTGAGCCATGAGGTAGCAGACGATGATGCCACAATCAAGCCTGCAATGTGACATGGTATTGTCAGTTATTCATATTGTTTGGTTGTCTATGGTTTTTTTTTTTTTTTTTTTTTTTTTTTGTGTAATATGGGTTCCTGTTACAATACTTACGATCCGTGTTTTTGCTGTGGTGCTCCTTCTATGCTGATCAATGGCTCATTATATGGCTGTGTTTCCTCAATGTTGACGTAGTTGTAATTTTCTACATACTGTTTCTGTGATCACATCATTTTGATTAGCCACATATATAACAACTTGTGTCAAGCATGATTTAAAGGAAGTTAAAGTGAATGACATGTACCCAGTAATTCGGCATCCTTGAAGTAGTGATCAATTGCATTTTTCTCCCTTGGCCTCATGGAGTTGTAGTGCATCCACTGGCCTTGTTTTTGATCAAGTAGTAACAGAGTCCAATGGAATGGTGTTGCATCTTTGTTCCTTCCATTAGAGTTCATTGGAAAGTGGACATATCTATGATTCTGCATTTGTATGGTGAGATTTGATGATTGAGGATGGTTTCTCTCATATTTTTGTTTTCAGCAGTGAGCATTGTCTGCACAAGTATGGAATTTAAGAGTATTAATGTCATTTAATGAATTCCATTACAGACATTGCAAAAAAGTTATTTGTGTTACCCAGCAAAGGCTACTGATGAAATATGATTTTTTCATCCTCCTCCAGACCCTCCTTTCCCAATATCTTGAGTTCATTTTCAAGGTCTGTTTTGCTCTTTGTACAGCATCTGTGTATACTATCAATTACCTGATGGATTACAGATACATCAGGTTATGTACGTTATAAAACACATGTTATTTAAACATTCAATAAATATACGATATTGTTGTAGTAGGTTTCTTACAACTGCTTGATATATCAGCGCCAGATAGGATTGCAATTATGTCCTCATACAACACATTGTTTTCACTTTCTCCGCCCCAAACTGTTGCACTGCAATTGTACATGTGAAATGTTATTAGTTTATGTTTATAATGTTATTGATGACTTGCCAGAGTAATTATGATGTTAACTTACTTATATCCTTCTGTGTCATATATGAGCTTTAACTTCTTCTTGTCAGCTTCAGTCAACAATTTGGTGATTGGGTTTTTTGGAAGCTTAAATGGTTCCTTCTTCTCTGATTTACTCTTAGCTTGTGCTGTATTTGCTCATTATGTCAATAATGTCCTTTGAGCAAGCAACCATTTTATCTCTTGGTACATTCTTTTG
The DNA here is from genome assembly GCA_012931725.1 of Litsea cubeba. NCBI lineage: Eukaryota > Viridiplantae > Streptophyta > Magnoliopsida > Laurales > Lauraceae > Litsea > Litsea cubeba. The sequence goes on along the minus strand of CM022953.1, from coordinate 38,981,747 downwards.
CTTCTTAGCCTTCTTCTGTTCTGGCTCTGCAATATTTTTTGCTGCTGCTTCTCGTCGCTTCTTTACTCTTTGACCATTGATGATGGTTCTGGTACCTTATATGTAATGCACCATTTAAATATTCATATTGAATTGATTGAAGCTTAGTTATAATCATACAATAGTCAGATAAATTTTTATTAAAACAGACCCAAAACCTAATAGGAAACTCAGATAAATTCATTACCAAACTCAGATAAATTGAAATATAAGCCACAAATTCATATCAATCTCAGATAAATTCATGTCAATCTCAGATAAATTCGTATCAAAATTAAATAAAATCTTACCAGACCTATGTAAAATCATTTAAGACTCAGATAAATTCATTTGAATAGTTTGAAATACCTTTTCAGTTTTACTTTTATTTGTTGGCTGAGGAGGCTGATCCCCCATCATTTGTTTTGCTGTTGGAAGATATATTTTTTCCAAACTCTTTTCAGCCAAATTTATCTCTGTGCTTGCATAAAGAAGTGTAGCTTCTTTTATCTTGTTTCTAATTCAAAATTTGTTGCCTCAGTTATTGCAAGTTTATATTTCAATGCCTTTAATTCCTCTTCTGCATGTGCAGCTCTTGAAGAATTTCGCTCTGATAGCTGCTGCAGTTGCTTTAGTTGTTCAGTAAGGGAGTTGACTACAAGAGATGAATTCTCGAGCTTGCTTTTGAGGTCGTTGTTTCTCTTTTTCTAGATCAGCATTTTCAGTTGTGACCTTCTCGGTTAAGAAACCGCATCATCTCTTTCTTTGGCCAAGCTGCTTAGCCTTTTTCCAATTCCATGCTTTCATTTTGTAGATTACAATTTTCTTCTCTTGCTATTTTCAATTCAACTATGATTTTGTCAAGTTGAGCTTGGGAGTCTTGTTTCTTAGTATTGCCTCCTTCAGATTCAGATAGCTTTGTTGTTGGTACTCCAAATGAATGATTCACTTGTGCTTCCAATTATGTCACTTACAACATTCTCTACAACTTTATCTGTTTTTCCTTTTATTTCTTCATACTGTTCCCACTCTGAAGATAATGTGAGAAACTCAACTCTTTCTTCAGTCCTAGCAATTTCTTCTTGCCCTTCCTTTTCTCTTTGTTCTTCTAATTCAGAAAATTAACAACGTTTCTGTTGTTTGGGCCAGATGAAATTGGCTTGGGTCATGTTCTCTTGATGCTGACTGCTCAATTGCTTTAGTAATCTCAACATCATCATTAAGGCCAGGAATATACTGCTCATGTCCTTCTTGTACTATTTCGACAATGTCTTTGTTCTCTGTTCAGCTTCCTTATTAGTTATTTGATTATCATCAACACTGCTTCTATTCCCATATGTCAGGAAGCATTTCTCTTCATGCAATGTCCTCTCCAATTTACCAACAATTACCTGAAGTGTGAGACACTGTTAATTTATAACAACAAGGCATATAAAATTCAGATAAATGTATCTATACTATCTGTTATATAGCATTACGTGTTCAGAAAAATTCAGATAAAATTACCTGTTTGCTATGTAATGTATTCAGTGAATTTTTCTGCAGTGTGTTGTTTAAGCCCTTAAGATCCCACTTCAACAATCTAGGGAATTCACTAGGTTTGAATGGCTCCAACAACGACGTGTGTTCGCATAACCAATACTGTTCAAATGAATATACACATAACTAGTCAATTTTATTTATAAATAAATTGGTAAGTTGTAAAATTATAGATGTAAAAAGGATGTTTGTTTATCTTACCGGTAGTGCAAATAGACAGCCAATTACTTTATCTGAACCATCATTTCTGTTGTGAACTGATTGCATGAGAAACTTTGTTATCTCTTCTGTCCATGCATACTTTTTCATTTCAACATAATTCTCAACATAAATGATGTATGGCCATCCTATTGAATTGCCATGTGTTGAAAAAACAACGTCACAAGTATGTAAAGGCATATTAGTCTGACACATCGGCCACATCAACTTCAGTTGCTCCATTGAGTGCAATATCCAGCTGTTTCCTTTATTTTTGGCGCTGATACCCTTGGAATGTTTTAAGCATCTTCTTTCTATGAATTCTGATTGTTTCTTCTTTGCATATTTCAAATCTAATGTCTTAGATCCATGGGGTATTCCAAATATTAGAGAGATGTCTTCTGATGTGAATGGCACAATACTGACTTCCAATTTGAATTTTCCTTCTTCGCTGTTGTATGTGTTTATAATTTGCATGATGTCTTTATCATATTTTCTGCATCTCTTCTCTGTAACTTTTTGGTTCAATATGGAATTTATAAGAAACCAGAAAGGTGTCTTCTTCAACTCAGCTTTATGTGCAGTGGTTATACTCGTTTTGATGCTATCAAATAGTCTCACTATTGATACCAAGTTTGATCTAAATTGCCAGTGTGGCTTTGCTTGGTTATTCTGCTTTGTGTAATTCTTTATATTTTGATTGCTTTCAGCTGTTGGTGTACATGTACACAGATAATTTAATACAAGATTATTAATATAAATCAATCCAAATCTAATCAAACCAAACCTAAATTCATATAAACTCTCATCAAAGTTTTAAAAAAATTAATATCAAATTTATATAAATGCACAGAAAGCTTAGATAAATTAATTTCAAATTCAGATAAATACAAGTTACACTCAGATTAATTGATAGCAAACTCAGATAAATTGACATAAACACAGATAATGTCATACAGATAGAGAGATATAGGTCAGATAACTTCATTCCAAAGACAGATAACTTATGAAAAAACTCAGATAAATTGACCTAAAACACAGATAATCTCATACAGATAGAGAGATAAGTCAGATAACTTCATTGATAAGTCAGATAACCTATACAAAAACTCAGATAAATTGACCTAAAATAAAGATAATGTCATATAGATAGAGAGATATAAGTCAGATAACTTCATTCCAAAGACAGATAACCTATGAAAAAACTCAGATAAATTGACCTAAAACACAGATAATCTCATACAGATAGAGAGATAAGTCAGATAACTTCATTGATAAGTCAGATAACATATACAAAAACTCAGATAAATTGACCTAAAATAAAGATAATGTCATACAGATAGAGAGATATAAGTCAGATAACTTCATTCCAGAGACAGATAACCTATGAAAAAACTCAGATAAATTGACCTAAAACACAGATAATCTCATACAGATAGAGAGATAAGTCAGATAACTTAATTGATAAGTCAGATAACCTATACAAAAACTCAGATAAATTGACCTAAAATAAAGATAATGTCATACAGATAGAGAGATATAAGTCAGATAACTTCATTCCAGAGACAGATAACCTATGAAAAAACTCAGATAAATTGATCTAAAACACAGATAATCTCATACAGATAGAGAGAGATAAGTCAGATAACTTCATAACCTATACAAAAACTCAGATAAATTGACCTAAACACAGATAATGTCATACAGATAGAGAGATATAAGTCAGATAACTTCATTCCAGAGACAGATAACCTATGAAAAAACTCAGATAAATTGACCTAAAACACAGATAATCTCATACAGATAGAGAGAGATAAGTCAGATAACTTCATTGATAAGTCAGATAACCTATACAAAAACTCAGATAAATTGACCTAAAATAAAGATAATGTCATACAGATAGAGAGATATAAGTCAGATAACTTCATTCCAGAGACAGATAACCTATGAAAAAACTCAGATAAATTGACCTAAAACACAGATAATCTCTTTGAAAACCAAGTTTAATACATTTCAAATTATTCTCATAGCATTTTATAAGAATCTCAGATACATTCAGAAGAAAATCAGAGCATATCGTGTTACAGTCAGATATTTTCGCTTGGAACCCTAACCCTGTTTAACCGTCATTGATAGCAATTAAAATTCAGATAAAATTATGTATTGTACAGATAAAATCATTTAAAGTCGTTTTTAGTTGATATCAGACTAAGACAACTCAGTTAAAAGTCAGATAAAATGATTTTTAAACTCAGGAAACCCTCTCTGTTTGATGATTGACCTTGCTCTTGCTTTGGTTGCACTTTTGATTTCCTTTTCTCTTGATCTTTCGCTTGCTTTTTGCCTTGACTTGAGGTAATCGAGGACTTTGTTCTAGCCATTATCTACATAGAGTTGAGTATAAAGCATAGATAAAATCAGAGAAGAACGAAATCAAAGACCCTGTTAGGTTATTAGTTTTTTTTTTCAGATGAAATTATCTTTTACGACTTCGTTTTTGGAATGGAAGAAGCATTTTATCTGACCTTAAAGTGAAGACAAATCAGATGATCGAGGTCTTCAATTAGTTGATTTTGCTTCTAGGTTTTTCGTCTTCGTCTTCGCTTTTGATTTCGCTTTCGATTTCGTTTCTGATGAATCGTTTATGATTCGCTGAATTGTTTTGAAGCGGTTTTAAACGAAGCCTATACTTGATGCTGACGTGTCCGGGGGCGTTTTTGTCTTTTTCAGTAGGTCATTTTCATGAAAGGACTTCCGCCGCTACGAAAAAAGTGAGTGGACCTTAAGCTTTAAATGGAAATGATGAGGGACCTACCGCCAAAACCCCCTTCTTTTTTCCATACAACCCCTTTATGATAGTTTGGTGCCATACGTTTTCCCCGTCGAAGAGGAAAAATAAAATTGATTTTCTTTTATGTAAAGCATTTTGATTTTCTATGTGAGAGGTATGAACGTAGAATTCCTCTCTACCGTGGAAATGAATATCCACAAATATAATTGGGAAAAAAGCACTATACCTACCTGTACTTTGGTATTTTTACAGAGTACCGCCTGTACTTTAGTATTTGTGACTAAACCTACCTGTAGTTTCAGTTGACATGCAAATACAAACGGCCGTGACGGAATATAGGAAATGGCGAAATTACCCTTCCGTATATAGAGTCTCTACTCGCGTGGTTGGTTCTTTTTCCCATTTTCCTCTTGCTGTTAGGGTTCACAAGTGTCTGGCGATTTTGGGCGATTTTGGCTGAACTCCCTCATCTCTCGTTAGGGTTTTCCATTCCATCGTCCCCATCTCTGCACATCCCCAGAAGTCCCTCATCTCCACCTCCTACAAACCATCTTCCTTCACCGTCCTCAACAGAACTCCATCTCACACCACAGACGCACGGAACACCTACTTCCTCCTCCTCACGTCGTCGGAAGCCTCCCCTGCGCAGGTACACACCTCCATCCTCCGACCCTGCAATCCGCCTGCCACACACGCATCATCGGTTTACTGCAGTCGAACCCATCTATCTTTTTTTCTCCCTTTCCTCTCTTCCTTCTCTTTTTTTTTTCCCTTCTTTTTATTTCCTCACGTCATCTTCCCTTTCTGTCTTCTCTTCCTCTCCCCACTTCTCCTCCCCCGCAATCTCCTTCCATTATTTCTTCCCTCCTTTCCCCTCCCTCGTTCTTCTTTTTTCTCCTCTATTTGGGACAAGATTTTGCATAAACAAAGACAAGGCATACAGCCCCCTTCAGTTTCATCCACAGCCACTGCTATGTGGGATAGTTTGGTTTCCATCAGCAAAACCGTCAAACCAGGTTTCTGGTTTTCTGAAATCCCATTTAAGGATGTGTGGATGTAGATCTAGAAAGGGACCTAAAAGGGTCTACTGGTTTTCAAAATCACATACGAAATACAGATAATATTTTGTGATGAAACTTTATTTTTCTGGTGCATCGAACTCTACTTTGAACTATTTCAATATGTGTGTTTGAAACTTGAAATGACTGATGAGAAGGAGTTTTGATATTTTTGTGTTATAAATCTCTGGTTCTTGTGATTTGTATGGTAATGGATAAAAAAATTTCTTGACAAGGTGGAGTTTTTTTGCTGTCTGTGTTTTTCAGAGATTGAGAGGCGATTGAGAGGGAAATCAAGAGCTTTCAGAGGTATATGATTTAGAACAAATATCCTAGTTTCATAGCTCTACGTGCATGTATTTTGTTTGAGTGTTTGTTTCGACGTGCATGATTAATATGAAGTGTGATTTATAAAAGTGACATTTCTTTGTCAAATATGGTGAGTGGGGATGACTTTTAAGTAATGTTCAGAAGGCTTGAAGAGTGTAGGTCCTAGATGTTTCTATCAATTATTGTTTATGTTTGAATGTTGGTGGAGTAGAAACCCCACCTGTCTGCCACTTTTGTTTATTGTTGATGTTTGGATGTTGGTTGAATAGAAAACCCTACATGTCTGCTACATTGTAATTTATCTACGGTGGCAGTCACACATGGAGGGGACCACACTGCAACTTTTGTTTATTGTTGATGTTTCTACCAATCACCATCATATATAAATCTGGCCCACTGACATTACAGTATTTAACTTCACCATCACACACAATGTTTCGGCTATTTGCATGGCTTGATATATTATTTTTTGATATAGGGATATGAAAAATTATATCCACATGATTTTTGTCACACATGGTTTTTTGTTGTTATCCTACATGCAGATGTTTGATGATGTTACAATTCACTTCCACCATGGTGGTTACTTTACCGACCCACCAAATAGCATATATATTGGGGGTGTGGTTGATGAAATAAGGGATTTTGATGTGGATAAAGCGTCATTTTTTGAGTTCAGGGATTATGTGGTGGAACTAGGGTATCCAGGGAACAGCTCAATGTATTTTAAGATGCCTGGTTTGGATTTTAATAGTGGTCTGAGGCGGATTGAGACAGATAGGGATGTAAATGTTCTATTAGAACATTATAAGGACAGTAAGTTGTTGACTATTTACATAGAGAGGGGACATGAACCTTTGATGGTAGTGTCACCTACAGGGAAGATTTTGAAGCAAAATATTCCCACCAAAGGTCCCTTGAAGCAATTACATGCAGCAGAAAAACCATCAGTTAGTAGGAAATTTCAGTTTGAGGAAGACTATGCTGCTGATGTTGAGGATTACATTTCTACTGATGAAGAGGGTAATGATGACCGAAATCAGACACATGGTCATCATGATGACCAAGATCAAACACATGGTCATTTTGGAACTTCTGGTGATGTGGGCAGTGATGATGGCAGTGAGGTTGAAAGTGAAGAGAAGATATTAGATCCTGATGAGCCTCCGGAGTTATATGAGGAACTTGAGAAGGCTGAAGATGAGAACATCTTCAAAGGATCTTCTGAGGGTGTGGAAAAAGTACAGAAAGGAAAACAGCATGTAACAGTTGATGAGGTGTGGGTTACAAGTGATGAGGATGGGGATGACCTTCGCTCTTTGTGCAGCTCATCTGATGATAACAAGGGGTCTAAATGGCCTGAGTTTAATGAGCTGACTGATATGGAGAATCCTCAACTGAAGTTGGGTATGATATTTGCAAGTCCACAAGTTTTCAGGGCAGCACTTGTTGAATGGACTGTAAGACAGGGATATGACATAAAATATTTAAAGAATGAGAACAAAAGGATCACAGCTGTTTGTAAATTTGAATGTGGATTCAGGATTCATGCATCACCCATGCAGGGTGAAAAGACATTTCAAATTAAAACATTCAAGCCCAAACATACATGTGGTGTGAGGTTTGAGAATCACTTGGTAACTTCCAGCTATATAGCTGCTAAATATCAGCAGAGGATGAGTGACAATCCAAAATGGTCAATTCCTGCAATGCAAAAAGAGCTAAGAAGAGAACTGAAGGTGGATTTGTCGAAAGATAAATTGTATAGAGCCAAAAGGAAGGCATCAGATAACATATCTGGAGATATTAGAATCCAATACACTAGATTGAGAGACTATTGTGTCACTGTACAGAAGTACAATCCAAACACAAAAATATTTGTGGTGACACAAAGACCTCACATGGATAGAATTCCAAATTTCCAGAGATTGTATGTCTGTTATGAGGCACAGAAGGAAGGGTTCATGAAGGGATGTAGGCCCATTATTGGTCTGGACGGTTGCTTCCTCAAAGGTAGTTATGGTGGGCAAGTGTTGGCTGCAGTGGGTAGGGATGGGAATGAAAATATGTTCCCAATTGCAATGGCTGTGGTGGAGGCTGAAAATTTGGATTCGTGGACTTGGTTTTTGAAATCACTAATTGATGATATTGGAGATGGAGGTGACATGGGCTGGGTTTTTTTGTCAGATAGACAGAAAGGGCTTGACGCAGCATTTGAGATAGTAGTTCCTACTTCTGAAATCAGACACTGCCTGAGACATATGTATGACAACTTCAAAAAGTTGTTTAGAGGCAAATTATTGAAAGATGCTATGTGGGCAGCAGCGTCATGTGGATCACCCAGAGAATTTGATAGTCATATGCAAAGGGTGAAGGATTTGGATCAGGCTGCATATAATTGGCTGATAGCTGCCAATCCAAACAGATGGGCCAGATCTCATTTTTCTACAAGAGCCAAATGTGATGCATTAACAAACAACCTTTGTGAATCTTTCAACAGTTACATACTTGAAGCTAGGGAGAAACCTATAGTTGGTTTGCTTGAGTGTGTCAGGAGGAATCTTATGAAGAGATTTCAAGTGAAGCTGAAAGGAATGGCCAAATATGATGGCACGGTCTGTCCTGCTATATTGGAGAAGTTGGAAAAAAACAAGAATGACAGCAAGCATTGTTTTCCCAACTGGTCAGGTAGAGGTGAGTTTGAGGTGGACTGTTTTACCAAAACTTTTGTTGTTAACATTGAAAGTAGAACATGTTTATGCAGAATGTGGGAGCTGACTGGTATACCTTGTAAGCATGCCATATCATGTATATACATGAATCATGAAAAGCCTGAAGATTATATTCATGAATGCTACAGCAAAGAGATGTACTTGAAGGCATATAGTAGTATGATACACGCGGTACCAGGCATGCATGATTGGATAGAAAGTGGAATGGAACCAGTTGCTCCTCCATTATATAGAAGACCTGCAGGTAGGCCAAAGAAGTTAAGGAGGAGGGAAGCAGATGAATTGCCTAGTTCGAGTAGAGTTTTCAGAAGGAACAGGACAATGACTTGTGCTAGATGCTTGAAAACAGGCCACAATGCCAGGTCTTGCAAGGGACCAGTGCACCCAAATTCAAGACTATTTCGTTCAGCATCACAGCCCATGACACCTTCTCAAGCAGCATCACAGCCCATGGCACCTTCTCAAGCAGCATCACAGCCCATGTCACCTTCTCAGGCAGCATCACAACCAATGCCACCTTCTCACCCCATGTCAGCACACAAGGTACAATGTTCTCACCCATGTTTTATACTTCTAACTAGATTATATGCATTTACTCACTAAGACATTGAATTTTTTGATTGATCAGGGGAAAGTCAGACAAGCTTCTTCTCAACCATTGCCGACTTCACAGCCACTCTCATCAACAAGTAATAGTTGTGGTAGAGGGGGGTTACAAAGAATGAGGTCTACATCAACACCCAGGGGTAGAGGGAGGAATGGAGCAGGAAAAGGCAGCTCAAGGACTGCTTGATGTTATCTTGATTCACTACTTTTAAAACTTTTGTCTTGATGAAGTTGTAAATAAGATGATGGTGCAGCATAGATGACTGTTTGGTTGATGTTGGTGTTTTTTACTTTTTTTAAATAACTCTTTATGTTGATGATGACTATTTGGAGCAACATAGATGACCCTTTTTTATTGTCTTGATTGATTGTTATGTTGATGATGACTGTTTGGAACACTATATATGACCTTTTTTTATTGTTTGCATTGACTTTTTAAATGGGTTTTGTGAGATAGTACAGAGGTGCAGTTCATTTGTGCATTGAAGTAATTGTTGATTCAAAAACCTTTATACTAATGTTATTCTACAGTTCTAGGATTCTGTTTGGCCAGAGTCTGATCTGGTAGCATTATTCTTCTTCTTATCTGTCTCAAACCCATCTTATCTTCTTTGTATATCAGATTCTTTATTGATTTTAAAGGCATGATTTTTCCTATTTGACAGGTTTCATGTAATGGGTTTGTGTTGATTTCCTTTGTGGAACATAATTCTAAGAAACTCTGATTTGGGGGTTGTTATTATTTTTTTATTATTGATGTTCAGATCTAACAAAGCTGTCAAATAGTGTAGTTGAAATAAAAAAAAAATTTGAAGCAGCGTGCATAATGAACTGTGAGACTGAGTCACTGTATCCATCTATTTTGGAGGGCCCTCATGAGAGTTTTCATCATCAAATGACGTTGGTGATTCTGCCATGCATACATGTGGGCTCTCCATAATCTTGATGTAATATAGTTAAGAATGAAATTTAAAGGTCAGTCAATTGTTCTACTGCAGGAATCAAAACGAGACTTCCATAGCCATCTCAGGTGAAATGAAAGTGGTAGTATGCAAATAAATTGAAGACAAAATAACTGAAACAAATTTCATTAACATTGACAATATTTTTTTCATCAAAATATTTCAACTGATACATATGATCATGGTCTTTCCAACCTGTAGAACCCATCTACAGGGGTGGAAGCCATAAGTAGGTAGCACATGAAGAAAAAAAAACACAATTCCAGCCCAAGTCCACATCAACAGACGTAAGTAACATTTATTCCTTCCACAAGCTGTCTTCAGTTCCTTCTCCAACACATCAATCTTATCCAATAGCTTCTGTACTTGATCAATTTCTTCATCAACCCATTCAAAAAACCCACATGCTGGCTGGATCTGAAGAAAAATTGAAAAAAAATTAAATTAATACTTGCATTGAAGACCATACATCAAGAAGAACAATCAGATAGTTGAAAGCACTTGCCCCATATAGTGCACAGCCAAGAAACCTCCTCCCCATGTTCCGCTGTGTTCGGGAAGTTCTAAGAGCAGCCCTATGCCCGCAGTGACAGTATCGAATTTCAGCATCACGTTGAGAGCTTTGGCCACGAGAACAATGGGTACATGAGTTTTGGGAGTTTTGAGAGGAAGCCTTGGCTGGAAAAAGGAATGACTGAGATGCTCCAGATCTACTCTTATGGCTTTCCATGTTTTATAGCCTTGTTCAGGGGCAAATTTGCCTTTTTGGAAAATCAATTTGGCGCCAGTATGCACCATAGTCGTTTTATACTGCTTACAACGTTACTACTAACAGTTTCCGTCCATTTTGCATGTCAACACAAACTACATGTAGGTTTAGTCACAAATACTAAAGTGTAGGGGGTACTCTGCAAAACGGCCAAAGTCCAGGTAGGTATAGTGCTTTTTTCCCAATATAATTTTTTTGGGCATTCGGCGACGGGTCCCTAAACATTTCACTTTATGGCCTTAGATCCACAAAAAGAAGTCATAAAGCCAAAGGTCCCTCCCACACTTTCTCATACCTGAAATGTCTAGTTTACCCTTTCTTTAAATCATAACCCATGATTGGTGGGATATCCTATTAATAATGACCAACTAACATTTAATTGCCCACGATTAATGGAATCCCAGATTTTCAAATAAATTCTAAAAACACACAAATAAATTTCAAAATAACGAAAATAAATTTAAAAAAATGTAATAATTTCAAAAAATGGAATAAATTTAAAAAAAGCAATATATAATCAAATAACTCAAATAAATTTAAAAAGTTGCAAATAAGTTTTAAAATATCCAAATAAATTTCAAAAAATATAAATAAATTTAAAAAGACTCAAATAAATCTCAAAAGATCCAAAGAAAATTTTAAAAAATATAAATAAATTTAGAATAACAAAAATAAATTTTTAAAAATGCAATAATTTAAAAAAAATGCAATAAATTTGAAAAGACACAAATAAATTTCAAAAGACATAAATAAATTTAAAAAATACATATAGATTTCAAAAAAAACGTAAATAAATTTGCTAAAAAACTCAGATAAATTTTGAAAGAAAACTCAGATAAATTTATCAAAAATACAAAGAAATATGACAGAAAACAGATAAATGTGAACAACACTCAGATAAAATTGATAAAAACTCGGATAACTTTGAACAAAACTCAGATAAATTTACCAAAAGCTCATATAAATTTTAAAAAAAACTCAGATAAATTTACTAAAAAACACAAAGAAATATGACAGAAAACAGATAAATTTGAACAACACTCAGATAAATTTACCAAAAATACAGATAAATTTCATAAAGAATGATAAATATTTGTCAAAAACGATATAACATCCCTATTGCCTTCAGTCGATGTGAGTCTGTAGGAAGAAACGGAGCGCAAATCGGAGTCCGGATGACCCCTGACTGTGGTTGCTGGGCTTCCTGCTGCAAACGGGTCAGAACTGACCCGAACCTGGACCTGGCCTGGTGCCTGACCCAACTGGGTCATCTTCCCAGTTGAGTTTCTGCAACAGAAACTCGTTCTGTTTTGTAAACAGAACCTAGGATGCTTTCGTCTTCTTCTCCGGTTAGGCCAACAACGGCGGATCTCCTATATCCACACCGGTGATGGTGTGCGTAATTCCGGCGACGAAAACAAGGAGGACGGATTGCGGACCTTCTCGTTCTCCTCGGTGATGGCTGGGTAGCACCTGCGCTCTGTAACTCCGATCTTGGTGGCGGAAAACAGCAGCGTGTACATCTTTGGTTCCTGCTCCGGTGGCGATGACAGCGGACGGCGACGGGCAGCGGAAGGCAACAGTCGTCTTCTTCCTGCAACGACCAGACCAGGATTTCTAGCGTGGCCCACCTGATTGATAAAACACCTCTAATCGTGTTTTCTTCCCAGGCGATGGCAGGATCACCTTCTTTTTTTTCTTTCCCTGCTTCCGGCGATGGTCGATCCTAACAATAGCAAGTCCGGATCCTCGTGCTTCTTCTTCTTCTCCGGCAACTATCAGTCCAAGTGATCAAACCTCTGATCGTTTTTTCTTCCCAGGCGATGGCAGGATCATCTTTGTTTTTTTTCTTTCCCTGCTTCGGGCGATGGTCAATCCTAACAATAGTAAGTCTGGGTCCTCGTGCTTCTTCTTCTTCCCTGGCAACTATCTGTCCAAGTGATCAAACCCGATCCATAGAAAACCAACAGAGACCTCTATGTTTTCTCTGCAACATGAACAGGGCGTTGCCCTTCTCCTTTTTGTGGCCCACCGAGATTAGAACTGATCTCCTTCTGCGACTATAGACGGCGCAGCACACATGCGAGGATTGACCCGGGATAAAGAATGAGAGAGAAGAACGACGAGGGATAATGAAAGATTTGAAAATTTAAATTTCAAAAATTTATGCCTAAAATGGTTGAAAGGGCAATTTAGTCCTAAAAAATGAGAACATGCGGATGCAGGGACCTATGGCTGCAAACAGTCTAACTGAGTGGACCATAGTCCTTAATAAGTTTTTCTTAGAACCGAAGGCTTGATACATTCACTTATAGGGACCTTTCGCTAATTTTGCCTTTTTTTTTTCTTTCCTTTCAAATCACTTGTTTTACATTTACGGGTGAACAATATGATGAATGATACCTGGGGGAGATTGATTCCATAATTGGGTCACATTGGTAGTTTTAAAGAGAGATGCCTTCGAGGATCCTGATTTAATTACACCTAAACTCTAAGCCAACACGTTATAATACAAGATTCTATTTACACAAACGCAGCCCACCAATAAGAATCAAAGTTTTAGAAGGTATGGAAACAATGCTTTAATGCCATGTCCCAATCATGATATTATAGGCCTCATCTTGATGAACACACATCGAGAGTACTCCATTCTTCGGGAGAGAAGAATCCGACACTCTTGCCCAAACTATAGGAAATGAAAATCCTTGTCCAGTTTACTTTTCTTTTCTTTTTCACGAAAAAAAATGTGTTGCACCAAACAAAAAAATAGTGGGGCAGCACAGAAAATTAAAATAATTTTACTGTGTCAAATAATTGCAGTAGGGTTTGTAAATGATAAGAGGAGAAATCTCCGCGGAGGTTCTTGTAATTCTAAGGATAAGGCCAACAGACGATAATTTTGAAACGCGTATTTAAGCAAAAAGTAATAATTATTAAAAAAATACTTTAAAGAAATGGAACTCTCCCATCCCATTGAGGGGAAAACCATTACTCTTACTTCAATGGATAAGGATGATGAAATTGACTTGAATTTTTATATGGTCATAAGTTTACTTCTCCATTCCACTTTTTTATTTTAACCCAAACATGACAAAGTAAAAACCATCACATCGCATGCTTCACATAAAATAGCCTGGCTACCATTTGGTATATATAAAAATGATTTCTCCATCGTCAGTGCCTTATCTCATCAATCTTGATCCACGAAACGTGTTCTACCCAACGAAATATATAAATATGTTATGTCAATCCAAAACTTTGACTTGGATAGAACAATGACTTCACATTTCAAGTCACAAAGTCTAGGATAACCAGCAAAAAATCAGAAAATATGTATAGCAATATCCATGCTAATTTAACAAGGCACAGATATATATATATATATATATTTAAATGACTATGAAGTAAGAAGGTCAAAGGCAAGAGTTCAAGGGCCATACAAAAATCACATTCTCAAATATTCCTATAATAGGTAATTAATACTGATACGTAGTAACGATGATATTTACAGAAGCCTCCATCAAAAGCAGAAACTCTTCACAATCTCTGCAAATCACAGATGAATAACCTTCATCAAAATCATATGAACAGAAATTCAAGCAGAGATATTTACATACCACCATGACCAAAACCCAGCACATAGAAAAGAGTGCCTGCTTTTTTCGGGCTTTTTTATCCGGTTCCATTCAAGGATAGTTGTAGAAATGCCATCATCATCATCATCATCATCTTAGTGAAAAGAGAAAATAGGCCAATGCAAAGATATGCACCAGAATATGGAAAACCATTGTCACCAAAGCTTTTAGATACCCAAAAGCCTCTGATTTTTCCTCGACTATGATCAAAAAGGCCATCACTCCCGTGCCCCTACACTCCCAAAAGTCAGTAAAGGTTGATCGGCTCTGTACGACCCTGCACTGCCAGACGCTCTGAGACGTCGGACAGTGATTTTAGGTTGCATTTGATAAGGGCCTCAACAAAGTAGCATGTCTCATCTTTGGTGTTCCCATCGGGAACATCCACCACAAATGATTCAATCACCAGCGTCCCAGGCCGTCCATCGATGATCTCTGGATGGAGTGTTAGGATTGACGAGTAGTTCTGCAGAAGTAGAAGAAGGAATGAAACAAGGATTCACGGAATTCAGCTAACTGAAATTAGATGAGAAGAAACTAATGATCTACCAAACATAACCAACTTCCCAATATATATAACACCTATCTCAGAACACCATCATTTAGGATCAAACCTCATATCGCTGCACATATGACCCAAGTGTTGCAATGATGAGGGCATGAATATAATTTTCCTGCTGTTTTCGCCAAAAAAATAAAAAAAAAAAAGGAAGAAGATGCATACTTCATACATTGATTAAGAAGGCAATTTGCATATAAACTGAAGGGAACGAAAACGATAATCCAACGCATTGGCAAAAGCAGGGGTTATGAGATCGTTCATTGGTGGGGAATTATTAGCCATGTAACTTGATATATCTTGTTGTATGTAGCTTTTTATTATCTTGATAGATGGCTCAATTTTTGTTGACCTTTATTTTCATCAATAAAATCTTTCTCGTTGCTTTTCACCCAAAAAAAAAAAAAAAAGGAAAAAAGAAAGAAAAATTATAACTATCATCATTATTGTCCGCCTAGAACACCGAAAACAAATTCAAAAGCAAAATCAAAGTGGAATGAATTTCAAACTGTTGAAAAAATAGAAACAAATGGACTAAAATGTCAACTTGATACAAGTCCCCTTCCTCTAAACTAAAGGACAGTTGAAGGAAATTAAATGGATGGACATATAATAAATTACGTTGTCGCAATCAACCAACCTACCACAATCCATTTCAAATTGTATTATGCAGACAGATATCATCCAATTCTGGATGCACTTGACTAACATTCACACGACTAATTATCTGTATTAGGAACCCAAACTAAAGCAAAAGAAGAGACAATCAAACCAGAATCAACGACTTGTGTTTGCTTCATCCACAAACCTGAGCTAAAATCAATAGAGCTTCAGAGACTCAGTGAATTGATGGCCTTAAATACCACTTTTGAAAAATCATGCTAAATTTAGTTAAATTACAAAAAACATGTACTTTACAGCAGAATATTTCAAGGAATGATCCAAAAAAATCCAGTTTGTTCCAGAAACCGTCTATTGATTTGGTTGATACAAGAATGAAATCCAAAAACCTACATTCAAACCAAAGGCATGAACCATGTCTAAAATAAGAAATTTTCCTGCAGGACAGAAAAGCCCAGACAAATGTTGGTTGCTTTCAGGACAAGAACATCAAATTCTAGCCTTGAAGGATTTAAGTCAGGTACAGAGAAATATTCAGCTAAATTCAACATAGCACTATAACACCAAAAAAAAAAAAAAAAAAACGCAAGAGATGTTATTCTCAAAAACCAAAATTTGCAACATAACTGAAAAGTTCGAGCAGCTAAATTAGGATCCACAAATATTACTTTAAGATAAGAGAGTTATTATAAAGTACATGAGGAAGTAGAAACAGGAAGAACAAGGAGGAATGCTATACCCTTAGCCTGTGATCCCCACCAAGGATCTTGACGCGGAGTATATGCTCGTTGTCGTCGAGTTGCTCCAATTGTTCGGTGCTTGTTGTCGCCGGAAGCCCCGTTTTCACATTCACTTCTCTAACACTTCCAATCTCAGGGTCTCCCTGGACTATGCATCTGCTCACAAAAGGCTTGTATTTCTGGGGCTGATCGAAACTCCTCACCAAAGACCAGACCTGATAAGGAAGAAGAAGAAGAATAAGAAACAGCAAGTAACAGATTAGAAAACAACGATTTTCATACAGTCTCTTTACAGTTCAATTGAATAATCAAATCCAATTCATTCCCAAGAATCTGGAAAACGAGAATTTCAGACCAATTATGACTAATTACAAGCGAGTATCCGAGAAATCCTCCTACTACAAACCAAAATCATTCGCTTTCCACGAATCACGTTTTCCAAACTCATACAAGAACACTTGAAAAGAAAAGGAAAACTCAGATTCTTTATGATCCAGGCCAAAATCAGCAAAAATTTCCCCCACTACCATCGCAGAGCGAGAATGACAGATCACTCCAACAAAGCAGGAAACTAAAAAAAGAAACTAAATTTCCAGAAGAATCACAACCGCAACATCAAGAGGAAACCAAATCAAGCTCTAAACCTCCATATCCTTCAAGATCGAGCAAATCCGATCAGATCCGCACCAAAACTCCAAATCACTTCTGATCGACCAGATCCGATCAGATCAGCTCCAAACCTCCAAATCTCTCCAGAACGAACAGATCCAAAAACCAAACATTTCAATCGTTCCCGATCCAATCAGAACCACTAAAAAAAAAAAAACTCGATCTAGCATCCAAACAGCAGAACGAGAAATCAAAATCCTTCAAAATTTTCAAAATCAATGTTGATAGATCTGAGAACCGATCTTACAAGAGGAGGAGGAGCTTTGATGTGTTTGACTAGAGTTGAAGAGCACTGATTTTCTCTAGTGAGATGCTGATGATGCCTCCATATATACTCCATCTCCATCCTAGTATTTCCATTCCCTGTCATCCCACAATACATCACAAATCTCCTCCTCCTTCTTCTTCTTCTTCTAATATGAAACAAGAATCCAAAACACGGAAAGCAAAAACTCTAGAAAAGGAAATCAAGGAAACTGGTTTCCTGGAAACGACTCAGTTTCTGAATCGGCTCTTCTTGCTTTCTTTATTAATGGCAGCGGTTTGGAGTGAAAATCGGCAGTCACGACAAAAGCCTTTCTCTTCCTTCTGCCTCATCCAAATTAAAAAAAGGCAAACAGAGGAAACTGCCAACTTGCTATATTTGCTTTTTTCTCTCTTTTCCTCCTCTGGCGATTCCTGTGCTGTGTGTTATCTGGGAGAAAGTTGGGCAAGTGGGATTGGGTTTTGGGGGTATTTTACTGAAATGCCATGGGTTTTTGCGGTTTTGTGGACAGGGGAGTTGGAATCGGTTGCACGAAATCTTGTTTGGAAAGTTTCTAGAGTGTGGAAAATTTCCGAGTTTGGAGTTTGGGGACTGGGGTTTTCACCGAATGTGGATGAGGGGAAAATGTCTTACATCTATGATTTATAGAAGGCTTATCTGATTGCTGGGAAAAAACGCCGTATGGTCCAACGAGGATGTTCATGGTCTCATGGGTGGGTGAGTCGCATTGAGACCCACTTGGAAGGAGGGAAGTGAGAAAGGATTGATAGGTTGGGTTGCAAACGGGAGGGTGTCAAGTCAGATCCATATTGGACTTGGTCCCAAACCCATTTCTAAATAACAAATCTAATTCCAGTTCTAGTTTTGACTTGAAACTTGTTTTGTTGATTCCAAACTCAGCTCCGATAAAAAGATCCAATTCTGGAACAGAGACCACCTATAATACTGGAATATAGTTCTCAAATCGGTTCTAACTTCTCTTTATTTTTTTTTACTTAAAGTAAGTATATCATTCAATTTATAACAGTGCATCAAGTCTACTACCTCCAATATTATACAATAAATAAAAGTCCAAAAAACTGATTTTGAGATACAGTTTGCAATATCAAACACTCATATGTTGGATCTCGGGTTCATGGGTCGAAACCTATATGGACTCATAATCGGACCGATTTATCAATCGGAACCTAAATTGGGTTTTGGATCCGGACCCGTTTATGAATTGGAACTTAAAATAAGTTCCGGACTCGTGATTTTCTCTGATCGGAACTTTCAGATAATTGGAGAATTGGATACTCGTTTGCAACCCTATTAATAAGGCTCTATGCTTGGATAAAAGAGCTGCCAAATATTAAATAAAGATGATAGAAATTTAAAAATCCTTAAATCAATAGCTAAAAGTAAAAATGGAAATTGGATATGATCCAACAATGACTATAGTGCTAATGAGTGTCAAATTTGGTCCGGTGCAATTCACACAAGGGGAAAGGATACAAATGGGGCTCCAGAGCTCTTGCCCATGCAAGTCTTGCTCAAGTGAAAGCTCTTTGATTAAGTATATCGATTTTACGACAATAGTAATAAGTATTCAGGTCTTAATTTGAATCTTGATCAATGCTAATTTTGGTTTTTATTTATTTTATTTTATTATTTCTTTTAGCTAGATTGGACCAGTGCTAAGAGACTTACTCTCGACACCAGCACTTGATTTCTCTAATGAAATTGTAAGTTTCTTACCACTAAACCATCAGTGGTTTAATAATTTGGGTAAAAGTGCAACTCCTGTAACCCCTTTTTGGGCTACAATGCAAACTTTTCTACACATGAGCATTTTCAAAAGTGCTGCGAGTTTAGGTGGGATTAATTTTTCATATATAATCTATTTATGCAATCATTTATTGAAATGATTTTTTAATTCCACTTGGACACATACATTCTCGACGAACTCGAGTGAAGTTGGACCTTGAGAAAAGGGTTAATATTTTTATTTTTCCGGTGAGGTTTAAGGCAGGTTTGTATAACCGCTTTCTCGGGCAACATCCACATTTTTTGTAGCATATTTTATCATAATTTGATGCAAATATTTTTCTGCAAGGAAAAACATTAAAATCAATGTAATTTTCTATGATTTTGTCAAAAAGCTGCTTCCAATGTGGAAGGAGTTAGGAAAATAATTTCACAATAAAGCTTGTTATATTCAATGTTGGAAAACTCGTGACTCAGGCTCGGCGCGTCCGATGTAAACAAAAAAAAAAAAAAACTGAATTAGATAGAGTAAATGCAGAGACTTGGGAAAGTTAGATTGTTTTTTAAAGATAATTTCAAAAATATTAAAAAATAAATCCGTTACTTATAAAATATAAACATACATATATTTATATGCATTCATGATGATCAATTCAAATTAATAAATTTATATATGCAAGAAGCATACTCCAATAAGGAAAATAAAAGAAAACTATTGCATATTACATATTTTGTTGGTCCAAATATCGAACGTAAAAGGCCAAATATAAGTCTCAAATTACATTTCATTCATCATTTAAAATTAATAAATTTAATTATTTAAAATTAGACCTACCTATTGCATGGGTCAAAATGCAAACAACTAATCAAGATGAGATGACTCGAGCGAGTCTCCTCGGTATTTGATTCGGTCCTTTATCAAAACAAAATGACTCGGGAGAGTCAATAGTTGACTTAGAGAGTTTTCCTACCACGATTCTATTTTCTCAAAAGCGATACAAAAGTGCACTTTTGGAATTATTTGCAATGAAACGATTATATGCTTTAATTTGGAGATTTATGTTTCTATGGGAGATGGTACTTTTTCATTCCTACCCCTCCTATGGGAAATTGAAATACTCTCTGTAAGGGGATTCCGAACCATGTAGCTGAACCCGTTCTCGGTGGGATTGCCACCCGTCGGTGCCCACACAGCTGGCCCCCCACAGGGGATAGGCGGGGCCCAGAGCCCCGCGCCTATTGTATACACTTCGGGTCGGAGCGGGTCACGGTACTAGCCCAAGTGGTACCAGATTTCACCCATATTATCTTATATACAAGAGGTCTCGGGTTCGAAACCTGGGGAGGCCCCTGGGGCTGGAAATCCTCCCCGGGACAAAAGCATGCGTAGGGACCATGACCCGCTCCGACCCAAAGTGTATACAATAGGCGCGGGGCTCTGGGCCCCGCCTATCCCCTGTGGGGGGCCAGCTGTGTGGGCACCGACGGGTGGCAATCCCACCGAGAACGGATTCAGCTACATGGTTCGGAATCCCCCTACACTCTCTATTAAGAAGAAAATAATAGTTTAGATTCTTTTTTCTTTTTCTACAAGGAAAATGTGTCGGACTAGAAAATAAATCTGTGGGCTGCACAAAAATCAGAACAATCTTCCTTTCGATTGTGGAATCCTCTTGTCACACAAATGCACCTTTCACATTTAGCAGTCAAATCATCAACGACTGTCTAGTGGTTTTTCACAAAATCATGGAAAATCCACATTTGGCAACTATAAGTCTCCAAGGATTTCGAGTTAGTGAGAATCTTCATTTTTGAGGATTTTCAGGTTCCATAGGATTCGAAAATCCTTATTTTTGCATATTTATCCACTAATGCCAGTTTTTCTTAACCATACACATTGATGCGCAATGATATCGATATGAAATCCCCATTTATACAAGTTCTCAATGAGAAATCCCTATTGCAAAGGCAGTGAGGAATCCTTAAATTTACGAGTTCCTCACCTATACCGAAAATGCCCTGTAGATAATTGAGTATTCGAGGTTCATTGACATCCCTACATTTGTGAGTAGGGGCAGAAATTTGGAAGCCCCCATACTCATTTGAAAAAATTTTTGTTTCCTCAAAAATTTTGTAAAACCTTACAATGTTAAAGAAAATGTTAAGTTCTCACACCCACACCCACTCACAAAACGAATTTTCTTTTACATAGTGCCCCCCCAAGGAAAATTTCTTGAACTTGCCCCTATTTGTGGGTCCTAGTTTATCACTTTTGAATTTATTCAAAAGTATAAATACATTATTAGGATATAAAGGGCATGTAACTGAAAATGTTCTCTCTTAAAATGCCACAATACTCAGATGCAAGAGTTATCTAAAAAACCTAATAATGTTTACCTGGTCTTGTCTCAATTTATAGTTTTTTCATGAAAATATAGAGTATGATTTCCAATATATTGGCTGTTAGAAGTAGGTGGGTGTTAGAATTTTAGTTGGCTAATTCTTCTATCTTGAACAAAACTCAGAGTCCTAATCGAGTTGTATTTTATATTTATTTTAGAATAGGACTGTGAAGATAGCATTTGGTTTGTGAAGACCTCTTCGGAAGATGTTCATACACTTAAAAGTGTTTCAAAGAAAACAAAACACATCAAGAGAGAGCTTCCCGGACGAAATCCTCGTGTATAAGGTAAGTTGACAGAACTCAGTCTCGCTATAGCGAGACTGAATCTCGCTATAGCGAGCTTCAATTCTGTCAATGACAGAATGCAGTCTCGCTATAGCGAGACTTAAGCTCGCTATAGCGAGCTGGGAATTTCTGTCCCAAACGGGACTCTACTATTCTCATCTTTCAAACTTCTTTCTAGAGTCCTGTTTCATCACAAAAAGGATTTTGCACGAACCATGGGCTATTTATTAACCCCTTGCATCTACAAACAAAAAATAGAAGATTTATTATTCACTTGAGTTCTTGAGATTGTCTTCTGGAGAGTTTTGTGGGCTTAATTATGCAAGGGAGATTGTGCTGAAGAATCATTCTCTTTCCCTGTGATCAAGCACCTTGAAGGGGCATTCAAGGTGGGTTTCAAGCTAGCACGTGGAAGGTGAACGGCGGGCTGTCGGCAAGTTCTTCACAGTCCTTTTAGGTTGAGTTGCAGCTGGGACAAAGGTCTAGTGAGTTCACTTGTAATCTTCAAATTATAGTGCTTTGCTTTAGGTGGTCTCTACCACCCGTGGTTTTTTTCCCGAGTTGGGTTTTCCACGTAAAAACTTGTGTCTCGTGCTATTTTGTGGTGATTGATAATTATCTAGTTTTAGGTTAATTATTTAATTATCTGTGTTAGGAATTCACAAGATAATCTGAGAAAGGACCTTAGCCTGTGTTAAGGCTTAAAAAGAAGGTTAAGTAAAACCTTCACGTGGTATCAGAGCAAGTTGCACAACTCTAAAGTGCGATCCTCTCAGATTTGATCTATGGAATTCACTAGGGAAGGCACATCTACCACCAAGCCTCCATTACTTGAAGGTAGTAGCAATTATGCTTACTGGAAAGTAAGGATGACTGCGTTTTTACGTTCTCTTGATCATGATGTTTGGCAAACAGTGGTGAATGGCTACAAATCACCAACAATTGTTGTTGAAGGGAGAACTGTTCCCAAACCAGTAGCTGACTGGACCCAAGGAGAAAAGAATCAGACTCATTGGAATGATAGGGCTATGAATGCTATGTACAATGGCGTTTCTCATTCAGAATTTCGAAGAATTTCAACTTGTACCACTGCTAAAGAGGCATGGGATCTTTTAAGAACAGTGCATGAAGGCACTGATATTGTCAGGCAAACAAAAATTCAGAATCTGACATCTGCCTTTGAGACTATACGTATGAAAGACGATGAAACTTTTGATGAATTTAATGCCAAACTTGGGCATATTGTAAATTCAAGTTTCAATCTGGGAGAACCTTTTCCAGATTCAAAAGTGGTAAAGAAAATTCTTCGATCTTTGCCTGAAAGATTTCAGTCCAAAGTGATTGCCATTGAGGAACACACTAATCTCAATGAACTTCCTGTTGAGGAACTTGTTGGAAATTTACAGACTTTTGAAGCAAATCACTGCTCTAGTAAAAAATCCAAAGGTATTTTTCTCATGTCTTCTAAAGCTAATAATGATGATGAATCTGATAATGATTTTGATGATGAACTTGAGGCTTTGTTTGTTAAACGCTTTAAGAAATATTTGAATAAAAACAAACCAAATCTCAAAAAGGAATTCCCAAAGAACAAAGGATTCAATAAAACAAAAGGACTGCCCAAGTATGATAAAAATTCATCCCAACCCGCTAATAAACCCATTCAATATTTTGAATGTCAAGGATTTGGTCATCCAGCATCTAAATGTGCTAACAGGCTGGAGAAAAATAAAGGAAAAGCCTTAAATGTTTCTTGGGAAGAAGAAGAATCTGAGAATGAGAACAGTGACTTTGAGTCACAATCTGAGTCTGCTAAATTTGTTGCTTTTATATCTAGTACTAACTCATCTCTTGAGCAGGGGTCTTCTGACAAGGATTCCAAGTCAGATGACGAGACAAATATTGATGATCTTTCTGATGAAGACCGGGATATTGAAGTAGTGTATAAGAAACTTCTCAAAGACTCATTACGTTTATCTCGTATAAACAATAAGCTCTCTCAAAAGCTGAAAGATTCAGAAGCTCATAATGCAATCATTGCTGCTGAACTAAGTGATGCTCGCCTCAAGGTAACCCAGTTAGAAACTCAACGTGTGATTTTATCTGACAAAGTTATTGCTGTAGGAAAAGAAAAGGAAGCTTCAACTACACAATATGAGACTGTCAAAAAGAAACTGGATTTCTTGCAAACTGAGTACAACTTGTTGGAGGCTGAGAAAAATAATGTCTGTGGAAAACTTCGGATGGCTCTACAAGAGTTAACCTCAGCCAAATCCTCGCTTGATCGAATGAACAAAGGATCCATGACTCTTGATGAGATTCTGATGCAACAAAGAAGTGATAAACATAAGACAGGACTTGGATTTATCTCTGAGTCTTCTTCTTCTAAGCAATCAGGTAAATCTGTTTTTGTTAAAGGACCAGTATTGCAATCCGGCATGCGTGCTACCCTAAATACTCACCTTGCGAACCCAAGAGCAACCAAATATGTGTCAAAACCCAGATTTGTTCCAATCTGCCATTTTTGTGGAATAAAAGGGCACATAAGACCACATTGTTATCAATTTAAATATCAAATATATAATCAGCGTCGGGTGAGGAATAATTCTCCTCAAAAGATCAAGACTAAATCTATCTAGGTTATTAAGTCTGATCTTCGCTGCAATGTGGTCCTGACTGCTCTCAAAGCCACAGAATCGCAAGTTTGGTACTTGGATAGCGGATGTTCTAGACACATGACTGGAAATAGATCCTTGTTTACCTCATTGGAAAGCTGTAATGGAGGTAGAGTAAAATTTGGGGATGGAAGCAAAACAAATATAATCGGAAAAGGTACAGTTTCGATTCCAGGTATGTCTTTTTTATCAAATGTTTTCTTTGTAAAAGGTCTGAAAGCTAATTTGTTAAGCATCAGCCAATTATGTGACACACAACATGAAGTTCATTTCTCTCTTAATGATTGTTTCATTGTTGATAAAAAGGGAAATAATGTTCTCCATGGCGTGCGTACTTCTGACAATTGTTATGTTGTTTCCACAGAGGATACCATATCATGTCATGCAGCTATAATCAATGACATCGATTTGTGGCATCAACGTCTAGGCCATGTTAATCATAAGGACCTAGATAACTTGGCCAAACATGAGACAGTTATAGGGCTGCCCAAACGTTTAAAAGCCCCCACAATTGTGTGTGGTCCTTGTCAGATTGGAAAGCAAATCAGGTCCTCACATAAAAAAGTTGATGCCTTAACCACCACCAGGCCACTTGAATTACTTCACATGGATCTTATGGGGCCTACAAAGACTGAAAGCATTGGCGGTAAGAAATATATATTTCTAACCGTTAATGATTTTTCGCGACTTACATGGGTTCGTTTCCTAAAAGAAAAGTCCGAAACCTTTGAAGTTTTTCTTGATTTATGGACTTTGCTCATTAATGATAAGGGAAAAACCTTTGGTGGTGTCGTTCGTATTCGTTCAGACCATGGGACTGAATTTCAAAACTCTTATTTTGAGTCTTTTTGTTCAAAGAATGGTATTAAACATGAATTTTCTGCGCCTAAAACACCACAACAGAATGGTGTTGTTGAGAGAAAAAATCGTGTTGTCCAAGAGATGGCACGTGTGATGTTACATAGTAAAAAAATTCCTCAACGTTTCTGAGCTGAAGCGGTAAACACTGCAGTTCATATTATCAATAGAGTTTACCTACGGCCTGGAACAAGATCGACCCCATATGAGATTTGGAGTAACCGCAAACCAACTGTTAAGTATTTTCGAACCTTTGGGAGTAAGTGCTACATCCTAAAGGATAGGGAACACTTAAGCAAATTTGACTCAAAGAGTGACGAAGGAATTTTTCTTGGTTACTCAATGTCGAGTAAGGCCTATCGGGTTTATAATCTCAGGAACACTACTGTTATGGAGTCGATTAATGTGGTCGTGCTGATGCAGGAACTTCAGATTACTTTTCTGATGATGACGATGTACTAACTAGTTCTCCTACTATACCACAGGATCATAACACAAGTTCAAGCAAGCCTGAAGATCCAAGTACATCATCAACGCATAATGATTCCAAAGATAAGAAAATTGATCAATCTAGATCAACTTCTGATCTTATGGACATCATTCAGCATTTCGAAGAAAAAAGTGCATCTAAGAGTTTGCGTCCTGTACCTAAGGTAATGAAAAGCCACCTTATTTTTCAAGTGCTTGGAGATGCAACTGAGTCTCTAAAGACTCGAAAACAGGTACGCGAGGAGGTAAGTAATTTTTGCTACATTTTTTCAATTGAACCAAAAAAATATAAAAGAAGTCATTCTTGATGATTGCTGGATTAATGCGATGCACGAGGAACTTGAACAATTTGAAAGAAACTGTGTATGGGAATTGGTTCCTAGACCGAGCCACACCAATGTCATCGGCACCAAGTGGATTTATAAGAATAAGACCGATGAATTGGGTCAGGTCATACGGAACAAGGCTAGACTGGTTGCACAGGGGTATACTCAAATTGATGGCATTGATTTTGATGAAACGTTTGCCCCTGTTGCTCGATTGGAATCTATTCGTCTGTTACTTGCTATCGCGTGTTTCCTTCATATCAGACTTTATCAAATGGATGTCAAGAGCGCATTTTTGAATGGATACTTGAATGAGGAAGCATATGTGGAACAGCCCAAAGGATTTCAAGATCCTCATTACCCGGATCATGTGTTTAAACTCAAGAAAGCGCTCTATGGGTTAAAACAGGCTCCAAGAGCATGGTATGAAAGGCTAACTGTCTTTTTGTTGGAAAACGATTTCAAAAGAGGAAGTGTAGACAAGACTTTATTCATCAAAGAAGAACCTCCTCACATGTTAATTGCTCAAATTTATGTGGATGATATTGTCTTTGGATCTACCTCATCAGTGCTGGTTG
Organism: Litsea cubeba; assembly: GCA_012931725.1. Taxonomy (NCBI): domain Eukaryota; kingdom Viridiplantae; phylum Streptophyta; class Magnoliopsida; order Laurales; family Lauraceae; genus Litsea; species Litsea cubeba. The sequence continues at coordinate 38,954,894 of CM022953.1, read as the reverse complement.
AAAATTTTTCTGATAGTATGTCAAGTGAATTTGAAATGAGCATGGTTGGAGAACTCTCCTTCTTTCTAGGTTTGCAGATCAAGCAGTGTCACAATGGAATATTTGTATCACAATCAAAATATGCTCGTAATATTTTGACAAAATTTGGGATGACATCTGCTAAACATTCAAGAACACCAATGAGCTCAAACGTCAAATTGAGCATTGATGCGTCTGGCAAACATGTGGATGAAACACTCTACCGAAGCATGATTGGGAGTCTTCTCTACCTCACTGCCAGTCGACCCGACATCGCTTACAGTGTGGGAGTCTGTGCTCGTTATCAGTCAAAACCAAAGGAATCACACATTCACTCTGTTAAAAGAATCATGAAATATGTCAGTGGAACTGTTGACTTTGGCATCTGGCTCACCAAAGACACGAATACAAATATTGTTGGATATTCAGATGCTGATTGGGCAGGAAGTGTCGATGATCGGAAAAGCACATCTGGTGGGTGCTTCTTTATTGGAAATAACTTGGTTGCTTGGCACAGTAAAAAGCAGACTTCAATTTCCCTCTCCACCGCTGAAGCCGAATACATTGCTGCTGGTAGTTGTTGTACTCAACTTCTTTGGATGAAACAAATGTTGGCTGACTATGGAATTTCTCAGGACACTATGTCTGTGTATTGTGATAATCAAAGTGCAATTGATATATCCAAAAATCCTGTACAACATTCCCAAACCAAGCACATTGATATTAGGCATCACTTTATCCGTGAGTTAGTCGAAGAGAAGATCATTGTCCTTGATAAAGTTTCTACCGAAAATCAACTGGCTGATATTTTTACCAAACCTTTGGACCCAAATCGATTCGAATCCCTTCGCAAGTCTCTGGGGATTTCCTCCTGTCTTTAATTCTTCGTTCTACTCAGCTTTTTTTTCTTTCCACATGCACAATGCTCACTCCATTCTATGATTTTTTGCATATGATTTTGATTAATGATATTGCACAAATTATTGAAATTATTTCTTTTTTCACTATGGTTGTTCCCCTCCAAACAAAAAAAAAAACAAAAAAAACAAAAAAAATTTTCATATGCATCACATTTTGTTTCTTGAATCAGAGGATTAGGGCTACCTACAGTCATGAGTGATAGCTTCTATTCGATTGGTAAGTTTCGTTGGAGAAGGCTACCATGGCTGCTAGTGTGAAAGTCACCCAGGACGATTCATAGAAAACTCTACAAAAAAAAAAAAGGGGGAGAAACTTGCAATATATATATATATATATATATGACCAGAGGATCAGGGCTACCTACGGTCATGAGTGATAGCTTCCACTCGATTGGTAAGTTTCGATGGAGAAGGCTACCATTTCCGATAGTGTGAAAGCCACCTATGACGGCGACAAAAAAAAAAAAAAAAAAGGAGCATATCATTTTTCACACACTATCACAATTTTTCCTAATGTGCATTTCTTGATCTTGTCAGTGCCTATTAGTTATAGATGGAACACACCTTCTTACAAAAAAAAAAAGGGGAAATCCACACTGACTGCCTGCGCCTGTCACTCGTTCCAGTATGTAGTCTCGCTATAGCGAGACTACAGATTTAGTTTAAAACGAAGGCAGCTCTGTTTCTTTTTCTTATTTCCTCCTCTATTCCCTTCTTTCTCCAGTTAGGGATTCTTTGATCCATTTTTCCCCTTTCCTTCCTTCTCTATCACAACTACATTGTTTCTTGTGCTCTTTCCATTTAGGAACTACAATCTGTGCTTCTTCTTCTTATCCAAGGTATGTTCTTTCTCTCTTCCTCTTCTAACAGATTGTTTTCAACAATACCTAAATTGGTGTGTTTGGTACTGGATTGCTTGTTGTTGACACTTTGTTTACCAATATGAGCATTGAAGAACATTCCTTTATAGATGGAGTTATCAATCTTCTAGGTTCATAAGTTTTTGATGGAATCCCTCTACACATTAGATCTTTTTGCATAAATTGGATTGCAATTCTTTTTGAAGCTTATTTTGTTTCATTGATGGCTTTCATCTTCTTCTTATCCTTGTGATACTCTTCCACATTGGATTCATTTGGAAGGTTGTCCAACTTTTTTGGAAATTACACTATGGTTTTGTGCACACAAAGTGTTTGGGATATTGCCTCAATGAACTTTAACATTGTTGTATGTGATTTCTTGCATTTTCTTGGCATCAGCATGGCTCCCAAATCATCTAAGGGGAAGCGTCCCGCCAGTTCTTCATCTCAATTTGATATTGATCGGTTTCGGGATGCTGAGAGTTCCGCTCGGTTTGAATCCACCTTTAAAGACCGAACGGTGATTTTTGAAAGAATCATTGATCAAAATTCTCTTCCTCCGTCAAACTTTACCCAATGGCTTTATCAAAATCGTCTAATGCTTCTCATGAGCTTGGATAATGAATGTTTTGAGGATTGGGTACGAGAATTTTACTGCAATATGTTTGAAATAAAAGAAGATGGCTTCCGCACATTTATTCGAGGAAAAACTATCTCAGTTGATGCAAAAACAATCGCCACTTTACTACATCTTCGGCGACCTGATCAACCTCTTTATCCTTTTCCTGATCTGGATGATCAAGTTCATCTCTTAGATGAGGTCGCTACCGTTCTTTGTGGCCAACCAACTGCATGGCATCCTCCAGTGCTGAAAATTTCAAGGTTGCAATCAGATTATCGCCTGCTTAACACATTTGTCGTCAATAATGTTGAGCCTCGAGGACATTCCTCTGATCTACTTCCAGCCCAGGCTCTCCTTCTCTACTTCTTGGGTACAGGCACTTCGGTCGATATTCCGCATACAATTATTGACTGCATGTTGAAAATCTTCGATGAACCTCGGAAGCTTCAACTTCCATTTGGCGCAATGATTAGCAAATTGCTTATTGATGCTGGTTGCCATGTCTATCCGCATGAACTACCTGTTCCAAAGCGGCAAAAGATTGATGGCAGGACAAGAAGCATGTCAGACACTCATGTTCGAAATCGCATTCAGGGGGAGCAAGCTCAAGTGCAAATTGCCGATGACGATGAAAACACAGTTGAAACTCGTCTCCTCGCTTTAGAACATGCAGTATATGATCAATCTGTTCAGATTGAACACCTGGATGGCAGGATATCGTCTGGCTTCACTGATCTTCGTAATCACATAACAGACATGTTCAACCAGCTTCGCCATCAGTGATCTGTCTCAGTGCTGATATTTATCTTCTCGCTGCATTTTGTTTTATGTCTCTTTACTAACTTCCTTCTCCCTTATTTTCTGTTATGCTGTTTTGTCAACCCATCAACAAAAAGGGGGAGTACCTTCAGACTGTTTAAGCAAACTGATTAAAACTGATTAATTCTAGTTCTATGATATTATGCTTGTTCTTTCCCTTGGCTTATTTTCAGGATTATATTTCAGGCAGATTAATCTTCGTTGGCAATTTTCATTGGCAATTGGTCTCAGTTGTTTAAAAAGTCTTTTTAAAAGTTTATCTTGTACTGGGATAGAAGATCTACTTTGTATAAGGAGTTTTGTTTATGAATTGCCAAAGGGGGAGATTGTTAGAATTTTAGTTGGCTAATTCTTCTATCTTGAACAAAACTCAGAGTCCTAATCGAGTTGTATTTTATATTTATTTTAGAATAGGACTGTGAAGATAGCATTTGGTTTGTGAAGACCTCTTCGGAAGATGTTCATACACTTAAAAGTGTTTCAAAGAAAACAAAACACATCAAGAGAGAGCTTCCCGGACGAAATCCTCGTGTATAAGGTAAGTTGACAGAACCCAGTCTCGCTATAGCGAGACTGAATCTCGCTATAGCGAGCTTTAGTTCTGTCAATGACAGAATGCAGTCTCGCTATAGCGAGACTTAAGCTCGCTATAGCGAGCTGGGAATTTCTGTCCCAAACGGGACTCTACTATTCTCATCTTTCAAACTTCTTTCTAGAGTCCTGTTTCATCACAAAAAGGATTTTGCACGAACCATGGGCTATTTATTAACCCCTTGCATCTACAAACAAAAAATAGAAGATTTATTATTCACTTGAGTTCTTGAGATTGTCTTCTGGAGAGTTTTGTGGGCTTAATTATGCAAGGGAGATTGTGATGAAGAATCATTCTCTTTCCCTGTGATCAAGCACCTTGAAGGGGCATTCAAGGTGGGTTTCAAGCTAGCACGTGGAAGGTGAACGGCGGGCTGTCGGCAAGTTCTTCACAATCCTTTTAGGTTGAGTTGCAGCTGGGACAAAGGTCTAGTGAGTTCACTTGTAATCTTCAAATTATAGTGCTTTGCTTTAGGTGGTCTCTACCACCCGTGGTTTTTTTCCCGAGTTGGGTTTTCCACGTAAAAACTTGTGTCTCGTGCTATTTTGTGGTGATTGATAATTATCTAATTTTAGGTTAATTATTTAATTATCTGTGTTAGGAATTCACAAGATAATCTGAGAAAGGACCTTAGCCTGTGTTAAGGCTTAAAAAGAAGGTTAAGTAAAACCTTCAGTGGGCCTCTTGTATAAGTATTCAAAATCTTTTGACTAACTTGAAGCAGAGATCAAATACCCATAAAATCAAGAACCCAACCCCAAGATCTAAAACCTTAGTCTCATGCATTAAGATCAGATAATCCATCAAGAATATAGATCAAGAAACAAAACAACACAAGTATAGAACATCTACTAAAACCAACTAGAAGTAGATCTATACTTGAGGAGCTTGACTATGTTCTAATCGAGAACTTGAAAAACTTGATCTCTACGAAAACTCTTTTCGCGAACTTTCATCTCCCTTACCTTCGTGTTCTTCCACGCTATGACCCTCTTAGAGAACTTCTAAAGGAGAATAGTGGGGTGTCCAAGTAGAAGAAAGCCCTAGCACTCTAGTAGGAAATCAGAGGAAGAGAGGAGGAAGAGAGAGAGGAACATGAGAGATTATTATGTGTGAAGATCTCTAACCCTCACCTCTTATTTATAGTTTATGGAACACCTCCTCTTAAACCAAATTAGAAGTCTCACTTCTATTCTTAGTATGTGTCATACTCCTCCTTTCCTTAAGAGTTCCAAATAGGATTAGTAACATTTTCTTATTAGGGCTAGTATGGGGACCACTAGGGATTCCTTGTAATCTGGCTCCAACTAGGAATCTGAGCCCCATATCTCATGTGAACTCCAGACCCACAATCAATTGCAAATAAGTTCACTAAATAAATGCAATTGCACTCCAATCCTATGACTAATTACAAGAAGACCCTAAACTTTCTAATTTCTACAAGTAGGCCCCTCAATTAATTATATCCATGGATCAATTGAATTAAATCTGTCCAACCAAAGTGGATCCATCTCTTATTATTCTTATGACCCAATTAATTACAGTATCATCATTACCATCCAATTAACTCTTAATTAAGATGGGCGCACACTCACTAATGATAAAATCCATTAATTGGTACAAGGAGGTATTTAAGGGGATAGATTTCATCTTGAAAATTATATGTTCTCACAGTCCCATTACCACGTACCCAAGACATCGAGGTGTTGACCTACAATTGGCCTCACTAATTAATGACTCAAAGTAAATGTATAGTAGAAACTTGAGTCCATTAATCTCTCAGGATTAAGAGCATATTGCTTGTGAATTATGAGAGCGGTCCTTAAATCAAAGATATATTCGTATAAGCTGCTACTCATGGTCCTTCAGTAAGTCCAATATATCAGCACAATGATCCAGAGTCTTATACTCGGATGATCGAGATATATCACACTATCTCATAGTGATCACAGTGCTGCAACCTTATCAGATGAGATGACCAACTCATCACTGGTTGTGAATCATCTCAAGTATAAGATTTGTGATTTATGTCTCATGTATGTGGATCTCATCCACATTCACACACATGGATCAGATCTAATATACTTGTAGGCTCCGGTTCATTTCATCAACCAACATATCACTTTGTATTGGTCATGTGCAATCATAGAATACAATATCATTAATTACATGAATGAAGCATGAAAATAGAAATTAATTAATAAAACAAATCAATTTATTCGGATCATTCACTGGATTGAGGTCATACAATCTAACATTTGCAATATCTATACGACGTATTTACCCAAATTTTTTTTCCTGGTGTTTAATACACCATTCTCTTTAATAAGAAATAAAGGAGCATTTCCCTAAGCATGTTGTTCACGAGATTTTGTGAGCCTACTTTAATATCCATGCCACTTACAGGAAAAAAAATATAATGGAAAAGTGTTTGCATAACGAAGGAAATAAAAAGTTTACTGCTATGAAGTTATCCCAATCCCTGGCTTTTCATGACCTTGGTGTGGGAGCTTCTAAATTAAGTTTTTTGATGTTTCACTTTTAGGATGAGCAATTTAACTGTTTAGACATTGAAAGAGATGAGTGTCAAAATTTGGTGAATGTCAATTCTAAGAGGGGTACTAGTTTCTACCAAAAAACAAAAAAAAAGAGGGGTACTAGTGGGTGAGACTAGAGAGGGGTACAATTTAATTATAACTGAGCCAAGTGGGCCCACAAGCAAAGCTTCAAATTGCAAAAAAGTAGGTTGGCCGGTCGGCTCGGATAATCTTGTTATTTGTGTGGAAACTAATTAAGTATATTTTTGTTTGTTTCTTAGATTCGATGAAAGATTACACTGTCATTTGTGGTGGTGATAGTGACCATTTGGTCTATTATATATATATAAATCATCATATGCAATGTATGCAGTTAATATCTGACTAATATCTCAATGTCACTGATAGTTTTAGACATTATTGGATCATGATGCTAGTTTTAATTAGCATTTTTAGATCTACAAAGACATGCACAATACACGTAATTTGTTGAATTGGAGCATGTTTGTGTAGCTATTTTTTGATAAAAAATTATAAAATAGTAAAAATATTTTTCCACAACAAAAAAAACTTCACATTTAGTGTGCCCGCGGAAAATTGAACTAGATTTTCCACAATTTCATAAAAAAAAAGTGCTTCGAATGGGTGAGAGCCAGAATGAATATTTTACGGAATTTAGAAAAGTTAGTCTGCAGAACAAATTTTCTGCAACCCTGTATAAATGTGCCTTAAAAGGTCTCGAGCATTTAATATAATTAATTAGATTTATAAGTAGATTGAGTGCAAGAAAACCAAAGTTAAAAAAGTGTTTGGAGTATGTCAATTTCCTCATCCTCATTGAGGTGCCTTCAGCTGCCTCTCTTTGTTCTTTGGTGATTAGGACTAGTCTTACTTATCTTTGATAATCTCCAATTAGCATAGAGATAAAATAGATAGGTTTGAAATGAAAGATCTATTACAAAGACAAGTTTATTAGTCATGATGATGGGACTCTTACCCATTTCCTTGGTCATAAGAGGCCATTGCTAATTCTCATGATAATTTTCTTGGAAAGAGACTAATTTAGGATTTATCTTCTATTTCTTGTGGAATTCTACTATTAGGGTGTCTATGTTAGTCTTTACTAGGGGTGATCAACCGGATTTCCGGTCCGGCCTAAAATGAAAGACCGGACCGGTCCAAACCGGTCCGGTTGGACCACTTAAAGTGGTCCGGACCGGTTTCCATTTTTTTTTTTTTCGTTTTTTTTTTTTTTTTTTTTTTGTTTTCACCTCATATATAAAAAGTGGGCAAATGTCAAATGAATGAATGATGGGTTTTACAAATGGGTGTTGGGCTCATGTCTCATGGGCTCATTAATATGAAAAAAAAAATTTTATTATTATTTTAAGAAATGCGGTCCGGTTCGATCCAGACCGGACCACAAAAGGCCTGGACCGGACCGGACCGGATTTGGACCACTAAGACCGCAAATCCGGTCCGGTCCGGTCCGGTTTTGTGGTCCGGTCCGGTCTGCGGTCCGGTTCTGTGCAGCCCTAGTCTTTAAAATGCCAATAATATCATCAATAGAAAATGCTCCCTTTCATTTGGTATTTTATGATCCGGGTGTTCATCCTAACTCTTGGATTCACTAATAATGAAGTACTTCACACAACCCCAAAGGGTAGCTCAGTTGGCCTATGACCACGGTTTGCACTCGGAGGTCGTAGGTTCGAGAGGGATTAGTCTAGCCTAAAGGGTTGAAAACCCTTCAATAACCAAAATAAAAAATAAAAAATCACACTGGCATACTCTATGAGTGAAGATTACGGTCCAGAGGAAGTGGCCAAACAAAAAAAATCAAAAGAGGTAGTTTGGTAGTTTATCAACAACACAAGGGCATTGTACACTAATTCTAATTTCCTAATCCTCTTCTCCTACCGCCACCTGTCTTTTCCTTCACTATGAAAGTGTCACTATTAAAATGATCAAGTGCAGCCGTTTGTACCTTAATTGCAGTACAATCTAATCCATGGGGCCCACTTTCAGCCCCTAGCATACACCTGATTAATTGTTGGGCATAATCAAAATACTTTTGATGATCAGTACCATTAAATTAAGACTAGCCCAATAGCCCATGCTCATTATTTAAAATAAATAATTTTATATTAAAAAAAGTTACATCTTTTCACGTAACAAGTTGCATAAAATAGAAATAGAGAAATTAGAGTAGAAAGAAAATAGTTACACAAATGAACAACTGGAGCATGAGTGGTTTGATAAAAGAAATTAATGAGTAGTTGCATGAATAGTGGAGAGAGATGTGGAACATTTGAGAAAAAAAGCATAACAGTCGGTCAAAATTATAACCACCGGTCAAAATTAAAGTCAAATCCCTTGGCTATAATATATTATAATTGCAGAATAAATAAACACATATTAAAAAAAGTTACCTCTTTTCACGAAACAAGTTGCATCAAAAAAAAATATAGAAATTAAAGCAAAGAGGAAATAGTTACATAAAGGAACAACTAAAACATAAGTGGTTTGATAAAAAAAAAATTAGTGGCTAGTTGCATGAGTAGTAGAGAGAGATGTGGGACATTTGAGAAAAAAAGCATAACTGTCGGTCAAAATTATAACCGCCGGTCGAAATTGAAGTCAAATCCTTGGCTATATATAACATATTATAATGGTGAAGAAATAAAATAAGATTTGACAGGTAGTCTAATTACAGAAAATAAATGTTGGGTCTAATTCATTGGCCCCCTTCATGAAATAATCTTGATCATTAAATCAAGCTGACCCATCATAGAAATGGGGCTAATAACATGGGCTATATTATAATTGTAATTTTTTTTTTGGTACCTCAGTCAATGGGGCTGGGACTCAAGAGGAAGCCCACATACACATGAGAAGGTAGTCCATTCAAGTGGGAAGGAGGCCAGTACAAGCGGGGAAGAGGCGACATACCTCTGGGGTTCAAATTTCGGGTAGCCAAGTAAAAACTATACTCCTTATCACTCCGGTAAGGAGCCATTCTTATGTATTTTAGTAACACTTGTATCCGGCCCGTTTTAAGTAAAAGGCTCAACTTTGCGTGCTCCTGAGGGAGACAAGATTTAGGTAACCTGCGTCCACAACTGCCTCCAAAAACATGCAAATGAAATCCGAACCAGTGAAAGTGAGGGGCCCATGCTAGATTTTTGAGCTTATCAGAGAGAAGGGGAAAATAGTCCAAAGCAAACTGAATTTTCCATGAAATCATGTTTCAAATGGATTCGCATGTGTGATCTTTAAAAAAAAAAGACCTCAATTTTCTCGAAAGTTCTTTTCCACTGTATTTTTGAAAGTCGCTATCATTATCATTAATCTAGATTGTTCGAAATGCACAAACTATTGTAAGATAATTCCAGGATTTCAAACTTTTTTCATGTTTCAGATTTTCATAAAAATATCATGACTTTTTTGTTTTTACAACTAAATATTAGCAATCAACTTCATTAATTTGTTATAATGATTGGCACAACTTAAAGTTAGAGGAATAATAAGACCCTCAAATTAAATGACAGTTTTCCAATCTAGTGGATCATTTATAATTCTCCAATTAGGTGGAATTGATGAGAAAACTTGACTAGTAGATTATGTATCAAGTTTCTTTGCATTACAATTCTTTCCAAAAGTACATTTCAATGTCAAAAATGGGAAAATAGTAGTTCGCCTTGTTAATTAAGGAGATAAAAGACCTAGTTGATATTGGAATACCAGTCTTTGTACTCTGTAGTTTACTTTCTTTTTATAATGTGTGGAAGGCCTAGGGGATTAAGAAAAATGATTGCACAATGGTTATCTTTAAAGGTTATTTGTTTGCATTAAAATATATAGGAATTCATGGTCAAGCTCGACAGAAGGATTATTAAAGAGGTGAGGGCTGAAGATTATGAAGTAGCAATTTGGATGAGACATTGACTTTCATAGGATTTGAATTACTACATTGGTTGCTTACTACATTGGTTGCTAGGTATTCATTTCTCATATTCTCTTATTCACTTCTCATTAAAGTGGAGGTCATTTGATGGTCATTTTGTATATCACGTTGAATCTTAAATTTTAACTACTTATGACATGATATCTTTTTTATTCAATTCCTACATATTCTATATAAATAAACAGGTCTAAGGGTGCATATATGCAGTGAGAGGAATATGCATGCAGTAGATAGAAAAAATGTCTTGATTTTCTATGCAACTCCTTATTTAGTCATTTAGCACAACACATTTTCCTTGCAAAAGAAAAAAACCAAGTTGATTCTCCTCCATGGAGAGGGCTTCTATTTCCAAAGTGAAAAGTAGGAACACAAGATCCTTCTTTCTAGCGAAAATAGAAATTTGTACAAAGTGAAATTCTCTTGTTGCACAAACACACCATAAAAGAAGCATCTCTAATGTGTTATAATATCAATGCTAGATTGTGCATTAATTAGGTGAGGTGCAATATTTATTAGTATTATATTAAAGACAAGGGTTTCAAAGCTAATTTTGACCATAACTACTATTTTGAACCTACCGCGTTCTCCCCCACTTCCACACAGGGCCGGCCCTGGGGACAGCCCACACAGGCGGCTGGCTGGGGCCCCAAAATTTGGCCCAAAATGGTGGCCCCCAACAGGGGCGGAGCTACCTGCTTCTCAGTGGGGTAAATTGATATCAGAGTCCATATCTATGCATTTGACGGTTCAGATCCTGCGATAAGGCTGTGGATCCTCGGATCTAGGACCTTCTTCATCGTTGTAAGTTTTTCTCCCATTCCATTCTGTTTTCTGCAACATAAAAAGGGAGGAAGACGATCGATTTGCATCATCTCGTGACTCGTGCGTCAAAAGGCTTCCAGAACACTTTTTGGGAAGTGGAATGGAGTGACAACACTTTTCTTTTTGCCTCGAGATGCGCGCCAGCCAACAACGCCCAAGAGAGAATTTTCCAGCCTCAGGACGCGTGCATGTGCAAAGAGAGAGCTTTCGTATTCTCTGTGCAAGTCAGAACAGGTTAGGTCAGGCCAAAGATCCAACCTGACCCACTTTCGGCCTGGCCCACATCGTTACAAAGATCTGTTGCAGCAGCTTCTACGGACGTTGACGTCAGCGCAACGCAGAGACTGACGCAAACGCAGGTCCCAGCCCCCTCGGTCAAACAACACCTTTGACCGTCCGTAACTTCTTCATCCGACCTTCGATCGACGAGCGGTTTGGATCTGCGGATTTGTGGCGACGTGCACTATTTGGTAGACGCGACAGATCGGCATTCCATCATTCAGAAAAAAAAATTTGGACTCCGATAATTTATCGGTGGGTATAAGGGTAGGGCCACACTTTAGAAACTCGCCTAGGGCCCCCGAAAACTCAAGGCCGCCCCTGCTTCCACATGCGACCACTCAACCTTCTCTCAATCTCGACAACTCCATTTCTATCTCAAATGATATATAGGCTTGGTGAATGTATACTCCTCTTTCCTTTCCACCTCATATCATTTCATAAAAGCTTAGGCTACGTATCTTACTCGTTCCATTCCACCCCATTTCTCTTATTTCATTTATATTCCCATACTCTTAGATTAAAAAAAAATAGGGGTATTTTATAATCATCTTTTCTGTTTTTCTCTTTCGGTAAGTATTTGGGAATGGTTCTATGTTATCTGACTTTCTTTTAACTTAATTTATATAAGTTTGCTGTAAATTTTATTAGCAAATATGCCCCTACTTAGCCCAAATTCTAGTGCTAGTATTTATTGATTTTGTTGACCACATGACTCAAAGTAACCGTCCATTTGGCATGATCCCATTTAAGCTAAAATCATGAAATAGAATCCACTGCTCTTTCATAAACTTATAATGACAATACCTACTTCCATATAGACATATCAAATCATAGTGTATATGCGGGCTTTCTTCTCACTTTGATGGACGACCTTTCCGATTATATCGGGCTTTCTTTCTACTTCGTTGGCTTCTGTCCTGGATGCACCGGGCTCTCTAAATAAATAAATCATAATAAAAAATGGTCCCAGCCACTGAAAAAAAAAAGGATTAGACATATAAACCATTATTATATATATTTGCCGACACCATTATGTATCAAAGCAGCATTCTACGTTGATTTCTCATTTCTTTAAGAAGGTTATCATCTGAGTTTTCAGACCATAGTCATTTAAGACACAAAATGGAATCCCTTTTTATGGAGTTCGTTTTCCTAAGTTGGTTGCATTAGCATACAACAAAAGAAGAATAGAGAATCATTTCAAGGCCATTGATTGGATCAAAGTTGGTTAGAGCCAATGAAAACAAAAGTGATTGGCTGGATAGGTGGGTGGGGGGCCGGCTCACATGGACCAAAAGTGTGGCATTTATGGCCAGCAACACATGATTGGTGGTTGCTTTGCACGTGGAGAGAGATATGGGACATATGGTGAGTGGACTGGCCACTGGTATCGCTGCATCCGGTATCTTCTGGTGCTTCTCATAATTGGAGCATCACCGGGGCCCACACAGTCAGTCCACAAATGGACTTCAGCAAAGTCGGCGCTTTCTTCAAATTACTCGTTCGCAGATCGCAGGCACAGTAGTCGATTCCATTTCGTTTCGGTTGGAGTGTCCGAAAATTTTCATTTCGATCCTTCCATCCAATCACTATGGAGTTCAGAAAACTTCATTTGCATTTGGGTACCATTCCATTCCATTTCGATTTATACCATAATTTTATTCATTCTTTTTATTTTTTCTCAATATATATATAAAGAAACATATATATTTATATTTTATTTATATTTTTCTATTTCTTATATATATGATATATATATTAAATTTTATTATTCCAAAAAGTTATTTCCAGAAGTTTTGCCAAAATTTTGAAACACCAAAATATTTCATTTTGGAGGCTAGACCGAAACGATGACAAAAAAGAATTGACAACTATGAATGTAAGGCCTTGCTTTATCCTCTCCACCTTATTCATCATATGTGAATGTTAGGTGGGGCCTTTTACAATGGAGTAAAAGTTGATTGCATCTCATACGCATGAGATTATATTTTCAAATAGTTGGGCTCCGCTGTGAAGGCACTCAACAATTGAAGTTTGTGAATAACTCATATGTCATCTAGGCTCGAGTCGAGTTGGGGTATTGGAACCGGAAAATAACTTGATTTTAATCTGGCCCGGTTGACTCTGAGCATCACATCATTTTTTAAGATCAAAGTTTCTAATTAGTGTTAATCCCTACCGGAAACAAGATCCTGTTAGAAATAGCATATGTGAAACATAATTTAAAATTAAATTATGTTTCACATTTTTGTCATTTTTAAATTGTTAACTTATAAACCTTGTGATATGTTTTTTAATCTTATGCCCTTTAAGTGATTAAAAATGTCCCGCCCCCGCTGACGGAGTACAGGGATTATGCATGAGATTAGGGGCCAATTAGAAAATTTTATTGATAAACAACACAACATGACCCCAAATTGTGGTCCCACAGATCAAAGTTCGCGGTGAGGTATAAACATTTCCTCGATCAACATAATACAAGAGGAAGCTCATATAATTACATATGGTATAATTAACATCTCAAGGTAAGCAGATTTCATTAATATAAAGTTTAAGTTTGACAAAAGATAAAGATAATTAAAGTTTAATTACAATGGCCTCTAACAAAAACCTAGGCCAAACAAAATGAAATACAAACTATCCCAAAATATGTGCAGGCACCCGTGTGTCAGTCTAGATGATTCAAACTATATTGTCTGCACACCGCTCGTGCTCATCATTAGGCTATTCTGCCTGAAGCGGCGCTTCCTCCTCTTCCTTGAAGCCGAGGGGCTCAGTACCTATGCACAAAGTATAGTATCATCAGACTAAGAATAGCGGGCATGCAGATATACATATTAATACAGATATACAATATCAAAGCGAGTACAGACAATGTGATCATTTGATGTACAATGATAGGAATCTAGGCATATAAGCACAAGTATCGATGACAATGAACAATAAGATGACAAGCCTTATCCATTTATCAATAAGGGTGGTCCACATATGTTAATACACTATGGGATAGTGTCACTGCCCTCCCATCTCGTACCGAGCATGGTAGAGAATAGTACGAGGTAACATCCTGCAAATTGATTCATCGGGTAAGAGACCCGGGACAATTCATCAGATGGTCAATCCGGGACAATACATTAGGTAATGCACATGGGATAATCAATCCATTAGGTGGCCTCCCAAAATATAGACCTATATGATCTGTAGTCGCTCAATACATCTATTAATACATAAGTCCTCCCACAGAGGTATCCCTCTGTGTTAGACGATAACAACTGAGCAGTGCCCGACGCGATGCCTGACACGAGAACCCTATACGATAATGATAGCTGGGCTTATCCTACATGAACATGATCCCACAATTTATGAGGGCACAACATTTCCGTCAATTGCTCAATCGATCAATCACTTACAATCACTTCACTTCATCAATAGCTCAATCATTGTAGTCCTCTCTAAGCCCTTACAACCAGGGTCACCTAGCCTCATCTCGTCGTCGATACAATGAAATCAATGGGGGATCCTAAGTACAATCATTCTAGGTTCTTCATGTCATTCCGTTAATTAAAACAATAAAGACATAAGGTAGCATTTGGTTCGTTGTAATGAAGATCGGAATGGAATGGTCATTCCAACGAAATTATCATTTCCGCGTTTGGTTCACAAAAAAGTGGCGGAATAACCATTATTTTCGAAATCACCATTCCTTTTATGTAATGAAATCATCATTGTACTAGGGAGGTAGAGGAATGGTCATTCCATTCCTTTATGATTTTTCCTTGAGACCAAAATGCCCCTTTATCACATCAAAATGTGGATGTTATTTTTAAACTTATGGATGAATGTTAATTCAATTACTTTATTTAGCTAATTTAAGTGATGTTTAAGTTTAGAAATGTGCTATTTAGATATTTTGATGATGTTTGAACTATTGTAAATAATATTTAGGTGTGTTATTTTGTGGTTGTTTTAATGATAATCTATCAAAATAGGTAAATAATTGTATTTTGGGTAGCTTGAAATAAGAAATTTTTTTAAAAATAAAAAATTCTAACAAGGATATTTTGGTCAGATTTATGTAAGTTTTATTCTATTCCGGGCATTATTCCAGCATACCAAACGCAAGAACAGGAATAAGAATTCTATTACTGGGTTGATTCTTCAATAAAGCCAAACGTTGGAATGGAAATGACTATTCATGCCTCATTCCATTCGAGACTCATTCCACTCTCCATTCCATTCCTGCCTAAAACCATTCTAGCGAACCAAACGCTACATAAGGAACATGCACGAGGCATGTAGACGTCAAGTAAGGATGGTACAAAGTATATCAATCTTCGATAATCAAGGGAAGTAAACGATCCAACCCTAGGTCAATCATTGCCCTTTTCTTACGACACATCGTTACACGATCCGAGGAGGGAGTGAGGTCTTTGATACCCATTCGTTTTCCTTGGTGCATCATTACTTATTGGATACAACAAAACCTCACTTCGTCCCGGACCGGAGTAGTCCGTACATCATACATTGTTTGAAAATTGGTAATTGGAAAGTTTAGGATTTTCTTGTAAAATAGGACAGGAGTGCACTTTATCCAGTGGAGTTATTTGTAATTAACCGTGGCTCGGAAACTTACATGAGAAGTGGAGTTCAGATGCTTCAGTTACAGCCAGATCTAGGAAAACCCTAGTGGTCCCCATGCTAACCCTAAGAGATATAGAGTTATATTCAAACATGGACTCATAAGAGAAATAGGAGTAAGACACATAAGAGAAGGAGGAGTAGGATTCATAAGATAACTTGGAAAAGAAGTTCCAAAAACTATATAAGCACTAGGGTTGGACGTCCATAGGGAAATTGCACGCCCAATCTCTATTGGACGAGTTTTGTGGGTTTCATCCTTCCCTCTCTTCTCTCCTCTAGGTTTTCTAGTTGAGCGCCTTGGGTTTTCTTCTCAGTTGAGATCCCACCATTTTCTTTGAAGAGATCCCTGCAATTGGGAAATAGGCCTGGGAGATCGTGTCTGCAAAAGTGTTTTGTAGAAACAAACATCAAAGTCTCGATTTGAGTACAACATAGCTCCTCAAGTATAGATTTCCACAAGTTATGTTTGTAGATCTAGATAGTTTCTTTGTTTGTTTAGATCTGTCTTTCTTGATGATAGACCTAGGATCTTAATACACTAAGATTAGGGTTTGGCGATCTTGTGATGGGTTCTTGGCCTTTTTGGTGTTTGATTCCTATGATATGTGGATCAAAGTTTTTGAGATACCGTCTGGAAGGCCCACATACTTCCAACACTTTTAAGTCTTCGATCCATAACTTTTATTTTAAGTCTTTGAGATGTACTCTATCCACTAAACCACATGAGGTTTTTATTATATAAATACTTGTTAGATAAGAGACATATAAAGTAGGTATTAAAAGAGCAAGCTAGACCTATGCAAGTCGGGGGGATGGGACTAATTCTAAATTTTAAATTTAATTAATCCAATTAGTCCAACTTAGAACAATAACAAATTCACATGAATTACACAACTTCTTTCATAGTGAATTTGTTACTTAGTGGGCACGTTATATTGGAAGAGAGGTCTCAAAATCTAAAATATTGTGGCCTTTGGAATGAGCTCAACTATATATAGAAGTGCTTCCAACGGCTACTCTATGGTTTGCCTACAACTTTTTGCAGTTAACTGTCAGGCCCCAACGGCTAGTTTGACTACTGGTCAAAAATAGAGTTTTTGTTCTAGGCTGACTTAACGACGAGCTATAGGGTACTTACAGCTTGCCGTGAGGCGAACCGAGAGCTAACCGTAGATCACCGAATCTAAAAAAGGTTAGCTTTTGGAAAAGCAACTATGAGCTGACTGTAGAGGCTTATGGTTAGTTGTACCCTTAACTCATAATTGAGCTATTCTACTGCTCAATTAAGCCATTTTCACACTACTGATTTAACTATTTGGTTTTAGGATTTTAGGGGCCTTTCCTTGGTTTGCTTAAGGTCCAATTTACCTGAGTAGGTTGGTACAGATTGGAGAAATTGACTTGATGATATACTGGCCTTCCAAGACTTGATCTTCCATTCTGAACTTGATCTCCCATGTTAAGGCTTTTAAAGGCAAGGTGGACTTGACACCGAATCGACAACACTAGCATGATATATATATATATATATATATGACTATGGCACTAACAATCTCCCCCTTTGTCAATTTCGTGGCAAAATACCAATTCTAGATTACATTACAAATAATGGACTCAATTACAACCAAGAATACAAATAGTACATATGATGGACCGCGCCCCAATGCTCGAGTTCCTACCGAGGTCGGCGGACATGGGAGTCCGTCGGGTCCGACCCTTTCGTAACCGGGGGGCAGGGGCGTGCATCAACATTTCTTTTTTTTGTGTGGGTGTGCCAGATTTTCTATTTTTTACTTGGAATTGCAAGTGGTGATCCGGAGATCAACCTTCGCAAGTAAAAAGGAAATCAACTTCTTTCAAGTTTTACATTGCACATATATTTAAGAAAAGAGACATTTTCTTAGTTTGCCGTGAAAGGCGATTTTTTTTTGCGTTTATAGCCGATTTTGGCGTTTATAGCCGATTTTGGCGTTTATAGCCGATTTACAATCCTTATCAATAATGAAAGACAAGAATTGTGATTTTTGTCTCTTTTGAAAAAATACAAACTACAATGAAAAGCAAGAAAAGGAGGATCTAACTTCTCAGGAGATTGTGGGGGACCCGTTTAGATTGACGGTCGCAAGCCATATGTGGGCTTCGCCATCATCCATGCAGATGAGAACAGAGGATGCTATTGATTCGCTTGACTTGGCTATAACCTCGGGTTTTTAGAGGACAAAGACCAAAAGGAGGTCCTATGTCCAATAAAAAGCCGAGTAGACGGGCTGAAAAGCCATATCTAAGCCATTGGAGGCAGGAGGAGAAGGCAAGGACCTTGGGGGGGTACCTCCCAAGGGACTTTTGTCACCTTGTTGCGGTGGCCGGTGTAGAACTTCCGCAGAGTTTTCTCTCTTTTTCCTTTCTCTGGATTTCTGTGCTTCTGTCTGTGTGTTTGTGCTTTTTTTCTGATGCTCTGTGACTATCCTTTATTCTTGGAGAGCTCTCCTATTTATAGGCTTTTAGGTAGCCTTTTAGGTGGGTTTATGGGCTTTTATTGTCATTAAGCCGCATAATGGGAGGAGTTACAAAATTGAATTGTTTATTTTGTAACTCCTTTTTCTTGGCTTCTGATTGGCCGGAGGAGATTGAGGGCATTTAATCGCCATGATGGGAGGAGTTTCATGGGTTAAATGCCATGAATCTCTTGACCTGTAACTCCCGAATGCTTGCTTCTGATTGGGCGGTCCAAAGAAATGGATTAATGACTGTAATAAAGTTAGTCAATTAATCGCATTAAGTGGTCGCCGAGCAGCTGAAGAGTCGCGGGCCGTGCCACGTCTTTTGGGATTCTTCTGTCGATGATCATCGATGGATCTTCATGTAGATCGACATCAGATGACCATATAATTTCAGGTGTTTGTTGCCAACAGCGGGTCGGTGCCATCTGTCCTGTCGATTTCTCGATCGGTCGGGTAGAAAGCACACTTTTTTTGGTTGACCGGGTGGCGATCAATATTATTTTCGATACTCTTGATGATTGACCCGTGTTTTGGACGGATGTCAGAGGACTTGGTGTCTCGAAAGCATGAATTTTGGAAAGTACCAGAGGCTGGGCTCTTCGAATCGCGAAAAAATGGTGAAAACCGGGATTTCCGGGGCCTTCCCGGCGACCCCGGGTTCCAAGGTCGCCGGCGACCCTGGCCCAGGGTCGCAGGGGTCTGCGACCCTGGGGGAGTTTTCCCCCTTTTGTGTCCCGTTTTGTGTCCGTTTTTGCTGTTCTTCGATTCTTTTTTCTCCTGTACTTTTCCTTGACATTCTGACCATTTATTGGACTAATTTCTTTGTAGGAAACCTGATGAGAATCCTTGCATTTTATTTGCAAAGTTTCCAATTTCCTGAGGAAGCCGAAGACTTTGTCGCGCAGAGCTGCCGATTTTCCGTCAGAAGCTGAAACTGGGTCAAACGATGTCGGAATGACCTGAAATTTGGTGTGAAGCCTCCTGAGCAATAAATAAGACCAACCATAGGCTTTTGTTTGAGTTTTGAAGCCGTTTGGGGTCCTATCACTTGTAGACTTGCTTTTTGTCGCGATGAAGATGTCGCGGTTTGATGTGCGGTCAACCGATGTCCGATTGACTTGAAATTTGACAGGGAACCTATTGGAGTCATTTTAAGATGATCCATAGGCTCTGTCTTGAAAACCATGGTCCCGGAGAGCTTTGCTGCCGAGAGGCCTGATTTGGCTTCCGAGCGTCAAACTATGGTCAAATGTTGTGGAAATGACCTGAAATTTGACGTGTAGCCCTTTATAAGCATTTTGAAGCCGTCCATGTGCTCTATCTGATGAGTAATGGCCTCGGTGGTTCTCGCCCCCGAGAGGCTTGATTTAGCTGTTCGAGGGTTGATGTAGGGTCAAACGTTGTCGGTTTGACTCGGAACTTGACGTGGAGCCTTTTGGAAGTATTTTGAGACTATCCATCGGCCCTGATCGAAGATTTGGTGTCTCCGATGCTTTTGTCGTCGAGAGCTCCTTTTCAACTATCGGAGAAGCGAAGTTAGGCCAAATGATTTTGAAATGGCCCGAAACTTCTTGTGTACTCCTCTTTTGGCTGTCTTGAAGAATCTTGCAGTTTTTGTTTGATTCTGACAAGATTTGATTTTTGGAAGCAGCATTGCCTATTTATGGCAGGTTGCGACTTCATGTAGCTCTTTGGATCTTGAAGAGGCAAAGTGACATTTTTGGTGTCAACAAATGCCCCCTCGAGGTACAGCGACGAGTTGCTTAACTTTTGTAGTCGATGTGCCTCGAAGAGATTTTTGAAGAAGAGCCTGTGACTTGACCAAGAGTCTTTGAGCAGTCTTTCTTTTGGTATTTGTAGCCTTTTGAGCTCCAGGGGAATTTTATGGTAGTGAAAGGGATCACGTACCATCTCAAGGCAAAGTTTTGAAGATGACATCAGGGATGTGGATTTGGGTTTTGACCTTGTGACCTAACAGGCTATATGTGGCAGGTTAGGGGGTCGAGTTTGGTTTTGATCGTGTGACCCAACAAGCTGTATGTGGAATGTTGGGGGATCAATTTTGGTTTTGATCTTTGTGACCTAACAGGCTATATGTGGCAAGTTAGGGGATCAGGTTTTGGTTTTTGGTTTTGGTCTTGTGACCTAACAGGCTGTATGTGGCAAGTTAGGGGACCAGGATTTGGTTTGATTTTTGTGGAATGTCAATTTCAAGATTTTGGCTCAATTTGGTAGATGAGGCTGGATGGTTTGATTTTTGGAAGCTCATGGGGCTTGGAATTTTCTTTTGTATGGTCCAATCAACTCAAAAGAGGCATGGAATCATTTTTGTATGCTCTTGGTAAGAGGGATTTCTCTTTGACTAAAAGCCCAAAATTTTTTTTTTTTTTGTGCCTAGGTGGTCAAACCTGGCTCATATGGGCTAACCCATGGGACCTTAAGCTTTTGAAATGGCTTAGATCTCATATGGTGTCATTTTTGTAAAGAATATCCAAAAATATCTCATTTGGATAGAGAATATCTAGGAATATCTTTACTTGGAGAGAATCTCTCATGATCCCTTTATTTTGGGATAGGATATCTCAAGATATCTTTCTTTTGGGAAAGAATCCGTCATCGATTTCTTTTTGGGAGAAAATCCTTCAAGATATCTTTCTTTTGGGAAAGAATCTTTCTAATCTCTTTCTTTTGGTAAGGTTACTAATTAGTAACACTTACCTCTTTCTTCTTTCCTTCTTTGGTTTGCTCTCCTCTATAAAAGCAAGGAGAAGGTTGGATCTCTTGCTCTTATTACTTTCTTTTGCAATAATCTCAAGAGGGCTTCAAGACCAAGAGTTCTTCTTCTTCAAGATCTTCAAGACTTTTCTTCTTTTTCTCCATCAATGGCTTCAAGTAAGTTCTCCTTTTTTTTTTTCAAGAAAACTCCATTGTAGGAAAAATAATTTTTTTCTTTTTTTTTTTTGTTTCTTTCTTTTCTTTTCTTCTCTTTTTTTTTCTTTTCCACGTGTTTTGCCCCCCCTTTTTTTCACACGAGTTATTTTTTTTTGCTTTCTTTTCTTTTCTTTTTTTTTTTCATGTTTTTTTTTTGTGGGCCGTACGGATCTGGCCGTACGGCCACGTGGCCTGTGGGCCATCTCCCTTTTTTTCTTCCTTTTTTTTTTGTTTTCTTTCCCTCCTTTTTTTTTTGAGAAAGTTTCTTTTCTTTTCTTTTTTTGTTTTCTTTCCCCTTTTTTTTTTGAGAAAGTTTCTTTTCTTTTTTTTTTTTTTGCTCATCATGATAATGCATTTTTTTTTTTTTGCAAACCAAGATGTTCATGCATGCATTCAATTTGTAAATTAAATTTGTAGCATGATGTGATAGCATACCTGAAAGTTTTCGCAAATTTGGGAATTTGGAGCTCGCAGTGATGTTGAGCCCCTTTCTGATTTTGCGGAGACTTTGAGGTTTCGAAAGTTTGGAGTTTAGGAGCTCGCAGCGATGTTGAGCCCATCTTCAAGCTTTCTATTTCTTTCGGGATAGTTCCTTTTCTTCGGAATTGCCCCGTCATCATGTCAAAATTTCGCCAGATTTTTTTTCGCGAGATTCTGTCATTTTGATGTTTGATCTTTTTCTTTTCCATCCTTTTCAGGTGGTTCCTCCAGAGCGAACAAGGGTAAAGAGCCTGCTACAAGCGTACCTCGTCGATCTTCTAGATCTTCTAATCCGGCCGTTCAGCAGGCTTTTGAGAAGGTCCAGTATGTTGAGAGAAATTTGGAAGAAGTGCGACTCCCTCAACAGAGATGAGATGAGGCATCGACTGATCGCTCTCAAGGGAGAGGAATTCTATAAGATCATGGTAAGCAGTCGTCCATGGGTGATGGAAGATCAGAGCATTTTGCCCAAGCCTACCTTCTTCTTTGGTGATGCAGTCCCTGATGACATGACATACCAGAGGAGATGTTTTCAGTTTTCTTTCACAGCAGATGGTGAGAAGAAGACTGTTGCTACCCGGTCGACGTTTGATCGCACCGTCTCGATTCTGAGCTTTGCCCCCACGTGCCCTAAGAGGGAAGATCCTCCAAGCTGGGTGAGAAGGACAAATGTAATCAAGACCGGGGTTTTTGTTGGCGGTTCTCCTGGATATACGGAGAGGTCGCCTGTTGACATGGACCTTTTGATGCCATCCAGCGGCTACCAGGGCTCTGATTATCCGTCGGTCGATTTGAGACCGTGGGCCTTGGTATTTTCAGTGGTGACGGCAGCAATTGGATCAAGCCTTTTCGACTTCGAGGCCGTTTCAATGCCGACTCCGAATGGAAGTCGTGGACTGATCGCGTCCTGCTGATTGGTGGCGCTGTTTTGAAGGAAGCCGGGATTTTTGATGCGGTCCGCGCCTTTAGGGAGACTGTGATCTTTTCCGACGAGGCCTTCATGGCTATGCTGGAGTCATTCCTCCCACAAACCAATACCTTCGTTGTGACGAATGGTGAGATTGGTTTTTTCTTTGAAGGAGCTGAGCGCCATTACTGGATTGCCCATCCTCGGCAAACTCTATGAGGAGTTTATGCCGATTGACAGCGTCCTCGAGGGGCAGTCTGAGGAGTTCAGGCTTCTATACTTTCAGCTCGTCGCCTTCTATGATTTTTTGAAGGAGAAGGAGGGTTTGAAAGTTAGATCCAGCAGTTGGAAGAGTTTTAGCTCTTCATTCCCCAACTTTTTTGATAGTAGGGAGTCTTCTGATAGTGTGACCTAGGAAGCCGGAGCTCAGGATCCAAGTTCAAAGAAGATCTTGGCCATGCAAGAAGAGTTGAGAGATTTCTGTGCAAGTACAAACTCCATATGTCCTGACATTGCACTGTGGAGAGATCTCGCTGTTTACCTCACTTATTGGCTTGGTGAGGCTGTTTTTGCTGGAGGAGATGGAACGCACATCAGGCCGCACTGTATTTTTCCGGCTTGTCAGATGGCGTTTGGAGAGCAGCTTGCTTTGGTGCCAGCTCTTTACTCCTACTTGTGTACCGAACTGCAGGCTGCTGCTTTTTTGGTTCGGCTTGGGCTTCCCATGAATAGGGTATTTTCAGCCCATATCTTTTATTCGTGGTATGTATACCACTGTCCTGGCTTCCATCGGCTAGGTGCTGCACAGGATGATGATCCTCTGATGATTCGACTGGCTAAGGGCAAAGCCGTTTCCGAATCACTTTTGTTTGCCCGCATGAGGATCCGACGGTTCAGGGACGTCGAGATGGGGCAGTCTTCAGTGAAGCTTTCTCCGGAGTTGCGGAAGAAGGCTTTTGATTTTGGTGCCTCCCGAGACTCTACCAGGGCGGGGTCGGGAAGGCATTATTCCTTGACAAATGCAGAGAGAGAGTGGCTTTTCAGCATACGTGTCGGCACAATGGTGTACCGCAGACATCTTTTCGTCGACATCCAGCCGTATGTACCTTCTCGCTTTGCTTTGCAGCTGGGCTTTTCTCAAGGCGTTGTTGGAGCGCCTTCAAGCATGGTGAAGCGGTTTGGAGGCTTACAGGACGGGAGAAATGCATGGGCTTTCTATAGTGCTGAAGACACTACAACCATGATTTCTTATCCTGTGTTGCTGACTTCCCGGACTGCCGGCTTTGCGAAGTGGTTCGCGGAGAGCTTTTCGGCATATCAGGGGCTTTCCAAGAAGGAGCTTGATGTGAAGCTGGCATCTGGAAAGGGCCTTGGAAAGTCGGATGGCATCCGGCGAGAGGAAGTTTGGGCCTTCCTTTCTGGAGAGAAGCACAAGATAGGCTTTCTCGGTGACCAGGGCGTCATTGGTTCTGAAGCTGTTCGAGAAATACCTGATGAGGCTTTGGAGCAGCTAGAACAGGAGGAAGCCGAACTTGGCGCTTGGATGCAAGCGGCACAGAGGCAAGCTTCCGTGGAGTCTACTGGCAAGAGCAGACCATCCAGTGAGGAGTCAAGTGGGAAACCTGACTCTGAGAGCGGGGCAGGTTCTTCTAAGAAGCGAACCCGCCGGAGTAAGAGGGGGAGGAGTCATCATCGCAGCAAGGGGCAGCATGAGGACTCTCCTGACTTGGAAGTTCCTCTTACTATCAATGAGAATGTGCCAGTGGATGCTGACGAGCCTCCAGAGAAGAGAAGCCGAGAAGAAGAGACCGTTGGTGAAGGTATGATTCTTCCTTTTTCTCTTTCCATTTCTTTTCATGGGATTTTTTTTTCATGTTCTGATTTGCTTCTTGTTTTCTGCTTTTCTTCTTTTTTTTTTTTAGCAGAGGAAGACTTGGTGATGCCTGAGGTCCCAACCGATGAGGTGGTGATGGATCCTGTTGAGGCACCTGAAGAAGAACCGAGGGACTCTGGAGTAAATCCAGAATCTCCAATTGGTACGACTTCTTTTGCTCTTTTTTTTTTTTTTTTTTTTTTTTGAGTTTGTGACTCGGTTTGCTAACACATTTTTTTTGTCAGCTGACTTGCCACAGGGTTCTGATGACTTTGAACCATCGATGGGCGCAAATGTTGATGATGCTTCCGATGAGTTCATGGAGGAAGAAAGTGTTCCGCCAGTCGTCGAAGAAGGTATTTTGTAGTTATAACTCTGATAATGATTTTCAAACAGGATTATATTCATACCTTTTTGTGTTTCTTTTGGCAGGTTTTGAAGTGACAGAGGAGGGTCCGTCGCTTCCAGAACAAGGGATGCCAGAGGTTAATCCAGAGGTAGAGACTCCTGGGACCAGTTCTGACAATGTTGAGGAGATTCCTCGCGCTGAGATTCCTTCCCGAGTAGGAGCAGCTTCAACTGGAAAGAGTTCTTTTATTACTCCTTCAACAGATGATGACTTGAGCGGTCGACCAACGGAGTTGGGCGAATCTTCAGCTGGGCCATCTCTTCTTTTTGCGAAGAAGGTGGTGGTGCGAGTTCTGAGCTCTTGGATTGAGACTCTCTTTTCTGGGCACTTGGAAGCCGGATTTAGCATGACCCAGCATGTGCGTGAGATTCTCGGTGATGCTGAAGAGGCTGGTCTGGATGTCACATATGCCAGGGCGATCTTTAATAGGATCATTGAGCTGGGTGACAAGTGGTTTGAGACCATGGGTTTTCCTGACGATCAGTTCTTCAAGGAGATGTTCTTGGACCCTGCGGATAAGGCTCAATCTGACCTGGATGAGGCTACAGAAAGCAAGAAGCAGGCAGTCCGAGAGAGGAACTTAGAAGAGATAACCATCATTAGGCTGACACATGACCTTAACATCCTTGATAGGGAGGTCGATGAGGCCAGGAAACGTCTTGAGCATCTGCAGGCACAAGTCGCTGCCAAGTGGACTGAAATAACAGAGGCTCGTGAAAGGGAGACTGCTCTGATTCATCGAGTTGCGGATGCCAATCGAGTTCTCAAAAGGAAGTCTGATGAGGACAAACAATGGAAAACCGCTCGAGGGAAGCTTCCCAGTGCAGAAGAAGGATTACAGCCCACCCCAGCATCTCATGGCAGGTTCTTGAAGAAGCGTGCCTTGGAATCCTTGACGGATGAAGCCAAAAGCTTGCTTAAGGAGCTGAACTCTTGGCTGGAGACCATTTTTGATTGAGCTCCTGTATACAGAAATCATCCTTTTTTCTCTTTTTTTTTGTACCATTTGTATTTTCTTTTTGGTACTTTTTTTTTGTAGTGCTTGTGAGCACTTTTCTTCCCTTTTTTTTTTGGTACCACATGTATTTTTTGGTACTCTTTTTTTTTTTGTTATTATCCCTACGCTCACTTGAATCTTTTTGTGATAAAAGTAATTGCTAAATGGGATGCTTTTTTTTTTTGTTATCCCTACGCTCACTTGAATCTTTTTGTGATAAAAGTAATTGCTAAATGAGATTTGATCAAAAGGTTGTCATTTTGTGAAAATCTTTTGTCAAGTGATTGTTTTGGCATGAAAGGCAGGTTTTTGTTCGTGGCATGGAAGCCAATTTTGGCATGAGAGCCAGCTTTTCTTGTGGCATTGATAGCCGAGTTTTTTTTTGTGGCATCTATAGCCAGTTTTTTTTTGTTGGCATCTATAGCCGGTTTTTGGTGGCATTGATAGCCTGTTTTGTTTTGGTGGCATTGATAGCCGTTTTTTTTTTGAAATCCAAGTTTTTTTTTGTTTGTGGCATTGATAGCCGATTTTGTTTTGGTGGCATTGATAGCCGGTTTGTGGCATTTATAGCCTGTTTTGATGGCATTTATAGCCGGTTTGTGGCATTTATAGCCTGTTTTGATGGCATTTATAGCCGGTTTGGTTTTCAAAAAAATGCAAGTATCGACTAAAAGTCGCCTCCCTGCTGAATGTTCTTGCAAGTATCGATGGAATGTCGCATCCTTGCTCATTCGGTTGCGAGTATCGATAGAATGTCGCATCCTCGCGGATTTGGGTGCAAGTATCGATGGAATGTCGCATCCTTGCTTTTCAAAAATTTTGGTTTTGCGGGTACTGACTTGATGTCGTTTCCCCATGATTTTTGAAATTTGTGGTTTTCTCGAACCTTTGAGTTATGAATATCAACTAAAATGTTGCGTCTCCATGGTTTTTTTAGGTTTTTCGAACCTTTGAAATTTGGGTTGTGGATATCAACTGAAATGTTGCGTCTCCACAGTTTTTTAGGTTTTTTCGAACCTTTGAAATTTGGATTGTGGATATCAACTGAAATGTTGCGTTTCCACGGTTTTTTAGGTTTTTTCGAACCTTTGAAATTTGGGTTGTGGATATCAACTGAAATGTTGCGTTTCCACGGTTTTGGATTTTGCAAGTATCGACGAAATGTCGCTTCCCTGCGATTTTGGAAGTGTCGAACGTGGTTCGCTTACTTCCGATTTGTGCGAGTATCGACTAAGCGTCGCTTCCTCGCGGTTTTTGAAAAACCATTTTTTTTTGTTTAAAGACACGAGGGTCATAAATTTTGACCTAAAACCATTTTGGCGGTAAAAGGCAGGGTGGATTAGGGTGGAAATCCCTGAATCCGGATTTTGTTTCAAACCATGAATTTGGGTTCAAAGGTTGAAAATTTTGGTCAAGTTAGGGAAAGGTTCCTAAACTTGGATATTTTTTTTTTGAACAATGAACGATGAAAGTAAGCATTGTTTTAGATTTCTAGAAATTTCAACATTTGATATGAAAATTCTAAAAAAAGGGTGGGTTTAGCGAGCGTGTACCTGGAAACCGGTTTTGGCCATACAGGCATTGCTCTTACCCAGTTGGGTAAGTCTTCAAGGGTAGTACCGCTTTAAGAACTTGCCGTTGATAGGCAGCATACATCTGTCATCTTCCATGTTTAGGAGTGCGTATGCACCATTATAGAAAACCTTGTCGATGACGTAGGGTCCCTCCCATTTTGGCTCAAATTTGCCTTTGGACTTGTGAGCGAAGACCATTGGTCTTTTTACCGCAAGAACCAAGTCACTCTTTTTGTAGGCGCGTTGCCTGACCTTTTTATCGAAAGATCCTGCCATACGTGCTTGGTAAAGTTCAATGCTTTGTTGAGCTTCAAGCCGTTTCTCATCGAGATTGTCCAGCTCATGGAGTCGCAATTTGACATTGCTTTCTTGAGTCATGTCATTTTGCAAGGATACCCTCAAGGAAGGAATTTGTACTTCCAAGGGCACGACAGCTTCGCATCCATAGACCAAGGAGAATGGTGTGCTATGGGTTGGTCCTCGAACGGTGGTTCGATAGGCCCACAAAGCTTCGGACATTTTGTCGCTCCAGTCTCTTTTGTGACTAGAGACCATTTTTTTGAGGATTTTGCAGAGTGTCTTGTTGAAAGCTTCTGTTAACCCGTTTGCTGCCGGATTGTATGGAGTCGAAGGACAGCTTTGGATTTTGTATTTGTCGCAGAACCTGTAAAATCGATGATCCCGGAACTGTGGTCCGTTATCATGGACGAATCTTTTGGGTATGCCGAAACGACAAATGATGTTGGTGCGTAGGAACTGAAGGACTGATGAGGTCTTCATTTCGTTAAATGCAAATGCTTCTGACCACTTGGAGAAGTAATCCGTAGCGGCGAAGATGAAGCGATGACCTTTGCTTGAAGGGGGAGAAATAGTACCTATAATGTCCATACCCCAGGCTTCGAAAGGCCATGAGATCACTGTAGGATGCAGCCATTCTGGAGGCATGTGAATGTAATCTCCATGAACATGGCATTGTTGGCAGATCTTAGCAAATTGCATTGCGTCAGCTACCATGGTAGGCCAGTAATATCCTAACCTTTTTATCTGATCATAGAGCTTAGGTCCGGCCTGATGAGCTCCGCAAAGACCAGCATGAACTTCTTTGAGTGTTTCTTCAGTCTCTTGTTGTGACAAGCAGCGTAGAAGTACTCCGTTGAAGGATTTCCTGTAAAGGATTTTTGAAGGAATATCCAAATGGAAGCTTGGGGTTCGCCTTTGGATGCTTACCTGTTCTTTTGGATCTTCAGGTAGGATTCCGAACATAATGTAATCAATGAACGGATCCCTCCAGTCGCCAATTGAAGTTTGAAGGATTGAAATCCGACTTCCGACCACTTGGTGGCATTCAGCAACTGCTTGGTGTGTGTTAAGAGGAGGAAGGATTCTCCTTTCGCACACTGTGATTTGCATGTTTTCCCCTTCCTGGATTGCCATGGATGCGGCAAGTCCGGCTAGGGCATCTGCACGTATGTTTTCGCCTCTACGAATGTGGGTGATGTGACAGATGTCAAACTTTGCAGAAGTGATTGTGCCTTGTTGTAGTAGGGCAACAAATCTGGCTTCCTGACTTGAAATTTCTGATTCATCTGGTTGACGATCAGTTGAGAGTCTCCAAAGACTTCCAGCATGGTGATACCGGATTCGATGGCGAGTTCCAATCCTAAGATCAGAGCTTGATATTCAGCTGCATTGTTTGTGCATGGTTTCCAGTAGCGAGAAAGCGTGTGGAATCATATATTTGTCGGGGCTAACAAAGAGGATGCCAACTCCCGAGATCAGCTGTCTTTTTTCATTTGTCCTGGTTGCACCGTCAAAGTACATGTCCCAGGAGGCACTTTGTGAGAAAGTCTCCACATTGTAGACTGGTTCGTCTGGGAGATCATCTCTGAGTGGAGAATCTTTAGGCAATGGATGCTCTGCGAGGAAGTCCGCTAGAGCTTGCCCTTTGATTGCTTTTTGTGGTACATACCTAATATCAAATTGTGACAGAAGGATGGACCATTTTGCCAGTCGAGCATTGAGAGAACCTGCCTTTGTGACAAGGACCTTCAAGAGGTTGACCCTCGAGACTAGGTAGACTGTATTGGAAAGCAAGTAGTGACGCAGCTTTTGTACG
This sequence comes from Litsea cubeba, assembly GCA_012931725.1. NCBI lineage: Eukaryota > Viridiplantae > Streptophyta > Magnoliopsida > Laurales > Lauraceae > Litsea > Litsea cubeba. Next base: position 38,925,026 of record CM022953.1, on the reverse strand, counting down.
GCGAACATCACTGCAAGACATTCTTTTTCGACTGGAGAGTAGCGATGCTCTGCACCTACTAGCATGCGGCTGAGGTAATATAGAGCAGCTTCTTTCCTTTGATCATTTTCTTACGCAAGCAGAGCTCCCAGAGAGTGATCAAGGGCTCTTGTGTACAAGATGAATGGTTTTCCAGTGGTAGGAGCAGCTAACACTGGAGGTTTTGTCAGGTATGACTTGATGTCTTGGAAAGCAGCTTCACAGTCAGCATCCCAGACAAAGTTTACACCCTTTTTCATCAACCGGGAGAATGGACGGCATTTCCCGAGAGATTGGAGATGAACCGTCTGATGTAGGCCAATCTCCCTTGAAGCCCTTTGAGTTCTCTCAAGGTTCTTGGAGAGGGCATTTCTAGAATGGCTTTGACTTTTATGGGGTCAAGCTCTATTCCAGCTTTCCGAACTAAGAATCCGAGGAACTTACCCGACGAGACGCCGAAGAAGCATTTTAATGGATTCATTCGCAGTTTGTGTTTGCGAAGCCGGAGGAAGACTTCTCGAAGGTTTTCGAGATGATCTTCTTTTCTTTTGCTTTTGACGGCGAGGTCATCAACGTAACATTCAACCGTCTTGTGCTGCATATCTTGGAATATTTTCATCATAGCCCTCTGATATGTGGCACCAGCATTCTTCAGACCAAATGGCATGACAGTGTAACAATACACGCCAAATGGGGTTCGAAAGGATGTATGTTTTTCATCCTCAGGATGCATCTTTATCTGATTGTAGCCAGAGAAACCATCCATGAATGTCATTCGCTCGAATCCACAGGTATTATCAATCATTACCTCTGGTATGGGGAGCGGAAATTCATCTTTTGGGCATGCGCCATTCAGGTCTCTATAATCAATACAGACCCTGATCTGCCCATTTTTCTTTGTCACGGGGACAATGTTGGCCAACCATTCAGGATGTTGTTCCTCACGGATGAAGCCGACGCTTTTGAGTTTTTGAACTTCTTGTTCAATTTTATCCATCACATCTGGACGGAGTCTTCTTTGGCCTTGCTTGACAGGCTTGATGTCTTCTTGAAGATTGAGTTTGTGAACTGCTATTTTGGGGTCAAAGCCTGGCATTTCAGCGTAAGACCATGCAAAGCAATCAACGAACTCACGAAGAAAGGCAATATACTCGGGTAACTCGTCATCCTTTATATTCTTGCTTATGAATACAGGACGTGGGTTATCTGGTGTTCCCAAGTCTATCTTTTGAACAGGATCTTCTGTTGGAAGGTTCGAAGGTGGTTCCTCCATAATATTTTCGGAGGCTTCCAGCTCAACGAAACCTTCTGGGGTTTCAAGGGCATTTCCAGACCAAGGTTTTGTTCCTTTCCACGGGTCTTCTTGATCGGTAATTTTCCCAAGGCTTGCTATGAGATGATCCCAATCGCCTGTTGAAACCGAGTCGAAGTAGGCTACTTCTTTTGGAGATGAGGGTTCTTCTGGGTCAGAAGTCCACACGTCTGTGCCATCGGACAACTCCTCTTCATTTTCGGAGAAATCGTGCCAATTGGATGAGCTTCCTGGATCTTTGTCAGGTGACTCATCAAAGAGATATCCAGGGAGATCGATGTCTTCATGGATTTGAGATGTTGAGGCTTGGTCAGTATATTGACTTTTAAGCCTTTGTGTCAACTGTCTCAAGGGAGTGTTAGGATCATACCCTAACCCGTGTGAAGACTTTTCTACATAGCCGTAGAGTCTCCAATCTTCCAGCTGGCTTTTGGTCAAGACGGGCCCCAATGGCGTGAGAATACCGCGTCCTTCTCCCAAACCGACTGGGTTTTTGAGCGTCATAGCCCATTTTCTTCATAATAGATTGTGCCACAGAACTATATAAGGATAGTTGAGGCGTACCTTTATTTTGGAAAGGTTCAAAATATGGAGTTTGATGAAGAAGCATCCGATCTATGGAAGAAGATCGGCTTTTCCTTTGCTGAAGTTGCTGGAACAACGAAGGAAGCTGACGTAGGATCTTCTATGTCAGAAGTTGTCTCCATTGGAGTAAGAGCAGGCTGAACTTGCTGAGTGTCAGCTTGGCTTGACGATGTGTCGTCTTCTGGCTCTGACTCCGAGTCCGTGTCTTGCATGATAGACACGAAAGAGACAACAAATTTGCCCCCAGGATTTTGTTTTGCCTTCTTCACTTTAGTTGTGACCAAAGGCTTTGAAGATTTGAGGGGGATGATGAAGGGAGTTTGCATGCTCTCTTCAGATTTACCGGATGGTTTATTTTCTTCCGGTGATTGTTGAGGAGTTTTGCCTTTATCTTTCTGGAGATTTTCGGCAAAGGATGCTGTGTGCTTTTCTCTCTTCTTGTTTTCACCTTCATACATCTGTGAGTCTGCGAAGTGGACTTCTTTACCTTTGAAGGGTTTTCTGTCCGCAAAGACTCGATGTATCATGCCGTCGTCGCCAACAACTTGATGCATTGATGTAGAGTTGAAGGGACAACACCATTCTCATGGATCCAAGGGCGTCCGAGAAGGATGTTGTAGCATGAAGGGGTCTTTATTGCATACACTGTGACTTCAGAGATAAGATCACCGATCTGCAACTTGAACCTGATTTTACCGATAGGTCTTTGAGTACTCCCATCGTATCCAAAGATAGATACAGATGTGTGGCTCAGCTTGCTGGGTGGGATGCCCAATTCTTCAAGAGCCGATGTGGAGATGAGGTTGAGTGCGGAACCTGGGTCGATCTGAACTCTGTGTATAGGCATTTCCTTGATATACCCTGTGAAGTACAGGGGTCGGTTATGCCTGGTTTCTCCAAGTAGGAGGTCGTCCTTCGTGAAGGCGATGGTTGCACTTGCTGCTTTTTTAACCGAGAGGCATTCAATGCATGATCCCTCAGTTTTCTTCTTTTCTCCCTTTGAGAAGGCTTCTGAGTTTTTGACCCGGTAATCCATTTCAATTTGGAGGACTTGCGGGGCATGTTTGTCGACATCCTCATTCAGCTTTTGTAATTCCGAGATGAGATTATCACGAGTGTGCGGAGACATTCGCAACAAATCTAGGATGTGTAGACGTGCAGGTATGTGCCTGAAGTGTTCAATCAAGTCATACTTGAAAGCCTCCTTAGGGCCTGCATGTTCATCATTGTTGCCACTAGGGGCGCTTACAACATCTTTTCCCGAAGGATTTACATATGTAAAGGAAGATTGGTTGTAATTTTTGTGGTAGTCCCGGCCAGAGCGGGTGCCTCTACCAACTTCGAGAGCTTCTTGAGAAGGGTCTTCGTTTGGAAGATTGTCTTCAGGATCAAGAGGCTGTCATTTTTCATTTGCTGAGGATGAACCAGCAGCAGAGTTGCCATCCTCAGTGATCGTGTTGCACGGAGCATTTTCCGGGAACAAGTCCAGAACAGCATCCAGCAACCTTTCTTCTTCGTTGACTAATTCATCGTCCCAAGCATCAATGGCTGGGAATTCTTCAGTCAGGAAGGGTGTGAACTTTGAAGTCACAGTCTCAGGAGAAGAAACCTGAGAGGGTGTCATCTCAGTGAAAGTCACGTGAGACGAGGTGGCTTCAGAAGATATATTGCTAGGCGTCGCCGGAGTGTAAGTGCTCTCATCAGACGATGCTTCGGAAGAGCTATAATCCCGAATTATCACATTACAGGAAGCTCTGACGGGAGACGTTACCTGATCGGAGTCAGACTCATCCTCGGATGTGAGAGGATCGTCTATCCAGCAATTTTCTCCATTTTCAGGAGTTAAGGGAGGATGTACCTGGTGGTCTTCAGGGACTTCAGGCTCTGGATTGCGAGGAGGCTCGCTGACGCGTTCTTGCTCTTGTTCTAGAGCGAGTCGCTGCAAGATCCTTGCATATTCTTCAAGATCAGGCATGGGAGCCGGATCTTCTTCTTCATCATCTCTTTGTGGCTCAACATTGTTGATTTCCACTGGAGTAATGAGAGGTGCTGGGTCAGCAGCATTTTCCTGTACAGCTTCTTGGTCTTCTTCATCATCAGACCAGGATCCTTGTGGCTGTAGCGGGTTATACCAGATTACTGGCATAAGATGAGACTCAGGAACCCATTCTTCATCGGAGAGATATTCTCCTGTTTCAAGGGACTCCTCCCACTCATCTGTGTAGTTGGATTCGAATCCATCATCGGTGTCGCTGGACTCGTATCCATCAATGGAGAATCCAACTACCGAATTGCAAGAGTATGATGCCTCCTGCATGGCTTCTTTAAATTGAGGTGGCATGAAATCACTGAGAGTGAATTTCCTTACCCCCTTTGAAGTCTCTGGAAAGGATGTTTTTGTTACCTCCAGTGAAGCGGTAGAGGAAGCCTCTGCCTTTTCTTTGACCTCTAGTTTTGGCTGGGTCTTCTCTTGCCGTTTGAGCTTGAGGAGATGTTTCCTAGCCTGCCTTCGCTGTTGAGCTGTAGGCTTTGTTTTCACGACCTCCCAATTTTCATCTTCCAGGAGATCGGGATGTACCCATATCGGTTGTCCGTCTGGTGTCGGGTAAGGAACCAGTTCCTCGGACGCTTCGATTGAGTTTATCACCTTGAAGGAAGTAGTGATCTTCTTCTTCGGTGATCTTGATGTTTGTCCACATGTCACCATGTTGACGGAGGCAGACCCATAGTTTTTGTCAAAGGTGATGACTCCGTTTTTCCACATCTCATTTATTTTCTCTCTCACAACGAAGCATTGATTGAGAGGATGCGAGATCATCTGGTGGTATGGACAGTACCGAGGGTCGTTGGTTTTGCCAACATCACCCGGTCATTTTGGTTCAGGCAAGGTGAGCTTGCCGTTTGCCATAAGAGCCCCGAAGATTTCATTAACATCTTCATCAAACGGGTATTTCTTCTCTACTCGTTCTTTGAAGGCATCAGAGAGTTCAGGTTTCTTACCAACAGCTTTGTTTTCAGCTTTCTTTGGTGGCTGAGGAGCTGACTTGGTCTGCACATTGAGGACCTCTTTCTTCTTTGGTTTGAGGTCGTAATGGCGGTTGGCTCTTTTCTTGATGATTTCTGACTGTTGAGGTCCTTAATCACCGTTTCAGCTTCCATGGAAGCTTCTAGGAGTTCTCCCAGGTTTTTTGATTTGTTGCCGATGATCATGGAGCGGATTCTGGCTCTCATGTTGTTTCGGCAGATGTCGACTAGCGACGCTTGTGGCAATACATCAGAGCATTTGTATGCCATTGCTTTCCACTTGTGAATTAAGTCATATGTTGACTCATTCTCCCCCTGTTTTAGGCTGCACAGCTGAGCCATAGTAGCGGGATGATCTTCACCTTTGAAGTGAGTCAGGAAGCGTGTCTCTAGCATGGCCCAGTTTTGGATTGAGTCCTCCGGCAGAGTGGAGTACCAATCGAAGGCCGTACCTTTTAGGGTACTTGCAAAGAGGCGGATCTTGAGTGCATCTTGATCCGCGATAGCTCCCGTCAGGATCTTGAAGTGGATGACGTGCTGTCTGGCTGATCCTTTCCCCGTATATGTTTGGAGAGTAGGATGCTTGAATTTGGTGGGGAACGGGACCGAGTCCATCCATAAGGGATATGGTGGCTTGATCCCATGCTCCTTGAGTATATCCTCTTCTTTTGCTTTGGCGAGGATACCGTCTACGTCCTTTTTGGTAAGGGCGCGTGACTCATTTTCTTCTCTATTTACCTCGTCGTCTTGATGATTCGGAGGAGGTTCATTGTTCGCCTGATTTTGGAAGGCGAGGAGAAGGTTTTCCATAAGAGTTTCAATCCTCTGCTGGCCCTGTTCCAACTGCTGGATGCGGGTAATCGAATCTTCTGGAGGTGGATTGCGGGGTGGTGGCTCATAATTTGTAGCCAAGACATTTATCCTTCGTGATTCGAATGAAGAAACTGTCCTGGTGACTGAGCTGGGGCTCATTCTTTTTGAAGAGGAGCTTGAGGAAGGATCACTCTGCTGTCCTTTGCTTGAAGGAGCAGGGGATTCTTCTGAATGTCTTCTTGTCCTGGAGACGCTGCGGGTCATCGGACGTCGGACATGGATTTTTGTTGCTGATTTTTGGCGCCTTCTGGTTTTTCCAACCATATGGACGGCAGCAACTTGGTTGGGTCTTTCTTTTTCGACCCATTTAGGAGAGACTTGAAGTGTGGGAGGCCGGGTCCTTTGCTTCTCTAGTCTCTTTTGTCGGTACGACACGCGGCGGCGTATACGACGAGCAATTTGAGCTTCGGTCAGCTCTGACTGGGCTTTGACGATGAAAGATGTGCTCCCTCGGGCGCAGCAGCCGAGCCTGTCTTCTTTGTAGCTGGGCAAGGACAGGATGCGAACCCTATCCTTCGCCAGTTGCAGCGAAGCTTTGAATTTTTGAAGTTCGGCCCCTGTAGAGATGAAGGGTCGAACTGCAGGTTTGTAGGCCTTAGCAGGTGCTTGTGGAGGCCTTGTGATGCATGACTTGATTTTGGGCTTGTAGGAACAAGCCGGCTCATGCTGGGATGACTTGGAAGTCGAGTCGGAGATGGGTCTCTCCTCTTTCATGTAGGCAAGAGGATAGAACTGCTTCTCCTTGAGTGGGGCCAGGAATGCTGGCTTAGTGGATGTCTGGGACCTTCTCTGTTTTGGTGAAGGTCTTGGGGACCAAGTCTTAGGGTAGACCTGGTTGTTTGCAGGTCGAGGCTTCGTGGGGCCGCCACGGGCTTCAGGCCTTCTGGTGCTCGCCTTTGGTGTCATGGTAGTGATACGTTGAGAGGCGAGTTTCTGCTTCTTGGAGGGAGCAGTTTGTTCCTCAGGAAGTGGGAATGGTCCCAGCGTCCCAAAGACGATAGTCCGGGGAGTCGAGGTCGACCCGGAGTTAGAGAGTTGCCGAGGGAGTTGACACTTCGGCAGCTGATGGGGCGCTTGTAGGTGCGCGTGATTTGCTTCTGTTGAAGCATGAGTTGGTGCTTGTTTTCATCGAAAGTAATGGTTAGTGAAGCTGCCATTGTTAGTTTTTCGAAAATTTCTGAAACAATACCACATCCATTAGTAATCACAAGAATATAATGATCATAAATGGGAAGTTCTATAGTTTCGTCTTTTCAAATTGCTCGAGGTAGATGACCCAAGCAATATGAGGAAGGCAAAATGCCATAGAAGGTACAATTGTTCTGATCGCAAGTATGGTAAGCCCAGAATGGGCATTCCAGTGACTGCTAGAAGCATTTGTGAACTTAAATTCGACTTATCGAGAAGCAGAGCTTGCTCGAGGTAAGAAGAATATAAAGTTGGAGTTACAGATGTGCCGGTCGCAATACAGTAGACCCTGAAAGGGCGTACTAGTACCGCTAGACACAAATGTTTTGAGACCGCATCCATGAGATGAGATTCTCTGTTTTGAAAGGTCAAGATTGGATTCATCAAAGAGAGCAGATGGTATTCCGATCTGAACACGGGCTCAGCGATTTCCGCGAGCGCCAGTGCTCAGAAAGAAATGAACCATAATTTCTCGGATCTGAATCTAAAGATGACGAGTTTTTTTTTTTTGAAAAGTCAATATCGGGTTTATCAAAGAGAGCAAAAGGCACTCCAATATGAACACGGGCTCAGCGATTTCCGCGAGCGCCAGTGCTCAGAATGAAGAAGACCAAGATTTCTCCAATCTAAACCCAAAATGACGGAAGTTTTTTTTTTTGAAGATTTTGAAGATTTTTTTTTAAAAAAAAAAAAATCTTTTTTTTTATTTTTTTATTTTCTATTATTATTTTTTTTATTATTTTTTTTTAAGATTTTTTTTTTTAAAAAATTTTTATTTTTTATTTTTTTATTTTAAAATTTTTATTTTTTTAAAAAAAAATTTATTTATTTTTATTTATTTAAAAGACGAGAGAGTACACATAGGCCTCCTAACCCGGTCTTATGAAATCTTGATTGATAGAATTGCCCCCAGGTAAGGGTAGGATTACTTAATGAACCCGTTTGGAGGACCCTTGCCTAGAACAGTCAAGCTGTCTCCACACTCTGGACAAGGCTTTTCTTTGAATCAACCAAGATCAAAGAACACAGTTGGTTTAACCTTAGTGGTCTATGTCTTTTTTTTTATATATTTTTTTTATTTTTATTTTTATGAACTCATCGAAGAGAAACAATGGCCCAAAACCTTAGTCGAACAGGCTCAACATTTCTGCAAGCGCGATGAACGATAGGAACGGATCAAGGTTTCTCAATTTTGAATCCAAATTGAGAAATCTAAATTTTTTTTTTATACTTTTATATATATATATATTTTTTAGATCTTTAATGAACTCATCGAAGAGAAACAATGGCCCAACCCCCGATCCGAACACGGCCTCAACGATTTCCGTGAGCGCCAGTGCCCAGAAGGGAGAGGATCAAAGTTTCTCAATTTTGAATCCAAAAATGAAAAATCTGATTTTTTTGTTTTTTGTTAAAATTTTTTTTTTTTGAAAAGAGAAAGAGTGGAAATAAATTCAAAGAATTAGAAATTTCCAAACAATAAATCTCATCTCATTTTTTAGAAGCGGAATTCAACATAGGCCACCAATTATAAAGTAGCCAAGGAATCGAGAAAAGAAATATAAGCATAGAGCAAAATATATGATATGCAAATATTTCATTTCTAGCATCGTGTTCTCAAATAAACGGGTCCCACCGGGTGTAGCCAGCTTGATGGACCGCGCCCCAATGCTCGAGTTCCTACCGAGGTCGGCGGACGTGGGAGTCCGTCGGGTCCGACCCTTTCGTAACCGGGGGGCAGGGGCGTGCATCAACATTTCTTTTTTTTGTGTGGGTGTGCCAGATTTTCTATTTTTTACTTGGAATTGCAAGTGGTGATCCGGAGATCAACCTTCGCAAGTAAAAAGGAAATCAACTTCTTTCAAGTTTTACATTGCACATATATTTAAGAAAAGAGACATTTTTCTTAGTTTGCCGTGAAAGGCGATTTTTTTGGCGTTTATAGCCGATTTTGGCGTTTATAGCCGATTTTTTGGCGTTTATAGCCGATTTACAATCCTTATCAATAATGAAAGACAAGAATTGTGATTTTTGTCTCTTTTGAAAAAATACAAACTACAATGAAAAGCAAGAAAAGGAGGATCTAACTTCTTAGGAGATTGTGGGGGACCCGTTTAGATTGACGGTCGCAAGCCATATGTGGGCTTCGCCATCATCCATGCAGATGAGAACAGAGGATGCTATTGATTCGCTTGACTTGGCTATAACCTCGGGTTTTTAGAGGACAAAGACCAAAAGAAGGTCCTATGTCCAATAAAAAGCCGAGTAGACGGGCTGAAAAGCCATATCTAAGCCATTGGAGGCAGGAGGAGAAGGCAAGGACCTTGGGGGGGGGGGGGTACCCCCCAAGGGACTTTTGTCACCTTGTTGCGGTGGCCGGTGTAGAACTTCCGCAGAGTTTTCTCTCTTTTTCCTTTCTCTGGATTTCTGTGCTTCTGTCTGTGTGTTTGTGCTTTTTTTCTGATGCTCTGTGACTATCCTTTCTTCTTGGAGAGCTCTCCTATTTATAGGCTTTTAGGTAGCCTTTTAGGTGGGTTTATGGGCTTTTATTGTCATTAAGCCGCATAATGGGAGGAGTTACAAAATTGAATTGTTTATTTTGTAACTCCTTTTTCTTGGCTTCTGATTGGCCGGAGGAGATTGAGGGCATTTAATCGCCTTTAATCGCCATGATGGGAGGAGTTTCATGGGTTAAATGCCGTGAATCTCTTGACTTGTAACTCCCGAATGCTTGCTTCTGATTGGGCCGTCCAAAGAAATGGATTAATGACTGTAATAAAGTTAGTCAATTAATCGCATTAAGTGGTCGCCGAGGAGCTGAAGAGTCGCGGGCCGTGCCACGTCTTTTGGGATTCTTTTGTCGATGATCATCGATGGATCTTCATGTAGATCGACATCAGATGACCATATAATTTCAGGTGTTTGTTGCCAACAGCGGGTCGGTGCCATCTGTCCTGTCGATTTCTCGATCGGTCGGGTAGAAAGCACACTTTTTTTGGTTGACCGGGTGGCGATCAATATTGTTTTCGATACTCTTGATGATTGACCCGTGTTTTGGACGGATGTCAGAGGACTTGGTGTCTCGAAAGCATGAATTTTGGAAAGTACCAGAGGCTGGGCTCTTCGAATCGCGAAAAAACGGCGAAAACCGGGGTTTCCGGGGCCTTCCCGGCGACCCCGGGTTCCAAGGTCGCCGGCGACCCTGGCCCAGGGTCGCAGGGGTCTGTGACCCTGGGGGGTTTTCCCCCTTTTGTGTCCCGTTTTGTGTCCGTTTTTGCTGTTTTTCGATTCTTTTTTCTCCTGTACTTTTCCTTGACATTCTGACCATTTATTGGCCTAATTTCTTTGTAGGAAACCTGATGAGAATCCTTGCATTTTATTTTGCAAAGTTTCCAATTTCCTGAGAAAGCCGAAGACTTTGTCGCGCAGAGCTGCCGATTTTCCGTCAGAAGCTGAAACTGGGCCAAACGATGTCGGAATGACCTGAAATTTGGTGTGAAGCCTCCTGAGCAATAAATAGGACCAACCATAGGCTTTTGTTTGAATTTTGAAGCCGTTTGGGGTCCTATCACTTGTAAACTTGCTTTTTATCGCGATGAAGATGTCGCGGTTTGATGTGCGGTCAACCGATGTCCGATTGACTTGAAATTTGACAGGGAACCTATTGGAGTCATTTTAAGATGATCCATAGGCTCTGTCTTGGAAACCATGGTCCCGGAGAGCTTTGCCGCCGAGAGGCCTGATTTGGCTTCCGAGCGTCAAACTATGGTCAAATGTTGTGGAAATGACCTGAAATTTGACGTGTAGCCCTTTATAAGCATTTTGAAGCCGTCCATGTGCTCTATCTGATGAGTAATGGCCTCGGTGGTTCTCGCCCCCGAGAGGCTTGATTTAACTGTTCGAGGGTTGATGTAGGGTCAAACGTTGTCGGTTTGACTCGGAACTTGACGTGGAGCCTTTTGGAAGTATTTTGAGACTATCCATCGGCCCTGATCGAAGATTTGGTGTCTCCGATGCTTTTGTCGTCGAGAGCTCCTTTTCAACTGTCGGAGAAGCGAAGTTAGGCCAAATGATTTTGAAATGGCCCGAAACTTCTTGTGTACTCCTCTTTTGGCTGTCTTGAAGAATCTTGCAGTTTTTGTTTGATTCTGACAAGATTTGATTTTTGGAAGCAGCATTGCCTATTTATGGCAGGTTGCGACTTCATGTAGCTCTTTGGATCTTGAAGAGGCAAAGTGACATTTTTGGTGTGAACAACATGGTATTTACAACTTATACAACATTTATAACTCAAAAATACTTATGACTATAACATCAACTCCCCTTGAGAATTTGCTGGAATTGAAATGATTACCTGCATAAAACACTAAAAACACATTATATGGTGGGAATTGTTCTCCGCCTAATCATTAGCCAAAACATCATGTTAATTGAGGCTAGTGCTTCCTTTGATTCTATCACTTACCCTCAACTCTACTCCCCCTTTTGTCATAAAGTCGACAAATATTTGACTATGCAACTCAAAGGAAAATGTGGAGAAGAGAAAGATAATCGGTAGGAACATGGCATTGATTATGAGGAAACTTTTGCCCCGATTGCCAAAATGACAATAGCATGAACTATTATTGTTATTGCAGCATCTTTGTCCTAGCTCTCTATCAAATGGATATAAAGAATGCATTCCTCCATGATGACCTCAAAGAGGAGGTCTATATGTGCATTTCACAAAGGGTTTCAGTCACGGCAAATGGTATGGTTGCCAAACTGCACCGATCTCTCTGTGGTCTGAAACAAGCACCACGTGCTTGGTTTGAGGAATTTTAAGATGCTCTTATTCACTTAAGATTTCACCCCTTTATGTTTTTGCACCATTCCTTTAAAGGAACTACTATTCTTCTTGTCTATGTTGATGATGTTAGGGATTTTCTGTATTTGCAATTTGATGGATGCATTATCATTTTATTCATCTCATGAATTTTCACACATGCATTGATTTAGAATATCTTGAAATCTTAATTTTCACTTGTATGGTTTTAAAACTTTCAGAATTCATGTTTCATACATATTTGTGTTTTAAACTTGGTTGCATTTAGTTTGAAAATGATTTTTTATAAATCAAGTTAGCCAATGTTTTAAAAGTTTTAAGTCATCTTAGGCATTTTAGGTTTAATGTTTTTAAAATTCTTAGAATGTTTTAAAACATATTTCCTAGCTTGATTCTATGGCTTAAAGTCCCCACAAGAAAATATCTTTAAAATACACATTTTTTGGGAAAACAGGGCTTTTACCGGCGGCCAATATATCACCTTTACCGGCGGCTGAGACCGTCGCTAAAAGCATATTTTCAAAACAAATATAACCGTTGGAAGGACTTATACCGGCGGCTGATATACACTTTTACCGACGGCCCCGGCCCCCGCTAAAAGTATAGTTTAAAAAAAATATATAGCCGTTGGCAACCTTTTTGCCTATAAAAAGGGACATTTTCTTTTGGGAAAAAAAAGTAGAACTTTTGAGGAGTTTTGAGGCCAAGGAAGGGGGATGAACCAAGAGAGATCAAGGGATCATTAGCAAGAGCTAAATCTTGGATTAATGAAGTTAAATCACCAAGTAAGCCTTTGCTTTTCTTAATCATTGTTTTATGCTTTGTTAAACTATTGGTAAATTATTTTAGCATATAAACTATGATGTGTTGAATCCTCTACTTCCTTAATATATGATTTAAGTCATAGGATTCTTCACCTTGATTTCAAAACAAGTTTGTTTTATAAACTTTGTTAATCATGCATTGCCAAAATATTTGATTTCTTTTATGTCATGATTCATTAACTTGTTTTGAATCTTTCCTTGTTGTTTTCATTCATTTAAACCTTGTTGAATTAGTTTGGTTTTGAAAACAACATTACACATGCATCACATGTTTAGACTAAATTAATTTCATACAACTTGTGAACCCTTGATTTTCATATCTTATATAAGTTTGTATTTGGTATATGTGACTTGCATATCACTTCAATCAAATCTTTTTATGAGCATTAAACTTTGAAATGCTTTAAGCATAAAATTCATTGGACTTAATTTTATCTTGATTGAAGTTCTACACACACACACACCTCATGAGCATTCATCTTTGCATTTCTTAGTGTGTTGTGTGAGTTTGTTATTCACTTTCATATCCGCCTATCTTAGAGGCAAATTTAATTGAGCTTAAATTGTAATCTCTTAGAGTGTTTTGTGAAAACACTTTCTTTAGAGAAATCTTTGTTTGTAAGGTTATTGCTTAGCCATTGAAAAGCATAGTGTAAAGGTTCTTGCTTAGCCTAGAAAAGCATATTGTATAGGTTGTTATTAAGCCTTGCAAAAACAACATTTGGAAAGCATAGTGTTGAGGTTATTGCTTAGCCTTTTGGAAAAGCATAAATAGTGGAAATCCGGTGGGGTGTTGAGTCACAAGCCGGTAGTGGATGTAGGCATTGAGGCCGAACCACTATAAATCTTTGTGTAGTGGTGATTGTTTTGTGGTGATTGTTTTCTTTAAGCTTCCGTATATTGTATGTTAATCATCACATGTGACTAGTTAATTGTAAAGAAATTAAAATTGGTCATAATTAGTCATTAAGTGTAGATCACCCTATTCACCCCCCCTCTAGGGTTAGGATCCCGGACTTTCAATTGGTATCAGAGCGGGTTACTCCATTATAGGGCTTAACAACCCGGAGTTGATCCTTAGCAAGTCTAAGTCCCCCAATTTGAAATCCTATCAGAGTAGGACTTTCAATTGGTATCAGAGCCTCGTGCTTTATATTAGGATCAAGCGTTTTGGAACTCTTGATTAGGTGTAAAAACCTAGTGTCAAAACCCTAGTGTTGTGCTTCCATGAAAATCATTAGAATGGATTCCACTAGTTTAGACTTTGTAGATTCTTCTAGACCGCTCATTCTTCCTTCTATTGGAGATTCAAATAATGAATTTAAAGAATCTCAATTTGAATTAAAAGAGGAAGAAAATGATGAAAATGATAATGACATTGAACAAGCTTATGAGGATTTGTGCACATTATCCTTAGAGCTTTCTAAGAAGAATAAAAGATTAAAGAAGAATCTCAAAGACTAAACAAAGAATTAGTCTCTTCAAAAGATGAACTTAGAGAGAAAGATGAAGTAATAAATTGTGTAGAATCTAAGTTCATGATCTCTTTGCATAACCTATATAATGCTCAAGATGAATTAAAAGATTTAAAGATAGGTTATGACAATCTTAATAAGGAAAATTCTAAATTAAGAGATCAAAGGCAAGATAAAGTCATTAACAATCTTGAATCCAATTTAACTATCTCTAAAGAAAATTTATCTAATGCTCAAAATGAACTAAATGAGATTAAGATGAATTGTAATGAACTTAAATTTGAATTAAAACTTGCCCATGAAGAACTAAACAAATTTAAGGGAATTGAACTTGAACTAACAAAAGTTAAAATGAAAATTCAACCCTTAAAAACCAAGTCACTCAACTTGAAACTTACAAACAAAAATATGAGTGCAAATTTACCCAAAGTGAAGAAAAATTTGAAAAGTTATTTAAATTGGGTAAATCACAAAGAGATAGGACAAGTCTTGGTTATGATAGGAATATTTCACATGACCTTAAATTCACCAACATATTTGTGAAAGGTGAGTCCTCATTCTCATGCACTCACTCTCCATTGCCCAAATCAAAATGTCATTATTGTGGTAATGAAGGGCATTTCAAATTTGAGTGCAAATTAAGAAGAAGCAATGTGTCTAAACCCATCTTTGAACCAAAAAAAGTAAAATCAAACTCTATGATGGATAAGACACTAAAATTAAGGAAGAATCTAAAAAGACTAAACAAGTAAAACCAATTAAAAAGGAGTCTCCTAAAATAGATTCTAAAAAGGTTAAACAAGTTAAACCAACTCTAAAAGAATCTATTAACAAAAAGCTTCTCAATCTTCCTCCATTAACTCAACAAATGAAGGAACTTTTGAAGAAAGTTGCAAAGTTAAATCTTAAATTCAAAAGTCAAATAAATGGAGGAAATAAGAAGAAAAGAAATCAATCCCCTAAAAAGAAAACTCACCAACCTCAAAAGACTAATCACCAACCTATGCCAAACTTAGTTAAATCTAAACACCATGGTGATAAGTCTAAATTAAAAGTTTATCAAGTCAAATCTCCAAAAGTTGGTGGGGCTTCTAAACTTGGCCTCAAAGATCAACCATCTCAAGACCTTAGGTGAATTCCTAAAGTTAGATACTTAGACAAACCTTAAGGCCTTAGACCTCATTGACCAACCTATCCTTAATAGGTAAATCATTTTGTTGGTCATGTTGCATTTGCATTTTGTTCTTTCTTAGTTACATTTTTTTTAGAATGCAATGTTTATTAGTAATCAATTGATTTTGTCTTCATGTACCATACTAGTTAAACATCATGGTTTTCAAAATCTTTTGATTATATTTTCAACATGTTAGATTTGCTTCTTGTTCATTTAGTTATATCTCTTGCAATTCTATACATGTTCAATTGATTATGGTTTCAAAGCTTTATTAGCTAGATCTTTCATAATCAATTGATATTGTAAAATCATTTGTTTGGATGTATTAGTAAGATTTGTTTTGAAAAAACAAATGATTTGAAACAATTTAGTTTTTCCATAGATTTCTAAGTTATATTTTCATATGGAAATTATTGTTTTGAAAAACCAACTTGTATGTGTTTCAAATAAGCTATATCTTTTAAAATGCAAGTTGAAAAAGTGTTATCTTCAAAATCATCCTCTTTATGCTCATTGTTGGATTTTGTGTATTGAAATGATTTGAAGATTGTATGAATTGAAAATGTTTTTCAAGCTTTGTTAGTTATATTCATTGAAACATTTTCTTTTGAGTATATTTCCTTGTGCTAATAAATATATGTTTTAGAAGGAAATACTTGTTATATGCTATTTGCAACTTTGCTCATTTAGTTTCATTCTTGATGTGCAAATATCATATAGTTTCTTGTATGGTTGCATTTTTAGTTACATTTGTAGAAAGCATACTAGAACTCTAAAATCCATCCCTTATTCTTACTAGTCAATTTTTTTAATGGATGGTTATGATGTTGATTCATGTGTATTTTTCTTATTGATATCATTCTTTATACATGTTTCAACTTCATAGTAGTGTGCTTGATCATATGAACCTCTTTGAAATCCATTCCTTGCATTTCTTAGTTAAATCTATTGGTTGATGGATTTCTTAGATGTTGAATTCATATGATCTTGACACTTTGAAAATTGCATGTTTTACTAAGTTATATCCTTTTATGCAATTTTTCTTGTACATCACTATGCTCATTAGTCAAATCATTAAAAGTGATGAATAATCATTTTATGATGCTTGTTGGAATTTTGTGTTTGTCACATGCTTGCTCTTAATCATGTTTCATGTTCAATTGGTATCATTTTCATTTAGTATCATTTCCAATTGATATCATATCTTGAGTTTGTGATAGACCTTGTGTACATTGGATTGATCGTGATAGTCATATGTCTTTTGTTCCATGTCACATTCCATTAGCATCATAATCTTCCTGATTGCCACCTCTCTTCCACTTATTGGTATATCTCATGACCACCATATTTATGTATTCATAATCTTGGTTGGTTATTAGTTGAGGTAGGCTTCATGTTTGAACTTCATTTCACTCATCTTGCACATGATAGTCATATTTGATGATTGGATGAAATGATTTCAAATCCTTCATAGCATATGATTTTCATAGTTATATTATTTGATGCTATGCTTAGTAAATTCCCTTGACCTTGCTCTGTATTGGTAATTTGATCATATTGAGCTTATTAGTCATATTGGAATCTAATCCTTCACTTGAAGTTAACCCTCAATTGGTTAAACCATCTTCTTCTTGTACCTATTAGTTAAATCCCTGTCAAAAGTTTGACAAAAGAAGAGTATGGATTGAGGGGGAGTAAATCTTCATAGGAAGTATTGGTTTTGATCAAATTCACCCTTATATTGGCTCTTGATACCCTTATAGCTTATTACCCAAGCATGATGACCTGTTATGTACTTTATTTTCGATTTCCTTTGTTAACAGGTGCTACTAAAAGGTATTTTCCTTGTTTCATGTGTGTAGGTACCCCTCTTCAATTGACACCTTTGCAATTTAATGGCAAAGGGGGAGAAAGTTCTAAAGCTTAATGGAAAAAGGGGAGAAAGAATTAAGGGGGAGAAAGTGCTAAAGGTGGAGAGAATGCACATCTTGCCAAAAGAAGAGTGCATGGTCAAAAGGGAGAAATGAAGAGAAGAAAGCTTGGGAGCTAAAGAAGTTGCTTGGCCAAAGAAAGGAAGATGAAATGAAAGCTTGAAGAATGATCAAGCTCCAAGCATCAAGAAGAATGAAGAATGAAGCTAGAGCCCAAGCTAAATGAAGAAGCATCCAAAGAGATTTCAAGAAATTGTCCAGCCAAGGAGGAGCTGAAGACTGTGTGTGAAGTTTTAGTGTTGAGCAAGGTTTTGCCAACATATTGAAGGTTTGCCATCAAATTGCAAAGGGGGAGATTGTTAGGGATTTTCTGTATTTGCAATTTGATGGATGCATTATCATTTTATTCATCTCATGAATTTTCACACATGCATTGATTTAGAATATCTTGAAATCTTAATTTTCACTTGTATGGTTTTAAAACTTTCAGAATTCATGTTTCATAGATATTTGTGTTTTAAACTTGGTTGCATTTAGTTTGAAAATGATTTTTTATAAATCAAGTTAGCCAATGTTTTAAAAGTTTTAAGTCATCTTAGGCATTTTAGGTTTAATGTTTTTAAAATTCTTAGAATGTTTTAAAACATATTTCCTAGCTTGATTCTATGGCTTAAAGTCCCCACAAGAAAATATCTTTAAAATACACATTTTTTGGGAAAACAGGGCTTTTACCGGCGGCCAATATATCACCTTTACCGGCGGCTGAGACCGTCGCTAAAAGCATATTTTCAAAACAAATATAACCGTTGGAAGGACTTATACCGGCGGCTGATATACACTTTTACCGACGGCCCCGGCCCCCGCTAAAAGTATAGTTTAAAAAAAATATATAGCCGTTGGCAACCTTTTTGCCTATAAAAAGGGACATTTTCTTTTGGGAAAAAAAAGTAGAACTTTTGAGGAGTTTTGAGGCCAAGGAAGGGGGATGAACCAAGAGAGATCAAGGGATCATTAGCAAGAGCTAAATCTTGGATTAATGAAGTTAAATCACCAAGTAAGCCTTTGCTTTTCTTAATCATTGTTTTATTGCTTTGTTAAACTATTGGTAAATGATTTTAGCATATAAACTATGATGTGTTGAATCCTCTACTTCCTTAATATATGATTTAAGTCATAGGATTCTTCACCTTGATTTCAAAACAAGTTTGTTTTATAAACTTTGTTAATCATGCATTGCCAAAATATTTGATTTCTTTTATGTCATGATTCATTAACTTGTTTTGAATCTTTCCTTATTGTTTTCATTCATTTAAACCTTTGTTGAATTAGTTTGGTTTTGAAAACAACATTACACATGCATCACATGTTTAGACTAAATTAATTTCATACAACTTGTGAACCCTTGATTTTCATATCTTATATAAGTTTGTATTTGGTATATGTGACTTGCATATCACTTCAATCAAATCTTTTTATGAGCATTAAACTTTGAAATGCTTTAAGCATAAAATTCATTGGACTTAATTTTATCTTGATTGAAGTTCTACACACACACACACCTCATGAGCATTCATCTTTGCATTTCTTAGTGTGTTGTGTGAGTTTGTTATTCACTTTCATATCCGCCTATCTTAGAGGCAAATTTAATTGAGCTTAAATTGTAATCTCTTAGAGTGTTTTGTGAAAACACTTTCTTTAGAGAAATCTTTGTTTGTAAAGTTATTGCTTAGCCATTGAAAAGCATAGTGTAAAGGTTCTTGCTTAGCCTAGAAAAGCATATTGTATAGGTTGTTATTAAGCCTTGCAAAAACAACATTGTAAGGTTATTGCTTAGCCTTGGAAAGCATAGTGTTGAGGTTATTGCTTAGCCTTTTGGAAAAGCATAAATAGTGGAAATCCGGTGGGGTGTTGAGTCACAAGCCGGTAGTGGATGTAGGCATTGAGGCCGAACCACTATAAATCTTTGTGTAGTGGTGATTGTTTTGTGGTGATTGTTTTCTTTAAGCTTCCGTATATTGTATGTTAATCATCACATGTGACTAGTTAATTGTAAAGAAATTAAAATTGGTCATAATTAGTCATTAAGTGTAGATCACCCTATTCACCCCCCCTCTAGGGTTAGGATCCCGGACTTTCAGATGACATCATCATCATCAGCACCAATGGAATATGATACATCAACTTTAAGCTTCTCTTCATGAGTCATTTCATATGAAAGATCTCTGACCTTTGACCAATTTCCTTGGTCTTGAAGTTCATCAATCTACGAAGGGCATAGTACTCAACCAATACAAATATACTCCCAATCTAATTGACATGGTCGGACTTCGAAACTCCGTACTAGTTGATACGCCAATCGAGGTCAATGTTAAACTTAGTCAAAATGATGGTGATCCTCTTTTAGATCCCACGGTATATCGTCAGTTGGGTGGTAGTTTGATCCATTTAATAATTACTTGCCCTGATATATAATATGCCATAGTTATCAGAATCCAACGATTCATATCTGAAATCCTTATTTGTAAGACCCCGACCCCCAGTTCTTTTGTTTAGTATTATTTTAATCATGGTTTAGCTTTTAAAGCGAGATTAGAGTTGGTTTGACTTTGTCTTTGAGTTTGACTAGATTTTTCATGGCCTTGGAGATTTGAGGACCGTTGACTTTGGTTTGACCCGGTCCATATGATTTGTATTTTCGTGAGAAATCATTTTTATTTTAAAAAATTCCAATTTTTACTCCTTTTGACTCATTTTATTAAGTTCATCAACTTTCATGCTTTGACCATTTTGATTTGATGATCAGAAAATACGTTTCTCGAGAAAAAGGGCCAAATTGACTTTTTACACTAAATCTGTACTTGAATTTTGAAAATCTCAGAATTTGGGGAAAATATATTTTTTTGAAATTAAATATTTCGTTGATCGATTTTGTCTTCTTCGTCGATATCATTCGGGACCCATAAATGTTAGTTTCAGCCCTTTGTAATGTTAGGGCCCATGGGGCCCAGCCCATTTAACCCTTTATAAAACCACATGGGTTCTTCTTCTTCCCATTTTCATTTTCCTGCAATATTGGGGCTGTCTAGGGCTTTCTCTCCCAGCATATTTTCTCTCCTCTGGAACACCCATTTCTTGAAGATTTGACCTCTTAGATCTTTTCCTCTCCTCCCAAGCTCTTCAAAGAACCTCTTTTTAAAGATTATGATCAAGGATAAAGCTCCATTTGAAGCCCTTCTTCTTGGTTTCAGCCATTAGAGGTTAGATATGGTTTTCTTCCTTTGAGATTCTTATTTTCTAGTCATTTGGAAATTCTTTCTCAAACATGCAAGAGGCTTTCTGGGAGGGTTTTATGGATTGATATCGTTAGGGCTTTTCCCATGGATTTTGGGGTTTTTTGTAGATTTGGAGCTAGAAGGTCTTAGAGAATGTTTCTTGGAGTGATTTGTTCTTCTCCTAGTCTAAGGCAAGTAAATCTTCTTATATTAAGATTGATTGATCTTCTATATTGTGAATGTTGTGTTTTTCTATGCATCTTTCTTCATTTTTACTTCCTCTCTTTGATCAATAGAGGGATTACTTTGATATGTTCATGTAATGGTCCTTATTTATCTACTTTGAGTTGTTGTTTTTCAACAATGTAAAGATTTTGGTTTAGTTATGTTCATCTTAAAATCTCCCATGTTTGTGGAATGGATGGAGTTGTTTAGATCTGATTTGTTTTAAGGATTTGAATGAATTAATGTGATGATTCAATGGAGCTTAATGAGGCAATAAGAGGCTCAAATTGTATGAAAAATACATATGGAAGGAAGAAGGAAGAAAATGCAAACACATAGCTGAAACGGACTGGGGTAGAGCCCAGTCCGCTTGAGCGAGCCCATGGGCAGCTCAAGCGGACCAGGTTCTACCTGGTCCAGGGCGAGCCAGTGACTGGTTCGCTTGAGCGACCCATTTGAAAGAAACTGCGATTCAAATCTGAACGTCACTAGGGGAAGACGTTCGTGGCTGATTTGTAACATGACAGATTTTAAAAAATCTGATTTGGGCAGCATAAATCAGCCATAATGATCGCAAAAGAACTCCATGAATTCATGACCAACAAGTGTATAATTAAAGGAGAATCAAGAAGACTATTACCTTGAAGATTTGTAGACTTCAAATTTCTGAAATAATAGATCCAAAGGACCGAACTCAGACTTGCAATTACCAAACAACTTGCTGGAATTTTCCGCAGTAGAATTGCCTTTGATCTTCTTCTCTATCTCACTTCCAAATCTGATTGGCTAAGATGGTGGGATCTTAATCTAGGGATTTGAGAACTATTTTCTAAGGAAAAATCTCAGACCTTAAACTTTCTTCAATGAAGAAGAAAGAACCCAAGGGCTGGACGTGTGGGACTTTTTGTAGCTTATCTTATTGTGGACGTCCAAGGGGAAGCTTGGTTCCTTTTTATAGAAACTTTGGAATGGCTTTCCTTAAAAACTATCTCTTCTAATTCTCATAGATGTCCTAAAAGGAAAGTATAATCTAAAGATTTATTTCCTTTTAGGAATACTCCAATTAGAAAAGGAAACTAAGGAACATCCCACAAACTTTGGCAATTAGTAATCCTAGTTGTACAACACTTACTAATTTAAGTTTCTAATTAAAAAATGAAACTTTCTAATAGGAATACTAATCCAAAGAGGAGTCCAACCTTCCAAGTAGAGAGACCTACTCAAAATTGGAAACCTTACCCATGGAAATCCCATTATGGACGTCCTACTAATGCACACCATGGCCCACTTTTAATTTATCTAGAATTAAATTCATGTATGCCATCAAAGGCCTATTTGAATTTAAATTCAAAATTATTTTTCCACTAAAATAATTCATCCAAATGTCATCTAAACATTTTAGGAAACCATGCCAATCTTGGAAAGTGACTAGAGAAAGGACCAAAAGACATATTTGCCATTGGCTCCCAAAATGACCAAAATGTCCATGCTAAACCTATAGCAACATAAAGACCATTTTAACCTTAACTCATTCCACTAAAGAGTTATGGTTGAACTCCAGGGACAAATATATAATATAATAAGCTCATCATAAAATGACAGTTATCTCCGACATACTAAGTGTTATGACCTGAATGCCCCTCTATGTAACATCCATAATCAAGTCAGGTTATCTAATGTACTATCAACCTTCTCGATTACATCTAAACCTTAGAACTTCATATCCTTAACTTAATCATCATCCGGATATCATTCTCTTGGTCCAGGGAGCGACCCATAAGTTCAATATCCATATGGAACATCCATATACTAAGATCTTAGATTTTGATGATTAATCGGATAATTCTAAGGGGACGATCATTCCATCATTAGATGGCATAGATTCTTTATTGCATCTGCACGTCCCAACTGATCAAGTCCGAGTACCCAAAACACAGAGCTGTTGACCCATGAAAAGAATCTCACCCATAGTGAATTAAAGCACAAGAACTTGACTTCGTCAGTTCATCCACAAATGCTCAAGATTAAGAGCACTGGTCACTCAGTAGCATAAGGTGACTTGTTAAAGCACAAGAACTTGACTTCGTCAGTTCATCCACAAATGCTCAAGATTAAGAGCACTGGTCACTCAGTAGCATAAGGTGACTTGATCTCTCTCAGTGATAGTACTATTTTAGAGATCACACCTGCCATGGTCCTGTTCAATGCATTGCATATGCACTAATGAGATAAATCCGGGAAAGTCCTCCCATGACTTAGGTAAGTCACCCTGAGTACAGGAGAGTCTCTCACTATAACTTATACCAAGATGAAGTGCCCAGTTCCATCTCTCAATTATGAACAAATATGTTGTTTCCAGTGTCCATGAATTAGACCTATCTGTGTGTAGACACTACACACCTAATTCATTTACTAGAAACAATGGGCCTTACGCAACCATACATATATACATGTTTAAGTAGAAAAGAGACATTCCATTAAATAACCAGTAAATATCCAGTAACAAAAGATGAGAGTGCAGCTAGTGGGCTTTAGGGCATATACCAATCCCAACAAACTCCCACTTGCACTAAAGATCACTACCTCCTAACCTAACACCCATAGACTCAACATGAGAAGTAAAGACGTTCTCAGTAAGAGTCTTAGTGATTGGGTCAGCTAAGTTATTCGCTGAAGCAATATGCTCCACCACTATTTCTCCATCCTGAATGAATTCCCGGATCAAGTGGTACTTTCTCTGAATGTGCTTGCCTTTCTTGTGATTCCCGGGCTCTTTGCACTGTGCTGCAGCACCAGTGTTATCGCAGTACATGACAATCGGTTTTTGCACTGCAGGAACAACTCCCAATTCCAACAGGAATTTTCTGAGCCATACTGCTTCCTTCGCAGCTTCCGATGCAGCCACATACTCTGCTTCCATGGTAGAATCAGCAGTACAGGATTGCTTGACATTTCTCCATGATATAGCCCCTCCTGACAAAGTAAAGACGTATCCCGAAGTAGACTTTCTGGCATCTCTTTCAGATTGGAAATCAGAGTCTGTATACACCAATGGCGTTAGATCATCTGCTCGAAAGGTAGGAGGCCCTTCTTGGAGTCATGCAAGTTAAACTTGACCAATATCTTCTCAATGTATGAACATTGGGATAGGGGTAACATCTTATTCTTGCGATCACGCAAAAGCTTGATCCCTAAGATATAGCTGGCCTCACCCAAATCTTTCATTTGAAATTGAGAGGATAACCAAACCTTTGTGGATGACAATATACCTACATCATTTCCAATGAGCAATATGTCATCTACATACAGAACCAAAAATGCAACTGCTTTTCCACTTCCTTTCTTATACACACATGGTTCATCAATGTTTTGATCAAAGCCAAAAGATTTGACTGCCTGATTAAACTTGATGTTCCATGCTCTAGATGCTTGCTTAAGTCCATAAATGGACTTCTTGTAACACCCCGACCCGCCTTAATCTCGTTTCGGAGTTAATTAATTTAGATTAATTGCTTAATGGATGTTTTGATTGTGATTGGACTTGATTAGGTAGAATTAGTGGGGTTTGACCATTTACTAGGTAGATTATAACTTTTGGAGTGTTTTGACTCATTTAATTCGGATCCATTTAGGCCCATTCCCATCCCATTCATTTAACCTAGGCCCTTATTAGAGATTTCAGTCTATTTTGTGGACTTGCATGCAATGCAGGGAAAATTTGGCTTAAAAGCCCTTACCTAGCCATTTTCCTTCTTCTATTCTTTTTCATTCTTCATTCCAGCTGGTGATGGACCGCGCTCCTGCTCGAGTTCCTACCGAGGTCGGCGGACGTGGGAGTCCGTTTGGTTCCGACCCTTTCGTAACCGGGGGGCAGGGGCGTGCATCAACATTTCTTTTTTTTTTTTGTGAGGGTGTGCCAGATTTTCTATTTTACTTGGAATTGCAAGTGGTGATCCGGAGATCAACCTTCGCAAGTAAAAAGGAAATCAACTTCTTTCAAGTTTTCCATTGCACATATATTTAAGAAAATAGACATTTTTCTTGGTTTGCCGTGAAAGGCGATTTTTTTTGGCATTTATAGTCGATTTTGGCGTTTATAGCCGATTTTTGGCGTTTATAGCCGATTTTGGCGTTTATAGCCGATTTACAATCCTTATCAATAATGAAAGACAAGAGTTGTGATTTTTGTCTCTTTTGAAAAAATACAAACTACAATGAAAAGCAAGAAAATGAGGATCTAACTTCTCAGGAGATTGTGGTGGACTCGTTTAGATTGACGGTCGCAAGCCATATGTGGGCTTCGCCATCATCCATGCAGATGAGAACAGAAGATGCTATTGATTCGCTTGGCTTGGCTATAACCTCAGGTTTTTAGAGGACAAAGACCAAAAGAAGGTCCTATGTCCAATGAAAAGCCGAGTAGACGGGCTTGAAAAGCCATGTCTAAGCCATTGACGGCAGCAGGAGAAGGCAAGGACCTTGGGGGGGTACCTTCCAAGGGACTTTTGTCACCTTGTTGCGGTGGCCGGTGTAGAACTTCCGCAGAGTTTTCTCTCTTTTTCTTCTCTGAATTTCTGTGCTTCTGTCTGTGATTTTCGTTGTCTGTGATTTTCGTTGTCTGTCCTTTCTTCTTGGAGAGCTCTCCTATTTATAGGCTTTTAGGTAGCCATTTAGGAGGGTTTATGAGCCTTGATTGTCATAAAGCTACATAAAGGGAGGAGTTACAAAATTAAATTCTTTATTTTGTAACTCCTTTTTCTTGGCTTGGCCGGAGGAGATTGAGGGCATTTAATCGTTTTTAATCGCCATGATGGGAGGAGTTTCATGGGTTAAATGCCATGAATCTCTTGACTTGTAACTCCCGGATGCTTGCTTCTGATTGGTCCGTCCAAAGAAATGGATTAATGACTGTAATAAAGCTAGTCAATTAATCGCATTAAGTGGTCGCCGAGCAGCTGAAGAGTCGCGGGCCGTGCCGCGTCTTTTGGGATTCTTCTGTCGATGATCATCGATGGATCTTCATGTAGATCGACATCAGACGATCATGTAATTTCAGGTGTTTGTTGCCAACAGCGGGTCGGTGCCATCTGTCCTGTCGATTTCTCGATCGGTCGGGTAGAAGGCACACTTTTTTTGGTTGACCGGGTGGCGATCAATATTGTTTTCGATACTCTTGATGATTGACCCGTGTTTTGGACGGATGTCAGAGGATTGGGTGTCTCAAAAGCATGAATTTTGGAAAGTACCAGAGGCTGGGCGCTTCAAATCGCGAAAAAACGGCGAAAACCGGGGTTTCCGGGGCCTTCCCGGCGACCCCGGGCTCCAAGGTCGCCGGCGACCCTGGGGGGGTTTTCCCCCCTTTTTGTCCCGTTTTGTGTCCGTTTTTGCTGTTTTTCGATTCTTTTTTCTCCTGTACTTTTCCTTGAAAATTTGATCTTTTATTGGCCTGATTTCTTTGTAGGAAACCTGATGAGAATCCTTGCATTTTATTTTGCAAAGTTTCCAATTTCCTGAGAAAGCCGAAGACTTTGTTGCGCAGAGCTGCCGATTTTCCGTCAGAAGCTGAAACTGGGTCAAACGATGTCGGAATGACCTGAAATTTGGTGTGAAGCCTCCTGAGCAATAAATAAGACCAACCATAGGCTTTTATTTGAGTTTTGAAGCCGTTTGGGGTCCTATCACCAGTAGACTCGCTTTTGTCGCGATGAAGATGTCGCGGTTTGATGTGCGGTCAACCGATGTCCGATTGACTTGAAATTTGACAGGGAACCTATTGGAGTCATTTTAAGATGATCCATAGGCTCTGTCTTGGAAACCATGGTCCCGGAGGTCTTTGCCGCCGAGAGGCCTGATTTGGCTTCCGAGCATCAAACTATGGTCAAATGTTGTCGAAATGACCTGAAATTTGACGTGTAGCCCTTTATAAGCATTTTGAAGCCGTCCATGTGCTCTATCTGATGAGTAATGGCCTCGGTGGTTCTCGCCGCCGAGAGGCTTGATTTTGCTGTTCGAGGGTTGATGTAGGGTCAAACGTTGTCGGTTAGACTCGGAACTTGACGTGGAGTCTTTTGGATGTATTTTGAGACCATCCATCGGCTCTGATCGAAGATTTGGTGTCTCCGATGCTTTCGTCGCCGAGAGCTCCTTTTCGACTATCGGAGAAGCGAAGTTAGGCCAAATGATTTTGAAATGGCCCGAAACTTCTTGTGTACTCCTCGTTTGGCTGTCTTGAAGGATCTTGCAGTTTTTGTTTGATTCTGACAAGATTTGATTTTTTGGAAGTAGCATTGCCTATTTATGGCAGGTTGCGACTTCATGTAGCTCTTTGGATCTTGAAAAGGCAAAGTGACATTTTTGGTGTCAACAAATGCCCCCTCGAGGTACAGTGACGAGTTGCTTAACTTTTGTAGTCGATGTGCCTCGAAGAGATTTTGAAGGAGAGCCTGTGACTTGACCAAGAGTCTTTGAGCAGTCTTTCTT
Organism: Litsea cubeba; assembly: GCA_012931725.1. Lineage (NCBI taxonomy): Eukaryota > Viridiplantae > Streptophyta > Magnoliopsida > Laurales > Lauraceae > Litsea > Litsea cubeba. The sequence goes on along the minus strand of CM022953.1, from coordinate 38,897,820 downwards.
TTTGGTATTTGTAATCTTTTGAGCTTCCAGGGGAATTTTATGGTAGTGACAGGGATCACGTACCATCTCGAGGCAAAGTTTTGAAGATGACATCAGGGATGTGGATTTGGGTTTTGACCTTGTGACCTAACAGGCTGTATGTGGCAGGTTAGGGGGTCGGGTTTGGTTTTGATCGTGTGACCCAACAAGCTGTATGTGGAATGTTGGGGGATCAGGTTTTGGTTTTTGGTTTTGGTCTTGTGACCTAACAAGCTGTATGTGGCAAGTTAGGGGACCAGGATTTGGTTTGATTTTTGTGGAATGTTAATTTCAAGATTTTGGCTCAATTTGGTAGATGAGGCTGGATGGTTTGATTTTTGGAAGCTCATGGGGCTTGAAATTTTCTTTGTATGGTCCAATCAACTCAAAAGAGGCATGGAACCATTTTTGTATGCTCTTGGTAAGAGGGATTTCTCTTTGACTAAAAGCCTAATTTTTTTTTTTAGTGCCTAGGTGGTCAAACCTGGCTCATATGGGCTAACCCATGGGACCTTAAGCTTTTGAAATGGCTTAGATCTCATATGGTGTTATTTTTGTAAAGAATATCCAAAAATATCTCATTTGGATAGAGAATATCTAAGAATATCTTTACTTGGAGAGAATCTCTCATATTCCCTTTATTTTGGGATAGGATATCTCAAGATATCTTTCTTTTGGGAAAGAATCCTTCATCGATCCTATCTATTGGGAGAAAATCTCTCATAGATTTCTTTTTGGGAGAAAATCCTTCAAGATATCTTTCTTTTGGGAAAGAATCTTTCTAATCTCTTTCTTTTGGTAAGGTTACTAATTAGTAACACTTACCTTTTTCTTCTTTCCTTCTTTGGTTTGCTCTCTTCTATAAAAGCAAGGAGGAGGTTGGATCTCTTGTTCTTATTACTTTCTTTTGCAATAATCTCAAGAGGGCTTCAAGACCAAGAGTTCTTCTTCTTCAAGATCTTCAAGACTTTTCTTCTTCTTCTCCATCAATGGCTTCAAGTAAGTTCCCTTCTTCAAGAAAACTCCATTGTAGGAAAAAATAAAAAGTTCTTCTTTCTTTTTCTTTTCTTTTTTTTTCACGTGTTTTTTTTTCTTTTCTTCTTTTTTTTTTTCATGTTTTGTTTTTTTTTGCTTGTGGGCCGTACGGACAGATCCGTACGGCCACGTGGCCAGTGGGCCAGCCCCTTTTTTTTTCTCTTTTTTTTTCATTCCCTCCCTTTTTTTTTTGAGGGAGAGTTTCTTTTCTCTTTTTTTTTTGTTTTCTTTCCCCTCTTTTTTTTTTTGAGAAAGTTTCTTTTCTTTTCTTTTTTTTTCTTTTTTTTTCTCCTTTTTCTTTTGAGAAAGTTTCTTTTCTTCTTTTTTTTTTTTTTTTGCTCATCATGATAATGCCCCTTTTTTTTTTGCAAACCTAGATGTTCATGCATGCATTCAATTGTAAATTAAATTTGTAGCATGATGTGATAGCATACCTGAAAGTTTTCGCAATTTTGGGAATTTGGAGCTTGCAGCGATGTTGAGCCCTTCCTGATTTTGCGGAGACTTTGAGGTTTCGAAAGTTTGGAGTTTCGGAGCTCGCAGCGATGTTGAGCCCATCTTCAAGCTTTCTTATTTCTTTCGGGATAGTTCCTTTTCTTCGGAATTGCCCCGTCATCATGTCAAAATTTCGCCAGATTTTTAGCGAGATTCTGTCATTTTGATGTTTGATCTTTCTCTTTTCCATCTTTTTCAGGTGGTTCCTCCAGAACGAACAAGGGTAAAGAGCCTGCTACAAGCGTACCTCGTCGATCTTCTAGATCTTCTAATCCGGCCGTTCAGCAGGCTTTTGAGAAGGTCCAGTATGTTGAGAGAAATCTGGAAGAGTGCGACTCCCTCAACAGAGATGAGATGAGGCAGCGACTGATCGCTCTCAAGGGAGAGGAATTCTATAAGATCATGGTAAGCAGTCGTCCATGGGTGATGGAAGATCAGAGCGTTTTGCCCAAGCCTACCTTCTTCTTTGGTGATGCAGTCCCTGATGACATGACATACCAGAGGAGATGTTTTCAGTTTTCTTTCACAGCAGATGGTGAGAAGAAGACTGTTGCTACCCGGTCGACGTTTGATCGCACCGTCTCGATTCTGAGCCTTGCCCCCACGTGCCCTAAGAGGGAAGATCCTCCAAGCTGGGTGATAAGGACAAATATAATCAAGACCGGGGTTTTTGTTGGCGGTTCTCCTGGATATACGGAGAGGTCGCCTGTTGACATGGATCTTTTGATGCCATCCAGCGGCTACCAGGGCTCTGATTATCCGTCGGTCGATTTGAGACCGGTGGGCCTTGGTATTTTCAGCGGTGACGGCAGCAATTGGATCAAGCCTTTCCGACTTCGTGGCCGCTTCAATGCTGACTCCGAGTGGAAGTCGTGGACTGATCGCGTCCTGCTGATTGGTGGCGCCGTTTTGAAGGAAGCCGGGATTTTTGATGCGTCCGCGCCTTTAGGGAGACCGTGATCTTTTCCGACGAGGCCTTCATGGCTATGCTGGAATCATTCCTCCCACAAACCAATACCTTCGTTGTGACGAATGGTGAGATTGGTTTTTCTTTGAAGGAGCTGAGCGCTATTACTGGATTGCCTATCCTTGGAAAACTCTATGAGGAGTTTATGCCGATTGACAGCGTCCTCGAGGGGCAGTCTGAGGAGTTCAGGCTTCTGTACTTTCAGCTTGTCGCCTTCTATGATTTTTTGAAGGAGAAGGAGGGTTTGAAAGTTAGATCCAGCAGTTGGAAGAGTTTTAGCTCTTCATTCCCCAACTTTTTTGATAGCAGGGAGTCTTCTGATAGCGTGACCCAGGAAGCCGGAGCTCAGGATCCAAGTTCAAAGAAGATCTTGGCCATGCAAGAAGAGTTGAGAGATTTCTGTGCAAGTACAAACGCCATATGTCCTGACATTGCACTGCGGAGAGATCTCGCTGTTTACCTCACTTATTGGCTTGGTGAGGCTATTTTTGCTGGAGGAGATGGAACGCACATCAGGCCGCATTGTATTTTTCCGGCTTGTCAGATGGCGTTTGGAGAGCAGCTTGCTTTGGTGCCAGCTCTTTACTCCTACCTGTGTACCGAACTGCAGGCTGCTGTTTTTTTGGTTCGGCTTGGGCTTCCCATGAATAGGGTATTTTCAGCCCATATCTTTTATTCGTGGTATGTATACCACTGTCCTGGCTTCCACCGGCTGGGTGCTGCACAGGATGATGATCCTCTGATGATTCGACTGGCTAAGGGCAAAGCCGTGTCCGAATCACTTTTGTTTGCCCGCATGAGGATCCGACGGTTCAGGGACGTCGAGATGGGGCAGTCTTCAGTGAAGCTTTCTCCGGAGTTGCGGAAGAAGGCTTTTGATTTCGGTGCCTCCCGAGACTCTACCAGGGCGGGGTCGGGAAGGCATTATTCCTTGACGAATACAGAGAGAGAGTGGCTTTTCAGCATACGTGTCGGCACGATGGTGTACTGTAGACATCTTTTCGTCGACATCCAGCCGTATGTACCCTCTCGCTTTGCTTTGCAGCTGGGCTTTTCTCAAGGCGTTATTGGAGCGCCTTCAAGCATGGTGAAGCGCTTCGGAGGCTTACAGGACGGGAGAAATGCATGGGCTTTCTATAGTGCTGAAGACACTACAGCCATGATTTCTTATCCTGTGTTGCTGACTTCCCGGACTGCCGGCTTTGCGAAGTGGTTCGCGGAGAGCTTTTCGGCATATCGGGGGCTTTCCAAGAAGGAGCTTGATGAGAATGCAAAATGTTATATTTTTCTCCATTAATGTTTAGTCCTTTATACTTATTTGATGCCTAAATGTACTCACTATTCTTATATTTTGCTTTAGGATACAAATGGAGGTGCTGTGTGCAAAACAAAGCTAATTGAGTGATTCTTGACAGTTTGACATCGCTTCGTAATTTGGGCATAACTCTCTTCTCCGAACTCCAATTGAGATGATTCAAGATGCTATGGAACGCCAAGAAAAGGATCTACAACTTTTATGTTTTGAGTTTTGAGATATTCTTGCTGAATCAAGAAGTTTTTAGATCTGATTTGTAAGAGAAGTATTCATATTTGATGCTAAATGGATGAAGAATCAAGCAGAAGGGCATTGTGGTAAATTTGATGAAATCAGGAGTTTCCCGAAACATATCCAATATTGGGCTCATATTGTCCGGAACGAAAAATGATGCAACTTTAATTCTTGGTTCGAGCCCAACAGAAGCCCGAGTGAGAAGATATGGTCAAGAAGAAGATTTTGACTAGGTTAGAATTTAATTTATTATTTTATTCCATCTACAATCCCACCTCACTTCAAATTCTCTCACACTTTGTACGGTGCATTCCATATCCAACGATTTCTTTCTATTATCTCTTTCATCTCTCATTCTCTCCTACTTTATCTCTTCTTCATTCTTTTTCTATCCAATCACATGGGTCCACATCACCTAACTTCTCTTCTCTCTCTAATCAAACTCTCCACTATAAATAACTCACTCCACATTCTCCAAAGCACCTTCCCATTACACGTTTTCTCTCTTTTTATACCTTCCTCCATTGCAAGTTTCTCTCTCTCTCTCTTTCTTTTCTATTATTTTCTTTGCAAGTTAGTATGGCCCTGCGTGGCTAATTTTATGTAATTGGTTGAAGAAGACTGAAGCCTCGGAATAAATACTGTGAGATCTAATTTATTTTCATTATTCAATTTATGCTTTGAATATGGGTTGTTCTTCTGTGCTTAATTTGTTATCATGATTGTTTCGTTTAATTGCTAGGATGCATACTAGTTTATTTTTCGTTGCAATCTACTGCTAAATTAGAAATCAAATCCGTAATTGTTTGATCCCTCTAATTTGCGAAGCAACTAATATTTAATAATTTGCTGCTTAGGAAATTATTATATATTAGGAAGAACACCTGGCTAAATTAAATGCAACCGCGTGTGCTTGTGTTGTTTAGATTTATCAATCTCTCAAGGTCTTAATGCTGTTACTAGATTAAATCTTTGATGCTTGTCTTGGATTGTTTAGTAATTAGGGATAATTAGAGCGCGTGTTTTCTAATTAACTAATTAAGGAGGTAGGAATTTAATTCCAATGATGAATATTCAAAGTATTAGTTGATTTATTTTTGCATCAATGATCAGTATTTAATTTCCAATGGTGGATGTTAACTTTGACCAATGCTTGTTAATTTGATTGAATTTATTAAATTATTATTCTTTATTTGCTTTTATTCATTTTTTTTCATTATAATCAAAACCCCCATCTTTGATCACATAGCATAAAATTTGGCTAAACACTCTCCGTGGGAACGATCCTTACTCGCACTACTACATATATTTTGAGGAGTAAAGGTTTTATTATTTTTGGGTGCCTGCGACAGCACGACCAGAGCTTGATGTGAAGCTGGCATCTGGAAAGGGCCTTGGAAAGTTGGATGGTGTCCGACGAGAGGAAGTTTGGGCCTTCCTTTCTGGAGAGAAGCACAAGATAGGCTTTCTCGGTGACCAGGGTGTCATTGGTTCTGAAGCTGTTCGAGAAATACCTGATGAGGCTTTAGAGCAGCTAGAACAGGAGGAAGCCGAACTTGGCGCTTGGATGCAAGCGGCACAGAGGCAAGCTTCCGTGGAGTCTACTGGCAAGAGTAGACCATCCAGTGAGGAGTCAAGTGGGAAACTTGACTCTGATAGCGGGGCAGGTTCCTCGAAGAAGCGAGCCTTGGAATCCTTGACGGATGAGGCCAAAAGCTTGCTTAAGGAGCTGAACTCTTGGCTGGAGACCATTTTTGATTGAGCTCCTGTATTATTATTTTTTTACAGAAACCATCCTTCTCTCTTTTTCTGGTACCACTTGCATTTTTTTTTGGTACTTTTTTTTTGTAGTGCTTGTGAACACTCTTTTTTTTTTATGGTACCACATGTATTTTTTTGGTACTCTTTTTTTTGTGGTGCTTGTGAACACACTTTTTTTGTTATCCCTACGCTCACTTGAATATTTTTGTGATAAAAGTAATTGCTAAATGGGATGCTTTTTTTTTTGTTATCCCTACGCTCACTTGAATCTTTTTGTGATAAAAGTAATTGCTAAATGGGATTTGATCAAAAGGTTGTCATTTTGTGAAAATCTTTTGTCAAATAATTGTTTTGGCATGAAAGCCAGGTTTTTGTTTGTGGCATGGAAGCCAATTTTGGCATGAGAGCCAGCTTTTCTTGTGGCATTGATAGCCGAGTTTTTTTGTGGCATCTATAGCCAGTTTTGGTGGCATTGATAGCCGGTTTGTTTTGTGGCATCTATAGCCGGTTTTTGGTGGCATTGATAGCCGGTTTTTTTTTTTTTGAAATCCAAGTTTTTTGTTTGTGGCATTGATAGCCGGTTTTGTTTTGGTGGCATTGATAGCCGGTTTGTGGCATCTATAGCCGGTTTTGGTGGCATATATAGCCTGTTTTGGTGGCATCTATAGCCGATTTGTTTTGTGGCATTTATAGCCGGTTTGGTTTTCAAAAATGCAAGTATCGACTAAAAGTCGCCTCCCTGCTGAATGTTCTTGCAAGTATCGATGGAATGTCGCATCCTTGCTCATTCGGTTGCGAGTATCGATGGAATGTCGCATCCTTGCGGATTTGGGTGCAAGTATCGATGGAATGTAGCATCCTTGCTTTTCAAAAATTTTGGTTTTGCGGGTACTGACTTGATGTCGTTTCCCCATGATTTTTGAAATTTGTGGTTTTTTTCGAACCTTTGGGTTATGGATATCAACTGAAATGTTGGCGTCTCCATGGTTTTTTAGGTTTTTTCGAACCTTTGAAATTTGGGTTGTGGATATCAACTGAAATGTTGCGTCTCCACAGTTTTTGATTTTGCAAGTATCGACGAAATGTCGCTTCCCTGCAATTTTGGAAGTGTCGAACGTGGTTCGTATGCTTCCGATTTGTGCGAGTATCGACTAAGCGTCGCTTCCTCGCGGTTTTTTTTTTTGAAAAACCATTTTTTTTTAAAAAAGACACGAGGGTCATAAGTTTTGACCTAAAACCACTTTGATGGTAAAAGGCAGGGTGGACAAGGGTGGAAATCCCTGAATCCGGATTTTGTTTCAAACCATGAATTTTGGGTTCAAGGGTTGAAAATTTTGGTCAAGTTAGGGAAAGGTTCCTAAACTTGGATATATTTTTTTTTGAACAATGAAACGATGAAAGTAAGCATTGTTTTAAATTTCTAGAAATTTCAACATTTGATATGAAAATTCTAAAAATAAGGGTGGGTTTAGCGAGCGTGTACCTAGAAACCGGTTTTGGCCGTATAGGCATTGCTCTTACCCAGTTGGGTAAGTCTTCAAGGGTAGTACCGCTTTAAGAACTTGCCGTTGATGTGCAGCATACATCTGTCGCCTTCCATGTTTAGGAGTGCGTATGCGCCGTTGGAGAAAACCTTGTCGATGACGTAGGGTCCCTCCCATTTTGGCTCAAATTTGCCTTTGGACTTGTGAGCGAAGACCATTGGTCTTTTTACCGCAAGAACCAAGTCACTCTTTTTGTAGGCGCGTTGCCTGACTTTTTTATCGAAAGATCCTGCCATGCGTGCTTGGTAAAGTTCAATGCTTTGTTGAGCTTCGAGCCGTCTCTCATCGAGATTGTCCAGCTCATGGAGTCGCAACTTGACATTGTTTTCTTGAGTCATGTCATTTTGCAAGGATACCCTCAAGGAAGGAATTTGTACTTCCAAGGGCACGACAGCTTCGCATCCATAGACCAAGGAGAATGGTGTGCTATGGGTTGGTCCTCGAACGGTGGTTCGATAGGCCCATAAAGCTTCAGACATTTTGTCGCTCCAGTCTCTTTTGTGACTAGAGACCATTTTTTTGAGGATTTTGCAGAGTGTCTTGTTGAAAGCTTCTGTTAACCCATTTGCTGCCGGATTGTATGGAGTCGAAGGACAGCTTTGGATTTTGTATTTGTCGCAGAACCTGTAGAATCGATGATCCCGGAACTGTGGTCCGTTATCATGGACGAATCTTTTGGGTATGCCGAAACGACAAATGATGTTGGTGCGCAGGAATTGAAGGACTGATGAGGTCTTCATTTCGTTAAACGCAAATGCTTCTGACCACTTGGAGAAATAATCCGTAGCGGTGAAGATGAAGCGATGACCTTTGCTCGAAGGGGGAGAAATAGGACCTATGATGTCCATACCCCAGGCTTCGAAAGGCTATGAGATCGCTGTAGGATGCAGCCATTCTGGTGGCATGTGAATGTAATCTCTATGAACATGGCATTGTTGGCAGATCTTAGCAAATTGCATTGCGTCAGCTACCATGGTAGGCCAGTAATATCCTAACCTTTTTATCTGATCATAGAGCTTAGGTCCGGCCTGATGAGCTCCGCAAAGACCAGCATGAACTTCTTTGAGTGTTTCTTTAGTCTCTTGTTGTGACAAGCAGCGTAGAAGTACTCCATTGAAGGATTTCCTGTAAAGGATTTTTGAAGGAATATCCAAATGAAAGCTTGGGGTTCGCCTTTGGATGCTTACCCGTTCTTTTGGATCTTCAGGTAGGATTCCGAACATAATGTAATCAATGAACGGATCCCTCCAGTCGCCGATTGAAGTTTGAAGGATTGAATCCGACTTCCGACCACTTGGTGGCATTCAACAACTGCTTGGTGTGTGTTAAGAGGAGGAAGGATTCTTCTTTCGCACACTGTGATTTGCATGTTTTCCCCTTCCTGGATTGCCATGGATGCGGCAAGTCCGGCTAGGGCATCTGCACGTATGTTTTCACCTCTACGAATGTGGGTGATGTGACAGATGTCAAACTTTTGCAGAAGTGATTGTGCCTTGTTGTAGTAAGGCAACAAATCTGGCTTCCTGACTTCAAATTTCTGATTCATCTGGTTGACGATCAGTTGAGAGTCTCCAAAGACTTCCAGCGTGGTGATACCGGATTCGATGGCGAGTTCCAATCCTAAGATCAGAGCTTGATATTCAGCTGCATTGTTGTGCATGGTTCCAGTAGCGAGAAAGCGTGTGGAATCATGTATTTGTCGGGGCTAACAAAGAGGATGCCAACTCCCGAGATCAGCTGTCTTTTTTCATTTGTCCTGGTTGCACCGTCAAAGTACATATCCCAGGAGGCACTTTGTGAGAAAATCTCCACATTGTAGACTGGTTCGTCTGGGAGATCATCTCTAAGCGGAGAATCTTTAGGCAATGGATGCTCTGCGAGGAAGACCGCTAGCACTTGCCCTTTGATTGCTTTTTGTGGTACATACCTAATATCAAATTGTGACAGAAGGATGGACCATTTTGCCAGTCGAGCATTGAGAGAACCTGCCTTTGTGACAAGGACCTTCAAGAGGTTGACCCTCGAGACCAAGTAGACTGTGTTGGAAAGCAAGTAGTGACGCAGCTTTTGTACGGCGAACATCACTGCAACGTATTCTTTTTCGACTGGAGAGTAGCGATGCTCTGCACCTACTAGCATGCGGCTGAGGTAATATAGAGCAGCTTCTTTTCTTTGATCATTTTCTTGCGCAAGCAGAGCTCCGAAAGAGTGATCAAGGGCTTTTGTATACAAGATGAATGGTTTTCCAGTGGTAGGAGCAGCTAACACTGGGGGTTTTGTCAGGTATGACTTGATGTCTTGGAAAGCAGCTTCACAATCAGCATCCCAGACAAAGTTCACACCCTTTTTCATCAACCGGGAGAATGGACGGCATTTCCCCGAAAGATTGGAGATGAACCGTCCGATGTAGGCTAATCTCCCTCGAAGCCCTTTGAGTTCTCTCAAGGTTCTTGGAGAGGGCATTTCTAGAATGGCTTTGACTTTTATGGGGTCAAGCTCTATTCCAGCTTTCCGAACTAGGAATCCGAGGAACTTACCCGATGAGACGCCGAAGAAGCATTTCAAAGGATTCATTCGTAGTTTGTGTTTGCGAAGCCGGAGGAAGACTTCTCGAAGGTCTTCGAGATGATCTTCTTTTCTTTTGCTTTTGACGGCGAGGTCATCAACGTAACATTCAACCGTCTTGTGCTGCATATCTTGGAATTTTTTCATCATAGTCCTCTGATATGTGGCACCAGCATTTTTCAGACCAAATGGCATGACAGTGTAGCAATACACACCAAATGGGGTCCGAAAAGATGTATGTTTTTCATCTTCAGGATGCATCTTTATCTGATTGTAGCCAGAGAAACCATCCATGAATGTCATTCGCTCGAATCCACAGGTACTATCAATCATTACCTCTGGTATGGGGAGCGGAAATTCATCTTTTGGGCATGCGCCATTCAGGTCTCTATAGTCAATACAGACCCTGATCTGCCCATTTTTCTTTGTCACGGGGACAATGTTGGCTAACCATTCAGGATGTTGTTCCTCACGGATGAAGCCGACGCTTTTGAGTTTTTGAACTTCTTGTTCAATTTTATCCATCACATCTGGACGGAATCTTCTTTGGCCTTGCTTGACAAGCTTGATGTCTTCTTGAAGATTGAGTTTGTGAACTGCTATTTTGGGGTCTAAGCCTGGCATTTCAGCGTAAGACCATGCAAAGCAATCAACGAACTCACGAAGAAAGGCGATATACTCGGGTAACTCATTATCCTTTATATTCTTGCTTATGAATACAGGACGTGGGTTATCTGGTGTTCCCAAGTCTATCTTTTGAACATGATCTTCTGTTGGAAGGTTCGAAGGTGGTTCCTCCACAATATTTTCGGAGGCTTCCAGTTCAACGAAACCTTCTGGGGTTTCAAGGGCATTTCCAGACCAAGGCTTTGTTCCTTTCCACGGGTCTTCTTGATCGGTAATTTTCCCAAGGCTTGCTATGAGATGATCCCAATCGCCTGTTGAAACCGGGTCGAAGTAGGCTACTTCTTTTGGAGATGAGGGTTCTTCTGGGTCAGAAGACCATACGTCTGTTCCATCGGACAATTCCTCTTCATTTTCGGAGAAATCGTGCCAATTGGATGAGCTTCCTGGATCTTTGTCAGGTAACTCATCAAAGAGATATCCAGGGAGATCGATATCCTCATGGACTTGAGAAGTTGAGGCTTGGTCAGTATATTGACTTTTAAGCCTTTGTGTCAACTGTCTCCATGGAGTGTCAGGATCATACCCTAACCCATGTGAAGACTTTTCTACATAGCCGTAGAGTCTCCAATCTTCCAGCTGGCTTTTGGTCAAGACGGGCCCCAATGGCGTGAGAATACCGCGTCCTTCTCCCAAACCGACTGGGTTTTGAGCGTCATAGCCCATTTTCTTCATAATAGCTTGTGCCACAGAACTGTATAAGGATAGTTGAGGCATACCTTTATTTTGGAAAGGTTCAAGCATGGAGTTTGATGAAGAAGCATCCGATCTATGGAAGAAGATCGGCTTTTCCTTTGCTGAAGTTGCTGGAACAACGAAGGAAGCTGACGTAGGATCTTCTATGTTAGAAGTTATCTCCATTGGAGTGAGAGCAGGCTGAACTTGCTGAGTGTCAGCTTGGCTTGACGATGTGTCGTCTTCCGGCTCTGAATCCGAGTCCGTGTCTTGCATGATAGACACGAAAGAGACAACAAATTTGCCCCCAGGCTTTTGTTTTGCCTTCTTAACTTTAGTTGTGATGACCAAAGGCTTTGAAGGTTTGAGGGAGATGATGAAGTGAGTTTAAATGCTCTCTTCAGATTTACCGAATGGTTTGTTTTCTTCCGGTGATTGTTGAGGAGCTTTGCCTTTATATTTCTGGAGATTTTCGGCAAAGGATGCTGTGTGCTTCTCCTCTTCTTCTTTTTCACCTTCATACATCTGTGAGTCTGCGAAGTGGACTTCTTTACCTTTCAAGGGTTTTCTATCCGCAAAGACTCGATGTATCATGCCGTCATCGCCAGCAAACTTGATGCATTGATGTAGAGTTGAAGGGACAACACCATTCTCGTGGATCCAAGGGCGTCCGAGAAGGATGTTGTAGCATGAAGGGGTTTTTATTGCATACACTGTGACCTCAGAGATAAGATCACCGATCTGCAACTTGAACCTGATTTTGCCGATAGGCCTTTGAGTACTCCCATCGTATCCAAAGATAGATACAGATGTGTGGCTCAGCTTGCTGGGTGGGATGCCCAATTCTTCAAGAGCCGATGTGGAGATGAGGTTGAGTGCGGAACCTGGGTCGATCTGAACTCTGTGTATAGGCATTTCCTTGATATACCCTGTGAAGTACAGGGGTCGGTTATGCCTGGTTTCTCCAAGTAGGAGGTCGTCCTTTGTGAAGGCGATGGTTGCACTTGCTGCTTTTTTAACCGAGAGGCATTCAATGCATGATCCCTCAGTTTTCTTCTTTTCTCCCTTTGAGGAGGCTTCTGAGTTTTTGACCCGGTAATCCATTTCAATTTGGAGGACTTGCGGGGCATGTTTGTCGACATCCTCATTCAGCTTTTGTAATTCCGAGATGAGATTATCACGAGTGTGCGGAGACATTCGCAACAAATCTAGGATGTGTAGACGTGCAGGTATGTGCTTGAAGTGTTCAATCAAGTCATACTTGAAAGCCTCCTTAGGGCCTGCATGTTCATCATTGTTGCCACAAGGGGCGCTTACAACATCTTTTCCCGAAGGACTTACATATGTAAAGGAAGATTGGTTGTAATTTTTGTGGTAGTCCCGGCCAGAGCGGGTGCCTCTACCAACTTCGAGAGCTTCTTGAGAAGGGTCTTCGTTTGGAAGATTGTCTTCAGGATCAAGAGGCTGTCGTTTTTCATTTGCTGAGGATGAACCAGCAGCAGAGTTGCCATCCTCAGTGATCGTGTTGCACGGAGCATTTTCCGGGAACAAGTCCTGAACAGCATCCAGCAACCTTTCTTCTTTGTTGACTAATTCATCGTCCCAAGCATCAATGGCTGGGAATTCTTCAGTCAGGAAGGGTGTGAACTTTGAAGTCACAGTCTCAGGAGAAGAAACCTGAGAGGGTGTCATCTCAGTGAAAGTCACGTGAGACGAGGTGGCTTCAGAAGATATATTGCTAGGCGTCGCCGGAGTGTAAGTGCTCTCATCAGACGATGTTTCGGAAGGCTATAATCCCGAATTATCACATTACAGGAAGCTCTGACGGGAGACGTTGCCTGATCGGAGTCAGACTCATCCTCGGATGTAAGAGGATCGTCTATCCAGCAATTTTCTCCATTTTCAGGAGTTAAGGGAGGATGTACCTGGTGGTCTTCAGGGACTTCAGGCTCTGGATTGCGAGGAGGCTCGTTGACGCGTTCTTGCTCTTGTTCTAGAGCGAGTCACTGCAAGATCCTTGCATATTCTTCAAGATCAGGCATGGGAGCCGGATCTTCTTCTTCATCAACTCTTTGTGGCTCAACATGGTTGATTTCCACTGGAGTAATGAGAGGTGCTGGGTCAGTAGCATTTTCTTGTACAGCTTCTTGGTCTTCTTCATCATCAGACCAGGATCCTTGTGGCTGTAGGGGGTTATACCAGATTACTGGCATAAGATAAGACTCAGGAACCCATTCTTCATCGGAGAGATATTCTCCTGTTCCAAGGGACTCCTTCCACTCGTCTGTGTAGTTGGATTCGAATCCATCATCGGTGTCGCTGGACTCGTATCCATCAATGGAGAATCCAACTACCGAATTGCAAGAGTATGATGCCTCCTGCATGGCTTCTTTGAATTGAGGTGGCATGAAATCACTGAGAGTGAATTTCCTTACCCCCTTTGAAGTCTCTGGAAGGGATGTTTTTGTTGCCTCCAGTGAAGCGGTAGAGGAAGCCTCTGCCTTTTCTTTTACCTCTAGTTTTGGCTGGGTCTTCTCTTGCCGTTTGAGCTTGAGGAGATGTTTCCTAGCCTGCCTTCGCTGTTGAGCTGTAGGCTTTGTTTTCACGACCTCCCAATTTTCATCTTCCAGGAGATCGGGATGTACCCATATCAGTTGTCCGTCTGGTGTCGGGTAAGGAACCAGTTCCTCGGACGCTTGGATTGAGTTTATCACCTTGAAGGAAGTAGTGATCTTCTTCTTCGGTGATTTTGATGTTTGTCCACATGTCACCATGTTGACGGAGCAGACCCATAGTTTTTGTCAAAGGTGATGACTCCGTTTTTCCACATCTCATTTATTTTCTCTCTCACAACGAAGCATTGATTGAGAGGATGCGAGATCATCTGGTGGTATGGACAGTACTGAGGATCGTTGGTTTTGCCATCATCACCCGGTCTTTTTGGTTCAGGCAAGGTGAGCTTGCCGTTTGCCACAAGAGCCCCAAAGATTTCATTAACATCTTCATCAAACGGGTATTTCTTCTCTACTCGTTCTTTGAAGGCATCTGAGAGTTCAGGTCTCTTACCAGCAGCTTTATTTTCAGCTTTCTTTGGTGGCTGAGGAGCTGACTTGGTCTGCACATTGAGGACCTCTTTTTTCTTTGGCTTAGAGGTTGCAATGGCGGTTGGCTCTTTTCTTGATGATTTCTGACTGTTGAGGTCTTTAATCACCGTCTCAGCTTCCATGGAAGCTTCTAGGAGTTCTCCCAGGTTTTTTGATTTGCTGCCGATGACCATGGAGCGGATTCTGGCTCTCATGTTGTTTCGGCAGATGTCGACTAGCGACGCTTGTGGCAGTACATCAGAGCATTTGTACGCCATTGCTTTCCACTTGTGAATGAAGTCATATGTTGATTCATTCTCCCCCTGTTTTAGGCTGCACAGCTGAGCCATAGTAGCGGGGTGATCCTCACCTTTGAAGTGAGTCAGGAAGCGTGTCTCTAGCATGGCCCAGTTTTGGATTGAGTCCTCCGGCAGAGTGGAGTACCAATCGAAGGCCGTACCTTTTAGGGTACTTACAAAGAGGCGGATCTTGAGTGCATCTTGATCCGCGATAGCTCCCGTCAGGATCTTGAAGTGGATGAAGTGCTGTCTGGCTGATCCTTTCCCCTTATATGTTTGGAGAGTAGGATGCTTGAATTTGGTGGGGAACGGGACCGAGTCCATCCATAAGGGATATGGTGGCTTGATCCCATGCTCCTTGAGTATATCCTCTTCTTTTGCTTTGGCGAGGATACTGTCTACGTCCTTTTTGGTAAGGGCGCGTGACTCATTTTCTTCTCTATTTACCTCGTCGTCTTGATGATTCGGAGGAGGTTCATTGTTCGCCTGATTTTGGAAGGCGAGGAGAAGGTTTTCCATCAGAGTTTCAATCCTCTGCTGGTCCTGTTCCAACTGCTGGATGCGGGTGATCGCATCTTCTGGAGGTGGATTGCGGGGTGGTGGCTCAGAATTTGTAGCCAAGACATTCATCCTTCGTGATTCGAACGAAGAAACTGTCCTGGTGACTGAGCTGGGGCTCATTCTTTTTGAAGAAGAGCTTGAGGAAGGATCACTCTGCTGTCCTTTGCTTGAAGGAGCAGGGGATTCTTCTGAATATCTTCTTGTCCTTGAGACGCTGCGGGTCATCGGACGTCGGACATGGATTTTTGTTGCTGATTTTTGGCGTCTTCTGGTTTTTCCAACCATATGGACGGCAGCAACTTGGTTGGATCTTTCTTTTTCGACCCATTTGGGAGAGACTTGAAGTGTAGGAGGCTGGGTCCTTTGCTTCTCTAGTCTCTTTTGCCGGTATGACGCGCGGCTGCGTATACAACGAGCAATTTGAGCTTTGGTCAGCTCTGGCTGGGCCTTGACGATGAAGGATGTGCTCGCTCGGGCGCAGCAGCCAAGCTTGTCTTCTTTGCAGCTGGGCAAGGACAGGATGCGAACCCTGTCCTTCGCCTGTTGCAGCGAAGCTTTGAATTTTTGGAGTTCGGCCCCCGTAGAGATGAAGGGTCGAACTGCAGGTTTGTAGGCCTTAGCAGGTGCTTGTAGAGGCCTTGTGATGCATGATCTGATTTTGGGCTTGTAGGAATAAGCGGCTCATGCTGGGATGACTTGGAAGTCAGGTTGGAGATGGGTCTCTCCTCTTTCATGTAGGCAAGAGGGTAGAACTGGTTCTCCTTGAGTGGGGCCAGGAATGCTGGCTTGGTAGATGTTTGGGACCTTCTTTGCTTTGGTGAAGGTCTTGGGGACCAAGTCTTGGGATAGACCTGGTGGTTTGCAGGTCGAGGCTTCGTGGGGGTGCCACGGGCTTCAGGCCTTCTGGTGCTCGCCTTTGGTGTCACGGTAGTGACACGTTTGAGAGGCGAGTTTCTGCTTCTTGGAGGGAGCAGTTTGTTCCTCAGGAAGTGGGAATGGTCCCAGCGTCCCAAAGACGATAGTCCGGGGAGTCGAGGTCGACCCGGAGTTCAGAGAGTTGCCGAGGGAGTTGACGCTTCGGCAGCTGATGGGGCGCTTGTAAGTGCGCGAGGTTTGCTTCTGTTGAAGCAAGAGTTGGTGCTTGTTTTCATCGAAAGTAATGGTTAGTGAAGCTGCCATTGTTAGTTTTTTTTCGAAAATTTCTAAAACAAGACCACATCCATTAGTAATCACAAGAATATAATGATCATAAATGGGAAGTTCTATGGTTTTGTCTTTTCAAATTGCTAGAGGAAGATAACCCAAGCAACATGAAGAAGGCGAAACGCCATAGAGGGTACAATTGTTCTGATCGCAGGTATGGTAAGCCCAGAACGGGCATCCCAGTGACTGCTAGAAGCAATTGTGAACTTAAATTCGACTTATCGAGAAGCAGAGCTTGCTCGAGGTAAGAAGAATATAAAGTTGGAGTTACAGATGTGCCGGTCGCAATACAGTAGACCCTGAAAGGGCGTACTAGTACCGCTAGACACAAATGTTTTGAGACCGCATCTATGAGATGAGATTCTCTGTTTTGAAAGGTCAAAATTAGATTCATCAAAGAGAGCAGATGGTATTCCAATCTAAACACGGGCTCAGCGATTTCCGCGAGCGCCAGTGCTCAGAAAGAAATGAACCATAATTTCTCGGATCAGAATCTAAAAATGACGAGTTTTTTTTTTTGAAAGGCCAATATCGGGTTTATCAAAGAGAGCAAAAGGCACTCCAATCTGAACACGGGCTCAGCGATTTCCTCGAGCGCCAGTGCTCAGAAAGGAGAAGACCAAGATTTCTCCAATCTAAACCCAAAATGACGAAAGTTTTTTTTTTTGAAAATTTTGAAGATTTTTTTTTAAATCTTTTTTTTTATTTATTTTTTTTTTTTTTTTATTTTTTTATTTTTATTTTTAATATTTTTTTTTATTTTTTATTTTTTATTTTAAAATTTTTATTTTTAAAAATTATATATATATATTTTTTAAAAATTTATTTAAAAGACGAGAGAGTACACATAGGCCTCCTAACCCGGTCTTATGAAATCTTGATTGATAGAATTGCCCCCAGGTAAGGGTAGGATTACTTAATGAACCTGTTTGGAGGACCCTTGCCTAGAACAGTCAAGCTGTCTCCACACTCTGGACAAGGCTTTTCTTTGAATCAACCATGATCAAAGAACACAGTTGGTTTAACCTTAGTGGTCTATGTCTTTTTTTTGTTTTTTATATATATATATATATTTTTTTTATTTTTAATGAACTCATCGAAGAGAAATGATGGCCCAAAACCTTAGTCGAACAGGCTCAACATTTCTGCAAGTGCGATGAACGATAGGAACGGATCAAGGTTTCTCAATTTTGAATCCAAAATGAGAAATCTAAAAATTTTTTTTTTTTTACATTTTTTTTTTAGATCTTCAATGAACTCATCGAAGAGAAACGATGGCCCAATCCCCGATCCGAACACGGTCTCAGCGATTTCCGTGAGCGCCAGTGCCCAGAAGGGAGAGGATCAAAGTTTCTCAATTTTGAGTCCAAACTAAAAAAAATCTGATTTTTTTTTTGTTTTTTTTTTTGAAAAGAGAAAGATTGGAAATAAATTCAAAGAATTAGAAATTTCCAAACAAAAAATCTCATCTCATTTTTTTTTTTGCTGAATCCAACATAGGCCACCAATTATAAAGTAGCCAAGGAATCGAGAAAAGAAATATAAGCATAGAGCAAAATATACGATATGCAAATATTTCATTTCTAACATCGTGTTCTCAAATAAACGAGTCCCACCGGGTGTGCCGGCTTGATGGACCGCGCTCCTGCTCGAGTTCCTACCGAGGTCGGCGGACGTGGGAGTCCGTTTGGTTCCGACCCTTTCGTAACCGGGGGGCAGGGGCGTGCATCAACATTTCTTTTTTTTTGTGAGGGTGTGCCAGATTTTCTATTTTACTTGGAATTGCAAGTGGTGATCCGGAGATCAACCTTCGCAAGTAAAAAGGAAATCAACTTCTTTCAAGTTTTCCATTGCACATATATTTAAGAAAAGAGACATTTTTCTTGGTTTGCCGTGAAAGGCGATTTTTTTGGCATTTATAGCCGATTTTGGCGTTTATAGCCGATTTTTGGCGTTTATAGCCGATTTTGGCGTTTATAGCCGATTTACAATCCTTATCAATAATGAAAGACAAGAGTTGTGATTTTTGTCTCTTTTGAAAAAATACAAACTACAATGAAAAGCAAGAAAAGGAGGATCTAACTTCTCAGGAGATTGTGGTGGACTCGTTTAGATTGACGGTCGCAAGCCATATGTGGGCTTCGCAATCATCCATGCAGATGAGAACAGAAGATGCTATTGATTCGCTTGGCTTGGCTATAACCTCAGGTTTTTAGAGGACAAAGACCAAAAGAAGGTCCTATGTCCAATGAAAAGCCGAGTAGACGGGCTTGAAAAGCCATGTCTAAGCCATTGACGGCAGCAGGAGAAGGCAAGGACCTTGGGGGGGGTACCCCCCAAGGGACTTTTGTCACCTTGTTGCGGTGGCCGGTGTAGAACTTCCGTAGAGTTTTCTCTCTTTTTCTTCTCTGAATTTCTGTGCTTCTGTCTGTGATTTTCGTTGTCTGTGATTTTCGTTGTCTGTCCTTTCTTCTTGGAGAGCTCTCCTATTTATAGGCTTTTAGGTAGCCATTTAGGAGGGTTTATGAGCCTTGATTGTCATAAAGCTACATAAAGGGAGGAGTTACAAAATTGAATTCTTTATTTTGTAACTCCTTTTTCTTGGCTTCTGATTGGCCGGAGGAGATTGAGGGCATTTAATCGCCTTTAATCGCCATGATGGGAGGAGTTTCATGGGTTAAATGCCATGATTCTCTTGACTTGTAACTCCCGGATGCTTGCTTCTGATTGGTCTGTCCAAAGAAATGGATTAATGACTGTAATAAAGCTAGTCAATTAATCGCATTAAGTGGTCGCCGAGCAGCTGAAGAGTCGCGGGCCGTGCCGCGTCTTTTGGGATTCTTTTGTCGATGATCATCGATGGATCTTCATGTAGATCGACATCAGACGATCATGTAATTTCAGGTGTTTGTTGCCAACAGCGGGTCGGTGCCATCTGTCCTGTCGATTTCTCGATCGGTCGGGTAGAAAGCACACTTTTTTTTTGGTTGACCGGGTGGCGATCAATATTGTTTTCGATACTCTTGATGATTGACCCGTGTTTTGGACGGATGTCAGAGGATTTGGTGTCTCAAAAGCATGAATTTTGGAAAGTACCAGAGGCTGGGCGCTTCAAATCGCGGAAAAACGGCGAAAACCGGGGTTTCCGGGGCCTTCCCGGCGACCCCGGGCTCCAAGGTCGCCGGCGACCCTGGGGGGGTTTTCCCCCCTTTTTGTCCCGTTTTGTGTCCGTTTTTGCTGTTTTTCGATTCTTTTTCTCCTGTACTTTTCCTTGAAAATTTGATCTTTTATTGGCCTGATTCTTTGTAGGAAACCTGATGAGAATCCTTGCATTTTATTTTGCAAAGTTTCCAATTTCCTGAGAAAGCCGAAGACTTTGTTGCGCAGAGCTGCCGATTTTCCGTCAGAAGCTGAAACTGGGTCAAACGATGTCGGAATGACCTGAAATTTGGTGTGAAGCCTCTTGAGCAATAAATAAGACCAACCATAGGCTTTTATTTGGGTTTTGAAACCGTTTGGGGTCCTATCACTAGTAGACTCGCTTTTGTCGCGATGAAGATGTCGCGGTTTGATGTGCGGTCAACCGATGTCCGATTGACTTGAAATTTGACAGGGAACCTATTGGAGTCATTTTAAGATGATCCATAGGCTCTGTCTTGGAAACCATGGTCCCGGAGGGCTTTGCCGCCGAGAGGCCTGATTTGGCTTCCGAGCGTCAAACTATGGTCAAATGTTGTCGAAATGACCTGAAATTTGACGTGTAGCCCTTTATAAGCATTTTGAAGCCGTCCATGTGCTCTATCTGATGAGTAATGGCCTCGGTGGTTCTCGCCGCCGAGAGGCTTGATTTTGCTGTTCGAGGGTTGATGTAGGGTCAAACGTTGTCGGTTTGACTCGGAACTTGACGTGGAGTCTTTTGGATGTATTTTGAGACCATCCATCGGCTCTGATCGAAGATTTGGTGTCTCCGATGCTTTCGTCGCCGAGAGCTCCTTTTCGGCTGTCGGAGAAGCGAAGTTAGGCCAAATGATTTTGAAATGGCCCGAAACTTCTTCTGTACTCCTCTTTTGGCTGTCTTGAAGGATCTTGTAGTTTTTGTTTGATTGTGACAAGATTTGATTTTTTGGAAGTAGCATTGCCTATTTATGGCAGGTTGCGACTTCATGTAGCTCTTTGGATCTTGAAAAGGCAAAGTGACATTTTTGGTGTCAACAGCTGGGAGCTCTTCTTCTCTCCTCCTTCTCTTCTCTTCTTCTTCTTCATTCACTTCTAGCATCAACCAAGGGACCTTGCATGTGAAGAAGCCAGCCACCACTTCATCTTCTCCATCTCCTTTGTCAAGGACTACATTTTCTAAGCTCAAGCCCTCAATCATCTCTACATTTTCCTACTCTTGGTAAGTCTCATCTTCCATTTCCTTTCTCTTGCTTCAGATTAGTGGAAGAATGTCCTAAATTCGTGCATGCATCATCTTCTTCCTCATTCATTTTCTTCCATTTCGTTTTCACCATTTTTAGGGCATTTGAGCTTGCATATTTGGGGATTTTCGAGTTTAAGAAGGATTAGATGTGAGAGTTAGCTTCCAAGCACCAAGGCAAGTTAAATATGTACATTGATATGCATGCTTCCTTGTTTGTCTCTTGAATATATGCAATCATGTGTAGATACCCATTTCTTGCTCATAAAATGGATTTTTGTGGATGATTCCTCTTGTTAATGTAATATGGGTTTATGGATGGTTTTTATGAGCATGTTGGAAGCTCAAAGATACCCATTTGTTGTGGTTTAAAACCAAGAAGAATGCCTTGAATGGCCTGGAAGGAAACAGCACAGTTTTAGATTTTTGGAACACAGGATTTGACAGTTCGCTCGAGCGAGCGTGAGTGAACGCTCGAGCGAAGGGCTCTCTGGGAGAGTTTGCTCGAGCGAACTTTTGGTCCGGTCGAGCGAACAGCTCTCTGTCTGGGGTCCGCTAGAGCAAACATCTGGACGCTCGAGCGAATCTGATGCCTGAAGTATGCAGATTTCCAACGACCGTAACTTTTGAAACGTATGTCTGTTTTTAGAGATCTACATACCGTTGGAAAGCTCATGATTTTATTTGATTTGAACCTTAGAAAAGAATAAATGTTGGATTTTACATAATTGTGACAAATGGATGTTTCCAGGAGCCGGACATTGAACCGTAGCTTGTTCTAGTTGATTGGCCTGATAGATGGACCTGTAGGATGTGCATCCTGAACTTTTATCATGACCATTGGGTTTGTTAATTGTGGATATGGATTGAGCAACCGTACTCACAATGGGCCTTGTGCTCTTCGGACTGTAACCGAACCAAATGTGTTCTATTAAGGGATTTGACATCCAAACTATGTAACGCCAAGGGGTCCTTGTAGCCCGATAATGTCGAACTCTTAATACTACCCCGAGTTGGACGGTGAAGACCACATGTGTTCCCAAGACCGTAGGCCTGGCTTGATTTCTGTCTTGACTCCGTATATGATCTGTATGTACATGCATTGCATTCCGTTTCCAGTATTCTAGTATGACTTGATCATGCTTCTGTTCAGTTATGTATTTCTGTTACACGTCTGTTATATTACCTTTATCTCTGGCTTTGTTCAGTACATCTCAGTGAGTTCTGATTCTTTGTCATTTATATGTCTTGTCCTGTATATATCCTGTATCTGATTAACACTGTTCTGCACCTGATCTGTTGTTTGTACATTGCATTCTATGAGTCGGCACCACTTTGCTTCAACCCTATCTAAGTCGGACCCGGCTAAGTGTGGGTTTAGTATATTTCTAGCCCTCTGCAGATGAAAAAATTTATTCTGAGGGTTTACCGGCACCCTAGGTCTACGATGGAGAATTCTGGGTACCTCTGTCTCCTAGTAGCACCGCCCTGTTCTGTTCTGTTCTGATATTCTGCTCTCATTTATTTCATGTTATATCATTAACTTGAGAGAACATAGCTTATGTGGATGTGCCAACTAGTCCTGTTAATATGTTTATCTGTTATTTATGACTCGTATGTCTCATGCTAATTCATGCACTGATATGCCTAGTGATCATTCTTTGAGTTCTTATGATTTATCCCTATCTGACTATTCGTTTGTTACATGTTATATGGACTGTATATGTTTGTCTTGCTTAGTTTAGTCTAATGGTGCTACACTTGGTGTTACAGGTGAATACATCGACGCCAGTGCCCCGGAGATCCTTGAGGAAGAGGAATCTCTCCATAACGACGCAGAGTGGACTCCTGATGATGTCTTCTAGACATCCACACGATGAGATGAACGTTTAAATGACCCATTGACCGTGGCTAGGATTGCCACATCTTTTGTAGTAGTTTTAATGAACTTGTTAGCTTTTGGGATTGTAACTCAACTAACTTACTTCTTCTCTTTCTATCTCTTAAACTTGAACTTTTAAAGTATTGCTTTTGGACTCTTATGCTCTATACTTTGATACATGATAAATTATGGATGGATACTATTTGACAAAACTTATACAGGCATATCGAAAAATACAAACCTCACACGTGATATCCTGTGGGTAAATTCCGTACGTGGGGACCTAGAGTCAATGAGTTTGACTTGAATTTCCACGCGGGCGTGTGTCGCACCTCGGGATGTGCGAAATCTCGAGCTCGGGGCGTGACACTTCTTAAGTTTACAAACCATGTTATCTTGGCCACTAGCAATGAAACCCTCTGGTTGCATCATATAGATGCATTCGTCAAGACTTCCATTAAGAAAAGTTGTCTTGACATCCATCTGCCATATCTCGTAGTCATAATGACATGCAATGGCCAAGAGAATCCTTATGGACTTAAGCATAGCCACTGGTGAAAAGGTTTCCTCATAATCGATACCCTCTTTCTGATTATATCCTTTCGCCACCAGTCTTGCTTTGAAGGTCTCCACCTTCCCATCCACTCCTCCCTTCCTCTTGTAGATCCACTTGCACCCTATTGGTTTAATCCCTTCAGGTGCATCTACAAGTTCCCAAACTTGATTAGAATACAAAGAATCCATTTCAGATTTCATCGCTTGCTGCCACATGTCAGCATCTATATCCGTTACTGCTTCATCATAACTAGCAGGATCTTCAACCAGATCTTCAGAGTCTGTCTTAAAAGACACTCCTAGATATCTTTCTGGCTGTCTAGAAATTCTCCCACTACGACGAGGCTCCGGAGTGTTCAAAGGAATATCTTGTTCATCTACTGTCTCACGATCTGGTACAGATGTTATAGGAGATCCCTGAAGAATCTCCTCAAGGGTTTCTTTTCAACTAAGCTCTTGATGCATCATACAATCATCCTCCAAGTACCTAGCATGAGTGCTGATAAGCACTTTTTGCTCCTTTGGATGATAAAAGATGACACCTCTCGTTCCCTTAGGATACCCAATGAAGTAGCACATTTCCGATCTGGGTTCCAGCTTGGTAGCTTTATCATTCAGTACATAGGCTGGACAACCCCAAATGTGGATATGTCTTAAACTAGGTTTTCGACCTGTCCACATTTCTTGCGGTGTCCTAGGTACTGATAGAAGGTACTAAATTTAAAATGTATGCTGCTGCTTCTAGGGCATGTCCCCAAAAAGATATAGGCAGGGTTGCATGACTCATTATGGACCTTACCATATCAAGAAGGGTACGGTTTCTTCTCTCTGCTACACCATTTTGCTGGGGTGTACCTGGTGCAAACAACTGAGACACAATCCCATGTTGTGTGAGGTACTCTTTGAACTCACCCAGGAGGTACTCGCCACCTCGATCAGATCGAAGGGCTTTGATATGTTTCCTTAGTTGTAACTCCGCCTCAGCCTTGAATTGCTTGAATTTATCAAGCGCTTCAGACTTGCGTCGCATTAAGTACACATATCCATACCTAGAGTAATCATCAGTGAAGGTGATGTAATACTCATACCCTTCTCGAGCCGGTTTGTTCATAGGACCACACACATCAGTGTGAATCAATTCTAACAACTCCTTTGACCTTAGTCCCTTTCCAGAGAATGACCTTTTGGTCATCTTTCCCTTGAGACAAGATTCGCACTGAGAAAAAGGTTCGAAGTCTAATGAGCTCAAAGGCCCATCTTCTACCAACCTTTGAATCCGTTTTAGGTTAATGTGACCCAAACGTAAGTGCCAAAGATATGTGTCACTGATTGAAGATACCTTCCTTTTAAGGGAAGTTGAGTTTTCTTGTTGTACATTATGTAGTGTGGGAGCAATAGGATATATATAAAATAAGTTGTCATGTATTCTACCGGAACATATAATATTTCCATCTCTACTGATATCAACACCAGAATGGAAAGAAACTGAATAATTAAATTCAATGAGTCTGGAAACTGAAATTAAATTCTTCCTCATGTCCGGAACATAGAAAACATTATTTAAAACTAATATCCTATCACATGGAAAATGTAATGAAACAACTCCTACTGCAACTGCCCAAACTTTAGCTCCAGTTCCAACTCTAAAGGCAAACTCTCCTTTCTCAATCCTCTGCATTATCTGAAACCTCTGCAATGAATTGCAGATATGATTAGTGGCTCCTGAGTCTACTATCCATGAGTCAGTAGAATCAACCACCAGACAAGTTTCAATGTAGTATGAAAAAGATGTACCTTTCTTAACTGAGGCTAGGAACTTGGGACAATCTTTCTTCCAATGACCTTTGAGGCCACACTTGAAGCATTTCCCTTTGGGCTTTCCATCTGTACCCTTGTCCTTCTTATTACCAGTATTGTCCTTTTTCTGCCCTTTTTCCTTATTCTGCTTCATCTTGAACTTCTTCCCTTTCGGGTTTAGTTTAGAGGAAGATTGGAAAAAAGCGAGCTTGAGCTTTGGGCTTCATGATGGCCTCCGCCACCTGGAGTTCTTTCATTAACTCAGGTAGAGTCATGTCCATCTTGCTTATATTGAAATTGAGCTTGAACTGATTGAAAGAGTCCGGCAGAGTTTCGAGAATCATATCAGTTTGACTCTCTGCATCAATCTCAGCCCCTAGAATCTCAGCTACATTGAAACAATCCATCAGCTTGAGCATATGCTCTCTGACAAGTTTCCATCTTAGTATTCATGATAGTCCTTATAGCAACTTGCCTAGCTGGCCTGCTCTTGTCTGCGAACATCTCAGACAAGGACATCATGATTTCATAAGCTGTGTCCATATGCTCGTGCTGTGTTTGCAACACGTTGGACATGGAAGCAAGCATATAGCATTTGGCCATGCTATTCGCTTTCTTCCATTTCCTCTCAGCGTCTAACTGGTCATTAGTAGAATTAGCATCAATATCAGGACAGGTTTCCAACAAGACATACTTGTACTCCTCAGCAGTAAGTACTATGTCAAGACTTCTCTTCCAATCTAAGTAGTTAGGTCCAGTCAGTTTGTTCTCACGAAGAATGCACATCAACGGACTAAAAGAATCTTTACCCATCTCTCTCTGGATATGAAACGGTTTATAATTAGACAGGCAGTATATATGTAATATGCATATGGTGCTTGTTATAAAAGGAAAAACAAAGCACAAAACTTTTTACATTATTTAACCCCAATCATAATGTATCAGTGTTTCAACCTCCTCATAGACCCTCCATCGAAGGGATGGCTGAGCCTACAGTCACGTTGAATTAAGATATGCTTATTTGGATTATCACTATCTGGATACACATATCTAGTGGTAGTCCAATCACTGATTGGTTTGGCCTCATATGACAAATAACTCTTAACTCCCAGGGAGAGGTCATTACCGTCTTATGTCAAGTGTTTTACCATCTCTTATGAAATTTCCCAGAATGTCTATGACTTAAGTCCTCCGAAGGGAAGTGACTTTTATCCATCCTAGAAGTGAACTTTAGTAAAGAGCTCCACCGAAGGGATGGCCGCTCCCACCAACACTTCATTGACATTCTATAGAAGTGATCTTTAGTAAAGAACTCCACCGAAGGGATGGCCGCTCCTACTAACACCTCATTATGAATATTCACATTAGTTCATCCATTAACTCATCAAAGCGGTCTTTAGTAAAGAACTCCACCGAAGGGATGGCCACTCCTACTAACACCTTAATGAGATAACATGAACCGAAAATGAAAGGCCGTGGGGTCTTTCTAAAACCCCTCTCCCACTTGATTATTTATCACTAGGGTTTATACTTTTTTTGACCTTTACATTGTTTACTCAAAAGCTCTTTTAAATCTAGCAAACTTAGTTAATTAAATTTATGACTCAATGACTTGAGTCATCTTAAAACTAAATAACCTTTGCTTTAAAACATTTGAGCAAATCCCTTTAAAGAGTCAAAGACCTAACTTGGGTTATGGAAACCCATAGGTAGCATCTAATTAGATTTTAGTTTAGCGTCTTTTGGAAACCAAGGGTACCAAGATAAACTAAACCCTATCCAATTTTAAACCTTAGACAAAATAGAAGGTGCTGGTCTAAGTTCTGTTTAAAACAATTTGCCAAACTAAAAACAATCTAATACAAAAAGATGCCAATTTTAGAACCTAATGGTGGCAATGTTTCTAGGTGACAATTATAGCAATTATATAAAGCATTCATCCATGCATTCCATATATAAGAGCAAATAAAAGTATGCAATTCTTGATGGCTCCCTGCTCTTCGGACTTTTAATCCTTATCGAACTAGGACATAAAAAATAGATCTCATCTTGCACCAAGAAGTCTTGTCTCCTCCACCACTAAGGAATCCGGTTACTTGCAACCTATCTTGCTTGAAACTTTCTTCTTCTTGCTTGTTTCAATAAATTAAATTTATACAAGCAAACCCATAAAAAATAAAATCCCAAATTACATTGGAGATCCCTATGCTTTTTAAGAAAGCTTACATCAAGACTGGTTGGAATAAAAGCAAAGAAAGAATTACAACTTCCTATGATTGCTAAACGCGCAATCGTACACTTTCCAACTAATGAAAAAACATCCAAATCCACATAACAATCATGCGAACCATCAAGGATGCAATATATGGCTGCAAACAAAGAGGTTAGTGCATGCAAAACACTATGTGCATCATTAAACAAATCTAGAAAATAAATTCCAGCATTGTTAATGAAACTTGCACACTACATGCATCTAAATATAACTTTAGTAGGGTGCCACCATGCCCATAATCAATCTAGGATTAATTAAACACAACATGGGATCAAGATTTCACATGGAGTGGCTCTGATACCACTGAAAGAAACTGCGATTCAGATCTGAACATCACTAGGGGAAGACGTTCATGGCTGATTTGTAACATGACAGATTTTAAAAAATCTGATTTGGGCAGCATAAATCAGCCATAATGATCGCAAAAGAACTCCATGAATTCATGACCAACAAGTGTATAATTAATGGAGAATCAAGAAGACTATTACCTTGAAGATTTGTAGACTTTAAATTTCTGAAATAATAGATCCAAAGGACCGAACTCAGACTTTCAATTACCAAACAACTTGCTGGAATTTTCCGCAGTAGAATTGCCTTTGATCTTCTTCTGTATCTCACTTCCAAATCTGATTGGCTAAGATGGTGGGATCTTAATCTAGCGATTTGAAAACTATTTTCTAAGGAAAAATCTCAGACCTTAAACTTTCTTCAATGAAGAAGAAAGAACCCAAGGGCTGGACATGTGGGACTTTTTGTGGCTATCTTATTGTGGACATCCAAGGGGAAGCTTGGTTCCTTTTTATAGAAACTTTGGATTGGCTTTCCTTAAAAACTATCTCTTCTAATTCTCATAGATGTCCTAAAAGAAAAGTATAATCTAAAGATTTATTTCCTTTTAGAAATACTCCAATTAGAAAAGGAAACTAAGGAACATCCCACAAACTTTGGCAATTAGTAATCCTAGTTGCACAACACTTACTAATTTAAGTTTCTAATTAAAAAATGAAACTTTCTAATAGGAATACTAATCCAAAGAGGAGTCCAACCTTCCAAGTAGAGAGACCTACTCAAAATTGGAAACCTTACCCATGGAAATCCCATTATGGACGTCCCACATACTAATGCACACCATGGCCCACTTTTAATTTATCTAGAATTAAATTCATGTATGCCATCAAAGGCCTATTTGAATTTAAATTCAAAATTATTTTTCCACTAAAATAATTCATCCAATTGTCATCTAAACATTTTAGGAAACCATGCCAATCTTGGAAAGTGACTAGAGGAGGGACCAAAAGACATATTTGACATTGGCTCCCAAAATGACCAAAATGTCCATGCTAAACCCATAGCAACATAAATACCATTTTAACCTTAACTCATTCCACTAAAGAGTTATGGTTGAACTTCAGGGATAAATATATAATATAATAAGCTCGTCATAAAATGACAGTTGTCTTCGACCTACTAAGTGTAATGACCTGAATGCCCCTCTATGTAACATCCACAATCAAGTCAGGTTATCTAATGTACTATCAACCTTCTCGATTACATATAAACCTTAGAACTTCATATCCTTAACTTAATCATCATCCCGGATATCATTCTCTTGGTCCAGGGAGCGACCCATAAGTTCAATATCCATATGGAACATCCATATACTAAGATCTTAGATTTTGATGATTAATCGGATAATTCTAAGGGGACGATCATTCCATCATGAGATGGCATAGATTCTTTATTGCATATGCACGTCCCAACTAATCAAGTCCAAGTACCCAAAACACAGAGCTGTTGACCCATGAAAAGAATCTCACCCATAGTGAATTAAAGCACAAGAACTTGACTTCGTCAGTTCATCCACAAATGCTCAAGATTAAGAGCACTGGTCACTCAGTAGCATGAGGTGACTTGATCACTCTCAGTGATAGTACTATTTTAGAGATCACACCTACCATGGTCTTGTTCAATGCATTGCATATGCAATAATGAGATAAATCCGGGAAAGTCCTCCCATGACTTAGGTAAGTCACCCTGAGTACAGGAGAGTCTCTCACTATAACTTATACCAAGATGAAGTGCCCAGCTCCATCTCTCAGTTATGAACAAATATGTTGTTTCCAGTGTCCATGAATTAGACCTATCTGTGTGTAGACACTACACACCTAATTCATTTACTAGAAACAATGGGGCTTACACAACCATACATATATACATATTTAAGCAGAAAAGAGTCACTCCATTAAATAACCAGTAAATATCCAGTAACAAAAGATGAGAGTGCAGCTAGTGGGCTTTAGGGCATACACCAATCCCAACACCATTGGGCCGTTCGAGCGACCCAGCTACTGGATGGGCCTCGCTCGAGCGGACCCTGGGTCGCTTGAGCGAGCCCAACCCAGTTTCAGGCCTTTTTCTGGGCCTGTTTTGGGCCCTTTCTGGGCCTATTTTGGGGTTTCTTTTGGGTTGTTTTTCAACCCTTTTTCCGGGCCTGTTTCAGGCCCAACTTAGCCTATTCCTTCCCTATGCTTGAAGCCCATTTAACCCCTATTAATGTATTAGTACGTTGACTTGAATTTACTTCAAGTTGTGTTAATTGGATGGGAAAAGGTATTTAAATTTTTAATGAGTGTTTTGCCCGGGAAGTTTATTAAGTCTTAATGTATACTTTACTCCCTTAATCATCAAAGATCTTCAGTGGCACCAAAAATCTCTATTAATAAATGATGTTAGGGGACTAAGTATACGTTAAGACAACCCGTGGTAGGTCATTGAATCATCGTACGCTATTTCATTCCAAGTAAATGTTTTAATTGTTTCCTCTAATATTCGATTTGAAATGAATTTATCATTTTGCTTTGTTTGTAAACATCGGTAAGACTACTCTTCAGAATTGTTCGGTTTTATCAGTTTGTTCGGTATATGTTTGTTCGGAGTAGTTATCTTATCGATTTCAGATATGTGTTACTACGACTCGATTTGTATAAATATAGGGTTTTGTCTTCGAAAGGCACCACTAAGCTTAGGTCACGTTGTCGGGCTGATCACCCGGCTTGAGATCTTTAATTTGTCTACCAGCTGTAGCTTGGATTCTGTCTGTACCGACCATGGCAACGGTTTTGATCTGTCGGTCCCACTTGTATGTGGCTACGGTTCTGATTCGGTTTCCGGTCCTTTGTGTAGTGGCTACGGTTCTGTTTGATAACGACTTTGTTCGTTCCGGTCCCACGAGTAGTGGCTACGGTTCTCTCTGCTCCTGTTATCTCGATAATAGGAGAATGTAGCTTTATGTGGTTTGCCAATGTTTTCTGTTCGATTTCTATTGATTTATTCATTTGTTCTTGATTCGTTGGAATGTCACTGATTTATTTGGACATCATTGATTTATTCACTTCATTATATTTTATTGGGATTTATCATTGCTTTTATTCAGATTATTCTATTTTTTGAAATTGAAAAAGAATAAAAAAAGGTACTTATTTCATTGGTTCTAATGTTCAGATTTTAAATGCATTATATTCTTCGATATTGTCGACGATTTGGGAATCGTTCCTTTATTTCATCATTATTTATGTTTAGAACTCTAAAATGTATTTAGAATGTTTTCATAATATTTTTCATATTATCTGTTTTATTTGCTTGCCAGACCGTCGTGTCTGACCCTATTTGTTTGGTGCTAGATTTCTCTCCTATTACTTTTTAGGTGTTTGGTCGAAGGAGGCGGTGGAACCGCCGGTCTGACGCGAGAGGCGCTGTCCATTGATATCATCTAGATGTTAAGTTGGCACCGGAGTTCGTATCTAAATATTAGGGGTAGTATTTCTATTTAGTTGGATATTTTTGTATGGCTTTGTTAGCCTTTTTCATCTGGGTTGTAATTAAGACACTTGTTAATTATAACTTGAATATGTGGGAAATACATAGTCCTGTTACTACCAGCTCAGTATTTTATGATTTATGATTTGTACCAGTCTGCTCATTGATGGCTTTATGGTATTGGTTGAGTGCGACGCGGAATCCGATGGCCAAGGACTCTGGGTCGCAACGCCATGATTAGCTTCCGCAAAATATTCAGGACATGATGGGAATTTATTATCCTCATTCACGCGGATCTTGGGAAATATAGCAAAAATTTTAATTAATCCCAAAATTCCGCATCCCGAGGTCGGATTACTGCAGGGCCCGTGTTTCGGGGTGTGACACTATTCGTATCCCGAATTTTAAGGAAATGATTGGTATATATGCAACGAGTCCTATTTACAAATGGATCTTTGGATTCATGTATGAGTCCTACGAATCGATACTTATTTCATTGAATCTTACGATTCAAGCGATTCGGCTAAGCAAGAACAGCTACAACCAATAAGATAATGTTAATAATCTTTTGCCTTTTTTCTTTCTTTACTCATTTTTCATTTAGCACATTTATTTTTAAAAGGTTATTTAGTAGTTAGCGAAACCTCGTAAGAAACTTTTGCAGCTTTGATGAGGTTCTAAAGATGAATGAAGAACATACATTAGCAATCTGCACCTCGCTCAAAAGTTGAGGAACTCCACCTCGCTCAATACTCGGGGATCTCAACCTCGCTGTGATAAAAATTCTTGGGTCTCTGATATCACTTGTTGTGCGCGTGTGTGTAGAAGCGTGAATCACCACGATTGACAATCAACATGCCATACAAAAAGAAAGAAAATCACACACAATGATTTTACGTGATGGAAATCTCCAGTTACTCATGGGAGTGAGAGCTCTCACATATTTAACTCTCAGGGTGTAGGGTTACAAATTACATCAATATATAATCTTCACTTTCTCAGCTCCCAATAAATCTCTGATACAATCACCAAGATATCCATGACCCTTAGCCTGGTCATTGGCCAACCTAATAAATCAATCCGGTGAACTCGGAATACAAGACATAAACACACCATATCCAACGGGGAGTATTAAAAAGTTCTTATACTGTCTCTACTAACGCCTCTAGGTCTTGGTGTGAATGATTAGGTAGGAAACTTAATATGATATTAGAGCTATTAGGTTAGGAGTTCAAATTCTTAGAATAACGACTCGATGTTGAAAAATAAAAAATATGTATTGCTAAAAGTGCACTGACTGGATTTCATTTGATGAGTCTTGATAAGTGGGTTCTACTGATTAGAAGTTTTGAAAAGTATTCATACTGCCCCTTACTAAGACTTTGAGCTTTTAGTAAGAATGATTAGCTAAAAAAACTTAATAGATAGAATTAGCAAGCTAAATGGAACAACTGCATCAAAAGGAAAGTCGCATTTTCAGGTAGAAGAAGCATGTCTTCATGTGCGTCTACCATGCTTAGCCAAGCAATACACTCTCCTTTTAGAGTTTGGATCCTAGGGAGATGGCTAATAACCCTCTTTTGAGGTCAAGGCTCAACTTTTATGGGTCATTTGGTCTCATTGGGAGATGGGGAGATATTTGTTTTTTGTTTTTTTTTCTTTTTGGTAGAGAATGGGGAGATATTTGTTGATGGGCATTAAAGGCAAGAAGATTTTTGTGTGGAGGGACTCGAATATGATGGTCTTGACTGATGATAAGGGATGTGAGTTATGATGTACCAGATGGATTTGGATGCGGAGATTCCGACACGTGGCCGGGGATCTATGTGCGTTCCGGCGATTGGGAAGCTCCGTAGATCTCTTTGCCTCTTGTCTTTCCTGTGAGATGGAATTAATTCCAACCCTAGGGCTCTCTTATCTTATATAGACAAGTCCCAAAGAGCCATACTTACTAGAGACTTCTTCGCCAAGAAACCCATATCCACTAATCCTATTGGAAGTCTTATTAGTGGGACCAGATCAAGTCTTACATTAAGTGGGATTGTATTCTCTGTTGGCATCAGCCCTG
The DNA here is from genome assembly GCA_012931725.1 of Litsea cubeba. NCBI lineage: Eukaryota > Viridiplantae > Streptophyta > Magnoliopsida > Laurales > Lauraceae > Litsea > Litsea cubeba. The sequence goes on along the minus strand of CM022953.1, from coordinate 38,864,574 downwards.
CTTGATCTGACGTGGGACCCGTGGCATGCGGGCCACACGATTCCTGCAATCTCCCACTTGGCACGAATGCCATTTACATCAAATATATCTGTCCCATGCACATCACATGCCTTACAAAAACCTCTGCAGGCAGAGCCTTGGTGAGAGCATCAGCCACCAATTCCTCTGAAGGCATATAGAAAATTTCTATATCATTCTTTTCAGCCTTCTCTCTAATGAAGTGATACTTAATCTCAACATGTTTTGATCGGCTGCTAAACTTTGTCTTATTCACCATGGATATAGCAGATGTGTTGTCTACGTTCATCGGGACAGGCTCTTTTTCTCTAATTATCTCCAAATCAGTTAGGAAATATTTTAACCAAAGAGCCTCCTGGATTGCTGTACTGCAGGCTATATACTCTGCTTCAGCTGTTGACATAGCCGTGGAGGTTTGTTTCTTACTACCCCAAGAAACTGCACCTCCTCCGAGGGTAAACACATAGCCGGTTGTTGACTTTCTCTGGTCTAAATCACCGGCCCAATCTGTATCTGAGTAGCCGCGCACTTCCAGGACTTCACCTTGATAACATAGGCGAAGATTCACTGTTCCTTTGATGTACCACAAAATCCTCTTAACCGCATACCAATGCTGTAACCCTGGGTTACTTAGGAATCTGCTTACGAGACCCACGGTGAATGCAAGGTCTGGCCTTGTATACAGCATCGCATACATGATGCTGCCCACAATTTGAGCGTAAGGTTTCATTCTCATCACTTCCTTATCCTGCTCGTTTGTGGGTCCCTGATTGCTGGATAATTTTATACTCTTGCAGATGGGAGTGTCAATTGGTTTACACATAGCCATATCAAACCGTTTCAACACAGTTTCCAAATAGGATCTCTGTGATAAAGTCAGTAGCCTATTCAGACGATCACGAGTTATTTCAATGCCAAGGACATACTCTGCCTCACCCATGTCTTTCATCTCGAATCTTGACTTTAACCATTGTTTGATTTCATTTACAGCATCCAATTGATCACCAGCAATCAAAATGTCATCCACATATAATGACAAATATAAGTAACTACTCCCACTGCGTTTAATATAGAAACATGTGTCTGCATTATTGGAGACAAATCCTATTTCACCTATGGCCTGGTGAAATTTTCTATACCATTATCTCGAGGCCTGTTTTAATCCATACAATGCCCTATTAAGTTTGTACACTTTTCCTCGTGACCTTGCACCACAAACCCCTCGGGTTGTTTCATATAAATTTCTTCTTCTAATTCGCCGTTCAAGAATACGGTTTTCACATCCATCTGGTGCAATTCAAGGTCACGACATGCTACCAATGCCGCTAAGGTTCGTATGGATTGGAATTTTATGACTAGAAAAAACATCTCCTCGTAATCTATTCCTTCCACTTGTGTGAATCCCTTGGCTACTAACCGTGCTTTATACTTATCTAAGGATCCATCTGACTTTAGTTTCTTTTTAAGAACCCATTTACATCCAATGGCTTTTCGATCTTTTGGAAGATCAACCAATTGCCATACTTGGTTCTTTTCAATTGATTCTATCTCCTCTCTCATAGCCTCTAACCAATACTGCGCATCCTGCGCTTTGATCGCTTGAGAGTAGGAGTTTGGATCCAAATCTTGCACGGTTTCCAATAAACTACAATAATCATCTAGATATGCCGGTTGTTTCCTCGCCCGAATCGGCATGCCAATCGGCTCATCGGGTTGTTCAATCACCTCAAGTGGGCCCTGGCCAGGAACTCTAGGTCCAACGTCCTCTTCGTCGGAACCCCCACTTGCTTGAACCCCCTTGCCCTTAGAGAATTCATATAATTCCACACACTGTGGTTCTACTCTAGGACTGACCGTCGGATCCTCAAGGAAAAACACATCTCGGCATTCCATGATTATCCTATTATCGTGATCATACACATGATATCCTTTAGAATGTAATGGGTAGCCAACGAAAGAACAATTTTTCTTCGTTTTTGCTTGCAGTTTATGTCTTTCTTGTGGTGGTAGCAGGACATGTACAGGGCAACCCCAAACTCTCACATGTTCTAATTTTGGTTTGGCACCAGTCCATAATTCATATGGGGGCTTGGGCATACTTTTGGAGGGTACTCTGTTCAAGATATATTGTGCTGTGTTTAATGCTTCTCCCCACAAATACAGCGGAAGTCTCGCGTGGCTGATCATTGACCTTACCATGTCCATTAAGGTTCTATTCATCCTCTCAGCCACGCTATTTTGTTGTGGGGTATATGGAATCGAATATTCATGAATGATTCCCTCACGTGCACAATATTCTTTAAACAGTTCCGAGGTATATTCACCCCCCCTATTAGATCTAATCCGTTTTGTTTTCTTGCCCTTTTGATTTTGGACCTTAGCAGCATATATTTGAAACATTTTTAAGGCCTCATATTTGTGTTTAATCAGGTACATATAACCATATCTACTGTAGTCATTAATAAATGTGATAAAATAATCCTCCCCCATTCTATTTTGGACATTCAATGGTCCACAAATATCAGAATGAATTATGGTCAATATTTCCGAAATTCTAGTTCCTTTTGGAAATGGTTTCTTGACCATTTTTCCACTTAAACATGGTTCACATATGGGGTACTCCACTTTACCTAAATCTGGTAAGACTCCATCCTTAACCATTCTACTTATTCTGTTTTTGTTAATGTGCCCTAATCTCATATGCCATAACATAGCCAAACCATCCATGCACACATTCACACACACAGAATAATGAGAGCTAGATTTTATTTCATCATTAAGAGTGTCCAGCAAATATAATTTATCAGAAAGAAAACCTTTGACTAAAACTTGACCGCGCATGCCAATTGTAACCTCTTTATCTTTAAATCTGATTTCGAATCCATTCATAGCCAACTGGCTCACAGAGATGACGCTCCTCCTCATAGCTGGAGCAAAGAAAACATCGGAGAGATATAGGGATTCTCCGGTTGGTAAGGGAATTTTGACTTTCCCTATACCCAACACATCACATAATGTTTCATTCCCAATGTAGATACTTTGATCTCCCGGTTTCATCTCTTTGAATTCGACAAACCCAGCCTTGGTTCTTGATATATACCTGGAGGCTCCTGAATCAATCCACCAATTATTGTCATTGGTGTCCACCATCATGGACTCTGTGATCATCTCAACATAATCACCATGCTCTTTGGTCACTTTACCTTGCTGGTTACTCTCACCCCTTTTCTTTCTGCATTGAGAACTAAAGTGTCCAGGCTTCCCGCAGTTAAAGCAAACACCATTCTTAGGCCCTTTCCGCATTTGATTGCCTTTGAAATTCCTTTTATTTTTTATATTGACGGTTAACGTACCGTTATTAGTCTTGGTTTTAGCAATCATGATAGAGTTTGTAGGTGTTACACCACGGGCTGCCTGCCTTTGTCATTCAGCAAGCAATCTAGCTTGAACTTCACTAAGAGTTACACCCTTTTGGAGGCTAAGGGCCTGAGACACATTCTCCCACGAAGGTGGAAGACTCATCAGCAAATACATGATTTGAAAATCTCCGTCCATTTCCTTTCCCAAGGCTGCAAGGTTACTGTCACGCCCCGAAACCGGGCCCTGCAGTGATCCGACCACGGGGTGCGAAATTTTGGGATAAATTGAAACTTTTTGTTATAGTTCCCAAGATCCGCGTGAATGAGGATAATCACATTCCAACACAATCAGAGTATATTTTTCGCGGAAGCTAAACATGGTGTTACGACCCGGAATCCGTGGCCATCGGGTTCCGTGTCGCACGCAACCAATTCCATAAAGCCATCATATAAGCAGACTGGCATAAATCATATATCAGAACACACTGAGCTGGTAGTAACAAGACTAATTAATTCCCACATGTTCAAATTACAATTAACAAGTGTCTTAATTACAAGCCAAGGAAAAAGGCTAACATAGCCATACAAAAATATCCAACTAGACAGAATACTACCCTCAATATTAGATACGAACTCCGATGCCATACTTGACATCTAAATGATATCAACGGGCAGCCTCTCACGTCAGACCGGCGGTCCCACCGCCTCCTCTGATCAAACACCTAAAAACAAAAAGAGCGGAATCTGGCACCAAACAAATAAGGGTCAGACACGACGGTCTGGCAAGCAAATAATCAAGTAATATGAAACAAAAGAACATATATAAAACCTGATGAAATCATCGTAAAACCGAATAAATAGTCTAAACAATAATGACAATAAAACATGCTAAAACAATCGAAAGTCCGAACAGAAATATCAAGACAAATAAGCGAACAGTCTCTAAAATATAAATATCTCGAAAAGATAACCGCTTAAGCAAAACATTTAATAATTGGAAATACATTTAAAACTGAACAGTAGAGACAATACGATAAAGATCGATATCGTAAACATTAAACAAATCAAAGCATAAAAAGTATAACAACAAGAATCATAAAATAAAGTAATGTGCAGATAAAACACTGAAGTAAAATTCTCCTATTACCGAAGTAACAAGAGCAGACAGAAACGTAGCCACTGAACGTGGTACTAGAAATAGGATCAGAACCGTAGCCATACAAATGGGACCGGCAGATCAAAAATCAGAACCGTAGCCATACAAATGGGACCGGCAGATAAAACCGTTGCCATGGTCGGTACAGACAGAATCCAAGCTGCAGCTGGCGGACCGATTAAAGATCCCAAGCCGGGTGATCAGCCCGACAAGGTGACCTAAGCCTAGTGGTGCCTTTAGTTTTCAAAACTCGAACTGATGCAAATCAAACCATAGTACTGATCCCTTTGGCTCAGGGGCTCACACTACAAAGCTCTGGCCCCGTCTTGCCTCGAGGTTTTATTTTCAAAATACTAGTCTTAACAAAATAATAATCTCATCGAAGAAATCCCAAATGTGGCGAACCACTCTAATCCCCTTTCAAATCTATTCGGAGAAAACATATGAATACCCATGGTAAACCGCTCAAATACACATCAAAGTGATTTGTATAAAATCATACGATCAATCCTTTCGAATATGGAAGACCCCATGATTTTATAACAAATCACCGATGCTATTTACATTAGTTTACCAAAGGATGCAAATACAAATACAGATACATTCTCTAACTTGAAATGGAATGGATAGTGGAGGATGACTTAATGACTTACCAAGGAACCATCTCAATACACCTTTAACCTTTAAACATTGATTAATAAAGAGTACGTTTGATGCCAATGAAAATCCACAACATTTAAATGATAAAGGTGCGTATCGAGACTTGAAAGGTTCCCGTGTAATTTCACATATACTCATTCTCTCATCATTCCCATTTCACAAATTTTCCAAGTATTACAAGTCGTCCCAAAACTCTTTAAAACAGGCCCATAGCTGGCCTTAAACCGAGCCCAAAACAATCTACTCATTTAGTCCAAAACAGTCCTTTAAACATGGCCCAAACAGTCCTTAAAAACAGCCCAAAACTAGCCTTGAACAGGCCCATGAAACAGGTCTTAAAATAGTTTAAAAGCTGGCCTTGAACAGGCCCAATGTCAGGTTTTAAAATAGCTCAAAGCTAACTTTGAATGGCCCACAAAAATGGGTTTTAAATCAGCCCAAAACTGAACCTATAATGGCCCATAAAAACAGGTTTTAATCAGTCCAATATCAGGCCCTAAGATGACCCAATATCAGATCTTAAAAACAGCCCAAAATTAAACTTAAATGGCCCACGAAACAAGTTTTAAAAACAGCCCAAAACTAACTTAAATCAGGCTTAAAAAGTCATCCAAAAAACCCCTCAAACCAGGCCCTGAAAAGGGCCCAGAATTGGGCTGGGTCCGCTCGAGCGGACCCAGTTCTGGCTGGGTCCGAGAAGAGTGCAGAAATGCACTCTTTGCTTCCCTTTTTCCATTTTTTCTTGAATCTTTTTCATTCTTTTCTTTCAAGCAAATTTCTAAGATCAGTTAGGCCCTTTCTTGACCTCTTCAACTCATCAAAACCATACATAAATCATTCTAATTGGCCCAAACACCACACTTTTGAATCAAAGTTTTCTTCATTTAACAAGATACTAAATTTTTAGAAGTACAACAAGTTGCACCAAATGAAATCAATGAAAGAGCAAATACTTAGATTCTAACAAAAATCCAAATCTCATATGAAGTATTCATAAACATTATTCAAATCATTAGAAAACTAAATCCATAGAAAGGAGAACAAGAAGTAGAATGAAATAAATCATAAAAGTCATTCACATTATAATAAACATCAAATTAGATGAGTATTCACTTGCCTTGTGTTAAGATGGAGTGAAAATCACTCCAAACACAATTCTCTAAGGTCCAAGGTCCTCCATCTACAAAAGCCCCAAAACAAACCAAAGAAAACCCTAACAATCAATCAATCTCAAATCTCCATGAAAACCCATTGCATAAATGAGGAAAATACTCCAAATGGTTTGAAAAACAAGGATCTCAAGAAAAGAAAACCATTGCAAACCTTGAAAATCCCAAACGAAGAAGAAGGGCTTGGATGAGAGGTCTCTCCTAGCTCAAAATCCTTGCAAATGACATCTTTGGAAAGCTTGAATGGAGAAGAAGGGCCCTAGGAGATCATCCCTCCATGAAATCTCCATGAGATGGGTGATTCAGAAGAGAGAGAAAGATGCTGGAGGAGAGGGAAAGAGCCAAGCTCCAAACCGTGCAAGACAAGAGAATGAAGGAGAAGAAGAAGGCTCTCCCTCTTATAAGATGGGTTTGTGGGCCCCGATCTTCACAAGGCTGAAACTCACATTTGCGGGCCCCGAACGAAGACGACGAAGAAGACAAAAACGATTAGCGAAATTTCTACTTTCCAAAAAGTATAATTTCCCCAATTTCTGAAATTTTCGAAATTCATGGACAGATTTAGTGAAAATGTCATTTTTGCCCATTTTCCTCGAAAAACTTGATTTTTGAGTATCAAATCAAAATGATCAAAACATGAAAGTTGTTAAACTTCATAAAATAAGTCAAAATACACCAAATTCAGAATTCTTAGAAATTAGAAGTAATTTCTCATAAAAATACATAACATAGGGACCGGGTCAAACTAAAGTCAACGGTCTTCAAAATCTCAAAGGCTATGGAAAAATCTAGTCAAACTCAAAAACAAGGTCAAACTAAATCAAATCTCGCTTAAAAAGCTAAACCACGATTAAAACAATACTAAACAAAAGAACTGGGGGTCGGGGTCTTACATCCTCCCCCCCTTAGAACCCATTTGGTCCTCCAAATGGCCTAAACCAAATCAAAATCAAAAACCCAAAGGACAAAAGAAAACACTGACACGCTATGCTGAACCTCGGTAACTGAGACACTCTCTGATCAAACCTGACATTGAGATACACGGTCAACAATATCCTGATTCGGTTGAAGGCTTCGCACTGCTATACACCAATCGTTAAACTGCCATAACCTGCTGAGTTGTTCTGTGTCGAAACTTCGCATGGCTTGCCTCTTCAGATTTCACTCTTTGAGTCTTCTACCTTTGACATGTAAAGCCGACCTTGGAAATCCAATCTGTGTCAATCCCTGAAGAACTAAAACTTTCAATTCAAGTCTTGAATGATGTTGATTCTCTCGCAGATCCAACTTTGTCCTCAACCGAACTAGTACACATCCGGACATCCATCAACCTTTCAATTCATACACTTCCTAACTCCAACCAAATGCTATTACAACTCATTCCATTCGATGCAAAACAAACCTTAAAATTCTTAAACATGATGACTAAACAATTACTTAGTTGAACTTCACCATTTTTAAAACATAATAGAAATTGAACTTTCAAATCATCAAATAAAGCTTAATAAATAAGGTTCATCAAAATTTGAATATGAAACAGCGGTATTTGTTTTGAAATTTATGTTTTCACAACCCAACAATTCATTGAAACACTCAACAATTTCAAATTAGGATTTCAAAAATAAATTAAATTCATGTACTATGACCATACCTTGAGTTTTATTGAAATCCATTTCCAACCAAACATATACAAAATCTTGAAATCTTTAAGGTTTTAAAATGTAGATGTCAACATTTAAGAGAATTAAAACAAGAGCAAAATTCTAAGGTCATTGTAAAGTAATATCTTAAGAAAATTAAATAAAAATCTGAAACACAAAACCCTATGAAAACAAAATCATGTGACTCACGAAAAGAACATAATGACATAGTTTATTTCAAAGATAACCTTAAAGAAGAAACAATAATCCATTGTTTAAACACTACATAGATAAATCATAGACATTAAGGAAAACATAACAAAGATGAAAATATCACGAAAATCATTTTAAATATGAAATGGACATCCAAATCACTGAGGTACTCCCTTGCATCTGCACGTTGTCCAACCCAATACCCTATAAGTCGGTAAAGCCCACAACATTTCCTTTGCTGCCAAAAATTTTCTTAACTACAACTAACCATCCACTTGGTATCCCTGCTGAACCAACTACACTAGCTAAGCTGCAAGTCACGGGAATTCTCAACCAAAACTATGACGAGGTTCATTGAATCCGGGAAATCCCTGAGTTTCTAGCACTAGCTTCTAGTCTTACTAACTAAGAATCACTTTTCCCTTCATAAAATCAATAGCTGATATGTCTTTTGCAGTCCTTCATCTTGGAAAGGTGGTCTGAGTTCACCCAAAATCTACATTCACTTACCTTGGTACGCTGCATGATGATCTCCAATTAGCTGTGCGGGGATCTTCAAATACTGCTCAAGTCCTACTTTGGCTGGCAAATGCACATGTCTTCTCTCATTAACCACAATGAAGATGCTGAAGGCTGAAAGTCTGCTGATGTTCTCCGAAAACAACTTACTAAATCCACGAGGTTCTCAGTCTCCGACACCAACACAGACAAAAGACACCGAACAAGAGTGTGGAGACATTAAATTCTCCACCACTAAGGAGGAAATTTGGTCACCCAAATCTCCCAACAACAGAACTAAAAGACAAGACAAGAAAAATCTCCCGAACTGAAAGAAAAGCCGACTCAAATCCAAAGAAACAAAGACACGAGAAAACAAATCGACACAATCTAATGAATCCTCACCACACGTCTTAATGTCTCTAGAGTATTTTATTTCCTAGAAACTAACCAGCTCTGATACCAAACCTGTCACGCCCCGAAACCGGGCCCTGCAGTGATCCGACCTCGGGGTGCGAAATTTTGGGATAAATTGAAACTTTTTGTTATAGTTCCCAAGATCCGCGTGAATGAGTATAATCACATTCCAACACAATTAGAGTATATTTTTCGCGGAAGCTAAACATGGTGTTACGACACGGAATCCGTGACCATCGGGTTCCGTGTCGCACGCAACCAATTCCATAAAGCCATCATATAAGCAGACTGGCATAAATCATATATCAGAACACACTGAGCTGGTAGTAACAAGACTAATTAATTCCCACATGTTCAAATTACAATTAACAAGTGTCTTAATTACAAGCCAAGGAAAAGGCTAACATAGCCATACAAAAATATCCAACTAGACAGAATACTACCCTCAATATTAGATACGAACTCCGATGCCATACTTGACATCTAAATGATATCAACGGGCAGCCTCTCACGTCAGACCGGCGGTCCCACCGCCTCCTCTGATCAAACACCTAAAAACAAAAGAGCGGAATCTGGCACCAAACAAATAAGGGTCAGACACGACGGTCTGGCAAGCAAATAATCAAGTAATATGAAACAAAAGAACATATATAAAACCTGATGAAATCATCGTAAAACCGAATAAATAGTCTAAACAATAATGACAATAAAACATGCTAAAACAATCGAAAGTCCGAACAGAAATATCAAGACAAATAAGCGAACAGTCTCTAAAATATAAATATCTCGAAAAGATAACCGCCTAAGCAAAACATTTAATAATTGGAAATACATTTAAAACTGAACAGTAGAGACAATACGATAAAGATCGATATCGTAAACATTAAACAAATCAAAGCATAAAAAGTATAACAACAAGAATCATAAAATAAAGTAATATGCAGATAAAACACTGGCAACCACACATAGCTAAATTCTCCTATTACCGAAGTAACAAGAGCAGACAGAAACGTAGCCACTGAACGTGGTACTAGAAATAGGATCAGAACCGTAGCCATACAAATGGGACCGGCAGATCAAAAATCAGAATCGTAGCCATACAAATGGGACCGGCAGATAAAACCGTTGCCATGGTCGGTACAGACAGAATCCAAGCTGCAGCTGGCGGACCGATTAAAGATCCCAAGCCGGGTGATCAGCCCGACAAGGTGACCTAAGCCTAGTGGTGCCTTTAGTTTTCAAAACTCGAACCGATGCAAATCAAACCATAGTACTGATCCCTTTGGCTCAGGGGCTCACACTACAAAGCTCTGGCCCCGTCTTGCCTCGAGGTTTTATTTTCAAAATACTAGTCTTAACAAAATAATAATCTCATCGAAGAAATCCCAAATGTGGCGAACCACTCTAATCCCCTTTCAAATCTATTCGGAGAAAACATATGAATACCCATGGTAAACCGCTCAAATACACATCAAAGTGATTTGTATAAAATCATACGATCAATCCTTTCGAATATGGAAGACCCCATGATTTTATAACAAATCACCGATGCTATTTACATTAGTTTACCAAAGGATGCAAATACAAATACAGATACATTCTCTAACTTGAAATGGAATGGATAGTGGAGGATGACTTAATGACTTACCAAGGAACCATCTCAATACACCTTTAACCTTTAAACATTGATTAATAAAGAGTACGTTTGATGCCAATGAAAATCCACAACATTTAAATGATAAAGGTGCGTATCGAGACTTGAAAGGTTCCCGTGTAATTTCACATATACTCATTCTCTCATCATTCCCATTTCACAAATTTTCCAAGTATTACAAGTCGTCCCAAAACTCTTTAAAACAGGCCCATAGCTGGCCTTAAACCGAGCCCAAACAATCTACTCATTTAGTCCAAAACAGTCCTTTAAACATGGCCCAAACAGTCCTTAAAAACAGCCCAAAACTAGCCTTGAACAGGCCCATGAAACAGGTCTTAAACTAGTTTAAAAGCTGGCCTTGAACAGGCCCAATGTCAGGTTTTAAAATAGCTCAAAGCTAACTTTGAATGGCCCACAAAAATGGGTTTAAATCAGCCCAAAACTGAACCTATAATGGCCCATAAAAACAGGTTTTAATCAGTCCAATATCAGGCCCTAAGATGACCCAATATCAGATCTTAAAAACAGCCCAAAATTAAACTTAAATGGCCCACGAAACAAGTTTTAAAAACAGCCCAAAACTAACTTAAATCAGGCTTAAAAAGTCATCCAAAAAACCCCTCAAACCAGGCCCTGAAAAGGGCCCAGAACTGGGCTGGGTCCGAGAAGAGTGCAGAAATGCACTCTTTGCTTCCCTTTTTCCATTTTTTCTTGAATCTTTTTCATTCTTTTCTTTCAAGCAAATTTCTAAGATCAGTTAGGCCCTTTCTTGACCTCTTCAACTCATCAAAACCATACATAAATCATTCTAATTGGCCCAAACACCACACTTTTGAATCAAAGTTTTCTTCATTCAACAAGATACTAAATTTTTAGAAGTACAACAAGTTGCACCAAATGAAATCAATGAAAGAGCAAATACTTAGATTCTAACAAAAATCCAAATCTCATATGAAGTATTCATAAACATTATTCAAATCATTAGAAAACTAAATCCATAGAAAGGAGAACAAGAAGTAGAATGAAATAAATCATAAAAGTCATTCACATTATAATAAACATCAAATTAGATGAGTATTCACTTGCCTTGTGTTAAGATGGAGTGAAAATCACTCCAAACACAATTCTCTAAGGTCCAAGGTCCTCCATCTACAAAAGCCCCAAAACAACCAAAGAAAACCCTAACAATCAATCAATCTCAAATCTCCATGAAAACCCATTGCATAAATGAGGAAAATACTCCAATGGTTTGAAAAACAAGGATCTCAAGAAAAGAAAACCATTGCAAACCTTGAAAATCCCAAACGAAGAAGAAGGGCTTGGATGAGAGGTCTCTCCTAGCTCAAAATCCTTGCAAATGACATCTTTGGAAAGCTTGAATGGAGAAGAAGGGCCCTAGGAGATCATCCCTCCATGAAATCTCCATGAGATGGGTGATTCAGAAGAGAGAGAAAGTTGCTGGAGGAGAGGGAAAGAGCCAAGCTCCAAACCGTGCAAGACAAGAGAATGAAGGAGAAGAAGAAGGCTCTCCCTCTTATAAGATGGGTTTGTGGGCCCCGATCTTCACAAGGCTGAAACTCACATTTGCGGGCCCCGAACGAAGACGACGAAGAAGACAAAAACGATTAGCGAAATTTCTACTTTCCAAAAAGTATAATTTCCCCAATTTCTGAAATTTTCGAAATTCATGGACAGATTTAGTGAAAATGTCATTTTTGCCCATTTTCCTCGAAAAAACTTGATTTTTGAGTATCAAATCAAAATGATCAAAACATGAAAGTTGTTAAACTTCATAAAATAAGTCAAAATACACCAAATTCAGAATTCTTAGAAATTAGAAGTAATTTCTCATAAAAATACATAACATAGGGACCGGGTCAAACTAAAGTCAACGGTCTTCAAAATCTCTAAGGTTATGAAAAAAATCCAGTCAAACTCAAAAACAAGGTCAAACTAAATCAAATCTCGTTTAAAAAGCTAAACCACGATTAAAACAATACTAAACAAAAGAACTGGGGGTCGGGGTCTTACAGTTACTATATCGGACCGCCATTTGATCAATGTGATCCCTTATAGCTTGTCCTTCTGGCATCTTATAGTTAACATATGCGCTGAATGCCTCCATCAAGTGAGATTTGGACGTTTCATCATATTTGTCCATAGCATAGTCATAGATTTCTTTAGCAGTGTTAAAGTGCTCAAACTGCTTTACCAAATCGCTGGATATGAATCCGACTAGAAGATGTCTCGTTGATTTGTTATCAAATACCCATTGTTCATACACATCATGATCATCTTTAGGGGCATCATCAGCGGGTTTTGGAATCGGATCGGATTCAATCACATATGTTAATCCGTCAAAGTGCAGCAATGCGTCCATCCGGCGCTTCCACACCGCTAAGTTCTTACCGTTAAAAATATCAGCCTTAGCAAGATCATGCAACGCTGATTTGGAAGGCATAATTACTACTGAATTGAAAAAGAGGTTCAGATACCACTGACGTTAAAGGAGAAAAATCACCCTTTTTTATGAACCGGTGGATCGTCTTCCTTTTGCTGCTACTGCGTAGATCTGCTCGCAAGGATTCCGCAGAAACCAAACCGTTCGTCGATCGGAGTCCGGATGCTCAAGATATCGCAGTTCGAAGGTTTGACAGTCAAAAAATCACTTTGCATGCGTCAGCAATCTACTGACGTCGCCAGTCGCCGCCGCTTACGTTAGCACACCGTACCAGCGCCTGCTGGTGTGGGCCTGCTTCGGTCGGGTCGGGTCAGATCTTGATCTGACCCAACCTGCAATGGAGATAGCTAGTTTCCCTTTCTTTGTTCCGGTATGCTTCTAGAGGAGAGGGGAAAAACAGCAACAGTATACAATAGTTTTTGTCTTCTCTTTTCTTTTACCTGTGCACGGAACCCAATGATGAAAAGGTGAAGTCCTTTGTGTCCTTTTGCAAGGTGAAGTCCTTTGTCCTGTTGCTCTCCTAATCTCTTCAATGCACCCAGATATGAGAAAACAAAGAATGTGATCAGCAGGCGCTTGTACCCGTGCCTTGCACAAGGAGATGAAGTCGTCTTCTTCCTTCCCAACGTTTACAGAGAAAAAAACGAAGGCAACTTGGGTTCGATGAAAAACTGAGATCTACTCCGATCTAAATCGCGATTTTACGATCCAAACTGTCGAAACACGCGGTACCAAGCTCTGATACCAATTGATGGATTTGGATGCGGAGACTCCGACACGTGGCCGGGGATCTATGTGCGTTCCGGCGATTGGGAAGCTCCGTAGATCTCTTTGACTCTTGTCTTTCCTGTGAGATAGAATTAATTCCAACCCTAGGGCTCCCTTATCTTATATAGACAAGTCCCAAATAGTCATACTTACTAGAGACTTCTTCGCCAAGAAACCCACATCCACTAATCCTATTGGGAGTCTTATTAGTGGGACCAGATCAAGTCTTACATTAAGTGGGATTGTATTCTTTGTTGGCATCAGCCCTGCTTGATCTGGCGTGGGACCCGTGGCATGCGTGCCACACGATTCCTACAGTACCTACCCTACATATGTAGAACTTATTTTTACTTAGAAAATGGTAGTATGATAAATGCACTTCCATCTCAACATAATTTAAGTCACATTTGGCTATGGACTTAACAATGGATAAATAAGTAGTACTTTTTATCCACCTACAAATGTTTCATTTCATGACTTTAATTGCATGTTTAGCAATATTCTAAACAAGTCTTGAGGGACAAAATATCTGACTCTGATTCTCATTATCTCTATTAACATGGCCCATGTCATGTTACCACTCTAGTTGCAATATGCCCTAGTTTTAGAGATGGACACAAATATAGACTGGACCACACAGGTAATTGCTTTAATCAATGCATCCCCCAAGATTAAAAAAAATTCTCTCCCTTGCGCCCTTGTCTGCTTTAATCAATGCATCCCCCAAGATTAAAAAAAAAATTCTCTCCCTTGCGCCCTTGTCTACCTTGCTGCCTACCCAAGCACCTGCTGCCCACATGCCAATAAATCGGCGATGTTTTATCAGTGGCGGACTTCAATAAGAGAATTGAAACTTTTTTCTTACTTAGAGAGGTTGGTTACCGGCATTACAAACCATGTCATATGTGGTTCGTTTGGCCGTTGAAGTGGAATCAACAATTTGTCCTTTAGTACTCCGCGACAAGACTACAACAGTATCTCAGCCCAATCTCAATTGTACAACCAATTTGTCCTCGGGTGAAAAGAAGATAAAAAATAAAATAAAGGTTTGGTAAAATTTTTGTTTGAATAGCATCAGATTAAATATTGGTAAAAAAGGTGTGTAAGTTAATAGATACTTTTTGTCATCAAATGTTTTGCACCACGCTTTATCAACAGCAAAGTAAAGAAAAAGAATTGTTGAAGAGTAAAATGTGAATCAGGTTACATCACATGCATAACATGATGAAGTATATGAGCAGTGGCGGTCCCATGATTTTTATTTAAGTGGGGTTAAACTCTTACTCAACTTTGGTAAGCTTTTTTCTATATTAACAATATCAAAAGATAAAAAAGGTCAATCTAAATAGACACAACTTTTTTCCATGCTTAAATCTCCTACTCAATTGAAGGGTCTTCCCACTACCTCTCCCAAATTTAGGTGATCATCAATTCATTATCGTCAAAACAACCTAAGATAACATTTTCTTTAATCCTAGGTGTTTGGATGCCCTGAAACGGTAATTATGGTGAGCACCCATTTATCCAATTTGGGTTTCTAAAGGGAATTTATTTGGATATAAGAAATTTGGTTCCCTGCAGTTACCTTAGTTATAAAAATAATTTCCTATAGTTGGTCATGGGCTCATGGCAAAGAAGAAAAAAAAGACACCACTTAAATATAACTCAAGTAATCCAAACATATGAACCATAATGCCTGATTTATGTATGAATTGAAATTTAAAGTGTGCTCGACTGTGATTTGGTCATCTTCGGACTTGTAGATATTCTGTGATTTAGGGCTTAGGGTTTGGTTTAGAATTTGAGAATTTAGGGTTTGAAATTAGGATTTGGAAATTAAGGGTTCATATTCAGGTATAGAGTGATTAGGATTATACTACAACTGAGGAGGAATATTGATTCATTTAGGGTTATTTGGTGAAAGAGAGACTAACCACAAAAAGACCGGCGATGAGAAGCTCGATCAATGCGAAGAGGATCTCAGACTCTCATTAGAAAGAAGTAGAAAGAGATTGGCGCGAAGAAGATTTGTTTTCAACCTTTTCAGGTTTTGTAATGTGGGGCGATCACAAGGTTTAGCGTGGGGCGACTATTTATTAGATATACGTGGGAGAGGTACATGCCCATTCAAATATCAGGTAATTTCAAAATTGACCTGTGGCTACTGCCCCACGTTATTTATACCTGGGTCCGTCCATGTATATGAGATCACATTAGATGCCTATTTTTACTACTCATTATACTAAATAGATACCATAGTAATTTGAAGATGATGATTATGATAATAATTCTAAACTCTACACAATTAGGTCCACACTTTTGACGAGCAATATAAGTGACCCATTTTCAAGATGGTGATCGATAGTCTTTTTGTGAGAATTGCCACAGGAAAAGACAAGGCATGTGGCATTTTCTACAAGCGATTTACCTGTTTTTGGCATTGTAGGAGAGGACACAAAGTAGCATGTCTTTTCCTAAACCTCTTGTAGATATAAAAGACCCACTTCTTTAAATGAGAAAGGATCACACAGTCAAGGTCCCCAGTAGCCTTATCTGCAGAGAACCTCTATAATTCTCCCCAATGGCACGTGGTGCATTCGTAAGTTGCATTGTCATTTCTCCCTAGACACTAGGTAAATTGAGTATACTAGCCAAAATGAGTTTTGACTCTTAAAAATGCATAATATTTTGTGGCCTGGCATCAAATGCTTAAAAATGCTCCTCACCAAATAGATTGATTCTTGACTCTTAAAAATGCATCTTTTGTGCCCTGCCATCAAATGCTCAAAAAACCTCACACCAAATTGATTTATTCGGACCTTTTTTATGACATATTTGTATAGTTTTTGTGAAAATATAAGTATATAATTTCTTTATCCGTGAAAAACTATAATAGTTTTTTATTCATAATCAGAAAAGCTTATGCGTGAATTTAAAAACCTTTGTGATACCTAGATCATTCAAAAAAACAGATAAGCGCATGCTAAAAAAATTATTTTTTCTCGAGTTTTTCTAAGCATATCTGGTGATTTTCTTCGGAACAAAAAATAACAAGGTTACAAAGATAAAACTTATAAAATAAAAAAAAAAAGTTCCAATCTATGATCCACACAAATCCTCCTTTGTAGATTATATAGGTAAAGGGTGCACATGGGTCAAGGCAAACTCAGCCTGATGGGCTGCATTTAGTCTGTGGTTTTAGTAGGGCTGCAACTTTTTTTTTTTTTTTTTCTATTTTAAATATGGCATTTCATTTAAAAAAAAAATGGAGAAAACAAGAAAGCACTTAGCTCGCAGCCAAAGGATAGCAAAAGCCCCACCCCCAAGTTACCTACCTTATGTCTCATAAAGTAACAAGACTCATGCGCATGCGCATGCGCATGCGCATTGCCATTGAGGGTCCTGAGGTATAATTAAGGTCAACAAAACGGAACAAAGAAGTCAAAGCTTGCACCACTTCCTAGCATCCATAAAAATACGATTTTTGTCCAAACCATTTCTCTTTACCCTTTTCAAGGCAACAAAGACCGCCTTCATTTTGGCTTCTTTTGAAGAGGTGACTTTGGATCCTTGGATAAAATCTTCATTCATAAAAACACCATTTAACATCCTAAAAATACCATTTCCTTTGACCATTGAGAAGGAGAGGGAGAGAGGAAGGGGAGAAGGTTGGCGCTGTCGATGAGAGGATGAGAGGGGGAGAAAGAGAGAGACCAAAGGGAGGTAGAGGGCAAGTGGTGGGCTGGGGGCTGCCGGGGAAGGGGGAGAAAGAGAGAGACCAAAGGGAGGGGGAGGTCTGGGATGGGCTGGGGATAGGGATGAGGGCGGCTGAGGCTGCCGGAGCAGGAGAGGAAGAGAGGGAGATGGGTCGGCGGCTCGCCGGAGAAGGGTCGCCGGAGAAGGGAGAGGAAGAGAGAGGGATGGAGAGGAATAGGGGTAGTTTAGAATTTTTTTTTTTTAAAAAAAATGGAGTGGGTAGAGAGGAAAACTCGGTGTGTAAGTAGCAGCTCTCTTTGTCCAAACCATTTCTCTTTACCCTTTTCAAGGCAGCAAAGACCGCCCTCATTTTGGCTTCTTTCGAAGAGGTGACTTTGGATCCTTGGATAAAATCTTCATTCATAAAAACACCATTTAACATCGTAACAAATCCAAAAAGAGAATTTCCCTCCTTAACTTTATAGGTTGCATCTGAGTAGATCATAAGATCTTCTTTATTATAGATCACTTTTTAGGGATCTCAACAAGTTTCTCATCTTTTCATATAGAATGATCCCTACAATGACTTTTTAACCTACAAGCATCTTATGAACTAACCCAATAATCTTAAAGATATCTAAGGATTGGCATTTATTAAGGAAGTCGATCATTCCTAGCTTTCAAAATAGTTCGCCAAATGGAAACAACCCACATTTTTATTAAGCATCCCTAAGCTGAGGAGTTGGGTGGCCTTGCTTATATGTGTTCTCTCTTCAATCCGTTATCTCCTTAAGGTGAAGAGAATTGGACTGATGGCCCCACTGGGAGCCAAACCAATTTGCTCTAGTATAATCGAAAAGCATGAGAGCATGTCCAACTAAGTCCTCATCTTTTTCGCATATAGGACATTTATCATCAATTTAGTTATTCTTAATTAAATTTAATAATAGCACTTATCGAGATAGCATTTTTGAGACATTTCCAACCAAACATAAGAACCTTTTGTGGGAAGGAGAATATCTAGAGAGGTTTCCAATTGACAAACGGAGTGAAAAAGTCAGGCTACACTTTGTTTATACTTTTAAATCGGATTATAGATGGTCATTAAACCGACTTATAGATGCTGATGAAGTTAGGCTACACTTAGTTTGGTCTTTAAGTCCTCCCTCCCTCCCTCCCTCCCTCCAGTAGCTAAATGGGCCCTATTATTCTTAAACACAGTAAAAGAGTGAATGTATATATCCTCTAAATTAGATAGTCGCATCTACTCGTTCGGACTTGTGGGTTGGATTTAAATTGAAAATTGGCTAGTTTTGGTTAAAGTTACATTCTCTTTTTTTTTTTGACCTAAATGAAACCAATGATGGATACAGGCTAGGCCACAATTAGTGTCAAGTTAGGAATAGTATAAATCCACTTGGAGAAACTAGGAGATCGAGATTTTGGATTGATTGTAGATGAGGCCCTCGTGCAAAAACCAATTGAGGAACCTTTATAGTTTCATCTATATAAATTTCCATTGATCGAAAAGGAATAACTAATCTATGGTTGAAAGCGTAAAAGCTATATGTAAAATAAATGAGATCAAGTTATTTTCAATAAATGTAAAATATATACTATGATAAATTGGAAACTTAATTAGGGTGATCAAACGGTTGAGTTCTAAATTAGGGGCACTTGGAAACTCTAATAATAAGCTCTTATATTATAATTTAGAGCTTATTTACATATTAGATGTTTGGTAAACCTTTAATTGTGTTTTTTAATTTCAGAGCTTATTTATAAATTAGATATTTGAATGGATAGGTCAAAGAGAACGTGGATGGAGGTAGTAAAAAAATATATGAAGAAGTGTGACTTATCTAAGATTTAGCTCCAGATAGATCGGCATAGAGAAACAAAATTTGTGTACCCGACCTAATGCAGTTGAGATAAGGCTTTGATGATAATGATGATTTATAAACTAAAGATTTTGCCATTAAAGAAAAGTTAAAAAAGGACTGATCTTGTTTAGAGCCTTTAGCTAAAAGATGGAGGTGGACACAATGCAAGATTTACAAGTGGTTTTGGTGAAAATGACCTTTTAAAAAATTTAAAATGATGAAAATGGTATGTTCAACACTGTAATTTTTAAAAGGTGGCCATAATTACCATAATTCCTAAAGGTGGGCCCTAACTATCTTACGAAATAAGAGCCTTTTCATAATTTAACCAAACAAACTAATTTTAAATCAAAACTTAAAAATCAGAGCATTTATTTTATACCTTAATCTAATTAGGTCTTATTAATTAGACAAGAGTTTCCAAATAACGCCTAGATTATGGGGTAAAATCAACCAATTCATCAATCATATTCTTGATTTAAGGGTCTAATATTATAACTGTTAATTAAGTTATTTTTCTTTAATATTTTTTATGACATGGGTATTCTTTAGATCTTTGAACCAATGAGACTAATCTCCCGGGTGGTGTTCCCTAAACCCACACAAGCACACACTAGGTAAAGCAATTTCGAACATAAGACATGGGGAACAAACCCACGCCTTATGCCACTCAACTAACTCCCAAGTGGGTTGGTGATCTATATTCATTTCATAGTTACCATGAAACAGATATAAGGAGTTTGATTAATTAATAGATGGCATCAAACATAAGACATGGGGAACAAACCCACGCCTTATTATGCCACTCAACTAAACCCAAGCCTTATGCCACTCAACTAACTCCCAAGTGGGTTGGTGATCTATATTTATTTCATAGTTACCATGAAACATATATAAGGAGTTTGATTAATTAATAAATGGCATCTAAAGTTATCACTTTTGTAAGAAGCAAGAGGTATTTCTCAAAAGAATTCTTTCTTAATCAATATCATTATCAATACTTAAAAAAAAAAAAAAAACTCTTTTATTAGAGTCACTTCTTTGAAAACAGGATAGGAGATATTTTTTTTTTTTTGATGGTTGGATGTTTTCTTTCATACGGACAGAAACATCAAGACAATGGGGGCATTAAATAGTAGATAATTCGTACATATGCTTTAAAAATATTTTATTTTATTTTATTTTTTAACTTTTCATGGGACCAAATCCATTGTGGGCCCCACCAAAAAGGAAGGTGCGGTCGGTGCGATCTACATCAACCGTCTGAAGTGTTCATTTCATTGTACTCTGACCAGGGAAAACAAAAAAGGGACAAAAATTAGGGCGCACGTGGCACGGAGAATGACATTTTTAGATTATGTGGTGTTTATTTGTGGAGACACGTGGCGCTTAGCTTATCGTTAGTAGATGACCTCTTCTCAAATAATGCACCAACCACCATTCCATTCTATTTTGTTTTTATTAATTAATTAAAGAAAGCACTTGCAGAGGCATATTCCATTGCATTCGGATTTGTTCTACAGGAGCCTTTTGTTTTGGTCATTTTTGTTTCATGTAATTGAGTTCCTATTGTAAGATTTGTGTGTGTTTTTATAAGTGGGTCAAAATAATAAATCAAAGATTGATATCCAAATGACGATCAAATAACTTTATTTTAATGGAAAATTGAATTAAAAAAAATATAAGAAATAAATTATTCTCGGCCATTATCTTAAGTTAAGTTATATTTATACATACGTTTTTCTGTAAAAAAGTGTGGAAAGTGAAAATACCTTTTTTTCAGTAAAAGAACTCCACACTTTGTACATCATCTTTTCTGCAAGTTAAAAAAGAAAAAAGAAAAAAAAGAAGAACTAAGTTTATACAATTCTATCGAAAATCATTTTCGAAGGAGGAATGGAGGGTTTTCCTAGTATTTTTAATTTATGAAAGTTGAGGTCTCATTTACATCTTCATCTTATGTCTTTCACCTTTAATTCACCTCATGGCTCATATCCTTCAACTCGCATATCTTTAATAATCTTTTGGTGGAGCTCATTCGAGCAGGAATTCCTATGTATCCAAACATGTAGGTCTTTCATAAGATTGAATTCTTAGGAATTCTAAAAAATATATTTCAGTGAGTAGCTAAAATATAACAAATAGAGGTGAGAACGATCCAAAATCACCATAAAATAATTTACCTTTCAATGAAAAAAATGAAATATATTTTTGTGAGTAGCTAAAATATAACAAATAGAGGTGAAAACTCCAAAATCACCATTAAATAATATTCCTTTCAATGAAAAAAAATGAATCAAATGAAGATGGACAATGAATGCCTATCCATTGTACTAACAATTCAAACCCTAAGAAAGTAATATCTTTTAGATCTCCATTTTATAATCTTTTCTTGCAACTCATTTTACCTTGAATTCCTAGAAATTCAATTCCATAAAAAAAAAAACCTGAATTTTTAGGAATTGTAAGCAATGTATTTCTAGTAGCCAACATTGAAGAAACAAGGGTAAAATCTATTAATGATTGTCCAATAATCTCTTCTTATGGAAATTGATTATTCAATTACATCCTTATATATCAAATGCTAAAAAGTAGTATTTTCTTGATTTCCGCCTTATATATATCCTTTCATCCTGTCTCTTTCATATATTCTTTTGATGAGAACCAATACTACCTTAAAATCCTAGAAATTCAGTTTCATGCAAACAAATATTTTGTCCAAAAGAAATGACCTTTTCCAATTCCTTTGCTCTCAATCATAAAATCTAGAACGCTTTACATGTGAATATGAGTTAGATCCGTGCCTTATCAAAAAATTTACACGATTTACTTAGACCTGATTATCAATTTAGAATCCTGCTTTTGTAATCTGGCTAGCGTCGGGTTGTGTTTTAGCCCAAATACTAGCCCCAGGCCTGTTTTCAGGCCCAATGGATAAACGGTCGGCTGATGGGCTGATGAAAGTCATCAGACCCAAGTGCAGGTCCATCTTGATTCTATCTGTAATGAAGGGGGACAAAAGATTGTGTTATAGGGTCAGGCCTAAGTTTCAGTTGAGTTTTATACTGGATCATATTGGGCCTGATAGCTGTTAGTTCTGGGCTTAGACCTTCTTTAGCCTGGCCCGTAGGATGTTGAACCTAACCTGTCTATTAATGATCTCAACTGAAGTTTGACCCATTTCCTTATTGATCAAATCTTGTCCATCTCCTGGGACCCTATTCATAATCAGGCCACTTACAGGTCAACCCTGATCCCAATTAGAGTCATGTTTAGAACTCAGAGATGCTTTTTGAGCGAATGTCTTTCAGATGGTAGCTCTCCATTGAGGGAAGGCGCTAGGGGTATCACACATGTGAAACACTAGTAAGAATTATAAGAAGAGTTCTTATAAATCATCATCATCGTCGCCGTCGTCGTCGTCGTCATTGTAATCATCATTAAGGAGGCCTTATCATATGAGTCACCTTTGTAAGCTCCTTTCATGAATTAACCCCATTTGTAGTATTGTACAAACTTCACAATCTATCATGTCTTTTCTCACTATTTCATTCAAACTTTTTACTAGCTCCCCAATCTCTTAAGGCCTTTTTTATTGCATATAAATACATAGGAAAGAAAACATAGGTTTCATGTTATAAGTGGTAAAAAATGATGACTAAAAGTCAATACATATACAAAAATAACAATCAAAGAACCTCTTATTTAACAATCAAAGAAAGATGAAAAATGAATACTCGGTCATCACCCTATGCGCCTTTACTCATGAGCATCCTCATGCAGCATTAAAATCTTATTTGAGAAAGAAATAAATAAATAAAGATTCCCCAGGCATACCTCATGGAAGGATATCTGTAAAGGTCTTATCTTCTGTTTTGTTTTGAGAAAGATTAAAAGCAAAGTTAAAGGTTCCAGAAGAAAAAGTAACTGCATAAATAAACTAAAATACTCTGATTAGACAAATGAACAAATGCTGATTCTCAGCACCACATTTATGTCAAATTAGTTCTGATTAATATGCTCCATCTATTGATTTGAGGAACCCAGACATATGCTCCTAGCATGAAGATCCTAGAAGACGGGCCCTGTTTTTTCACCCTCTGGTGCTAAAAAGATAGGGACTGGACATAATTATGCAAAAGAGTGATTTCAAATCCGTCCCAATTTGGTTGAAATTCCCAAATCTTAATTTTTGTTTCAGATCAAAATCAGCATCGGACAAAATTTCAAGTTTGATAAGCATTTCCCTTTACATGGATCATTCCACATCTACTTGGACACGGATTGCCTTTGCATGCATTTGTATTAAGGTAAATGTTGACTCACCATTACCAGATGACGTGTTCATTACCTATAATGATAAAACCATAGTACAGAGGGTGTAATATGAATGGAGGCGATCTCCGTGTACAAAGTGCAGCACATTTAGTCACAGTGACACTTAACCTGTCCTCTCAAGATAAAGATTAAACAAGTCTGGGTCCAAAAAGATAAGAATAATGGGGGAGGTCTAATGGCCCTCTTACTCCCCCTACAGAGACAACAGCTGCAAAAGGTGATCCTTCTCCTAAAACCAATGAAGTAAGTAGTGTTGTGCTGGTGATGACAATTATGGATTCTAAGCAGGCCGAGACAATTCGAGGCCTAAAGCGACGATCATAAATTAGGCATTTTCTATATTTTAATATTATTATAAATATTTTATTAAAATCTTATTTTTCTTGCTTTTTTATGATGTGAAATTACTAATTAAGTTTTTATATTCAAGTTTTGCTAACCTATCTTAAGCCACCTCCAAAACCCATATGAGAAGTTTGGGCCCATCCTAAAACTCACATAGAAATTTTGGGTCACAAAATTCAACTACCTATTTGGCTCCAACCCCCCAGCACCATGAGTCAGAACCATTCAAGATGGACTTCAGAGGTGTGCCCCACCCACGTATTGGATATTCTAGATACACAGTACTCATATGGACTGTGGGCAAGTGAATAAATTCAGGCGAGGGCCCATTGTTTATCTTAAAATTTTAAGATCTATTATTAGGGTTGAAACCCCAAGCTATAGATTTATTACAACCACATCATGGATCAAATATGAATGGGCCTCTATTGAAATAGGATGCACAAAAATAATGAGAAACGCTTGTGAAATAAGTTCATGACTAAATGTATGGCCGAGATTTGATATACATGGAGTGCTAAAAATATAATGGTGTGCTAAAATCAATTGGACTCCTAGCCATAGAAATATAAGGGGCAGATTTGGAAATATAATGGGCATAAATGACACCTTAAAGGCCCAATGAAAATCTTGGTAGTATCTTCTTTATGGAGCCTTGTATTTTGGGGACAAAAAAAATGGATGGCAGTTAACAAGTTTTCTATTTTGGAATTTTAAAAGATGTCATTTGCTATTATGGGGCCTTTTTTTGCACTTTATTTTTTAGGGCCTCAAGCAATTGCTTTCTTGGCCTTATGGTTCAGCCAGCCCTGATTCTAAGAAAAGAAAACTACTCGTCAAAGATCTACTAGTCACACGGGAAAAATGAAAAGTTCACCAAAAACTCCAATGCCAAATAGATTTTCATGCTTATCCGATCTAGATGGCAATTCACCAGCCTCACAAGAAGAAATCGAGCAAGCTATGTAGATCTTTCTTGCAACTGTGAGTGACAAAGAAGGGAAACCTACATTTACCTCTTCATCCTATCAGTATGGTTGAGACAAAAGGAAAAAAGCACATTTCAAGAGAGTTTCTCGGATAATTTCATCTGATAGAAAATTCATTTGTAATCATTTATGGCCTATTTTAAAGTTGTTTCATTTGGCCAGTTTTTGGTATTTTTAGCTACTATTTTTTATTGTTTAATGGGGGATGCCCCTTTGGAGGATCTTTACCAGATGATCTTGCCTTGCTGTATATTTGCCTCTTTTTGAATGAATACTGCTTACCATTAAGAAGGAAAAAAAAAAAGAAGGGAAAAAAGATCCCCTTTAGTTTTGGAACCTTCTTTTTATAAAAATAAAGTGATAGATTCCGTCTTGATGAGCCCTAAAAGTAATTGCAACTTTCTTAGAATGAATTCTCATCTGCTAATACAAGAACATTTTTTTTTGGAAAGTTGTCTGATATTATTGAGAACAATCATCCAATAAAAAACTTAGATAGACTGGGCCTATCAAAATTTCAATTTTATGAGGCCTAGACCAAACCCATTTACAGCCCTATTTCAATGGGCCACAACAGTTATTCCCCACAATGTTTTTTTTTTTTTTTTTGTTCCCCACAATGTTAAAATAGCCCATCCAACACACAGAAATAACAATCCAATAAATAGATCTTGTTCATCAATTGCCATTTTTCTTTATGAGTTTTTAAACTTATTACATTAGTTTTTCAAGCCATACCAAAATTAATGGTATTGTGACCATCCATTAGGTGAAGATCAATTTAGTATAAGTAATAATAATGAAAGAAAAACTTAATCTCAAGTTATATTGCTTAACCAAAACCGAAAACTTATCTAAACCAGTGAACTGATATAAATCAACAGTCGGATAAATATGAACTGAAGCTTTTACATATTTTACAAGTTGAATCACACATTTTTTTTTAAAAGTTTTTATATATTCTATTACACAACTATGAGTAGGAGATTATTATTTGTAATTGACCATTAGAGCTTGAAGACCCTATATTTACAGATTTTTATCTGAAAAGTAGAAGCGGTTGGTTCAATACAGGATTGGGACTTAAGCAAATATTTCGCAAAAAATAGGGTTATAAGAATCTACCATATACCATTTTTCTTTTCTTAAATTGTTAATAATTTCAGAGCTTTTCTTGTTGGATAATATTGACAGGATTAGTCGAGCTCTTGCAAAAATGGATCATAAACTTTAGAAAAGGAAAATCCAACAATTTCTAAATTCCATTTGATAAGGTATGCATTCAAGTAGATAGACAAAGAAGAAATGATGTGTGACCATCTAACCACTTCCCAGAGCCATGAGAGATCTGTGAGTTTGTGACCTAAACTTTTAGGTGTGTGAATGGTTGACGTTAGATGGAGACCCATGAGCCAGTTTGAATGAAGAAGACAAAAGTGGGTTTGGGGAAAAACTTTCTTGATAGAAAGGTCTCTTTCTCATATTGGACTTTTTTTCATGGAGAGAACTCTCTCACTTATACCTTCTTCTGCAATGATGATCCTAAACACTTAATGAACGGCCGACAAATTTTCACTATCCAAAATGAGTGCATAGTTGTTTCAACGGTCCAATCCATTCAAAATGATGCCAAACCTAGGAATAGTTGATTAATAGGGGTCTGTATTTTATGGTCCACTCGGATGGATCATCAGATGGGCCCCACTACCTCATCTACTTATTGAGTTGATTACTGAGAACTAAGGAGAGGTTCCTCCTACTTAAAATACATAGATATGGTGCTAACATAAAATCCTTCGGAGTATCCGCCCACTTAATGCTTAGGGTTGCAAATGGTTCAGATCTGGCACGGAACCATTCCAGACCCAAAGCTATGTTCATAGATTCGAAACCAAATTCGGATTCGGCTCATACATGAGCCCCTGTATTGTATCCAAATCCAACATCAACTTGTGAAAAATGAATGGGGTTCCAGCTCCGGATCCAAATTAAGATGTGGAATGCAATAGTATAACGAAATAAAAGGGCTTTAAAATAAATTTCTTAGATATACAAGTGGAATTATTAAACTACAAAATGATTAAAACTAAAAAGATCCTCAAATATTAATATTACTCAAGCTACATAGGCCTTTAAAACTTACATATATTTTCAATATGTGAATATAATCATCCTGGATCTAGATCCTTGGGCTGAAACATTCAAGGATTCATAATTGGATCCTATATGCTTGGATTCATATCCAAATCTGAGTTTCTCCCACATTTAAAACTGGTTTCATATTCGCTTTATTTAAAATCAAATGCTTGTATATTAATACACCCATTTGTAATGTTGTTACCAATGGATGTACAAGTCTTTAGGGGTAACTAGGTTTGAAACCATGGTATCCATCCCCTTAAGAAAAATTTAACTTAGATAAGAGTAGATTAGAAGTATAAATTAGGTTGGAGAGAGAGAGAGAGAGAGAGAGAGAGAGAGAGAGAGAGAGAGAGAGAGAGAGATATTAATGTTAGAAGCGTGGGTGGTCGTTAGTCGTTAGAAAGAAAAAGACATGAAGGGCGAGGAGATAAAGAGGGACCAAGTTGTTGAAATTAGTCATATGAGAGTGCTTTTGGGCAGTTGTAAAACTTTGGGCGTTGTCTTTTCATTCAACAAGACAATTAAAGGATTTCATATATAGAAACGGTTTTCAACTTCTTGGGCTCTCTAACTTTACTGGACAAAATCCACCCACTTGAATGGTATAGTAAACCTTTTATTTGATTGACTTTTACGGCAATGTTTGCACCCAACAGCTTTCTGGGGCATTCAATTTCAACAAGATTTCATTTTCCATGAAAAATGGTCATTTTCTTTGACTTTAGTTTATACAATTAAATGAGTCATAGCATTTTTCGCATTGAAATGTATTTGGAAAAGACTGCGAGAAATGATTCTCCACTTCTTGGTCTAAATTTCCTGTTAGCAAAAAATCACAAAAAAAAAAAAAAAGCCTTTTATGTTAAATTGCAGAAAACCATTTTCCCCTGAGAAACAACCATATGGAATGAGATTGATTTAAGGACAACCCATATGCAGAACTTCCCAGTAAACAGTTGTTCTCTTTTTTGGGGCATTCGGCGACAGGTCCCTGAACATTTCACTCTATGGCCTTAGATCCACAAAAAAAAATCATAGAGTCAAAGGTCCCTCCCACACTTTCTCATACCTGAAATGTCTAGTTTACCCTTTTTTTTAAATCATAACCTATGATTGATGGGATATCCCATTAATAATGGCCAACTAACATTTAATTGCCCACGATTAATGGAATCTCCAGATTTTCAAATAAATTCTAAAAACACACAAATAAATTTCAAAATAATGAAAATAAATTTTAAAAAATAAAATAATTTCGAAAAATGCAATAAGTTAAAAATGATAATATATAATCAAATAACGCAAATAAATTTAAAAAGATGCAAATAAGTTTCAAAATATCCAAATAAATTTCAGAAAATATAAATAAATTTCAAAAGACTCAAATAAATCTCAAAAGATCCAAAAGAATTTAAAAAAATGCAAATAAATTTAAAATAACGAAAATAAATTTTAAAAAATGCAATAATTTCAAAAACGCAATAAATCTGAAAAGATACAAATAAATTTCAAAAGACGCAAATAAATTTAAAAAACGTATATTTTCAAAGAACATAAATAAATTTACTAAAAAACTCAGATAAATTTTGAAAAAAAACTCAGATAAATTTACCAAAAACACAAAGAAATATGACAGAAAACAGATAAATTTGAACAACACTCAGATAAATATGACAGAAAAACAGATAAATTTGAACAACACTCAGATAAATATGACAGAAAACAGATAAATTTGAACAAAACTCAGATAAATTTGACAAAAAACTCAGATAAAGTTCAAAAAATACAAATAGATTTGCTAAAAACTCAAGAATTTTTGCAAAAAACTTAGATAAATTTGACAAAAACTCAGATAAATTTCATAAAAAAAACTCAGAAGTCAGATAAATTTACGCAAAACTCAGATAAATTTCATGCGTACAATCTCATATATACGTTCCGTCTACCTTCTATAAATTTTACAAAAAATCAAATAAATTCCCCTCACAATAAAGCCTACAACTAATCTCTGTCACCGTTTCCGTATCCTTCGACAAAAGGGACAAGGTGCACAATTAACAGAAATCCAACTTCTGTAACATAGGTGATGGCTACCCTTTCCCATACACCCCCAAACCACCAAACTACCCATCCCATCTTCCACCTACACCCATTCTGTAACAGAACCTCTACAAGATTACAACTCCAACTACTGTAGCAGGTGAAGGCTACCATTTCCCATACACCCCCAAACCACCGAACTACCCATCCCATCTTCCACCTACACCCATTCTGTAACAGAACCTCTATAAGACTACAACTCCAACTTCTGTAGCAGGTGATGGCTATCCTTTCCCATACACCCCCAAACCACCGAACTACCCATCCCATCTTCCACCTACACCCATCATTCTGTAACAGCATGGCCCCCTATTTCTCGTCCATGTACTCCATCATCTTCCCTTTTCTTCATCTTTGCCAAAGGATATGGCAGTGGTGACTACATTCTTACCTTCACCATGGGCACATGTTAGCATCGGACGGCCTGCGTGGACAAGGATAGTGGGGAGAAAGAGGGGGCACGTGGATCGAGATTGGGGATGAATCAAGAGTTTTGATCATCTGTTTTCTTTTCTTCTATTGATGCGCAGAACCGCGAGCAAGAGGGGGCCATGCTAATCGAGATTGGGGATGAATTAAGAGTTTCGATCCTCTATTTCTTCTTTTTCTATTGACGCGCAGAACCGTGAGCAAGCAGATACTTGCTGACGTACACGTCAGATCCGATAACCCCTTCTCCGACCCTTTGAAGATCCGATCCGTCGGATCTCCGACGATCACTCCAAATATCTTTGTTACCGGTTTGTGTAGTGTGTGGCCCACTGCACCAAGATCTCTGGCAAGAGAGGAAAGAGAGGGAAGAGAGGGGGAGCGAGAGATGGCGGAGAAGGAGAGGAAGAGGGAGCAGAGAGACGAGAAGCGGGGAAGAGAAAGTAAACGAGAGAGGAGCAGGGAGAGAAGAAGGAGAGAGTAGCACAATTCAACCCTACAAACTCGTTGCAGAAGAAGAGGGATAATATAAAATTTTAAATTTTAAATTTCAAATTTTATGCCTAAAATGGTTGAAAGGGCAATTTAGTCTTGAAAAATGAGAACATGTGGGCGCAAGGACCTATGGCTGCAAACAGTCTAGCTGAATGGACCATAGGCCTTAAAAGTATTTCCTTGGACTGGAGGCTGGAAACATCGACTTATAGGGACCTTTCGCTAATTTTGCCCTATTTTAAGATAGGGGTGTTTAAGGGCCACGCCAGCCCGAGCATCCCACTTTGGGCCAAGTCCTGGACTTGGGCCTTGCTTGGATTGGATTTATGGCCCATTTAATATATGCTCTGGAGTGAATCAGGGATGAGAAGACAAAGCCCAGCCGGTCCTTATAAGTAATGCAAGTAGTTTAGCGGCTGATTTATCCCAGCATTTGATAGGTCCCCTGCATTCGACTCAGTCCTTCCTCAAAATGAGATGAGTCAGGAAGAGTCAGAAGTTCACTCGCCGAGTTTTCCTACTTTGCATGGACCGCACTTAGGCCCATGTCGGGCATGAGCCGGATACAGGCATATGTATCTAAAGTCAGGCTGGGCCTAGATATGCCTCATTTTGGCCCAGCCCATAAAAGAGAATTTGAGACTCTCAAGAAGACTCAAAAGTTTGTGCATTTGGGAAAAAAAAGAATTGTTGCATTGTGCTGTGATCGAAAATTTTTGTGACGAAAATTTACGTCGCCAAAAGTTACCATTTCGTCGGTAAAAGTCTTTAACGACGAAATTTTTTTCGTCGCCTAGAAGTCGGTAAAACTCCGTCAGCAAAACATTTTCTCGACGAAATTGTTTTTCGTCGGCAAAAATTAAATTTTTACCGACGATTATCTTACTTTTACCGACGTTTTTTTTCGTTAGCAAAATAATTTAATTTTTTTTTATTTTCATTTTTACTTTTGCCGACGTTTTTGTTTCGTCGGCAAAAATAATTTCAATTTTTTTATTTTTTATTTTTATATTGCCGACGTTTTTATTTCGTCGGCAAAAATAATTTCATTTTTTTTAATTTTATTTTTCTTTTGCCGACGTTTTTATTCCGTCGCCAAAATAATTTAATTTTTTTATTTTTCTTTTTAATTTTTGCCGACGTTCTCATTTCGTCGCCAAAAGTATTTTTAAATTTTTTTTATTTTTTGCCGACGTTTTAATTTCGTCGCAAAATATTTTTTCATTTTTTTAAATATTTATTTTTAATTATTCCCGACGTGTTTTTTTCGTCGCAAAAAGTAGTCTAATTTTTTTTTGTCTTTTTAATTTTTGCCGACGATTTTCTTTCGTCGCAAAAAGCATTTTATTTTTTTAAATTTTTTCTTTTTAATTTTTGCGACGTTTTTATTTCGTCGCCAAAAGTAATTTAATTTTTAAAATTTTTCTTTTTTATTTTTTCCGACGTTCTTATTTCGTCGGCAAAAGCATTTTAAAATTTTTTAATTTTAAATATTACTTTTGCCGACGTTTTAAAAACGTCGGCAAAGGTCCTTTTTTTTTAATAATATATTTATTTTTACATTAATATTTTCCAGTAAAACCTGTAAACCTGTTTATACACCTGTATAAAAAAATAAACCTATTCATACACCTATATTCAACATATTAAAATACAATGAAACAAAAGTTACTAAATAAACAAACAACCATCTCCATTTTTCACTAAATCATTCGTCTCATTAAACAAATATTACAATCATTAATGATACGGTCTAATATAAAAGTCCAATATACAAATAAACCGAAAAAAAGTCCAACACCCCCAAAAGTCTGCAACCGACCCCAAAGCGTCCATCAATCTGCAATGACAAAAACAACATTAAACTCTTTGCAATGAATTAAGTTATAAATGAAACATAAACATGTATATATATAAATTTTCTTACATTTTTCGGTCTTAATTCTCTAACCGGGAGCCCTATTTGCGAACCGTCAGTTCCTACAAGTCACTCTGCCTTCGAGCGAAGTGCTCGTGCCGGTATCGGAATTTTCCCGCGGCCGTTTCCCAGTTCCGGACCCCCGGCGGGCCGTTTTCGAACCTAAGTGTTGGAAATTACAATGTTTCGGTCTTAATTCTCTAACCGGGAGCCCTATTTGCGAACCGTCAGTTCCTACAAGTCACTCTGCCCTCGAGCGAAGTGCTCGTGCCGGTTTCGGAATTTTCCCGCGGCCGTTTCCCGTTCCGGACCCCCGGCGGGCCGTTTTCGAGCCTAAGTATTGGAAATTACTATGTTTCGGTCTTAATTCTCTAACCGGGAGCCCTATTTGAGAACCGTCGATTCCTACAAGTCACTCTTCCCTCGAGCGAAGTGCTCGTGCCGGTTTTCGAATTTTCCCGCGGCCGTTTCCCGTTCCGGACCCCCGGCGGGCCGTTTTCGAGCCTAAGTGTTGGAAATTACTATGTTTCGGTCTTAATTCTCTAACCGGGAGCCCTATTTGAGAACCGTCGGTTCCTACAAGTTACTCTTCCCTCGAGCGAAGTTCTCGTGCTGGTTTCAGAATTTTCCCGTGGCCGTTTCCCGTTCCGGACCCCCGGCGGGCCGTTTTCGAGCCTTAAGTGTTGGAAATTACAATGTTTCGGCCTTAATTATCTAACCGGGAGCCCTATTTGCGAACCGTCCGTTCCTACAAGTCACTCTGCCCACGAGCGAAGTGCTCGTGCCGGTTTCGGAATTTTCCCGTGGCCGTTTCCCGTTCCGGACCCCGGGCGGGCCGTTTTCGAGCTTAAGTGTTGGAAATTACAATGTTTTGGTCTTAATTCTCTAACCGGGAGCCCTATTTGCGAACCGTCAGTTCCTACAAGTCACTCTGCCCACAAGCGAAGTGCTCGTGCCGGTTTCCGGAATTTTTCCCCGGCCGTTTCCCATCCGGACCCCCGGCGGGCCGTTTTCGAGCCTAAGTGTTGGAAATTACTATGTTTCGGTCTTAATTCTCTAACCGAGAGCCCTATTTGAGAACCGTCGGTTCCTACAAGTTACTCTTCCCTCGAGCGAAGTTCTCGTGCTAGTTTCGGAATTCTCCCGCGCCCGTTTCCCGTTCCGGACCCCCGGCGGGCCGTTTTCGAGCCTTAAGTGTTGGAAATTACTATGTTTCGGTCTTAATTCTCTAACCGGGAGCCCTATTTGAGAACCGTCGGTTCCTACAAGTCACTCTTCCCTCGAGCGAAGTGCTCGTGCCGGTTTTGGAATTTTCCCGCGGCCGTTTCCCATTCCGGACCCCCGGCGGGCCGTTTTCGAGCCTAAGTGTTGGAAATTACTATGTTTCGGTCTTAATTCTCTAACCGGGAGCCCTATTTGAGAACCGTCGGTTCCTACAAGTTACTCTTCCTCGAGCGAAGTTCTCGTGCTGGTTTCGAAATTTTCCCGTGGCCGTTTCCCGTTCCGGACCCACGGCGGGCCGTTTTCGAGCCTTAAGTGTTGGAAATTATAATGTTTCGGCCTTAATTATCTAACCGGGAGCCCTATTTGCGAACCGTCCATTCCTACAAGTCACTCTGCCCACGAACGAAGTGCTCGTGCCGGTTTCGGAATTTTCCCGTGGCCGTTTCCCGTTCCGGACCCCCGGCGGGCCGTTTTCGAGCCTAAGTGTTGGAAATTACTATGTTTCGGTCTTAATTCTCTAACCGGGAGCCCTATTTGCGAACCGTCAGTTCCTACAAGTCACTCTGCCCTCGAGCAAAGTGCTCGTGCCGGTTTCGGAATTTTCCCGCGGCCGTTTCCCGTTCAGGACCCCCGGCGGGCCGTTTTCGAGCCGAAGTGTTGGAAATTACTATGTTTCGGTCTTAATTCTCTAACCGGGAGCCCTATTTGAGAACCGTCGGTTCCTACAAGTCACTCTTCCCTCGAGCGAAGTGCTCGTGCCGGTTTTGGAATTTTCCAGCGGCCGTTTCCCGTTCCGGACCCCCGGCGGGCCGTTTTCGAGCCTAAGTGTTGGAAATTACTATGTTTCGGTCTTAATTCTCTAACCGGGAGCCCTATTTGAGAACCGTCGGTTCCTACAAGTTACTCTTCCCTCGAGCGAAGTTCTCGTGCTGGTTTCGGAATTTTCCCGTGGCCGTTTCCCGTTCCGGACCCCCGGCGGGCCGTTTTCGAGCCTTAAGTGTTGGAAATTACAATGTTTCGGCCTTAATTATCTAACCGGGAGCCCTATTTGCGAACCGTCCGTTCCTACAAGTCACTCTGCCCACGAGTGAAGTGCTCGTGCCGGTTTCGGAATTTTCCCGTGGCCGTTTCCCGTTCCGGACCCCGGGCGGGCCGTTTTCGAGCTTAAGTGTTGGAAATTACAATGTTTTGGTCTAATTCTCTAACCGGGAGCCCTATTTGCGAACCGTCAGTTCCTACAAGTCACTCTGCCCACGAGCGAAGTGCTCGTGCCGGTTTCGGAATTTTCCCGCGGGCCGTTTCCCATTCCGGACCCCCGGCGGGCCGGTTTTCGAGCCTAAGTGTTGGAAATTACTATGTTTCGGTCTTAATTCTCTAACCAAGAGCCCTATTTGAGAACCGTCGGTTCATACAAGTTACTCTTCCCTCGAGCGAAGTTCTCGTGCCGGTTTCGGAATTCTCCCGCGCCCGTTTCCCGTTCCGGACCCCCGGCGGGCCGTTTTCGAGCCTTAAGTGTTGGAAATTACAATGTTTCGGCCTTAATTCTTTAACCGGGAGCCCTATTTGCGAACCGTCCGTTCCTACAAGTCACTCTGCCCACGAGCGAAGTGCTCGTGCCGGTTTCGGAATTTTCCCGTGGCCGTTTCCCGTTCCGGACCCCGGCGGGCCGTTTTCGAGCCTAAGTGTTGGAAATTAGCGTGTTTCGGTCGTAATTCTCTAACCGGGAGCCCTATTTGAGAACCGTCAGTTCCTACAGGTCTGTCTACCCTCGAGCGAAGTGCCCGTGCCGGTTTCGGAATTCTCCCGCGCCCGTTTCCCATTCCGGACCCCCGGCGGGCCATTTTCGAGCCTAAGCGTTGGAAATTAGCGTGTTTCGGTCGTAATTCTCTAACCGGGAGCCCTATTTGAGAACCGTCAGTTCCTACAAGTTACTCTACCCTCGAACGAAGTGCTCGTGCCAGTTTCGGAATTTTCCTGCGCCCGTTTCCCGTTCCGGACCCCCGGCGGGCCGTTTTCAAGCCTAAGTGTTGGAAATTAGCGTGTTTCGGTCGTAATTCTCTAACCGGGAGCTCTATTTGAGAACCGTCAGCTCCTACAGGTCTGCTTACCCTCGAGCGAAGTGCTCGTGCCAGTTTCGGAATTCTCCCGCGCCCGTTTCCCGTTCCGGACCCCCGGCGGGCCGTTTTCGAGCCTAAGTGTTGGAAATTAGCGTGTTTCGGTCGTAATTCTCTAACCGGGAGCCCTATTTGAGAACCGTCAGTTCCTACAAGTTACTCTACCCTTGAGCGAAGTGCCCGTGCCGGTTTCAGAATTCTCCCCCGCCCGTTTCCCGTTCCAGACCCCCGGCGGGCCGTTTTCGAGCCTAAGTGTTGGAAATTAGCGTATTTCGGTCGTAATTCTCTAACCGGGAGCTCTATTTGAGAACCGTCAGTTCCTACAAGTTACTCTACCCTCGAGCCAATTGCCCGTGCCGGTTTCGGAATTTTCCCGCGGCCGTTTCCCGTTCCGGACCCCCGGCAGGTCGTTTTCGAGCCTAAGTGTTGGAAATTAACGTGTTTCGGTCGTAATTCTCTAACCGGGAGCCCTATTTGCGAACGTGTATGTTGGTTTAATTATTTTTTTTCTCTAATAAAGTAGGAATTGGAGAGAGAAAAGAAAAATGACACTGACCTGCACTTTGATGGTATCAAAGGGGTGCCCACATATCAACTGTGCAACCCCTCCAATTGTCCCTGCACTTAAGTCTTTCCCTACTTCTGCCATCTGCACAATTCAAAAGTATAGAGCAGTTGTCACTCTGTGGAAGGCTGGTTACTATTAGAGGTGGTAAATGAGAAGACAAGTTAAAATCATCGGCTAAGATCATGCCTGAAATAGGTTTTGCGAAATTTCAGCAGCTAACTTTTATAATAAAAAGATAAGCAAGAGCAAGAACATTAAAATGATATTTCCCAATAGCAAATCAAACAATTAGGCAGTAGGTGGTTTTTGGGAAAATATGAGATAAATCAATACTGTTGATACATTCCCCCTTTTACAGCCATCAAATAATGGCATCTGTCCTTTTCTCCTCATCTTTATCGTGTTCTTGGACAGAGCAAGAAAAATGAGATGAGACCTTGTTCTTTCTAGTTTACTACAATAGTGATGGTCGGTTGCTTTCCCAATTGATTGACTTGGGTGTGGACAGATAGAGCTTAAAATTTGCATCTTCATGAGTCGCTTAGTTTACAAGATAGGACTGAGTACTGACTAAATTTTCATGCTTTCCAGTCCTAGAGATTCTCCTTTCATATCCACCTATCAAAACAATACAAGGACAGTCACAACTGCACAAAGCTCACCAACGCACATGGAAGAGGTCAAGGGTGCCCTTCTGTTATTGGTCTAACATGCAAATCATCCATTAGGTGAGGCAGCTATTGAAGCATGGATTGGTCCCTAGCAGCATTATGGGAATGGTAGCCATCAGATCAATCTCCTTGGCAAGTCCTACATGTGGTCCTGTAGTCACTTCCCTTTAACAAATAGGAAGAACTGAAGTGCAAAGAGTCTTTACATTGTCTTATATACTACCTAGTAGTTGTTACATTGCTTTAGGGCAGGGTCCCTCCTTTTGATGTGCCAGACTAGAAAAACATAAGTCATCTAGTCTCATAAGAGACTAGTTATGAGACCAGTGGATAAAAATGATCTGGGGTTGAGTGGGCTAAATATAGGGCCTTAAAAAGCAAAACCAATACCTGTCTTAACTTACAAGTAGACCCTAGCTTGGCCTCAATCCTTGTGATCCAGATCCTTTCATTAGGTTTAGTGGTAGAAAATATCTTCAACCATTATTATTGTTGTTTTTCCTGCTGTCATTACAGATTTTCTGCTTGGGTTGTACTCTTGATTCTTCTTCAAGGCTTGCTTTAACATTGTCAAATTACCTTATAGACCAACTCATTCTTTAGGTCTTTCAATTTCAAATCTTCATCCTCAGATTTCCTGCACAGTACCCAAAATAATTTTTCACACACAATCTGACAAATGAAAAGGATTCAAATACCTGTAATGGCCATAAAGGCTAAGATGAAACCTTTGCGAACACTTGTATAGGCATGGCCCATGGAATCTGAAAGATAAAGTTTAATCTTAGTTGCTAATCTGTTTTGCTTTTTATGTACGTTGGTAATGAATAATGATCCATTCTTCATTCGGCATAGTGCATAAATATGCAACTGCAATAGGTTGTAGGACACTGTTTTAAGGGAGCTTGAGCTTGGTGCTATAAGATGATTTAATGCCTTTAGTGGTCTTGAGATTGGTTAAGTGGGTATGTTTCCCAATTTTTAGGTGTCTTTGATCTGTGGGCCTCTTAAGGTGAGGAAGGTTTTATGCCCGTCCCCTCCTAGTGGGGATTTAAAATTCCATGTGGATTGTGGTGCTAGAGGTAGGGAAATGGAGGAGTCAGGAGTTGTTTTGGCAATGTTTTCTAAGCATGTGGGCATTTTGGACCTCTATTGATGCAGGGCTTTTGGCAATCTTAGAGGTACTTCAATTCTTACAATTCATTTCTATGCTAGATAGGTTGTGGAATGCAATTCGATGCATCAGGCCATTGGATCTCTTTGGCTCTTCCCCTATAAATTCTACTTGGAAATCTTAATTATTTTCAATTCTATATCAATGAAATCAAATCCTTATCCTCTCAAATTCATGTAGCATTCAAGCAGGTTGGGTAGTTGGCTAACACATTTGCCGATTTCTTTGCTAAACAAGCAGTTGCTCTAGTATAATGCTTTCATACCACTGATTCCTTTTGCATTATAATTCTGTTTTGCCTACTTAGAAAATCTGTAACAAAGAATTACCCTCAATTGCGCCGCTTGTGTGGAAATTGTTTCTTGGCTGTGTGGAAATGATACGGGTTCGTACTTTCTTGGCTGTAAAAGGGGGAATGTATCAACAGTATTGGCCATCATGCCCAATTTATAGTCTTATATACTCTAAATCTCCAATACTATTGTGAACGATGATAAATAGTTAAATACATTATGTTGGTTTGGTCTCAGCTGATATATTAGTGGATACTATACATATTGGCCACTGTTTTTATTTTTTATTTTATCATCTTTGGTCATCATTGTTGTTATCTTTGCTGCCGTCATTGTCATCGCTGCTTTCATTATTATCATCATTATTATATCATTTTTCAATCTATTCGGGGTTGGTTTCTGAAACCTTCATGCACTTGCTTTTGCTTCATTGTATCGGAGGAACGGGCCACATAAGGAAATGACATTAATAAAGGAATCACAAATACAGTCAGGAGGATTTGTTTTACCTATGGGCCTAGATGAGCACCCCCAACACCCAGCGTCGCATCATGATCTCCAATAGCTGTGCTATCACCAGCCGAAGATGTCCGTCTCGTGATATCCAATAAGCCGGTCGGATCCATCCCTGCTGCAGATGCCAACCGTTGAACGAGGGCCTCAAGTGCTCCATACCTCTTGTCCTGCTCAGCCTGCCTCCTAGCATTCTCAGCCTGCATCTCAGCATGCATCCTAGCCTGCTCAGCCTGCATCCTAGCATGCTCAGCTACTTGCTCCCGCAATGTGATCAGCTCAGACTGCGATGCCCGAGACTGTGTGGAGGATGGAGAGGATCCCGTAAATATGCCATATCCTTTTAAGTATCCAGACCTCTTCCCAAGCACATCAACAGCAATCTCCTCCTCACTCATTGGAGTTGTCACAGAGGGCTGCGACTGCTCCTCAATCCTCTGCACCAAGGCATCCTGCCATTTAAATCAATAAGGGATTTAGAATGCTTATATGGCATTATTTGTCGATTATTATTTTATTTGTTAGCCAACGTACATGTCTTTGCTGAGCCACCTCGTTTACCCCACTCTTTGCTCTTTTCTCTGTAGTGGGTGTCGTGGAAGAACTGAGTAATTGGCGGCACTTGACCGGCATTCTTCGCCATCTGTTATTTGAAACAGCTTTGTATAAGATATTAATCTAGATATTTATTGATAAATTAATAAAGTCATTGCAGTTTCGTCATATGAATATAATTAGTACCACCATAGACATCCTCGATGCAAATGACCTCGAGCCACTAGTATGATTATATGGCAACTTGGCTCGACTCTCTTTAGCCTTTGCAGACTTTGCCTACATAGAAAAAAAATAATACAATAGCAATCGTTTATAAAAACATTACTAATAGAATTACGATGGAATATAGTAAATTGAGTGTAGATAACATGCAATGGTACCTTCCAAGCTGGTGATTCCCAGCATTGTGAGATCATAACTCGCCAATCATTTGCATCACAACCTGGTGCCGAGTGGTCCTGGGGTTGTGGAACCCCCTGCTCCAACAATCCGAGGTAGTGACTATGCAGCTCATATTTCCAACTTTTATACAAAGTACCACATTGGCGGTCAATGTCCGCCTTGATCTGCATGTCACCCTCGTAGTCCCCGATGTCAAAATATTGCTGCATTAGGGGAGAGCCATATAAAGATTAGTAATAACAAAATATAATCAGATATTGTATTGAGGATCACAACTAGCATAATTTGGATAGATATTTCTTGTTTCAGTTTACCTTAACTGCAGCAATAACACCAAGCTTGATCCCACTCTCAAGCTTCTTCCAGCCATGGGACTTTACTGGGGCAACAGCTCTAATGGCTAACCCAAGATGGTTAACCAGTAAAGGGGCATGTTCCCCCTCTGGCCTATGGCTGGAGGTCGGGATCTGAATTGGGATGTTATGACCCAGTGCTCTTCTAAGCTTCGATGCATTCTTCCCTCGCGTCACACCCCTTACGCGGGTCGGTTGCAAAGAGGGTGGGCCTGATGCTGTTAAGATGACAACGGCAAATGAGTTAGTGAAACACAAATCATTAAATTGAGTGAATTCAAGATTTTAAAGGGTCATAATATTCTCACCTACGCTGCTACCAGCTGTCTGAGGACTCAGCGGCAGCTGGGACGGCTGAGGAGGGGTCGGTAAGGGATGTGTGATGCGAGGCTGAGTCGGTAAGAGCGGTGTGGGTCAACAGCTGGGTCTGTAAGGATCCTGTGGTCCGGTATGGCCCCATGTGTGCTGTCTGCACCAGCTGAACTGAGTGTAGCTGCAACAGTTCGAGCATCGTTTGACCCTGCTTTCCCGAGGCATAACTGCAACCTGGATTAAAGCAAAGTGACAAGGAACATAAATAATTAATAGCAAAGATCAATATTATTAGTAAAGTGAATGCAACTGACATTAAATGTAAAAATAAATCATTCTAGCATGAGTGTCAACATCAAAAATAATAATTTTAAAATACATGTCATGACGTTCACATAAA
The DNA here is from genome assembly GCA_012931725.1 of Litsea cubeba. Classification (NCBI taxonomy): domain Eukaryota; kingdom Viridiplantae; phylum Streptophyta; class Magnoliopsida; order Laurales; family Lauraceae; genus Litsea; species Litsea cubeba. The sequence goes on along the minus strand of CM022953.1, from coordinate 38,823,644 downwards.
GATTACCTCTTCCGATTGAGAAGAAGATGCATCATCTTCTACATCATCATCTGCCGTGGGAATATAGTCCTCATCCTTATCATTCTCAATGACATTCTTCTTTCCCTTCTCGTTTGTCCCATTATTAGTCGAACCAAATATGGCACATGCGGTTCGCTGGATACCTAGAGATGCAAGTTTTTCTGCATTCTGCTTAATTGTTTTTGTTCTCTTTGATAAATAATTGGAAGCTTGCAATTGACGGGACAACTCTCCTGGTTTGACCCATTTTTTCCTTTTGTTTGGCATCTTTTGCAACTATAAATTATATAAACAGGATTAAAATGTGAAATGTAAAAAAGAAATTATCAATATTTGAACATATCACAAGAGAAAATGAAATTGAATACAATGTCATTATATAAGAGAAGATCTTTATTAATTTACTTATAATTACATGTGTAAAACCTGAAACAAACACTACATGTCATATTCTATATCTTCATCTTCCTCACTATGAACATCACTTTCTTCTTCATCTTCGTACTCCGCCAGTGTTTCATCCTCGTCTTGGCCATCCTTGTCTGCAGACTCATCATTGAGAATGATCTCAGGATCTATATCATCCATAGAGTGTTGGACACTAGTACCATCGACGAGGACTGGGACAACAAATGATGATTCGTCCTGCTGAAATGCATCATTAGGCGCATCACAATCTTCGTTGTCGTCATCCCGCTTAGCGGGTACATCCCACAATCCACGTGGCTTGACCCGTTCTACGACTCTCCAATTTTTTCCTCTGCTTGTGTCATTGACGTAGAAGACTTGCGCTACCTGACCTGGTAGGACAAATGGATCATCCGTACCCAACGACCAGTGATATCAATGCTTGTAACATGGTCTTCAATGTTTATCTTGTGCTTGGTACTAGTGTTGTACCATTCACATTCAAATAGGAACACCTTACCCCCGTGCAGATAGGACAATTCCCATACTTTACGAATGTAGCCATAGTAGTCATGTTTCTCCCTTTCGTATTCCCCTTCAACGACCAAACCACTGCTTTGTCTCCTACGACATCTCTCACGATCTTTAGTGTGGTATCGGATGCCATTGCAATCACACCCCTGATAGAGATTCACTTGGGACATAGGGCCATTTGCTAATGACCACATCTCATCAGACGCTTCCGGTGAACCTAGAGTTCGCAATTGATTCATCTACATAGGCAAATTACGTCAGATGTATTGGATATATGAATATTTAAAAACAAATCCAATAACATGTAACAATTATAATGATCCAAAGTTTATGTCTTACACGTTGTTTGAACCATTTTGCAAATTCTCTTCGTTGTATCTGCCCGACGTCTCCAATTCTTTGTTCCTGAACTAAATTCTTGTGTTCCCTACTCAAGGTTTTTTTTACTATATAAGTAAATATAGATAATGAATAAAGGAGTCAAAAAAGCAATGCATAAATATGGCTATATTGAAGCACATACTGAAGATATGGCAACACCTCGGGGCAATTATTCAACACAAACCAATGAGCCATGTCACGATCTTTTGAGAAGGATCATGTGCCCTTGGCATCATTCCGAGGGGACGGACAGTTTGTGTGAAGACCGACAACCCCGGACCACGTTCGCCACCATCATCATAACGCTCTACTCGATCAGTCTGCCTTAAATACATTGAGCAAAAAGTGAGACACTCTTTGACAATGTAAGCCTCTGCGATCGAACCTTCAGGCCGAGCTCGGTTGCGAACGTACCCTTTTAGGGTCTTCAGAAACCTTTAAAGAACCAATGATAAGACCCATGATTTCCAATGCAAGGCAAAAGCAATAATACATAAATAATTAATCAATGGTCACCAGCTATTACCTTTCAATCGGGTACATCCACCGATATTGCACAGGTCCACCTAGCATGGCCTCACGTGGCAAGTGAACCGATAAATGGACCATCACATCAAAGAAAGCAGGAGGAAAGATCCTCTCGAGCTTGCACAATATTAAAACTATCCGCTCCTCCAATTTTTTCAAATCATCTTGTCTCTGTGTTTTCGAGCAGAGGTCTTGGAGAAAGCTGCCTAACTCAAACAATGTTGTACATATATCCTTATTCAAAAAGCCGCGCATGCCAATAGGAAGGATGCGTTGGATAAGGACATGGCAATCATGGCTCTTCAAACCAGCTAATTTATCATTTTTCGAGGTTACACACCTCGAGAGGTTCACCGCATAACCGTCTGGGTATTTGATGGACTTCAAGAATTCATAAAATCCATCTCTATGTTTTGGCTGGAGAGTGTAAGAGGCATGCGGCTTCAAGCTTGATCCATCACCTCTCTCCACTAGATGCAACTCAGGTCTGATGCCCATATTTTTCAAATCCTTACGCGCTTTCTCGGTGTCCTTGTTTTTGCCCTTTATATTTAAAATTGTTCCAACCAAAGCTACACATACGTTCTTCTCAATGTGCATAGGATCAAGGTTGTGTCGGAGATTTTTGCACTTCCAATTAGGCCATTCAAATAGGATGCTTTTCTTTGTCCAATTCAGTTCTCCATAGTCACGCGGTCTTTTGTTATTCTTGCCAAACTTGACCGGCGCTATCTCTTCAAGCTGGTCCAGTACCTTTTGCCCCGATAGATCCAAAGAATTCTTTTCACGCTCAGGCTGACCGTTGAAGGCCTTGCTTCTACGCCATTGGTGGTTTAGTTCCAAGTATTTACGATGGCCAATGTAACCAATCTTATCTTTCAACTTCACCCCTAACGAGCTGTCGTTACACGAGGGGCAAGCGTTATAACCCTTTGTGCTCCAACCAGACAAGTTACCATATGCAGGAAAGTCATTTATTGTCCACATCACAGCAGCATGCATTTGAAAGATTTCCTTAGTGGAGGCATCATAAGTAGCTACACCATGATCCCACAACTCCTTCAACTCATCAACCAAGGGCCTCAGATATACATCGATATCATTTCCCGGTGAGTTTGGTCCTGGAATGAGTAATGACATCATCAAGAATGGCTCCTTCATGCACATCCATGGTGGCAAATTATAAGGCACAAGTATGACAGGCCACATGCTATAAGAGGTGCTCATGTTACCGAAAGGATTGAATCCATCGGTGGCTAACCCCAGTCTCACATTACGTGTCTCTTGGGCAAACTCTGGAAATTTCATATCAAATTCTTTCCACTCCACTGAATCAGCCGGATGCCGCGCTATCCCATCATCAACCCGCTTATCACTATGCCATCTCATCTCCGTGGCTGTCTTACTTGACATATACAATCTGCGTAACCTCGGTATCAATGGGAAGTAACGGAGCACCTTATGAGGGATCTTCTTTCGCTTGCCATCATTGACCTTGTACCTAGGCTCTTCGCATTCTGGACATTTATCCAATTGAGCATTCTCCTTCCAATATAGCACATAATTGTGTTTGCAAGCATCTATGTTCTTGTATCCCATGCCCAATTCACGCAATAATTTCTTCGCCTCATAAACCGATGCTGGCACCACATGACCTTCAGGTAAAAAGTCCTTAAAAATTTGCAAAACCTTGTCGAATGACTTATTGCTGCACCCACTTTCTACCTTCACATGCAATATCTTGATGATAAACGATAACAAAGTATCCGAAGTTTTGCATCCTGGGTACAGGCCACGCTGAGAAGCCTTCAATAAATTTTCAAAATCATGCACATCATCCCTCTCTTGAGTATCTTCATCCAAATAGGTTCCCCTACGATGGTCCTCTAGCAACTCATCATATTCATCATGATTATCTTCTGTTTCAGCCTCGCTCTCATCCGAATCATCGGGGTTGAACTATGGGTTCCCCGTGATATATCCACTGCATGTATGAGACCATCATTCCGTGAATGTGCAAATGCTTTCTCACTGTATCATAGTCCTGCATCAGATGGTTACAACAATCATTACATGGGCACCTAATCAACACCGCACCCCCCGAATTTGACTTTGCAAAATCAATAAATGAGATCACCCCATCTATGTACTCCGCATCAAATCGGTTCTGATAACGTAATATCCAACTCCTGTCCATATCTGACCAAATCACAAGTAAATAGCAATTAGATATTGAGCTATTATATGCATGTTTTGGGATTGCAAGAATTCTCAAACTTTTTTCCCATGTTTCGTTTCACAAATGCTCAAGTATAACGAGCTTCTTTATGCACCAATTGCCATTGCAATCACTGAAACCTCTTTCATTTACAAATTTGTAGTATTACTGCTTCACGACTCCTTTCTTTCAAAAGCACTAGAAAATCCAGTGTCTAATAATAGGTAGCAGCTACATACCCTAAATCCAAATTCATACATAAAATATCTTGTTTATACATAACAGTGTCTAATCCATACATAACAGTGTCTAATCCATACATACATAATAGTGTCCAATCTAAATTCATACATAACAGTGTCTAATCCAAATTCTTTTAAAAAATCTTGTTTTTTAAAACAAACATATAAATCCAATGGTAGCCCATTGGTGAGCATCTCCCTATCTACGGATACAAAGAGGGATCCATCCCTTTCCTATTGAATAGGAATTTGGGTAGGGATGGATAATAAAATAAGATAAAATCATGAGATGCAGACTGCATAGACATTTAGCTGTCCATCGTCCTAGCATTTAGTTGAATGTTAAGTACAAAAGAAATGAAAATAACAGTCCATTGGACATTTGGACATAAAGATTCATCAGTATGACATAAAGTTGTAGCTTTTTCTAATTTATGATCTAGATATCTCAATGCCATAGCAATAATTCAAGCATATCTTTTGTTTTTTTTAATTCTTTGCTTCAAGTTTTAACCCCCCTTGTTTTATTGTTCTGTGATGCAGAATTAATTGAAATAGCTTCCAGGATACTAAGTGCTTTTATTCAATATTATGTTGAATCCAATGAGAGTTTCATGAGAAAGATTATTTGTCAAGAAATAATGCTCCACAGACAGATTCATTGAGAGCAAGAAACCAGGCATCATACATAATTTGTCAAGGCATGTGGCCTAAAAAATCTGGGTGTGATAAAATGCAGTAACATCTATGAGAGGATTGAGCATTGGGAAAAAAAATCAAACGAATTCCAGAAAGTCTGTCAAGTCTGTAGAACATCCAACACATAAAAATCCTATTGGGAATTTCAACAAACAACTGCCAGTCCTAAGTAATAGACATGAAATTATTGACCTTTTCATCAATGCTAGAAAAAAGGAAGAAGAGAGAGAACGGAGAAGAAGGAGAGAGGATAGGGGGAAGGGAGGGGTGTACCTGTGAAGATGAAGATTAACCGGCCGTCCCGGGGCTGCTGCTGCGATCGTCGATTGCCTGTTGCTGCTGTGATCTTCCTGATGTTGCTGTGATCGTCCCTAACCGGTCTGGAGAGAGTGATAGAGTGAGAGAGTGAGAGAGAGAAAAGAGCGAGCGAGAGACAGAGGGAACAGAGGGAAAGAGAGAGAGACCGAGTGAGAGAGAGAAAAGAGAGAGCGAGAGACAGAGGGAACAGAGGGAAAGAGAGAGAGAGACCGAGTGAGAGAGGGAGCAGATCTGAGAGACCGAGAGTGAGAGACTGAGAGAGCAAGAGAGAGAGACCGAGTGAGAGAGAGACAGTGAGAGAGAGAGTGAAAAGAGAGAGCGAGAGACAGAGGGAATAGAGGGAAAGAGAGAGAGACCGAGTGAGAGAGGGAGCAGATCTGAGAGACCGAGAGTGAGAGACCGAGAGAGCAAGAGAGAGACCGAGTGAGAGAGAGACAGTGAGAGAGAGAGAGTGAAAAGAGAGAGCGAGAGACAGAGGGAACAGAGGGAAAGAGAGAGAGACCGAGTGAGAGAGGGAGCAGATCTGAGAGATCGAGAGTGAGAGACCGAGATTGCAAGAGAGAGAGACCGAGTGAGTGAGAGAGAGAGAGAGAGAGAGAGAGAGAGAGAGAGAGAGAGAGAGAGAGAGAGAGAAATGGGAGAGAGACCGAGAGCAGCGAGAGAGAGCAGAACAGTGAGTAGCAGGGGAAAGAGAGAAGAAAAGAGGGAAAAAAAAGGGAAAAGAGGACATTTGGCGGGAGAGGGGAAAAAAAATGTGGTGGCCGAATTTTATGTCTATTTTTTGTTGTAAAATAATTTTTCATGGTAAAAATTATTTTAGATTTTTTTTTCAAATTAAGTGAAAAAATATAAAAACCTTTAAATGTCGGTAATAAATTTTCTGACTCTAATTTTTGACGACAAAGATAAAATTATAGGTAAAGGACTCAGACTTCTAATTTCCTAGAAATAGAGTTCAACATTACAGATGTTTTACAAAAAACGCCTCTAATCGTTCATTTTACCAACGTCGTATAATCAGTCGATAATAGTCTCTGATAGTTTTACCGAGATAAAATAAAAAATAAAAAAGATTTTCAAACACTTAGGCTCGATAACGTCTAATCGGGGGTCCGAAACGAGCAACCTCCCCTAGTTAAAAATTGAAAATCGACGCGAGCACTTCGATCAGGGATAAGTAAATTGACGGAACTGATGGTTCATAAAAATGGCTCCCGATTAGGGAACTTATAGTCACTAAAAGATTTTCCAGGTGGAGGTGCGGAGGCGAGGGGAGACATGGGAGGAAGAAGAAGAGAGGAAGGGAGGGAGACAGAGAGATGGGAACGAGAGAGAGAATAGAGAAGAAAGAGAGAGGAGAGGGAAAATGATGCGCGATGTGTGCGAAGGGCACGAAGAGGGAGGGGTTTACTAACGTCATAAAATTTGTTGATAATATAATTCGTCAATAATAGTCTTTGATATTTATTTTCCTTAAAAATGATGTTAATAATAAAAAGAGGGGTTTCGGTGGCGGGAGAGGGAAAAAATTTGGTAAAAACTTACCGACGATTATTTTCGTCGCAAAAAATAGATTTTTCGTCAATAAAAATTATTTTATTTTTTTTAATTGAAAACAAGTAAAAATGACTACCAACCTTTACTGATGTTTATATTAAACATCGGTGATAAATTTTCCGACTCTAATTTTCATCTCCTTCTCCATTCTTTTCTTTCCATTCTCTTTCTCCTACTCTTTTACTCTCCATCACAACCACCCACTACACTGCCATTACCACCCGGCTTGCATAGCCACTGCACTAACCTTGCACCACCTTCGGAGATAAAATTATAATGGTAGAATTTAAGTTCATCATACGACTTCAACTTCGGAGATAGAAATATAATGGTAGAATTTAAGTTCATCATACGACTTCAAATTCGATGTTTATTTAAAATAAAAGAAGTAGGGCAAATGTACAAGCTTCACAGTCACGTGTGGACCAAAACTCTGTCCTATATATGACCAAATTCAGATTAAATTGTTTGAGAGTCGGTTTCTTTCCTTTCATATATTTCATTTAGAATTTAAAAACAGATGACATGGGAGGTACACCTAAAAACTGAGGAGATGATGCATCTTCTGGAGTTACCTGCTTATATTTCTTGTAGATTCGCTTGGTTTACTATGTTCTTGGATTCATCATTAATCGACATGGCATTGCACATCTCAGCACGGTACCCATCATAATGAGGCTCCCATTTCTCAAACAAACGGCTATGATACCAAAAGTCAACCATTGGATCATTATAGATTGTGATGTATTGATGAAAACGTACAGACCATTTGATCATCATTTATGGAATTTTGTACGTCCTGTTTTCGCAATCCAAATTTTTAGTCCTCTTCAAAAGGTCATTTATAGTTATAGGTCCCAACCCCAAATGTTGATTCAATATGGATCATGAAATATATTTGAAATAAATATCAATCGTTGGATTAATGCAAGGTTACTACAGTGCATTCACGAGTTGAGACATGCAGTCCGTTTTTTCTACATTTTCGAACAATCTGGATCTCTAATGCAAGATATGGACCATAGACCCCCTTTATATGGCAAGTAACATTTACTGGATCAAATTCCAACGATTGATCCTTCATATCTTGTGAGATATTGACAAAAATGACCAAATGGTTAATGGTTCAATTTTAATTTTTGTGGGCCACTTTTTCCCGATCTAAACCTAAAATCCTCTTTAGGACGTCAACAATGATTATTTGGTCAAATCTTATCGCTTGATTCATCATGGAATATATAATTATTTTGTTTTGTCGATAAAATGAATATAAAAATAAATAAAAAATAATAAACAGATTTACCGACGTTTAATTTCGTCGTAAAAGTAAAAAATAAAAATTTAAAAAGATATTTACCGACGTGTTTATTTTCGTTGGTAACATGATCGTAAAAATAAATAAAAATTAATAAACATATTTACCGACGTTTAATTTCGTTGCTAAAGGTAAAAAATAAAATTTTAAAAAGATATTTAACGACGTTTTTATTTTCGTTGATACAATTAATATAAAAATTAATAAAACAAATTTTACCGATGTTTGTATTTTCGTATGTAAGATTAATATAAAAATAAATAAATATTCATAAACATATTACCGAGTTTAATTTCGTCGGTAAAATTAAAAAATAAATTAAAAGCATATTTATCGACGTTTTATTTCGTCGGTAAATTTAAACAATAAACCATTTTTTTTTAAATTTAAGAATCGCCTTTGCCGACGTTTTACTAAAAAACGTCGGTAAAGGTTATACTTTTGGCCACGTTTTTTAGAAACGTCGGTAAAAGTCTGTACTTTTGCCGACGTTATTAAAAACATCGGTAAATGGTACACTTTTGGCCACGTTTTTTAGGAAACGTCGGTAAAAGTCTTTACTGAAAAACGTCGGTAAAGGTCTACCCTTTACCGACGAATTTTAAAACATCGGCAAAAGTATACCCTTTACCGACGAATTTTAAAAACGTCGGCAAAAGTATACCCTTTACCGACGAATTTTAAAAACGTCGGCAAAAGTATATCCTTTACCGACGTTTTTAAAAAACGTGGCTAAAAAACGTGGCTAAAAGTGCATCTCCTTGTAGTGGAAGATCCGATCCGTCGGATCTCCGACGATCACTCCAAATATCTTTGTTACTGGTTTGTGTAGTGTGTGGCCCACTGCACCAAGATCTCTGGCAAGAGAGGAAATAGAGGGAAGAGAGGGGGAGCGAGAGATGGCGGAGAAGGAGAGGAAGAGGGAGCAGAGAGACGAGAAGCGGGGAGGAGAAAGTAAACGAGAGAGGAGCAGGGAGAGAAGAAGGAGAGAGTAGCACAATTCAACCCTACAAACTCGTTGCAGAAGAAGAGGGATAATATAAAATTTTAAATTTTAAATTTCAAATTTTATGCCTAAAATGGTTGAAAGGGCAATTTAGTCTTGAAAAATGAGAACATGTGGGCGCAAGGACCTATGGCTGCAAACAGTCTAGCTGAATGGACCATAGGCCTTAAAAAGTATTTCCTTGGACTGGAGGCTGGAAACATCGACTTATAGGGACCTTTCGCTAATTTTGCCCTCTTTTAAGATAGGGGTGTTTAAGGGCCACGCCAGCCCGAGCATCCCACTTTGGGCCAAGTCCTGGACTTGGGCCTTGCTTGGATTGGATTTATGGCCCATTTAATATATGCTCTGGAGTGAATCAGGGATGAGAAGACAAAGCCCAGCCGGTCCCTATAAGTAATGCAAGTAGTTTAGCGGCTGATTTATCCCAGCATTTGATAGGTCCCCTGCATTCGACTCAGTCCTTCCTCAAAATGAGATGAGTCAGGAAGAGTCAGAAGTTCACTCGCCGAGTTTTCCTACTTTGCATGGACCGCACTTAGGCCCATGTCGGGCATGAGCCGGATACAGGCATATGTATCTAAAGTCAGGCTGGGCCTAGATATGCCTCATTTTGGCCCAGCCCATAAAAGAGAATTTGAGACTCTCAAGAAGACTCAAAAGTTTGTGCATTTGGGAAAAAAAAGAATTGTTGCATTGTGCTGTGATCGCTACATTGATTTCCAATTATTCATTTGAGCCTCCGTGCCGGCACGGCAACTTATATGTACTTTTAAAAATAAGTAAAAACTTATATGTAATTTTAAAAATAAGTAAAATGTGTGAGCTAGGTGAACTCGATCTCACAATCATATACAAATATTTATCGAAATAATATTAAAACTAGTTAGATGAGGATGAGAACCTAACCAGTTTAGAATATTAAACTACTAGTTAAATTAGGTTGAGAACCTAACCGAGGATGAGAACCTAAAGTAGTTAGACTTTAGCCATGAGGTATTTATAAAAGTAACTATATTTTCATACTATAGATATTGTAATTATTATTTTTTCGTACTTATGTGTTGTACTTTAAGCATGGTGGCCAAGCTTTTATTTTTCTGATAATCATTCTGTAATAAAATTAAACCCAAATGAATATATAATATATGTAATTGATTAATAAAAATAGTAAGTTATTATATTTATTAAAAATAACAACATTATTGAATAAAGACAAATCCACACTAACAATGTAGAACTGAAGAAGAGGGGAAAGCTTTTCATGTAATTGATGTGCTACGATGTATACCTGCAAGGGAGAAAGGGTGGAGTTTGATTTTTCTTTTTGTATGACTTTGACTCTTATAAATCGTGAATTATGTAAAAGGTATAAAACACTACAATAGACCCAACCTATTAAATTCACAATCATTAAGACAAACATCAATACTATTTATGGGATATCCCCAAGTTTCAACTCAACTTTGGTTATTTCCACTATCAAGTTGATTCTCAGTATAAAAAAATAATAAATCCCATCTGATCTAAATTTATCTAAATTTGTAAGAGAACTGATCACATGTGATGGATGAGACTTTTCATCAAGATGATTTTCACTTATATGTGGCCTACTTTTTATTGATACAATTGCACACTTTCCATTGAATAGTTAGTATTCCAAGTTTCAATTGATTAATGTACATTATTAGATTAACTAATACATAAAAAGTTGCATTAAATAGTTAATTCCGAAATTGGAGTCCCTTTAAGACTTTTAGTTGGTTCAAAGGGATGTAAATTGTTTAAAATCAATTTTAAATTTTGTTTTAATTTATTAAAAAAGCAATTAATGTACCCATTTCATTTTCAGATGTTGTCTAGTTTTTCTTGTATTAAGTTTGGTGGAGTTTATATTTGACCCTAGTTGTTTAAATTCACAAGAACGGTTCAAAACTAAAGAACAAAATGCTTAGGGCATGGGATTGGTAAGTTACCTTCAAACTTTCAATCCAATATATTTGATGGTCTTGTCGTACCATTTAAGTGGTTCGGTCAAACTCGACCTGCTCCACTGAGAAGAATGAGAGGGTTAGAGTATTTATAGACTTTATAAAATTGAAAAGGATACAAAATACCCCTTATATGACCATTTAATGCTATTGGGGGGCTAAAATGAACATTTTTTTTTTAAAAAATAGCCATTTTGGGCGGGCCAAGCGGGCTGTAGGGTCCAGCCCACGTGCCAGGCGGGCCGGGCCAAACCGGCCAACAGGCCCAGGCGCCTCGGCCCAGCACGGCCCACGGCCCGTTGACTAACGTACCTGGCCGTGCCGAACCGGGCCGGCCCGACCCATTTGACATGCCTAATCTAAAGTCGGGTTGGGCCTAGATATGCCTCACTCTGACCCAGCCCATAAACACGCCTACTTTACAGCCGTTCTACACAGCCCGAGGGAGACCCCGGGCTGTGGCACGAAATCCCAGCCGGACGGAAGACTCAAAAGTTTGTGCATTTGGTAGTTTTGTTTTTGGGTAAATTAGGCAAAAGTCCCTGAGCACGGTCTTCTAAGGCATCAAGGACACCGACTTTTTCTCTAATGTCTCTAGTCCAGACACCTGGAGATATTTTGCTGAGAGGTCCCTAATATGCCACATCATATATTTTTATGACTAATTTGCCCCTTTCAACAGTTTCAGCATAACACCTTCCATCTTCTCCTCTGTTGTCCTGAAAATCCCCTTCCGTCTTCTTCTCTGAAAATGAGAGATTTCGCCAGAGAGCTCTCGAGGGATGTAGTTTTTATGAGACAACATTTTCATTCAAGGATGCTGCTCTTGATCCTTCTCAGGATTTTTCTTTAAATCCAAGTACTTCCATTGGCCCTTCCAGACATCCATTTTTCATCCACCTCAGGTCCGGAATCAGCCACTCTGCTCCAAACAGAACCATTAACTATTCATACTCACTCACCTTAACATGTCCCATCCACCTACATCAAAACCTGGTCCCATTCCACCTGTAACCCAACATCCATCACCACCGCTTGCTATTCACGATCCAATACATGGGCCCGCGATTCCAACACCTGCACCCAATACTTCCACACCTAATCTATCCATTTCAACACATGACCTTCCTGTTGTCATCGATCCATCACATGGCCCTGACAAAGATAAATTTGTAAAATTCTGATAAAGATAAATTTGCAAAACTCAGATAATTTATCTGAGTTTTCGAAAAATTTGCCCAAAACTCAGATAAATTTATCTGAGTTTTGGCAAATTTATCTGAGTTTCTGACAAAACTCAGACAAATTTATCTGAGTTTTGACAATTTTTTTGAGTTTCGAATAAATAGCTATGTGATGTTATGCCATCCGACGACCCACATTCACCAAATTCGATCCCTAAATTATAGGTAATTCAAAACGGATTGACAAAAATCCCAAAAATTGTGCCCAACTTGTGAAGTGTTTTTCTATGATATAACGACGGAATCTTGACTTGGTCTCTTCATGAAAGTTGTAGCCCTAGATGTGTAGATGATTCGAGGGTTTTGAATCACCCAATTTGGACTTCGAAAGCTCAAGTTATAGCCCATTGAAGTTTGCTGGTAAAGACAAGAATCTCGGATCAGTTTTTCAGGCCTTATTTTGAAGCAACGTTTGGAGGCCCAAACGAACTTGGATTTTTGCGAACCAGACCTTTCTGAAAAGTTTAAGACGTCCTCTAAAAACTTCTGAAGACCACTTTATCGTTCTAAAACTCTAACGCCATCCAAACCTCAATGGAAGGAGAGAAGTTCATTTGAATTATTGCTGAGCTTTGCCAAAACTCAGATAAATTGTCCGAGTTCTGCTTTTGCTGACGTGTACAAGGACGTTTTTGTCTTTTTCTGTGAGTTACTTTTACAAAAGGACTGCCGTCAGTATGATAAAATGTTGTGGACCGTTTGCAATAAAAATCACAGTTGAGGGACCTCCGCCCAAATGCCCCATTTTTTTTTTTTTTTTGTTGCATGGTGCTGTGCATTTGGTTAAAAATAATAAATTTGTTGCATCTAAAGCCCTTACTTTCAAGGGTTTTCTCAGAAGTCAGAATGGTCATAAGAAGGCAATTAGTGGGGCACCATGCTGTAAAACTGATTGCACATAGTGGGACCACAATGCAATAGAAATGTTGGTTAAAATTATTAATTTCTTTTAAAAAAGAAGACTTTAGCAAAATCTTGGCTCCCCTATAACTATTAAGGTCAAATTAAAGGAATAATGAGATGGTGGTCGTTTAGGTGTTTTATAATGACCATGGTTTAAAATTGAAATATCGATTCGGTATCAGCCGACCCCAAAAGCTGATGCGGTATCAAAGAGATATTCAAAATATTTTAAATATTAATAAATGATGAAAAATAATATTTTTTCCATTAGTAACAAATTTAAATCAAACTAACGGTCCTCCTAAGTCATGATATCCCATATCACAGTCTTATATGAAATTATATAAATTTGTTTACAATTAAATAGATTTAGACGGATATACCAAAATAAGTTTACAAAGAACTACCAGATTTCCACACACACAAAAAAAAAAAAAAAACTCAATTAGTAGGTCTATCACATCCACAACGTACAAAATCTTTTAAAATTAAAATAAAATACAAATCTGCAGAGAAAAAGTGTTTTTGATGTCTTGGAAGATGGTGGAAGTGAAATAAAAGGAAGAACTGCTAATATTATATTTGGAAGGGGTGAGACCGAGTAGAAGATGAGAAAAGAGGAAAAAAAAATAGAGTTTTTATACAATCGGCTGAGAATCTGAGTTTCTCGAGTGATATATTGGTTAAGGCCAATATTTTGATGCCTCGGCCGATAAATACCAAGAGTTTTGGGATAATTTAATGTCTTGGTATCGAGAACGAGACATAGCAAATTATCGTATCGATTATGACCAATACCGATTTGTATTTGGTGATACGAAAATCTTATATTTTGATGTCTTAGCTGATAAATACCGAGAACTTGGTGATTATTTGATGTCTCTCGAGACCGAGGCACAACAAATTATTGTAATCAATATTTGGGCACCAAATGTTCCCAGTTGTTGAGAAAAAGTTCATGTCAAGGGCTATTTTAGCAAAGCAGATAAAACTGGGAGGTTATTTCAAATTACTGGAAATTCTGAAACTCAGAATTTCAGAACATGACATTTTTTTTTTCAGGCCTCATTTTGTGGATCAACCTGAGCCCAAACCTACTAAGGGACTGACTGTACCCCTTGGTTGCCCAAGGCCCAGTGGGGTCCACTTCATCCATAAGCAATGAAGTGGACCATGTGGGCGCGACAGAGCCTTTTGCCGAGGAATGCCTGGGGCTCCTAGACTTTCAATTTCTGCAAGTTTCTTAAATTTCTTTTGCAATTATGTTTTGATTAGGAGTGTTAGTAGGAAAGTTAGATTCAGAAGCAGGAGTCTTAGGTAAGAAAGCTGATCGTGTAATGCCTTCCTTAGACAACAAGTCATGTAGGATCTTACACCTTCTTAAGTGGTAACTCAATGGTACGTAAGATTCTACAAGTGGTAGGAGCCTAGTAGGTCGGGTGTCCGAGTCACAAGACACAAATTTTGCGAGTTGTGCAGCAGAAGTCGCGGCGGGTGTGCCATTGAGGGAGGGATTATTGAGGTCAACATCCACCCTGTGCTCAAGCGCTCAACCTCACCATAAAATCATTGTTGTGCCGTTTTCCATCACCAATTGATTTTGGGATAAGTGGTAGCTCAATGGAGTGTAAGATACATCCTCATTGGTGCTACGAATAACGTGCACAAAAGAAGCATTAACCCGCTGTACCACATCAGCCAAACACCAAGGAAGCCTAGAAAAACCCACTGCACTAATCAATTCGGGACTGTGTCATTTCGTAGGTCTTGTTCTCAAAGTTGAGTTTTGGAGATTGAGGTCTGTCAAGGTTGTGCTTAAAAATAGGGAAAATTGCTGTACCGACGGCCTTAAATCCAACATTTGCCTGATAATAGATGAAAAAGTAAAAATTTCCGGATAACATTTCATATAGAAAAGGAATTTGCGTTTGTGGGTAAAATCGCCTGTTATAATAGGTGAATTTACCCGGATAATCTTTGAACCTGTTATAGTCAATCCAACCATGTGGGGCCCACCTTTGAAATTCAGACCACGCCAATGCTAATGAAGAACTAAACTTCTCTTAATACATGTTCTTGCATATGATTTGCACATCATCAATCTAACGTGGGCCTTGCCCAATTGGTAAATCCGAGTACAAATCGGCCAGCACCAAGTAGATATATGCAGTTTAAAACTTTTATCAGCTGAGTTGGCCCACCGTCAACAAAAAAAACTGTTGGCTCTTATGTAAATTGAATTTCTTGCATGTGATTAATATTGTATGGGTCTCACTCAATGGTCCATGAACTGAAGATGGGAATGGTAAGATCCAATAGGAACCACAAGTAAAACGGAGACAATGAAACGGACTGTTCTTAGTGAAAATATGTACTTTTCGTCTAAACAATAGTAGGTAACGGTGCGATATCCTACATCCATAGCCCTAGGGTATTGCACGGTAAAAGGGTAAAATTGCAACAATGGCAGCGTCCTTTTCTATACGAACTGTTATTCAGAAAATTTCACTTTTTTTCCTCTGTTACTGGGCAATTGTGGGGTTTAAAGTCTTCCGTACGGTAATTGACATCCTCATTGGCGCCATGAAGAACATGCACAAAAAAAGCATTACCACATCAACCAAACACCAAGGAAGCCTAGAAAAACCCACCGCACTAATCGATTCGGGACTCTGTCATTCCGTAGGTCTTGTTCTTAAGGTTGAGTTTTGGAGATTGAGGTTCGTCAAGGTTGTGCTTAAAAATAAGATACTTTTGCACTAGCCTTGATTGCCACAACAATAGGATTATATTTACTATTACTGAAAACTCAATCACTCTCTCTAACCAAATAGACCACAAAACAGCCATCAGAAAACAATCCCAAAGTATATTTCCTCGCACACAAAAATAGTCTACCTGTTTACTCCCCACTAACACCACCACTGTTCTAGGCCAAATGTGTTGGATTACAAATTGTAAATAAAATGGGCTCAACAACAAAAGGACAGCAAAAATAAGTTGTGAACATCAATCATCCGCATTGCTCACATAAAGCCTACACTCATTCGACATCATCATCTTTCTATTGTGCAAGCTGTGATCGATAGCTAGGATCTTATCAAATGTCGCCGGCCCCCACGTGAATTCTATTACCCTTGAAGGTCCTTCGATTATAAAAAAAAAAAAAAAAATCCAAGGAAACACTTGCATCACTACCACAACTAGCACTTTTGAGGACGAAAATTTTCGTCGTCAAAAGTCATTAAAACGTCGGTAAAGGTCTTTACCGACGAAAATATTTTCGTCGGTAAGTCTTCGGTAAAAAGTCGTGGACAAAATATTTTACCGATGAAAATTTTTTTCATCGGCAAAATTTGATTTTTACTGACGATTATTTGACTTTTGCGGACGTTTATTTTCGTCGGCAAAATAAAAAATAAAAATAGAAAAAATAAAATATTTTTTACCGACGAAAATAAACGTCAGCAAAAGTCTTTTCTTTTTTTATTTTTCGATTTACTTTTGCCAACAAAAAAAAAAACGTCGGCAAAAGTCTTTTATATTTTTTTTATTTTACTTTTGTCGACGAAAAAAAATGTCGGCAAAAGTCTCTTGTATTTTTTTTTTTAATTTACTTTTTCCGATGAAAGAAAACGTTGACAAAAGTCTTTTATAGTTTTTATTTTTTTAATTTACTTTTGCCGATGAAATAAAATGTCGGCAAAAGCCTTTTATATATATTTTTATTTTTTTAATTTACTTTTTCCGACGAAAAAAAACGTCGGTAAAAGTCTTTTATATATTTTTTTATTTTTGTAATTTACTTTTGCCGATGAAAAAAACGTCGGCACAAGTCTTTTATATATTTTTATTTTGTAATTTAATTTTGCTGACGAGAAAAAACGTCGTCAAAAGTCTTTTATATGTTTTTTTATTTTTTAGTTTGCTTTTGCCGACGAGAAATAACGTCGGCAAAAGTCTTTAATATTTTTTAATTTACTTTTGCGGACGAAAAAAAGGTCGGCAAAAATCCTTTTTTTTTATATATTATAATTATTTTTTCAATATAATTTTCCTGTAAATCTGTTTATACACCTGTATAAAAAATAAACCTATTCATATACCTATATTCAACATAAAAAATGCATGCAAACAAAAGTTACTAAATAAACAAACTACCATCTCCATTTTTCATCAAGTCATTCATCTCATTGAACAAATATTATAATCAATAATGACACAGTCCCATATAAATGTCCAATATACATATATCATCAATCTTGGCAAAAACTTAAAATTATATCATCAATCTATAATTATTGGATTTCAACAATTTTTTAATATAAAATCTGTCACTTTTACTATAAACTAAGTCTGGATTTACGACTTTTTTATATGACAAGTTTTTCTAAGCAACTTTTACCACTAATCAAGTAAAGCTCATGTTGCTAGTCTCCTTACCACACTTCATGTAAATGGAAAGAGTTAAACTTAGCAGCGGGGCTCGCCTATTTAAAACTTAAACCACTCAAAATGAATGCCTTTAGGCAGTGTAACTTTATGTACCTAGAGGTCCTAGACCCATGGTTAATTCATAAGATGAATAAAACTAATTGTAAAGAGGTTAGCCAAAGGTGAGATTTGAAAAAGTTGCAGAATAGTGCCCTCATTGCTTTTATAATACAGATAAATGTGAACAGTGAAGAAAGAAAAAAAGAAAAAAGAAAGAGGAGAACCGATTTAAGCTTTTAAAGAAAGGCAGTGTAAAAAGATAACCTTGGTTGTGATACTGAAGGTGGTAGGATAAGGGTAACATAAAAAATAAAAAAAAAATTCCGACGTTTTTTTTGTCGGTAAAATAAAAAAGAAATATAAATAAAAATTAAAAATAGTTTTACCGACATTTTTTTTGTCGGTAAAATAAAAAATAAAAATAAAAAAACTTTTGCTGACGTTTTCTTTTCGTCGGTAAAATAAAAATAAAAATAAATAAAAATTAAAAATAGTTTTACCAAAGTTTGTTTTCGTCGGTAAAATAAAAAAACACTTTTGCTGACGTTTTTTTTCATCGGTAAAATAAAAAAGAAAAATAAATAAAAAAGAAAAATATTTTTTCCAACATTTTTTCGTCGGTAAAATAAAAAATTAAAAAAAAAATCGCTTTTGCGGACATTTTTTTCGTTGATAAAATAAAAATAAAAATAAATAAAAATTAAAAATAGTTTTACCGACGTTTTTTTTCATCGGTAAAATAAAAAAGTAAAAATAAAAAATACTTTTGCCGATGTTTCTTTTCGTTGGTAAAATAAAAAAGAAAAATAAATAAAAAATAAAAATAGTTTTACCGACGTTTTTTTTCCTCGGTAAAATAAAAAATAAAAATAACAAAACTTTATATGACGTGTTTTTTCGTTGATAAAAATCTCTGATCTTTTAAAAATGAAGTTAATTTAAGAATGAACTTGTAAAATATAGTCTTTTACCGACGTTTTTTTTAAAAAACGTCGGTAAAAGTCTAATTTTTACGGACAAAATTATATACGTCGGTAAATAGTTATCTTTACCGATGAATTTATAAAAACGTCACTAAAAGTGTGACTTATTGTAGTGTTGATGAATCTCCCATATCCCACCTTCCTAACAAATTATTATAAGAACTTTTAACTGACAAAAGTTACCATTAACATTTGGCCCCCAAACAAAAACCTCCAAAGCCCCAATCTCTTCATCGCATTCTGACAAAAAAATTAGAGTCCAAAAAAAAATGATTTTCCCCACCCTTTCTAATGGGAACTGCAGTACTCCCATCAATTCCAATGGCAAACATTAAAGGGAACAAATCCAACAATCTTTTTCTTTTTTCTTGAATGATGGAACAAGTCTAACAATTTCTCATCATCATTCTATTGATCTGTCCAGAACCAACTATTAGACCCATTTGACAAGCCTCAAATTCTTTGATACATCTACATATGAAAACAAAATTCAATAGACATACAACACTTTCAAACAAAAAGGTACCCTTTTTTTACCAACTCTTAATTATTGGCATGTGACATCCAACGATTGTGCATCCATTGGCATTGGCTACACTGATTGTGCATCCATTTCGAACGCCAAAAGTAAAAGATGTCTTGTTAAACATTCAGTTGATACTAATCATGTCAACAATGTTGCACATATAGCTGTTCAGAAGAAGAATGTGCCATGTCATGCACGTATTCTCACTTGTCATCATTGTGGAGTTAAAGGACACATTCGACCCCATTGCAATAAGCTACGAAGTTCACCTACACAACAGCATTGGAAAAGGCAGTTACTGATCAAAACCAAAGTTGTTTGGGTCAAGAAAGAAGACATGTCTTCTGTATTGGTACACACTTTGCTGATGTAATTTTGTATTTCTTTTAGAATGAACTGTAGTTGAGTCACCGGAAGACTTGAAGCGAGGATTAAAGTGTTCTGGAACAAAGAATGTTATTTTCCAGAACACAAGCTCGCTATAGCGAGGCTTGTGCTCGCTAGAGTGATCTTGCCCAAAAGTCTAAGACATCGAAAAAGCTTGCTATAGCGAGGACCTTGTTCGCTATAGCGAACTTGGAAGGAAAGCCTAGTGCGTTTCAGACTTCTATTTCAAGTCTATTTACTATTCTGATTGGATTATAATTAGAATACTCTTGCATGATTTTGGGGCTATATAAAGGGTATTTCTCTTAACCTTAAAGAATACAGGAAGTTGCGCTCTCTTGTTATGAGGTGAGAAAACCCTAAGAGAGATTTATTGTTCTCTAAAGCCATTATTGAGAGTCTGTGCTGAAGATTTGCTCTAGAAGGTTTGTTGCATCTACTCTCTTATAGAAGATCTAAGCATCTTGATTGTCAAGGTGTTGTTGGAGGATGAAGCACGGGGAGCGGTGTGCAGCGAGTAGTCGTGGTAGCAAGGAGTTGTTCAATAACAACTACAGTCCTTAGGTTGATGTACTGACTGGGAAGGGAGTTGTGAGTATATAATAGTGATTGGTTTTTCTCACTGGATAGGGTTTCCACGTAAAAGATTGTGTCTTCCTTCTTGTGGTCTGTGATTGGTAGGTTTATTTGCTAGTTCTCTTTGGTTTGGTCTATTTCTTTCGCCGTGCATTGGTTTGTGGACTAGTACTCATTCTAGTAAGCAACTTTCATACATGACGTGAGAGGTGAAGGATATAATGTAGCAGATATGAAGGGTCGAACCGAAGGATTGTAGACCTTAGCAGGTGCTTGCAGAGGCCTTGTGATGCATGATTTGATTTTGGGCTTGTAAGAACAAGCCGGCTCATGCTGGGTTGACTTGGGAGTCAGGTTGGAGATGTGTCTCTCCTTTTTCATGTAGGCAAGAGGGTAGAACTGGTTCTCCTTGAGTGGGGCCAGGTATGCTGGCTTGGTGGATGTTTGGGACCTTCTTTGTTTTGGTGAAGGTCTTGGGGACCAAGTCTTGGGATAAACCTGGTCGTTTGCGGGTCGAGGCTTCGGGCCTTTTGGTGCTTGCCTTTGGTGTCACAGTAGTGACACGTTGAGAGACGAGTTTCTGCTTCTGGGAATGAGCAGTTTGTTCTTCGGGAAGCGGGAATGGTCTCAGCATCCCAAAGACGATAGTCCGGGGAGTCAAGGTCAACCCAGAGTTCAGAGAGTTGCCGAGGGAGTTGATGCTTCAGCAACTAATGGGGCGCCTGTAGGTGCGCGTGGTTTGCTCCTGTTGAGGCATGAGCTAGTGCTTGTTCTCATCGAAAGTAATGGTTAGTGAAGCTGCCATTGTTAGTTTTCGAAAAATTTCTGAAACAAGACCACATCCATTAGTAATCACAAGAATATAATGATCATAAATGGGAAGTTTTATGGCTTTGTCTTTTCAAATCGCTAGAGGGATATGACCCAAGCAATATGAAGAAGGTAAAAAGCCATAGAGGGTACAATTATTCTGATTGCAGGTATGGTGAGCCCAGAATGAGCATTCCAATGACTGCTAGAACTAATTGTGAACCTAAGTTTGACTTATCGAGAAGCAGAGCTTGCTCGATTTAAGAAGAATATAAGGTTGGAGTTACAAATGTGCCGGTCGCGAATACAGTAGACCCTGAAAGGGCGTACTAGTACCGCTAGACACAAATATTTTGAGACCGCATCCATGAGATGAGACTCTCTATTTTGAAAGGTCAAGATTGGATTCATCAAAGAGAGCAGATGGTATTCCTATCCAAATACAGTCTCAGCGATTTCCGCGAGCGCCAGTACTAAGAAGGAAATGAACCATAATTTCTCGGATCTGAATCCAAAAATGACGAGTGTTTTTTTAAAGGTGAAGATCGGGTTCATCAAAGAGAGCAAAAGGCTTTCCAATCTAAACACGGGCTCAACGATTTCCGCGAGCCCCAGTGCTCAGAAAGGAGGAGACCAAAATTTCTCCGATCTGAACCCAAAAATGACATAAGTTTTTTTTTTTTGAAGATTTTTTATTAAAAAATCTTTTTTTTATGAAGATTTTTTAAAAAAAAATCTTTTTTTAAGATTTTTTTTTTGAATTTTTTTTGAATTAATTAATTTATTTTTTTAAGATTTTTTTTTGAAAAATCTTTTTTTTATTATTTATTTTATATTTAAAAAATTTTTATTTTGAATTTTTTTTTATTTAAAAGGCGAGAGAGTACACATAGGCCTCCTAACCCGGTCTTATGAAATCTCGATTCATAGAATTGCCCCCAGATAAGGGTAGGATTACTTAATGTACCCGTTTGGAGGACCCTTGCCTAGAATAGTCAAGTTGTCTCCACAATCTGGACAAGGCTTTTCTTGAATCAACCATGATCAAAGAACGCAGTTGGTTTAACCATAGTGGTCTATGTCTTTTTTTTTTTTTGTTCTCTAATGAACTCATCGAAGAGAAACGATGGCACAAATCCTTAGTCGAACAGGCTCAAGATTTCTGCAAGCACGATGAACGATAGGAGAGGATCAAGGTTTCTCAATTTTGAATCCAAACTGAGAAATCTGATTTTTTATTTATTTTTAGATCTCTAATGAACTCTTCGAAGAGAAACGATGGCCCAAATCCTTAGTCGAACAGGCTCAACATTTTTGCAAGCACGATGAACGATAGGAGAGGATCAAGGTTTCTCAATTTTGAATCCAAACTGAAAAATCTGATTTTTTAATTTTTTTTTCTCTATGAACTCATCGAAGAGAAATGATGGCCCAAAACCTTAGACGAACAGGCTCAACATTTCTGCAAGCACGATGAACGATAGGAGAGGATCAAGGTTTCTCAATTTTGAATCCAAACTGAAAAATCTGATTTTTTGATTTTTTTTAGATCTTTAATGAACTCATCGAAGAGAAACGATGGCCCAAATCCTTAGTCGAACAGGCTCAACAGTTCTACAAGCACGATGAACGATAGGAGAGGATCAAGGTTTCTCAATTTTGAATCCAAACTGAAAAATCTGATTTTTTGATTTTTTTTTTAGATATCTAATGAACTCATCGAAGAGAAACGATGGCCCAAATCCTTAGTCGAACAGGCTCAACAGTTCTACAAGCACGATGAACGATAGGAGAGGATCAAGGTTTCTCAATTTTGAATCCAAACTGAGAAATCGGATTTTTTTTTTGTTTTTTAAATCTCTAATGAACTCATCGAAGAGAAACGATGGCCCAAAACCTTAGTCGAACAGACTCAACATTTCTACAAGCACGATGAACGATAGAAGAGGATCAAGGTTTCTCAATTTTGAATCCAAACTAAGAAATCTGATTTTTTGTTTTTGTTTTTTTTTTTAAAAGAGAAAGAGTGGAAATAAATTCAAAGAATTAGAAATTTCCTAAAAATCTAATCTCATTTTTTAGATGCGGAATCCAACATAGGCCACCAATTAGAAAGTAGCCAAGGAATCCAAAAAAGAAGTATAAGCATAGAGCAATAGGATATGATATGCAAATATTTCATTTCTAGCATCATGTTCTCAAATGAACGAGTCCCACCAAGTGGAGCCAGCTTGATGGACTACGTTCATGCTCGGGGTCGGCGGACGTGGGAATCCGTTGGGTACAACCCTTTCGCTCCCCGGGGGCAGAAGCGTGTATCAACATTTTTTTTTGTGGGTGTGCCAGATTTTCTATTTTACTTAGAATTGCAAGTGGTGATCCGGAGATCGACTTCGCATGTAAAAAGGAAATCAACTACTTTCAAGTTTTCCATTGCACATATATTTAAGAAAAGAGACATTTTCTTTATTTACCGTGAAAGGCGATTTTTTTGGCGTTCATAGCCGATTTTTGGCGTTTATAGCCGATTTTGGCATTTATAGCCGGTTTTGGTATTTATAGCTGATTTTTGGCGTTTGTAGCTGATTTTGGCGTTTATAGCCGATTTACAATTCTTATCAATAATGAAAGACAAGAGTTGTGATTTTTGTCTCTTTTATAAAAATACAAACTACAATGAAAGCAAGAAAAGGAGGATCTAACTTCTCAGGAGATTGTGGGGGACTCGTTCAGATTGACGGTCGTAAGCCATATGTGGACTTCCCCATCATCTATGCAGATGAGAACAGAGGATGCTCTTGATTCGCTTGGATTGGCAATAACCTCAGATTTTTAGAGGACAAAGACAACGAGGAGGTCCTATGTCTAATAAAAAAACTAAGTAGACGGGCTGAAAAGTGACGTCTAAGCTATTGGAGGCAGAAGGAGAAGGCAAGGACCTTGGGGGGGACTTTTGTCACCTTGTAGTGGTGGCCGGTGCAGAACTTTCGCAGAGTTTTCTCTCTTTCCTTCTCTGAATTTTCTGTGCCTTTTCTGTTCTGGGATTTGTTTGATTTTTCCGATCTGGATTTTTTTGTAGTGTTCTCCTATTTATAGGCTCTTGGTAGCCATTTGGGAGAGTTTATGGGCTTTAATTGTCATTAAGCCGCATAATGGGAGGAGTTACAAGTTTTAATTCATTTACTTTTTAACTCCTTTTTCTTGGCTTCTGATTGGCCGGTGGAGATTGAGGGCATTTAATCGCCTTTATTCGCCATGATGGGAGGAGTTTCATGGGTTAAATGCCATGAATCAATTGACTTGTAACTCCCGGATGCTTGCTTCTGATTGGGCCATCCAAAGAAATGAATTAATGACTGCAATAAAACTAGTCAATTAATTGCAATAAGTGGTCGCCGAGCAGTTGAAGAGTCGCGGGCCGTGTCGCGTCTTTTGGGATTCTTCTGGCGATGATCATCGATGGATCTTCATGTAGATCGACATCGGATGACTATGTAACTTCAGGTATTGGTTGCAAACAGCTGGTCGGTGCCATTTGTCCTGTCGATTTCTCGATCGGTCGGTTAGAAAGCACACTTTTTTTGGTTGACTGGTTGGCGATCAATGTTGATTTTGATACTCTTGATGTCTGACCTGTGATTTTGACGGATGTCAAAGGATTTGGCACCTCAAAAGTATGAATTTTAGAAAATTTTAGGATTCGGAAGCTTCGAATCGTGAAAAGCGACGAAAAACGGGCCTTCCGGGGCCAACCCGGCGATTCCGGGCTCCATGGTCACCGGCGACCATGGGCCCCTACGACCCTGGGGGGAATTTGATAAGTCCACAAAATTAGGTCATTAGGTCATCATTTCATGAGCATTTGTGGACTTAGTTAGGTCTAATTGCATAGAATTGCACTTAATTTCATGATTACATGTATTTGGGGATATTTTTGGGAAAATGGTCAAAATTGGTCAAAATTCATTGAATTGCATGATTTTTGTGAAATTAGGATTTTTCATCTCATTCATCACCCCAAAATTAGTTTTTTGGCTTCATAATGCATACTTGTTATTTTTGGCACCATGTGCTATTTTTTTTGGAAAGTTTGTCATTTGGGTGCATCATTAGGCATGTAGGGTCCCATGCATAATTCATGTTTATTTTTATTATATGTGATTAATTAATTTCTTTCAATTTGTAGGAAAAAAATCAACAACATGGGACCCTATCCCATGAAGATTTACATGATTGGTGGGACCATGATGGTTAGATGAATGTGTCTTGGTTGTGAAAGAGTTTTTAAAGAAGCTTCCACCTAATACAAAGAAGTTAAGTCCACTTGGAATTATATATTATGGCATATATGAAAAAAAAACATGGGTGGATGGCAAGTTTTGCATTGGAAGGAGATCTCCACAAAGTCAAACTTGTGGAAGAAGAAATCTAATCAAGGAGGAGACAAAAATCAAGAAGGAAATCAAGAAGCAATCTTAAAGATCTTTTGAGGAACCCAAGATGGAAAAAATTGGATCACAAGGACAAGAAATCAATTGAAGTTTGAATTTAAGCCAAGATGGAGGAGGTGTGTTACCAAACAAAGGGACATAAGAGATTATAAAAGAGGGTCTAGCCAAAGGGGCTTGAAGCCATCACTTGGTCCAAGGCTTTTGGTAGCAACCAAGGAGACTCTTCCCCTCTCTATTCCACTCCCATCCACCTTTCTCTCTAAGTCCCTTTCTTCTTCTTCTTTCCTCCTAATTCTTTAGACATAGGTTGAGAGAATGATGAAGAGAGAAGAATTTTAGTTTTTTTTTTTTTTTGTATTTCAAGATCAAGGAAAAAAAGACACTACTTGGATTGATTTTGCAACTTTCTATGTAAGTGATTTAATTTTCTTATTTTAGTTCTTTTATGTGTTTTGATTGGAGACAATATTTCACATGATTAGTTCAAGAGTTTGAAAATAAAATAAAAATATCAAAAGTCGAGAGACATCAAAAAATCGCTTGCATAATTTTTTTCCTACTTTGAGAAGAGAGGACATTATCATCGCATTGTCAATACTTGTAGGATTGTCTAGATTCTAGATCTTTGGTACTACTTTTCCGCTTTTTATTTTCTTTCCACCCTTTTTGTTGTTATTTTCAGGTTAATATTCTTAATTTTTTTGTTCTATTTACAAATTCTAGATTTAAAAACTCAACTTGCATCTTTCTATGTTTAGTAGAAACTTTCTATTCTTGTCATTTGCATGATATATGGTTAGAAAGTGTCTTTGTGTATACTTCATATTTAGAAATTGCATTAGAACAAGTTTTTGTTGCTGAAATCACAAGATTATCAACTGATTAGACACACTAAATTCGGATCTGATAAGTGAGTAGTGAAAAATCCTGCACATTTCAGCAGAATTAACCCAACTTGGTTACAAAAGTGCATGATTTAAAAACCAGGTAAACGTTAATATTTTTGTCCATAAAACAGCAGATTTAAAGTATGGTAATTGGACTTTGAAACCCCAGAATCTCAGCCAAAAATAACCTCGGGAACCATGTCAACCAGAGGCTCAAACAGGGGTAGTTGGTAAGCCTGCGTTCAGATTTCAGCAACAAAACAGTTCAAGTAGGCATATTTAGGTGATCATATCTTTTTTGTTTTAAGTCATTTTTCGGTTTTTCTTTTTTTTGTTGTGTTCATACATCATCAGGCTATTGATCCCATCCATTAGATTTAGGTTCACACTACCTTAGTCATGTCGTACAGTCCAGTGAAAACAGGGCTGCGCAACAGTTTCCATACTTAGAATTTTTTTTACAGCATCCATCATATAGTTAGAAACTTGCATAAAATTGCATTGTTAGCATTTAGGGCATTATAGATCATTCATATTTGCATAAAAATTGATTTTGGTAGGTAGGATCTAATTTAGGAAGTTTTGTTTTGATTTTTTTTATATTAAACTGGTCGTTTGATTTGTATGTTCTTTTGCAGGTTTTTAGATATTTTAGGATTGCTTAGATTAGGTTTCCTTTATTACAATAGTTCCTTTATTTTTTTTGAAAGCGTTGTAATTAAGATTTTTGTATTTAGTTATCTAATTTAATTTAGGCCAGATTTAGTGTTTATTTAGGATAGGTCAAAGTTGGAAGGTTTCTTGAAAAGCATTGCTCCCTGTGGATCGACCTGGATTTACCAGATTATTACTACAATCGTACCCTACACTTGGGGACCGATCAAGTTTTTGGCGCCGTTGCCGGGGAGCGCCAGTAAAGGTAACTTTCTATCTTTCCTATTTAAATTGTACATTACTTTTGGCATCTTGCTAGAAATAAGGGGTGCATGCATGGAATGTTGAAACTACCCTAATTTGGATTAAGAAAGTGCATGGAATGTTAGCAATTTACATCATTGATTTTTTGAAAACTCCAAAAAGTTACCAAAATCTTCTAATTTATTTTTTTGGAAATTTTTTTTCTTCAGTTAACTCCTTAAGGAAGGAAAGTGAATCTAAGGCCTAAAGCTGCGTTCTTTGGTTAAACTCGATGCCTAAGAAAAGCCTTGTCCCAAAAGGGGAGATAGTCAAGCTATTCGAGGCAAGTGGTTTTTAAGCGGGACCGTTGTGGCCTCACCACTTACCTGGGGGCTAACCTGGTCAAGTTAACTTCATAAGTTCGAGCTAAGTGCTGAGGTGAACTTTTTGACCTCTAGTGAGGTAGGTTGATGTTCTAAGTTAGTTTCTTTATTTCCACCATTTAAAATTTTTTTTTTTTTCAAGATTCCCAAAAAGAAGGATAGGCCCCCACCAATTTGGCAAAGAGATTTAGGGCACAGATTAAGAAGGAAGGAGTCTCCGATTAAGAGAATTATTGAAAACTTTGAATCTCCAATTCTATCAAGTTCTTTGAGACCATCACCAATGGCAAGTGGGTCCGATAGTGGCAACAACAATGATGACCGGAACGACCGGAATGAAAATGATGGTAATGAGGCGGTTAACCAAAGGGCTAGGAGTTTACGAGAATACCTTCAACCCACACGGACAACCACACCTTCTTGCATGGTCGTCCCACCCAATGTGGGAAATTTTGAAATAAAGCCGGGCGTGATACAATTACTCCCTAATTTCCATGGCCTTGATTCAGAAAGTGCATACTCGCACTTAAGAGAATTTGAAGAAGTATGTGCCACTTTACACTTCAATAATATTGGGGAGGACATAGTCAAATTTAGATTATTCCCTTTTTCACTGAAGGAGAAGGCAAAAATATGGTTGCATTCCCTTAGGCCCAATTCGATTACCACTTGGAATATTATGGTGCGAGAATTCTTGAAAAAGTTTTTCCCACTTCACAAAACCAACACTTTGAGGAGACACATGATGAATTTCAAACAAAAAGAAAAAGAGTCTTTCTTCAAGTGTTGGGAACGCTTCAAAGAGCTCTTACAAGCCTGCCCACATCATGGATTCGAATCATGGCGTGTAATTGGTATGTTTTATGATGGGTTAACTTCTGAAATGCGCCAATTCGTTGAAACGATGTGTAATGGTGAATTTTTGAGCAAAAACCCAGATGAAGCATGGGAATACTTAGATTCTCTTGCAGAAAGTGCCCAAAATTGGGACACTTCAGATGGAGTTGCTAATCCAAGGCAATTGAATAATCCTAAGGGAGGGGGAATATATCGACTTCAGGATGATGAAATGGAACTCAATGCAAAAGTAGCACCCCTAACTAGAAAAATTGAAGCCATAGAAATGAGGAGGAGTAAACAGCCCGTCACCGTGTGTGGTATTTGTGAATGTGACACCCACTTTTCAGAAGATTGTCCAACAATCCCTGCTTTCAAAGAGGTGTTACAGGAACAGGCCAATGCAACCACTGCTTATCAGAGGCCTTTCAACAATCAACTCGGTAACTCGTACAACACCACCTGGAGGAACCATCCCAATTTCAGTTGGAGGAATGGGCCTACTGCTAATCAGGAGTCGGTCCCTCAAAGACCTACACATCAAGGTGGTGACTTTAGGCCCTCAACACAAGGAGCCCAATACACACCACCCCCTCCACAGTCTCAAAATAGGTCTTTGGAGGATCTGCTGACAAATTTAATTCAAACTCAGAATTCCATCATTCAAAACAATCAACAATCTTTTTTAGACTTTCAAAAAGAGGTGAGAACCTTAATTGGCCAACTCAGTAATACCCTTCAAAATAGGGAGAAGGGGGCTTTCCCAGCCCAAACAAACCCGAACCCTAAAGGGCAATACGAAGTGGCCAATACAGGTCCCTCTACCTCAAAGGAGCAGGTGCAAGCTGTGACCACTTTGCGGAGTGGTAAAGAAATTTCGAAAGATGATCCGAGAAAAGGAAAGTCACCTGCATCCTCGGATCAAAAAGTTTCTTCAAATAAGACTGAATCTAAAGAAGTCATAGAAAAGGTTGGTGATGACAAAGGGAAGGTACCCGAAATTCCTGAGTACAAGCCTGTGGCCCCATTCCCCCAACGACTGAGATCGCCAAAGAGGATGGTCCCAAATGAGGAGATTTTGGATATCTTCAGAGAAGTCAAGATTAATATCCCGCTTTTGGATGCCATCAAACAGATTCCATCTTACGCTAAGTTCCTCAAAGATTTATGCACAATCAAACGTAAGATGCATGTTTCTAAGAAAGCTTTCTTGGCCAAGCAAGCAAGCTCAATTTTAAGACAAGATGCTCTCCCTAAATATAAAGATCCGGGATGCCCCACAGTATCGTGCATCATTGGAAACTTCCGGATAGAACAAGCTTTACTCGACTTGGGGGCGAGTGTCAATCTACTTCCTTACTCGGTTTATCAAAAGTTGGGGCTAGGCGAGTTGAAACCTACTCAGGTCACTCTTCAACTCGCTGACAGATCAATAAAGAAACCGAGGGGGATGGTAGAGGATGTTTTAGTACAAATCGAGAAGTTCTACTTTCCAGTGGACTTCATCGTTTTGGATACCCAACCTGTGGCAAATCCTAATGCTCAAATTCCGGTAATATTGGGAAGACCCTTCCTAGCCACTTCAAATGCACTAATCAATTGCCGGAACGGGGTAATGAAGCTTTCTTTTGGAAACATGACCATTGAGCTCAATGTTTTCAATGCGTGCAAACAAATGCGGGATGATGGTCCTGATTTCGAAGAGATTGACATGATTGAGGCCATTGTTCAAGAATCTCTTACGGAGTCCACCGACCCCAATTCCTTGTGCCCCTTTGAATCTGATTTGCCTCATTCTCTTGACATTGAAGATGATACTGTTCAGATGGCCAGTAGTCTGTGGAACCCGAAAGCTGAGGAGCTAGTACCATCGGGGTCTAAGTCTCTTCCCTCTCAGGTGAGGCCACCCAAACCTGAGTTGAAACCCCTTCCAGTTGACCTCAAATATGCATACCTTGGGGATGATGAAACGTTCCCAGTTGTAATTTCATCACACCTAAACAAGGACCAAGAGGAGCAATTAATGGAAATACTTAAGCAGCACAAGGGTGCAATAGCATGGACTGTGGCTGATATTAAAGGCATTGATCCTTACGTGTGTACGCACCATATTTACCTGGAAGAAAATGCAAAACATTCTAGACAAATGCAACGCCGGCTTAACCGCACCATGCAGGAGGTGGTTAGGGCTGAAGTCTTAAAACTTCTGGACGTGGGTATCATCTATCCAATCTCGGATAGTCAGTGGGTCAGCCCTACCCAGGTCGTACCAAAGAAAGCCGGCGTCACTGTAGTCAAGAATGCTAGGGATGAACTCATCCCTACCCGGATACCCACAGGTTGGAGGGTATGTATTGACTACAGAAAGCTCAATGCAGTCACACGGAAGGACCATTTTCCGCTACCCTTTTTGGACCAAATCTTGGAAAGGGTAGCAGGCCACCCATACTACTGCTTCTTGGATGGATACTCAGGATACAATCAGATAGAAATCGCCCCTGAGGATCAAGAGAAAACCACATTCACATGTCCCTTCGGAACTTTCGCCTACCGGCGAATGCCCTTTGGACTGTGCAATGCTCCCGCTACTTTCCAACGCTGCATGCTGAGCATATTCAGTGACATGGTGGAGCGTTTCCTCGAGGTCTTCATGGATGATTTCTCCATTTTCGGTAATTCTTTCGAAGATTGCTTAAGTAATTTGGGAAAAGTCCTTATTAGATGTGAAGAGAAGAACCTGGTGCTAAATTGGGAGAAATGTCACTTCATGGTTCGGCAGGGAATAGTCCTTGGCCATATTGTTTCATCCAAGGGAATGGAAGTTGACAAGTCAAAAATAGATCTGATCTCAAATTTGCCTATCCCAAAAACCGTTAGAGATATCAGATCGTTCTTAGGGCATGCAGGCTTCTACAGAAGGTTTATAAAAGATTTCAGCGCTATCTCCAGACCACTGTGCAACCTTCTGTTAAAAGATACTCAATTTGAGTGGACTGAGGCATGCCACGAAGCTTTCACCAAGTTAAAGGGCATGCTGACTTCCGCTCCGATTATGCAACCGCCTGACTGGAGCCTGCCCATTGAACTTATGTGTGATGCAAGTGATTATGCGGATGGGGCTGTGTTGGGGCAACGTAAGGAAAAGAAACCTTACGTGATTTATTATGCAAGCCGGACTTTGAATAGCGCACAAATCAATTACTCCACCACAGAGAAAGAATTATTAGCCGTGGTCTTTGCGCTAGACAAATTCCGTTCGTACTTGCTAGGATCCAAGATCATTGTGTTCACCGATCATTCAGCATTGAAATACCTTCTTTCTTAGAAGGATGCAAAACCGCGTCTCATTCGTTGGATCCTTCTACTCCAAGAATTTGATATTGAAATCCGAGATAAAAAGGGAGTAGAAAATGTAGTTGCGGATCATCTATCACGACTTGTCATTTCTGAATCTTTGGAATCCACACCCATCCAGGACAACTTCCCTGACGAACAACTGTTCGCAGTATCCCAACTTCCCTGGTATGCAGACATTGCCAACTATCTTGCTACAGGCATAGTCCCAGAACATTGGAAAAGGCAAGATAGGAATAAATTTTTTTCTGAGGTCCGAAATTTTTTCTAGGATGACCCATTTTTGTTTAAATACTGCCCAGACTAAATCATTAGGAGGTGTGTGCCAGATGATGAGCAAAACAGTGTCATCTCCTTTTGTCATTCACAGGACTGTGGAGGCCATTTCTCTTCTAAAAAAACCGCCTTTAAGATTCTGCAATGCGGTTTTTACTGGCCCACCCTTTTTAGAGATGTTCATGAATATTGCAAGTCTTGTGAAAACTGTCAAAAATTGGGTTCCGTTTCAAGAAGGAACATGATGCCCCTGAATCCAATTTTGATCATTGAGTTGTTTGATGTATGGGGAATAGATTTCATGGGACCGTTTCCCCTGAGTTTTGGTTATCTCTACATTTTAGTAGCTGTTGATTATGTGTCCAAGTGGATTGAAGCTATACCATGTCGGACAAATGATGCTACTGTTGTCAAGAAATTTCTGAAGGAGCACATATTTTCTAGATTCGGGACCCCACGAGCCATCATTAGTGATGGAGGTACCCACTTCTGTAATCGTGTAATTGATGCTTTGTTTAAAACATACGGAATTACACACAAAGTGGCTACGCCCTATCATCCGCAGACTAGTGGGCAAGTTGAGGTCTCGAATCGGGAAATCAAACATATATTGGAGACCATAGTAAACCCTACTCGCAAAGATTGGTCACTTCGACTTAACGATGCATTATGGGCTTACCGCACTGCATTCAAAACTCCAATAGGCATGTCTCCATACAGACTGATTTATGGGAAAGCTTGCCACCTTCCGGTGGAATTAGAACATAAAGCATATTGGGCACTAAAGCAGCTAAACTTTGATATGGAGAAAGCTGGAATTAAGAGGAAATTCCAAATGAATGAATTGGAACAGATTCGCAACGAGGCTTATCAAAACTCTCGTATTTACAAAGAAAGGACCAAGGTTTTTCATGATAAAAACATTCTTAGAAAAACTTTTCACCCGTCACAAAAAGTCCTTCTTTACAATTCTCGTTTACATCTCTTTCCTGGGAAGTTGAGATCTCGATGGAGTGGCCCCTTTACTGTTAAGCATGTTTTTCCACATGGGGCGGTTGAGTTGGAGAATCCCAAGGATGGTTCAGTTTTCAAAGTGAATGGACAACGTCTAAAACCATTCTTAGAGCCATTTGATTCAGAGGACACTATTTTACCTCTGATTAGTCCTGACTATCAGGACTGACGAGCGTTAGATCTGACAGCGCTCAACTTTGTGTACATATGTAAATAGATCTTCCTGCTTTGTTTTTGTGTATTTTGCCTCATTTTGGATAGATTGACGGGAAATCTGCAGTATCCCAGGTGACTTCTTCACTTTACCTCCGATAGTTTTCATCCTCATGTTTCATACTTTTAATTGCATTTCATTCATTTAAACATCGAGGACGATGTTCATGCTAGGTTGGGGAGTAGGAACAAGCACACTTGTCCATCTTTAGACAAAAGTTTTACACCATTTTTCTTTAATTTAAAAAAAAATATTTTTGTTTGTTTTTAGGGTTTTGAAAAAAAAAAGGGAATTTCGAGAGAATTTTTATAAAACGAAGATACCTCGAATTTTGGAAAATTTGAAGCTTTGGGCGAGGAAAAAATATAATGGTTCATTGTTTTGTTTAAGGAAAGGATTTTTGGAAAAGTGCTGAAATTTGATCCCTCACTTTTACACAGTCTGTATACATTTTCAAGGTTTTCAAATGTGAAGCTATGATTTCTGTTTTCTTTGACGATTTGACTGAAAATATGATGGAAAACCGACCCTTACTTTTGTTGGAATTTGAGATGACTTTAGAGTCTTTTGATGAATTAAAGTAATTAGTATCTCAAGTATGGTTTGAGTTGGAATTCTTGTCAACACATTGTCACAAACATGATGATAATAAGCTGGTGTTGATAGAGCTGAAAAGAAGAAACAGAATTGAAACAGTCAGGAATTCAGAATTCCTGAAGCAGAGCACGCGGTCGACCGGGCACCCCATGCGGTCGACCGAGAAAGAAGAAACCTGCAGAAAACAGTTTCAGGCACCTCTCAGTTATTTTCGTGACACAGTGTGTCTTCGGTCGACCGGGACCCCAGGATGTCGACCGAGCTCGAAAGTTGTCTGTTTTCAGTCAGTGTCTTCGGTCGACCGAGCAAGCCAGGATGTCGACCGAGCACGGGAACCAGAGTTGCGCAGAATTAGAAGTTTTGCACGAAAATTCAGCACTCTAACTAATTCGTTTGGGACTCTTTCTAAACGAATTGTAGCCTGTTTTGGAGACAATTAAGGGTTACTATAACCTATATAAAGGCATGTATGGGTCGTTCTAAAGATACACCAGAAGAGAGAAAGAATAGAGAAGAGTTTTAGAGAGTTCTTGAGAGAAAGAAGAAGCTGCTGGTGTGTGTTGCTGTGTGCTGATGTGGTGACGTTTTCTACAGCAATTGTGGACGAGATTATGCTCTAGAAGATGGTGATTCGTCCATGAGTTAAGTGTCTCTCTGTTTATGCTTTATTTTCAATTTGTAAGGGATTGAGAGAGAGAGAATTGTAGAGGGGAAGGGCTGTAGACAGAGTTAATCTTCTATTCTGTTCTTACATCAAGTTGGTGCTTGGTGTTTAGGGTTTGGTGATCCTATCTGTTGGTGCAGATAAATTGTAAAGGGAGTCGGTGCTTCCTAGATAGTTGGTGCTATCTGAAACTAAGGGTTGGTGCTCTTTGTCGTTGGTGCGACTAAATAAGATTCAGATCTGTCCCGGATTGGTGTTCGGACAGTCTTTGAACCGTGGACGTAGCCTTTCGGTGAACCACGTTAAATCTGGTGTCATTGTGTGGTTTGACTTGTTTTGTTGTTGAATTGGACCTGTTTTTAGAAATCACTGATTCACCCCCCCCTCTCAGTGATCGCGGTATCCAACAATTGGTATCAGAGCGAGGTTCCCTTGATCAGTTTAATACGCTAAGGGTGATCTCTTGTCAAATCACATGGCAGTCAATACAGGGAATATGAAAGCACCTCTGTTTGATGGTTCTAATTACTCTTTCTGGAAGATTAGGATGCAAGCCTTCATCAAATCACTTGGCTATGATGTTTGGGAGGCTGTCAGAGCCGGTTACAATGCTGCCACCGTACCCAATGATACAGCATCGAAGAAGTTGGCAGACAACGACTCCAAGGCGCAGAATGCACTCTTTAGTGGCCTTGTGGACAGCGAGCTTGTCAAAGTAATTGCATGCAAAACAGCCAAGGAAATTTGGGACAAGTTGCAAAGCATACATGAAGGTGATGAGAAGATTAAAGAAGCCAAATTGCAAACTCATCGCTCTCAATTCGAGTCTCTTCGCATGGAGGAAGCGAGAATGTTGACTCGT
The DNA here is from genome assembly GCA_012931725.1 of Litsea cubeba. NCBI lineage: Eukaryota > Viridiplantae > Streptophyta > Magnoliopsida > Laurales > Lauraceae > Litsea > Litsea cubeba. The sequence continues at coordinate 38,788,067 of CM022953.1, read as the reverse complement.
ATATGCAACAAGTGAATGAAGTCACGAATGACATTCGTGGACTAGGGGAGGAGATTAAAGAGCCGGTCATCGTCAAAAAGGTTCTAAGATCTCTTCTTCCCCGGTTTGATTCAAAAGTCTCAGCCATTGAAGAAGCCAAAGATCTGAATGCATTTTCCATGGATGAATTACATGGTTCTCTAACTGCCTATGAGATGCGCATAGGAAAGACGTCTTCATCTGATAAAGAAGCGGCCTTCAAAGTTCAGAAAAAGGCAAAAGAGACTGCTGGTCATGATGTTGATTCTGATGATGATGAGCTTGAGGCTCAATTTGTTAGAAAGTTGAAGAAAGGAAGCAATGGCAAGTACAAAGGGAAGCTACCCTTTAAATGCTTCAATTGTGGGGGTATTGGTCACTTTGCTGCGAAGTGTCCGCTAAAAGAAGACAATGATAATGACTCTTATGCTGAAAAGAGTGAAGGAAAGAGAAATTTCAGAAAAAGGGGCAAAGCTAAAAACTTTCTATGTCAACAAGATGACAGCACGTCTGAATCTTCAGACGATGATGAATCAACCGAAGCTCTCTTCATGGTCACTGTTGAAGAAGAAGAAGAGCTAGATCCGGAAGAGGATGAGGAGGCTGAAGTCAATCTTGAAGAGGAACTCATAGCCGCACTTGAGGAGCTAAGCATGGAACGCAAATCAAGTAAGAAAAATCTGAAACTTCTCCATGAATCTGAAAGTTCTATTATTGCTTTGAAAACTCAAGTAGAAGAATATAAAAGAATGGTAGAAGTCCTTGAAAACCAAATAAGTATCAAAAAGGAAGAGGCTATGAAACTTGAAACTGAGATCGCTAGAGCAAAGGCTGAAAATTTGGAAAATAGCAAAAAACTCAAAGCGCTCCAAGCGATTGAAGGAACTATGAAACTCAATGAACTACTGAAAGTTCAAAGACCTGCCCACTTCAGATTTGGTCTAGGATTTGAGAAAGGTGAATCCTCTAAGATTGCACCTCCTAAAAAGAAAGAGCTTGTGAAGCAAGTCACTGCACCTTCTAACTCTATGAAGCCCACTCAACCTAGAAAGGAGTCCATTCCTGTTAGAAAGGTAATGAAGACTAATCAGCCACAAAGAAGATATAAATTCTATGGTTACTGCTTTCATTGTAATATGTTTGGGCATAAAAGAGCTGATTGCAAATTCTATGTAAGAAACAGTCCATTTGTGACTAGGAATCCTTTTTCAATCCTAAGTAGCCACAAAATTGAGTGCTATATGTGTCACAATTATGGACACTTGGCTAGGGATTGTAGGTTGCATATTGCTAACAAGTTTCAGGTTGAAAAGAAACCCAAGTTAGTCAAGGCTTAGAGAGCAAAGCAAAGTGCAGAAAGTCTCAAAGAATCTCTCATTGTGCAAACGGCATTCAATGCACAAAAGAAGACAGCACCATGGGTCCTTGATAGTGGTTGTTCAAGCCATATGACTGGTGATAAAGAGAAATTCATCAAATTACAGCACTATGAAGGCGGTTCAGTGAAGTTTGGCAACAATGATGGTGCCAAAATCTGCGGAAAAGGTGTTATTCAGCTTATGGCAAACAAGATCAGATCGGAAGAAGTCTTATATGTGTCTGGATTGAGACACAACCTGCTTAGTGTGAGCCAGATCTGTGACAAGGGTCATGAAGTTATCTTCACAAAGAATGGGTTTGCCATCAAGAAGAGTAGCAACGGCAAAACAGTGGCAACTGGATCAAGAACTGCTGGAAATCTCTATACATTGTCAGATGGAGCTGAAAAGACCTGCTTGATGAGTCGGACAGAGGAAAGTTGGTTGTGGCACAAACGCCTTGGGCATCTAAGCTTTGATAACATGTCAAAGATTTGCAATTCAAAGGCTGTAAGAGGCATGTCTAAAGTTGAAAAGCCTTCCAATCCCATTTGCGACTCTTGCCAAAAGGGAAAGCAAACGAGGGTTATGTTCAAGTCAAAGGAGCATCATTCCAAGAAACCTCTTGAGCTAGTGCACACTGATCTCTGTGGACCGATGCGAACTCAAAGCACCAATGGAGATAAGTATTTCATGTTATGCATTGATGATTATACTCGTATGACATGGGTATTGTTTCTTAAGCATAAGCATCAAGCACTTGATTGTTTTTAAAGTGTTTAAAGCACAGGTTGAAAATCAATTGGAAAAACGTATCAAGATTTTAAGGTCTGATCGTGGAGGCGAGTTCACATCTGAAGAGTTCACTAAATATTGTGAACATCATGGCATTCAAAGACAGTACTCAGCCCCTAGAACTCCACAGCAAAATGGAGTTGTGGAACGGAAGAATCGCACCGTACAAGAGATGGCTCGTACGATGCTAAGTGAAAGCAAGATGGCTGACAAGTATTGGAAAGAGGCAATTCATACGGCTGTATACATTCAAAACCGATGCTTGATCAGGCCACATGAAGTCAAAACTCCCTATGAGCTATGGTTTGGGCGAAAAGCAACAGTCAAGCACTTCAAAGTCTTCGGCAGCAAGTGTTACATCAAGCGGCTCGAACAAAATCCGGGCAAATTTGAAGAAAGAGCTGACGAAGGTATATTTCTGGGTTACTCCTCTACTAGCAAGGCATATAGGTGTCTTAACAAAAGAACCAGAAAAATCATAGAAAGTGCTGATGTGAGAATAGATGAGAATATTGAACCAAAGAATGCAACTCATAATGACAGTCCAGTTTATGAGGACTCGAGTGAGATTGATGATGAGAAGGCTGAATCTAATGATTCTGAGAAATCAAAGGATGACTCAGAAGATACCACACCTAAGAAGCACAGCACTTGGGTAGAGCAACACCCTAAGGATCAAATCATTGGAGATCCTAAGGCAGGCGTTCAAACTAGACAAAGTGTAGTTAGCAATTACTCACTTGTGTCCACCATTGAACCCAAGACTGTGGCCGAAGCCAGTCTCGATGATAGTTGGTTGAAAGCTATGCATGAGGAGTTGGAGCAAATTGAGAAGAACTCCACATGGGAACTTGTTCCTAGACCTACTGATAAGAATGTTATTGGTACTAAATGGGTCTTTCGGAATAAGCTGAATGAAGATGGTCAAGTCATTAGAAACAAAGCAAGGTTGGTTTGTAAAGGCTATGCTCAAGTTGAAGGCATAGATTTTGAAGAGACCTTTGCACCGGTAGCTCGTCTGGAAGCTATTCGTATGTTTCTTGCATTGGCAGCATACAAAACCTTCAAGGTATTTCAGATGGACGTAAAGTCAGCTTTCTTGAATGGTTTACTTGAAGAAGAGGTCTACATTGAGCAACCTGATGGTTTTCTCATCAGCAAGAATTCAGATCTAGTGTGCAAATTGAAAAAGGCTCTTTATGGACTGAAACAAGCGCCAAGGGCATGGTATGCAAGGCTGGATCTCTATCTCCGCAAGATTGGTTTTGGAAAAGGAATGGTTGATAGCAATCTGTATGTCAAAACTGAGTTAAGCAAACAGCTGGTTGTCATTGTTTATGTTGATGACATAATCTTTGGTGGCAATGATGAGGAGATGTGCAGGAATTTTGCAGAAGAGATGAAGAATGAATTTGAGATGTCAATGCTTGGAGAACTAAAGTTCTTTCTTGGTTTACAAGTTCAGCAGCTGAAACATGGCATCTTCATATCACAAATGAAGTACATTAAGGAAATGCTGAAACGGTTCAATATGGAAGACAGCAAGCCAGTGAGCACACCAATGTCAACGAACACGAAGCTTAGCAAAGATGATAAGGCCTCGTCCGTTGATCATACCACCTATCGCTCTATGATAGGAAGCTTGCTCTACTTGACTGCAACAAGACCAGATCTTCTACAAGCAGTATGTATGGTTGCACGTTTTCAAGCAGCACCAACTGAAACGCACCTTACAGCAGTGAAACGAATCTTTCGATATTTGAAAGGTACTATGGAGCTTGGTATCTGGTATCCCAAAGGCAAATCCTTCACTCTTGTTGCATATTCTGATGCCGATTGGGCTGGATGCGTAGATGATCGCAAGAGTACTAGCGGCGGCGCATTTTATCTTGGAGAAAGATTAGTTGCTTGGCATAGTAAGAAGCAAGACTCTGTATCCCTTTCGACAGCGGAAGCGGAATATATTGCAGCGGCAACTTGTTGTACGCAAGTGTTATGGATGCGGCAAATGCTCTCTGATCTAGGAGTTCCTACAACGGATCCTACGCCGATCCTATGTGACAACACGAGTGCAATTCATATATCTAAGAATCCTGTTCAGCACTCTCGAACAAAGCATGTAGCAATTCGTTATCATTTTCTTAAAGATAAAGTTGCTGATGGAGAGGTTAAGTTGGAATATGTTCCAACAACTGAGCAAGTGGCTGATATTTTCACGAAACCTCTGCCAAAGGACGTCTTCGAGTATCTCCGGAAAAAGTTAGGAGTTACTCACTCTCCTAAACCGTAGGAGTTGTGCTTGAAAGAGGGAGCAATGCATTCATTGAATATCCTATTCGCTCCTCGGTTTGGTCCCTTTGGACTTGTTGTCAAAGGGGGAGAGATGTTATGCTATGATAGCAAGGAGAGATGTTAGGCTATGAAAGCTAGGGGGAGAATGTTGACAGTGCATGGTTGATATTTCCGAATTTCAGAATTGGTTCCAAGTAAGTATTGAAAAGAACTTGGAAGAGCTGCAAGCTGGAGTTGAAAGTGTTGAAGTTCCAATAGTGTTGCCAACAATTCCAAAGGGGGAGATTGTTGGAATTTGAGATGACTTTAGAGTCTTTTGATGAATTAAAGTAATTAGTATCTCAAGTATGGTTTGAGTTGGAATTCTTGTCAACACATTGTCACAAACATGATGATAATAAGCTGGTGTTGATAGAGCTGAAAAGAAGAAACAGAATTGAAACAGTCAGGAATTCAGAATTCCTGAAGCAGAGCACGCGGTCGACCGGGCACCCCATGCGGTCGACCGAGAAAGAAGAAACCTGCAGAAAAATAGTTTCAGGCACCTCTCAGTTATTTTCGTGACACAGTGTGTCTTCGGTCGACCGGGACCCCAGGATGTCGACCGAGCTCGAAAGTTGTCTGTTTCCAGTCAGTGTCTTCGGTCGACCGAGCAAGCCAGGATGTCGACCGAGCACGGGAACCAGAGTTGCGCAGAATTAGAAGTTTTGCACGAAAATTCAGCACTCTTAACTAATTCGTTTGGGACTCTTTCTAAACGAATTGTAGCCTGTTTTGGAGACAATTAAGGGTTACTATAACCTATATAAAGGCATGTATGGGTCGTTCTAAAGATACACCAGAAGAGAGAAAGAATAGAGAAGAGTTTTAGAGAGTTCTTGAGAGAAAGAAGAAGCTGCTGGTGTGTGTTGCTGTGTGCTGATGTGGTGACGTTTTCTACAGCAATTGTGGACGAGATTATGCTCTAGAAGATGGTGATTCGTCCATGAGTTAAGTGTCTCTCTGTTTATGCTTTATTTTCAATTTGTAAGGGATTGAGAGAGAGAGAATTGTAGAGGGGAAGGGCTGTAGACAGAGTTAATCTTCTATTCTGTTCTTACATCAAGTTGGTGCTTGGTGTTTAGGGTTTGGTGATCCTATCTGTTGGTGCAGATAAATTGTAAAGGGAGTCGGTGCTTCCTAGATAGTTGGTGCTATCTGAAACTAAGGGTTGGTGCTCTTTGTCGTTGGTGCGACTAAATAAGATTCAGATCTGTCCCGGATTGGTGTTCGGACAGTCTTTGAACCGTGGACGTAGCCTTTCGGTGAACCACGTTAAATCTGGTGTCATTGTGTGGTTTGACTTGTTTTGTTGTTGAATTGGACCTGTTTTTAGAAATCACTGATTCACCCCCCCCCCTCTCAGTGATCGCGGTATCCAACAACTTTCACAGTTTCCTGGCTCATATGGGTGGTTTGATCAGCCACAAACCTGAGTTAATTCGGGCACATGAAAAGGGCTGCCTATTGTTTTGGGACCGTAAAAAAAAAAAAAAAAAAAAAAAAAAAAAAAAAAAAACAGTAGTGCGAAAGCCGTCATGGTCGCCTTAAGAGGAAAGCTTTTTTTTTTTTTCTTTGCTAAGGTTAGGTGGCCTAGAATGTTGGATAAAAAATCGTTTTCACGGAAATTTTTTGGTGGATCATTTGATACCTATTTTTTTCGTATACACACTTATCACCATGCACAATCAATTCAGCATGATTTCGAGAATTTCTGACCAAAAGATGAGATTTTTGAACCTAATTTAAGATTTGCCTTTAAAAAAAAAAGATTCCAAGAATTGAGAAAATCTGGTGTTTGTAAATTTTCTTTTGGAAACGTCCCCATGGTTTCGTTAGGTTTATACTTTGAAAAAAAAATGAAAAAAAAAAGAGAGAATTTTGTGGGTATATTCACTGCAAACCCTCACGAGGCACAACTCGTCCACTAGGGGGAACCTAGGGGTTTAGGGGCTTACTGCATACGCTAAATGCAGTCGAGAGTGCCAGCGAAAGTGGTGTTTTTCATTTCTATTTTCTGCATTAATTTATTTTCCATAATATTAGTTTAGTGAGTTTTATTCCTTGTCGCTTATTTTGCTAAGGGACTAGCAAAAAGCTGGTTGAGGGGTGTGATAAGTCCACAAAATTAGGTCATTAGGTCATCATTTCATGAGCATTTGTGGACTTAATTAGGTCTAATTGCATAGAATTGCACTTAATTTCATGATTACATGTATTTGGGGATATTTTTGGGAAAATGGTCGAAATTGGTCAAAATTCATTGAATTGCATGATTTTTGTGAAATTAGGATTTTTCATCTCATTCATCACCCCAAAATTAGTTTTTTGGCTTCATAAATGCATACTTGTTATTTTTGGCACCATGTGCTATTTTTTTGGAAAGTTTGTCATTTGGTGCATCATTAGGCATGTAGGGTCCCATGCATAATTCACGTTTATTTTTATTATATGTGATTAATTAATTTCTTTCAATTTGTAGGAAAAAAATCAACAACATGGGACCCTATCCCATGAAGATTTACATGATTGGTGGGACCATGATGGTTAGATGAATGTGTCTTGGTTGTGAAAGAGTTTTTAAAGAAGCTTCCACCTAATACAAAGAAGTTAAGTCCACTTGGAATTATATATTATGGCATATATGAAGGTTTTGCATTGGAAGGAGATCTCCACAAAGTCAAACTTGTGGAAGAAGAAATCTAATCAAGGAGGAGACAAAAATCAAGAAGGAAATCAAGAAGCAATCTTAAAGATCTTTTGAGGAACCCAAGATGGAAAAAATTGGATCACAAGGACAAGAAATCAATTGAAGTTTGAATTTAAGCCAAGATGGAGGAGGTGTGTTACCAAACAAAGGGACATAAGAGATTATAAAAGAGGGTCTAGCCAAAGGGGCTTGAAGCCATCACTTGGTCCAAGGCTTTTGGTAGCAACCAAGGAGACTCTTCCCCTTTCTATTCCACTCCCATCCACCTTTCTCTCTAAGTCCCGTTCTTCTTCTTCTTTCCTCCTAATTCTTTAGACATAGGTTGAGAGAATGATGAAGAGAGAAGAATTTTAGTTTTTTTTTTTGTATTTCAAGATCAAGGAAAAAAAGACACTACTTGGATTGATTTTGCAACTTTCTATGTAAGTGATTTAATTTTCTTATTTTAGTTCTTTTATGTGTTTTGATTGGAGACAATATTTCACATGATTAGATCAAGAGTTTGAAAATAAAATAAAAATATCAAAAGTCGAGAGACATCAAAAAATCACTTGCATAATTTTTTTCCTACTTTGAGAAGAGAGGACATTATCATCGCATTGTCAATACTTGTAGGATTGTCTAGATTCTAGATCTTTGGTACTACTTTTCCGCTTTTTATTTTCTTTCCACCCTTTTTGTTGTTATTTTCAGGTTAATATTCTTAATTTTTTTGTTCTATTTACAAATTCTAGATTTAAAAACTCAACTTGCATCTTTCTATGTTTAGTAGAAACTTTCTATTCTTGTCATTTGCATGATATATGGTTAGAAAGTGTCTTTGTGTATACTTCATATTTAGAAATTGCATTAGAACAAGTTTTTGTTGCTGAAATCACAAGATTATCAACTGATTAGACACACTAAATTCGGATCTGATAAGTGAGTAGTGAAAAATCCTGCACATTTCAACAGAATTAACCCAACTTGGTTACAAAAGTGCATGATTTAAAAACCAGGTAAACGTTAATATTTTTGTCCATAAAGTAGCAGATTTAAAGTATGGTAATTGGACTTTGAAACCCCAGAATTTCAGCCAAAAATAACCTCGGGAACCATATCAACCAAAGGCTCAAACAGGGGTAGTTGGTAAGCATGCGTTCAGGTTTCAGCAACAAAACAGTTCAAGTAGGCATATTTAGGTGATCATATCTTTTTTGTTTTAAGTCATTTTTCGATTTTTCTTTTTTTTTTTTTGTTGTGTTCATACATCATCAGGCTATTGATCCCATCCATTAGATTTAGGTTCACACCGCCTTAGTCATGTCGTACAGTCCAGTGAAAACAGGGCTACGCAACAGTTTCCATACTTAGATTTTTTTTACAGCATGCATCATATAGTTAGAAACTTGCATAAAATTGCATTGTTAGCATTTAGGGCATTATAGATCATTCATATTTGCATAAAAATTGATTTTGGTAAGTAGGATCTAATTTAGGAAGTTTTGTTTTGATTTTTTTTATATTAAACTGGTCGTTTGATTTGTGTGTTCTTTTGCAGGTTTTTAGATATTTTAGGATTGCTTAGATTAGGTTTCCTTTATTACAATAGTTCCTTTATTTTTTTTTGAAAGCATTGTAATTAAGATTTTTGTATTTAGTTATCTAATTTAATTTAGGCCAGATTTAGTGTTTATTTAGGATAGGTCAAAGTTGGAAGGTTTCTTGAAAAGCATTGCTCCCTGTGGATCGACCTGGATTTACCAGATTATTACTACAATCGTACCCTACACTTGGGGACCGATCAGAATTTCCCCCCTTTTGTCCGTTTTGCGGCTGTTTTTTATGTTTTTTGATTCTTTTTTCTTCTGTATTGTTTCTTGACATTTTGTATCATTTATTGGCTTGATTTCCTTGTAGAAAACTTGACAAGAATCCTTGCATTTTGGAGTGCAAAGTTTCCAATTTTCCGGAAAAGCCGAAAACTTTGTCGCGTAGAGCTGCCGATTTTCCCTTAGAAGCTGAAACTGGGCCAAACGATGTCAGAATGACATGAAATTTGGGGTGAAGCCTCCTGAGCAAGAAATAAGACCGACCATAGCTTTTGCTTGAGTTTTGAAGCCGTTTGGGGTCCTATTGCCAGTAGAGTTGTTTTTGTCGCGATGAAGATGTCGCGGCTTGATGTGCGGTCAATCGGTGTCCAATTGACTTGAATTTTGACAGGGAACCTATTGAAGTCATTTTGAGATGATCCATAGGCTCTGTCTTGGAAACCATGGTCCCGGGGAGCTTCGCCCTCGAGAGATCTGATTTGGCTTCCGAGAGTCAAAATATGATCAAATATTGTGGAAATGACCTGAAATTTGACGTGTAGCCCTTTGTAAGCATTTTGAAGCCGTCCATGTGCTCTTTTTGATGAGTGATGACTTCAGTGGTTATCACCGCCGAGAGGCTTGATTTAGCTATTTGAGGGTTGATGGAGGGTCAAATGGTTTCGGTTTGACTTGGAACTTGACGTGTAGCCTTTTGGATGTATTTTGATACCATCCACAGGCCCTGATCGTAGATTTGGTGTCTCCGATGCTTTCGCCACCGTGAGCTCTTTTTCAGCTGCCGGAGAAGCGAAGTTAGGCCAATTATTTTGAAATGGCCCGAAACTTCTTGTGTACTCCACTTTTGGCTGTCTTGAAGGATCTTGCAGTTTTTGTTTGATTCTGACAAGATTTGTTTTTTTGGAAGTAGCATTGCCTATTTATGGCAGGTTGCGACTTCATGCAGCTTTTTGGATCCTGAAGAAGCAAAGTGACATTTTTGGTGTCAATAATTTTTTCTTTGTTGACCAGTCCATCATCTTAAAAATCAATAGATGGGGCTTCTTGATGATGGTCAGTCGAGAAGAGTGTGAGTTCTGAAGTCATAGTCTCAGGAGACGAAGCCTGAGAGCTATCATTAGGGAGTAAGTAATCTCACCAGAAGAGGCTTCAGAAGAGTTATCATCCCGAACTATCACATTGCAGGCAGCTCCGATAGGAGTCGTCACCGGAATGGACTGTTGGGAGTTAGACTCGTCCTCGGATGTAAGAGGATCATCAATCTAATAGTTTTCTCCATTTTCAGAAGCTAAGGGAGGAGGTACCGGGTGGTCTTCATGGACTTTCGGTTCTGGATTTTGATTGCGGCAAAGCTCGTTGACGCGATCCTGCTCTTGTTCTAGGGCAAGACGTTGCAAGATCCTTGTATATTCTTCAAGATCAGCCATGTGAGCCAAATCTTCTTCTTCGTCTGCTCCTTGTGGTTCAACATGGTTGGGTTCCACTGGATCAATGGCGGGTGCTGGGTCAATAACATTTCCTTGAGCAGCCTCTTGGTCTTCTTCATCATCAGACCAGGATCCTTGTGGTTGTAAGGAGTTATACCAGAATACTGGCATAAGATGAGTTTTGGGAACCCATTCTTCATTGGAGAGGTATTCTCCGGTTTCAAGGGATTCCTCCCACTCGTCGGTGTCACTGGACTTGTACCCATTCATGGAGAATCCAACTTCCGAATTGCAAGAGTATGATGCCCTCTGCGTGGTTTCATTTTTGTATTGTGGCGGCATGAAATCACTAAGAGTGAATTTTCTTACCCCCTTTGAAGTTTCTGGAATGGACTTTTCTGTTGCCCCCAGTGAAGTTGTAGAGGAGGTCTCTGTCTTTTCATGGACTTCTTGTTTTGGCTAGGTCTTCTCTTGCCGTTTGAGCATGAGGAAATTTTTCCTAGCCCGCCTTCCCTGTTGAGCTATCAGCTTTGTTTTCACAACCTCCCAATTATCATCTTCCAGGAGATTGGGATGTACCCATATGGGTTGTCTGTCTGGTGTCAGGTAAGGAACCAGCACTTCGGATGCTTGAATTCTTTTTATCACCTTAAAGGAAGTAGTGATCTTCTTCTTTGGCGATTTTGATGTATGTCCACATGACACCATGTTGACGGAGGCAGACCCATAGTTTTTGTCAAAGGTGATGACTCCATTTTTCCACATCTCGTTTATCTTCTCTCTTACAACGAATCATTGATTGAGAGGATGCGAGATCATCTGGTAGTATGGGCAGTACCGAGGATAATTGGTTTTACCAATATCTCCCGGTCTTCTGGGTTCAGGCAAGGTGAGCTTGCCATTTGCCACGAGAGCCCTGAAGATTTCATAAGTGCTTCTCATAAGTGAAAGCTCACTTCTTTCAAAACATTGAACACTAAAAGAATAAAATAACACTAAACGCTTAAGCTTTAGTGACTGATATAATTTATATCAATATATATATATATAATCAAGAGAGAGACAACCATATAAGAGTCTTACAAAAGAGATCTAAGAACTGTTGACACCAAAAATGTCACTTTGCCTCTTCAAGATCCAAAGAGCTACATGAAGTCGCAACCTGCCATAAATAGGCAATGCTACTTCCAAAAAATCAAATCTTGTCAGAATCAAACAAAAACTGCAAGATCCTTCAAGACAGCCAAAAGAGGAGTGCACAAGAAATTTTGGGCCATTTCAAAATCATTTGGCCTAAGTTCGCTTCTCCGGCAGTTGAAAAGGAGCTCCTGGCGGCGAAAGCATTGGAGACACCAAATCTTCGATCAAAGCCGATGGATGGTCTCAAAATACATCCAAAAGGCTCCACGTCAAGTTCCGAGTCAAACCGACAACGTTTGATCCTACATCAACCCTCAAATAGCTAAATCAAGCCTCTCGGCGGCGAGAACCACCGAGGCCATCACTCATCAGATAGAGCACATGGACGGCTTCAAAATGCTTACAAAGGGCTACGCGTCAAATTTCAGGTCATTTCGACAACATTTGACCATAGTTTGACGCTCGGAAGCAAGATCAGGCCTCTCGGTGGCGAAGCTCCCCGGGACCATGGTTTCCAAGAAAGAGCCTATGGATCATCTTAAAATGACTCCAATAGGTTTCCTGTCAAATTTCAAGTCAATCGGACATCGGTTGACCGCACATCAAACCGCGACATCTTCATCGCGACAAAAGCAAGTCTACTGGTGATAGGACCCCAAACGGCTTCAAAACTCAAACAAAAGCCTATGGTTGGTCTTATTTATTGCTCAGCAGGCTTCACCCCAAATTTCAGGTCATTCCGACATCGTTTGACCCAGTTTCAGCTTCTGACGGAAAATCGGCAGCTCTACGCAACAAAGCCTTCGGTTTTCTCAGGAAATTGGAAACTTTGCAAAATAAAATGCAAGGATTCTCATTAGGTTTTCTACAGGGAAATCAGGCCAATAAATGATAAAAAATGTCAAGGAAAAATATAGAAGAAAAAAGGATAAAAAAACAGCAAAAAACGGACACAAAACGGGACAAAAAGGGGGGAAACCCCCCCAGGGTCGCCGGCGACCCTAGGGCCCGGGATCGCCCGGTGAGCCCCGGAAACCCCGTTTTTCTCCGTTTTTTCGCGATTCGAAGCGTCCGGCCTCTGGTATTTTCCAATATTCATACTTTTGAGACACCAAATCCTCTGACATCTGTCAAAAATACGGGTTAATCATCAAAAGTATCGAAATCAACATTGATCGCCAACTGGTCAACCAAAAAAAAGTGTGCTTTCTACCCGACCGATCAAGAAATCGACAGGACAGATGGCACCGACCCGCTGTTGGCAACCAACACTTGAAGTTACATGGTCATCCGATGTCGATCTACATGAAGATCCATCAATGATCATCGCCAGAAGAATCCCAAAAGACGCGGCACGGCCCGCGACTCTTCAACTGCTCGGCGACCACTTAATGCCATTAATTGACTAGCTTTATTATAGTCATTAATCCATTTCTTTGGACGGACCAATCAGAAGAAAGCATCCGGGAGTTACAAGTCAAGAGATTCATGGCATTTAACCCATGAAACTCATCCCATCATGGCGATTAAAGGCGATTAAATGCCCTCAATCTCCTCCGGCCAATCAGAAGCCAAGAAAAAGGAGTTACAAAATAAAGAATTCAATCTTGTAACTCCTCCCTTTATGTAGCTTTATGACAATTAAGGCTCATAAACCCTCCTAAATGGCTACCTAAAAGCCTATAAATAGGAGAGCTCTCCAAGAAGAAAGGGAGACACAGACAAAGCACAGAAATTCAGAGAGACACAGACAAAGCATAAAAATTCAGAGAAGGAAAGAAAGAAAACTCTACAGAAGTTCTACATCGACCACCGCTACAAGGTGACAAAAGTCTCTTGGGGGGTATCCCCCCAAGGTCCTTGCCTTCTCCTTCTGCCTCCAAATGGCTTAGACGTGGCTTTTCAGCCCGTCTACTCGGCTTTTTGTTGAACATAGGACCTCCTTTTGGTCTTTGTCCTCTAAAAACCTGAGGTTATAGCCAAGCCAAGCTAATCAATAGCATCCTCTGTTCTCATCTGCATGGATGATGGCGGAGTCCACATATGGCTTGCGACCGTCAATCTGAACGGGTCCCCCACAATCTCCTGAGAAGTTAGATCCTCCTTTTCTTGCTTTTCATTGCAGTTTGTATTTTTTTAAAGAGACAAAAATCACAACTCTTGTCTTTCATTATTGATATGAATTGTAAATCGGCTATAAACGCCAAAAATCGACTATAAATGCCAAAATCGGCTATAAATGCCAAAAAAATCGCCTTTCACGGCAAATCAAGAAAATGTCTCTTTTCTTAAATATATGTGCAATGGAAAACTTGAAAGAAGTTGATTTCCTTTTTACTTGCGAAGGTTGATCTCCGGATCACCACTTGCAATTCCAAGTAAAATAGAAAATCTGGCACACCCACAAAAAAAAAAATGTTGATGCACCCTTTGCCCCCCGAAAGGGTCGGACCCAATGGATTCCCACGTCCGCCGACCTTGGTAGAACCAGGCAGAAGCACGGTCCATCAAGCTGGCACACCCGGTGGGACCTGTTCATTTGAGAACACGATGCTAGAAATGAAATATTTGCATATCATATATTTTGCTCTATGCTTATATTTCTTTTCTCGATTCCTTGGCTGCTTTCTAACTGGTGGCCTATGTTGGATTCCGCATCTACAAAAAATGAGATGAGATTTTTTGGAAAATTTCTAATTCTTTGAATTTATTTCCACTCTTTCTCTTTTCAAAAAAAAAATAAATAAATAAAAAAACCAGATTTTTCATTTTGGATTCAAAATTGAGAAACTTTGATCCTTTCCTATCGTTCATCGCGCTTGCAGAAATGTTGAGCCTGTTCGACTAAGGTTTTGGGCCATCGTTTCTCTTCGATGAGTTCATTAAAGATCTAAAAAAAATATAAAAAAATAAAAAAAAAACGAAAAATTAGATTTCTCAGTTTGGATTCAAAATTGAGAAACCTTGATCCTTTCCAATCGTTCATCGCGCTTGTAGAAATGTTGAGCCTGTTCGACTAAGGTTTTGGGCCATCCTTTCTCTTAGATGAGTTCTTAATGATCTAAAAAAAAATATAAAAAAATAAAAAAAACAAAAAATTAGATTTCTCGGTTTGGATTCAAAATTGAGAAACCTTGATCCTTTCCTGTCGTTCATCGCTCTTGCAGAAATGTTGAGCCTGTTCGACTAACGTTTTGGGCCATCGTTTCTCTTCAATGAGTTCATTAAAGATCTAAAAAAAATAAAATATAAAAAAATAAAAATTAGATTTCTCTGTTTGGATTCAAAATTGAGAAACCTTGATCCTTTCCTATCGTTCATCGTGCTTGCAGAAATGTTGAGCCTGTTCGACTAAGGTTTTGGGCGATCGTTTCTCTTCGATGAGTTCATTAAAGATCTTAAAAAAAAAACAAAAAAATTAGATTTCTCATTTTGGATTCAAAATTGAGAAACCTTGATCCTTTTCTATCGTTCATCGTGCTTGTAGAAATGTTGAGCCTGTTCGACTAAGGTTTTGGGCCATCGTTTCTCTTCGATGAGTTCATTAAAGATCTAAAAAAAAACAAAAAATTAGATTTCTCGTTTTGGATTCAAAATTGAGAAACCTTGATCCTTTCCTATCGTTCATCGTGCTTGCAGAAATGTTGAGCCAGTTTGACTGAGGTTTTGGGCCATCGTT
This sequence comes from Litsea cubeba, assembly GCA_012931725.1. Taxonomy (NCBI): domain Eukaryota; kingdom Viridiplantae; phylum Streptophyta; class Magnoliopsida; order Laurales; family Lauraceae; genus Litsea; species Litsea cubeba. Next base: position 38,772,798 of record CM022953.1, on the reverse strand, counting down.
TCTCTTCGATGAGTTCATTAAAAATAAAAAAATAATAAAAAGATATGTAAAAAAAAACAAAAAAAGACAGACCACTAAGGTTAAACCAACTGCGTTCTTTGATCATGGTTGATTCAAGAAAAGCCTTGTACAGAGTGTGGAGACAGCTTGACTGTTCTAGGCAAGGGTCCTCCAAACGGGTTCATTAAGTAATCATACCCTTACCTGGGGGCAATTCTATCAATCGAGATTTCATAAGACCGGGTTAGGAGGCCTATGTGTACTCTCTCGTCTTTTAAATAAATTTTTTCAAAAATAAAATTTTTAAAAATAAAAATTTTAAAATAAAAAATAAAAAATAAAAAAAATTTTCAAAAAAAAATCTTAAAATAAATAAATAAATAAAAAAATAAAAAAAGATATTGAAAAAAAAATCTTAAAAAAAAAAAATTCCGTCATTTTGGATTTAGATTGGAGAAATCTTGGTCTTCTCCTTTCTGAGCACTGGCGCTCGCGGAAATCGTTGAGCCCGTGTTCAGATTGGAGTGCCTTTTGCTCTCTTTGATGAACCCGATATTGGCCTTTCAAAAAAAAAAAAAAAACTCGTCATTTTTGAATTCAGATCCGAGAAATTATGGTTCATTTCTTTCTGAGCACTGGCGCTTCGCGGAAATCGCTGAGCTCGTGTTTAGATCGGAATACCATCTGCTCTCTTTGATGAATCCAATCTTAACCTTTCAAAATGGAGAATCTCATCTCATGGATGCGGTCTCAAAACATTTGTGTCTAGCGGCCCTTTCAGGGTCTACTGTATTTCAACCGGCACATTTGTAACTCCAACCTTATATTCTTCTTACCTCGAGCAAGCTCTGCTTCTTGATAAGTCGAATTTAAGTTCACAATTGCTTCTAGCAGTCACTGGGATGCTCATTCTGGGCTTACCATACCTGCGATCAGAACAATTGTACCCTCTATGGCATTTTGCCTTCTTCATATTGCTTGGGTCATCTCCCTCGAGTGATTTGAAAAGACAAAACCATAGAACTTCCCATTTATGATCATTATATTCTTGTGATTACTAATGGATGTGGTCTTGTTTCAAAAATTTTCGAAAAAAAAACTAACAATGGCAGCATCATTTACCATTACTTTCGATGAGAGCAAGCACCAACTCATGCTTCAACAGAAGCAAACTACACGCACCTACAAGCGCCCCATCAGCTGCCAAAGCGTCAACTCCCTTGGCAACTCTCTGAGCTCCGGGTCGACCTCGACTCCCGGGACTATCGTCTTTGGGACGTTGGGACCATTCCCACTTCCCGAGGAACAAGCTGCTCCTTTCAAGAAGCAGAAACTCGCCTCTCAACGTGTCACTACCGTGACACCAAAGGCGAGCACAAGAAGGCCCGAAGCCCGTGGCAGCCCCACGAAGCCTCGAACAACAACCGACCAGGTCTATCCCAAGACTTGGTCCCCAAGGCCTACACCAAAACAGAGAAGGTCCCAAACATCTACCAAGCCAGCATTCCTGGCCCCACTCAAGGAGAACCAGTTCTACCCTCTTGCTTACATGAAAGAGGAGAGACCCATCTCCAACCTGACTCCCAAGTCAAACCAGCATGAGCCGGCTTGTTCCTACAAGCGCAAAATCAAATCATGCATCACAAGGCCTCTGGAAGCACCTGCTAAGGCCTACAAACCTGTAGTTCGACCCTTCATCTCTACAGGGGCCGAACTCCAAAAATTCAAAGCTTCGTTGCAACAGGCGCAGGACAGGGTTCGCATCCTGTCCTTGCCCAGCTGCAAAGAAGACAGGCTCGGCTGCTGCGCCCGAGGGAGCACATCCTTCATCGTCAAAGCCCAGCCAGAGCTGACCGAAGCTCAAATTGCTCATCGCATACGCCGCCGCGCGTCGTATCGGCAAAAGAGACTAGAGAAGCAAAGGACCCAGCCTCCTACACTTCAAGTCTCTCCCAAATGGGTCAAAAAAGAAAGACCCAACCAAGTTGCTGCCGTCCATATGGTTGGAAAAACCAGAAGGCGCCAAAAGTCAGCATCCAAAATCCATGTCCGACGTCCGATGACCCGCAGCGTCTCCAGGTTAAGAAGACATTCAGAAGAATCCCCTGCTCCTTCAAGTAAAGGACGGCAGAGTGATCCTTCCTCAAGCTCTTCTTCAAAAAGAATGAGCCCCATTTCAGTCACCAGGACAGTTTATTCATTCGAATCACGAAGGATGAATGTCTTGGCTACAAATTCTGAGCCACCACCCCGCAATCCACCTCAAGATGATGCGATCACCCGCATCCAGCAGTTGGAACAAGGCCAGCAGAGGATTGAAACTCTGATGGAAAACCTTCTCCTCGCCTTTCAAAATCAGGCAAACAATGAACCTCCTCCGAATCATCAAGACGATGAGGTAAATGGAGAAGAAAATGAGTCGCGCGCCCTTACCAAAAAGGACGTAGATAGTATCATCGCCAAAGAAAAAGAAGAGGATATACTCAAGGAGCATGGGATCAAGCCACCATATCCCTTATGGATGGACTCGGTCCCGTTCCCCACCAAATTCAAGCATCCTACTCTCCAAACATATACGGGGAAAGGATCAGCCAGACAGCATGTCATCCACTTCAAGATCCTGACGGGAGCTATCGCAGATCAAGATGCACTCAAGATCCGCCTCTTTGCAAGTACCCTAAAAGGTACGGCCTTCGATTGGTACTCCACTCTGCCGGAGGACTCCATCCAAAACTGGGCCATGCTAAAGACACGCTTCCTGACTCACTTCAAAGGTGAGGATCATCCCGCTACTATGGCTCAGCTGTGCAGCCTAAAATAGGGGGAGAATGAGTCAACATATGAATTCACTCATAAGTGGAAAGCAATGGCGTACAAATGCTCTGATGTACTGCCACAAGCGTCGCTAGTCGACATCTGCCGAAACAACATGAGAGCTAGAATCCGCTCCATGATCATCGGCAGCAAATTAAGAAACCTGGGAGAACTCCTAGAAGCTTCCATGGAAGCTGAAACGGTGATTAAAGACCTCAACAGTCAGAAATCATCAAGAAAAGAGCCAACCGCCAATGCAACCTCAAAACCAAAGAAGAAAGAGGTCCTCAATGTGCATACCAAGTCAGCTCCTCAGCCACGAAAGAAAGCTGAAAACAAAGCTGCTGGTAAGAGACCTGAACTCTCAGATGCCTTCAAAAAACGAGTAGAGAAGAAATACCCATTTGATGAAGATGTTGATGAAATCTTCGGGGCTCTTGTGGCAAACGGCAAGCTCACCTTGCCTGAACCAAAAAGACCGGGTGATGTTGGCGAAACCAACGATCCTCGGTACTGTCCATACCACCAGATGATCTCGCATCCTCTCAATCATGGTTGAAAATCTCGGCCGGTACCGGTACGTATCGGCCGATACATACATGTATCGGCCGATACCGCACCGATATCTCAGCGAGATATCGGTATCGGCGATACGGTCGAAAATATAGCCAAAATATCGCTATATATCGGCCGATATTTTGAAAATATCGGCCGTGGCGATATCTCGGCCGATATTTTCAAAATATCGGCCGAGATCCCTTAAAAGCCTAAAAACCCTAATTTTTTCCCATTTTTCATCTTCTTCCGCACTCCTCTCATATCCAAACTTCTAAGAGCAGCAGCCACTCATTTGCTCACCCATCTTGCATATTTTCTTCAAGAAAATATTATTAAGGTAAGAGAAAATCAACTTAAAGCATGGTATTATGTATTTATGTGTTTTTTTTTTTTAGATGAAGCATGAAAAATTAGAAATCATGAGAATGTCACTTGTGTTGTGTTCTTCACTTAGAACTAAGTTAGATCTATATACTTTCTTGCTAGATCTACTCATACACATGATTTTGTATTTTTTTTTTAAATTTTTTTATTTTCGGATTTTTTAATATTTGAATAAAAATATATCATTTTTTTTAAATTTCATCACAAATATGTTCTTTTAATGATTCATGATCATATAATGGTATGTAAATAATTGATCTACATACTTTTATGCTAGATCTACATATTTAGGATTTTGAAAATGATTTTATTAAATCTTTATTTTTTTTAAAAACAATTGTTGTTAATTGTTAGAGTATTTGTGATACTAAATGCTTATTAATGGTGTGTAGATAATAGATCTACATCTACTCATTGTCATAAACATCATTTAGATTTTTATTTTAATTATTTTATTTTCAGATTTTCTAATATTTGAATTATAATATATCATTTTTTTGGAATTTCATCATAAATATGTTCTTTTAATGATTCATGATCATTGTATGATGTTTAAATGATTAATTTACATACTTTTATGCTAGATCTACATATTTAGGATTTTGAAAATGATTTTATCAAATTTTTATTTTTTCTAAAAAGAATTGTTGTTAATTGTTAGAGTATTTATGATACTAAATGCTTATTAATAGTGTGTAGATGATAGATCTACATCTACTCATTGTCATAAACATCATTTAGATTTTTATTTTATTTAATTTATTTTCGGATTTTATAATTTTTGAATTATAATATATCATTTTTTTTGGGATTTCATCATAAATATGTTCTTTTAATGATTCATGATCATTGTGTGGCATGTAAATGATTGATTTACATACTTTTATGCTAGATCTATATATTTAGGACTTTGAAAATGATTTTATTAAATCTTTAACTTTTTCTAAAAATAATTGTTTAAGTGTATTTAATATTTATGATACATTAACTACCAAAGGCTTAGGACTTTGAAAATGATTTTATTAAATCTATAATTGTTGTTAGAGTATTACTATTATATGAATGTCTTATTTTATAGGAACAATGGTGCGTGACATAGATCCGGCATGGAGTCACGGTGAAGCTGTAGGAAGTAGAAGCAAAATAAAATGTAATTATTGTGAAAAGGTTCTCAATGGGGGGATTACCCGATTGAAACAACATTTGGCACATGTATCAGGACAGGTGATAAAATGTCCGAAAGTGCCACCAAATGTGAGAGCTGAAATGCAGGGGCTCCTTAACACACTTGCACAAAAAAAAGTAGTACAAGAAAGAAGAAGAACCGAGGAATTTGAAGCATGTAGAGAAGAGGTTTTTGGTTCCTCTGATGATGACGATGAAGACCCGGAAATGACAAGGGCTAGGAGGGAAAGTGTAAGGGCATTTCAGGAGGAGGAAGAAAGGAGAAGAATGCAATATGAAGCAGCAGCCAGAGGTAGCCAATATGAGCAGGGTGGTTCATCCGGATCAGGGGGGCGAGTTTGCGTCGGGCATTTAGTCATAAACAACCCCGTCAAGATCCAGACATTGAAGAGGTTGAAAGACCTCCTACACAGGCACCTCATAGGCCAGATGTGGTGGGGCCAACTGACCCATTTGCTTATAGAAAACCAACATCAAAGCAGCCAGGCATCATAAAAGCACTAAAGGGCAAGTTTGGTAAAGCAAGAGATAATCTAGTGAGAGCTACTGGGAAGTTTTTTTTGGATGGAGGCATTCCACCCAACAAGGCATCTTCTCCTTATTTCACCACTATGTTAGATGCAGCTGCAGAACATGGTCCAAGTATAAAGGCACCCACCCCTTATGAGATTGGGCATGTATGTGTTGAGAAAGAGTATGATGAGTTGCAGGCTTGGGTGAAAACTTTCAAATGGGCATGGAAGGAAAGAGGTTGCACACTAATGTGCGATGGGTGGACGACGATCACACATCGTCATCTCTTGAATTTTCTAATCTACTCATCTATGGGCATGGTGTTTATCAAATCAGTTGATGCAACTGATCACATCCAAGATGCAAGATATATTAATAGGTTATTGAATGATGTGATTGAAGAAGTTGGGGCAGATTGTATAGTTCAGGTGGTTACCGACAATGCTGCAAACATGAAGGCTGCAGGAATGATGCTTATGAAACAAAGGCCAATGATTTTTTGGTCTCCATGTGTAGTACATTGCCTGGATTTAATGCTTGAAGATATTGCAAAAGGAAAAGTCATGAAGCAAGTGATTGGTAAGATAAAGCAGATCACCAATTTTTTTATCAGTCATATAGACTCATTTCCATGATGAAAACACATACAGACAACCATGAACTACTGCGGCCTGGCATCACTAGATTTGCCACCCACTTTATTACTATAGAGAGTGTTTACAAGTATAGAGAAGGACTTCTGCAATTAATAAAATCACAAGAGTTCATGAATTCAAAATGGGGAAAGAGGCCAAGTCCCATTACAATAGAAGTGTGTAAAACAATTGAGTCCAATAAATTTTGGCCTCATGTGAACGGTGTTTTGAATGTTTTTGATCCCCTAATAAAGGTTCTTCGATTGGTTGATGACGATGATAAGCCAACAATGGGCTTCTTACATGAGGCCATGGAGAGATCAAAGCTGGCTATTCAAGCAGATTGTAGATATTACAAAAAGTATTGGAAGATCATTGACGATCGATGGGGACGACAATTGAAACATGATTTACACACTGCTGGTAAGTAAAGGCTGTTTCCTTTAATATTTGAATTGTTGCATTCAATTTGGCCTCACTATATTAATTTATCATTGACTAAAATTCATTGGTACTTTTACAGGATACTTTTTTAATCCACAATTTTCGGAAGGACGTATATCTGATGAAATCCGTTTGGGATTAAAAAATGTAATTGAAAGACTGGCAGCGAATACAGATGAAGCAATTTGGGCTACTAATCAGGTAGGCAGTAGGCTAATTAAGGGAAAAAGTATAACATTGTCATTTCTCCAATTTATTTTATTATGTTAATGTCTTTAGATTGATATATACAATGTACGTGCTGGAAGCTTTGGAATGACGACTGCGCGGAGAGCTATCTCACAGACCAATCCCGGTATTGATTGTAAATTTGTAATGTCATTTATATATTATTCAAGGACTTATTATTATTTTATTGACTCTAATATCATTTCTATTTTTTTTTCAGCTGAATGGTGGTTGAATTATGGAGATAGTGCTCCTGCACTAAGGATGATTGCTATTAAAGTCCTTAGTCAAACAACATCGTCTTCCAATTGTGAAAGAAACTGGAGCACCTTCTCCTTTATCCACACAAGACTAAGAAATAGATTAACAATGCTGAAGCTAAATAAGTTGGTCTACATCCACTACAACCTCAGGCTCCGGAGTAGAAATAGAAGGAGAAGAAAGTTTGAGGATCACCGGGATTATTTTTGTCCAATTAATTTGGACTATATCTTTTCAGAAGAGGATACTGTGTTAGGTCAATGGCTGGAGGAACAAGAACAACCGGTGTTAGACCAAGACCCAGAGTTAGAGGGGTTGATGGAGGACTTGACTGGGGATAGGCCGAGCCAGTGAGGGCCTCAGAAAGGTTGGAAGAAATAAACTTGACAATGCAACAGGGGCGAGCGCCTGATACAAGTGAGCCAAGGGGACAGGACGTGGACGAGGAGAGTGAGTCAAGTATTTCTACTTCTTCATCATCAGCAGGAATCCCACCTGACTCTCCCGGGGATGAGGGTCATTATAGAGATGATGAGCATGTCACTTATGAGACAGTTGAGCATTTTCCTGCTGCTACCGAGTTAGATCCTCGCCGTGGCTATGTCAGACATGTTGGACAGACAGGGAGTAGTGGTGACGCTGCTGGGCAAGGAGTGGGGGAAGGTACTCATGGTCATCAAGGGGGTTATGTTGGCCAACAGGGTGCCATGTATGGACAGCATATGAATTATTCATATGACCCTAATTGGGTACCCCCTTCACCAACACCGATAATGTCTATCGAACAGATATTAATTGAGCAAGGGAGGCTTCCCCCACTACCACATGATCCCCAACGACCTTTATATACCCCTCATGGCTATTACATACCATTTGTGCATGATTACTAAGAACAATCTACAGGGGATCAAGATAGTTCATCATCTTATCAAAAACAATCTGAATATGGTCATGGGTATGGTAGTGCTGCACAACAGTATGGAGCATATCTTTTTAACCAAAACCGAAGAAATGATGATGATGATATTGAGCCTGGGCGACACTCCACTTGGTATTAGGCTGTCAATCTATCAACTATCATACACTCATACTCATCAATCTCTCTCTAATTTCTACTCTCTAGTCCCCTCTAATTTCAGGTAAACCATGAACCTTTTGATGCTCAAGTGCTTTATGATTTATCTATCTCACTATCATATTTCAGATTTTAATATGTTATCTTTATGGTCATGAATTTCACAACTTATTTGATGATTGAGTTAGTATTAAATGATAATTGATATGTTTGTTATCTACTTATCTTTATTTTCTTACATTTTACACTAATAAATTGATCATGAGCATAAGCAATGGTTGCATTATATAAAATACTGGAGAATAAAGCGAACAGCGACACAGGCAGGACTCATAACTTAAGGTGACCGAGATTTTGATTTATTGTTGTTACTAATGGAAAAAAATATTGTTTTCCAGCATTTTCTAATATTCTGGATTTTTTGAATATTTTTGCGAAATTTTTTGGATTAAAAAAAAAATTCACACCGCGACGACCGCGACGGACCGATATCCGCGACGTATCGGTTTTTCGGCCAGGCCGATACCGCGACCGATACCGAGATTTTAAACCATGCTCTCAATCAATGCTTCGTTGTGAGGGAGAAAATAAACGAGATGTGGAAAAACGGAGTCATCACTTTTGACAAAAACTATGGGTCTGCCTCCGTCAACATGGTGACATGTGGACAAACATCGAAATCACTGAAGAAGAAGATCACTACTTCCTTCAAGGTGATAAACTCAATCCAAGCATCCGAGGAACTAGTTCCTTACTCGACACCAGACGGACAACCCATATGGGTACATCCCGATCTCCTGGAAGATGAAAATTGGGAGGTCGTGAAAACAAAGCCTACAGCTCAGCAACGAAGGTAGGCTAGGAAACATCTCCTCAAGCTCAAACAGCAAGAGAAGACCCAGCTAAAACAAGAAGTCAAAGAAAAGGCAGAGGCTTCCTCTACCGCTTCACTGGAGGTAACAAAAACATCCCTTCCAGAGACTTCAAAGGGGGTAAGAAAATTCACTCTTAGTGATTTCATGCCACCTTAATTTAAAGAAGCCACGCAGGAGGTATCATACTCTTGCAATTTGGTAGTTGGATTCTCCATTGATGGATACGAGTCCAGCGACACCGATGATGGATTTGAATCCAACCACACAGACGAGTGGGAGGAGTCCCTTGAAACAGGAGAATATCTCTCCGATGAAGAATGGGTTCCTGGGAATCATCTTATGCCAGTAATCTGGTATAAACCCCTACCGCCACAAGGATCCTGGTCTGATGATGAAGAAGACCAAGAGGTTGTACAAGAAAATGCTGTTGAACCAGCACCCCTCATTGCTCCATTGGAAATCAACAATGTTGAGCCACAAAGAGCTGATGAAGAAGAAGATTTGGCTCCCATGCCTGATCTTGAAAAATATGCAAGGATCTTGCAGCGTCTCGCTCTAGAACAAGAGCAAGACCGCGTCAACGAGCCTCCTTGCAATCCAGAGCTTGAAGTCCCTGAAGACCATCAGGTACATCCTCCCTTAACTCCTGAAAATGGAGAAAATTACTAGATAGACGATCCTCTTACATCCGAGGATGAGTCTGACTCCGATCAGGTAATGTCTCCTGTCAGAGCTTCCTGTAATGTGATAATTCGGGATTATAGCTCTTCCGAAGCATCGTCTGATGAGAGCACTTACACTCCGGCGACGCCTAACAATGTATCTTTTGGAGCCACCTCATCTCACGTGACTTTCACTGAGATGACACCCTCTCAGGTTTCTTCTCCTGAGACTGTGACTTCAAAGTTCACACCATTTCTGGCTGAAGAATTCCCAGCTATTGATGCTTGGGATGATGAATTGGTCAACGAAGAAGAAAGGTTGCTGGAGGCTGTTCAGGACTTGTTCCCGGAAAATGCTCCGTGCAACACAATCACTGAAGATGGCAACTCCGTTGCTGATACATCCTCAGCAAATGAAAAACGATAACCACTTGATCCTGAAGACAATCTTCCAAACGAAGACCCTTCTCAAGAAGCTTTCGAAGTTGGTAGAGGCACCCGCTCTGGCCGGGACTACCACAAAAATTACAACCAATCTTCCTTTACATATGTAAATCCTTTGGGAAAAGATGAACTTGCAGGCCCTAAGGAGGCTTTCGAGTATGACTTGGTTGAACACTTCAAGCACATACCTGCACGTCTGCACATCCTCGATTTATTGCAAATGTCTTCGCACACTCATGATAATCTCATTTCAGAATTACAAAAGCTGAATGAGGATGTCGAGAAACATGCCCCGCAAGTCCTCCAAATTGAAATGGATTACCGGGTCAAAAGCTCAGAAGCCTCCTCAAAGGGAGAAAAGAAGAAAACTGAAGGATCATGCATTGAATGCCTCCCGGTTAAAAAAGCAGCCAGTGCAACCATCGCCTTCACAAAGGACGACCTCCTACTTGGCGAAACAAGGCATAACCGACCCCTGTACTTCACAGGGTACATCAAGGAAATGCCTATGCACAGAGTTCAGATCGATCCAGGTTCTGTACTCAATCTCATCTCCACATCGGGTCTTGAAGAGTTGGGCATCCCACCCAGCAAGCTGAGCCACACATCTGTATCTATCTTTGGATACGATGGGAGTACACAAAGGCCTATTTGCAAAATCAGGTTCAAGTTGCAGATCGGTGATCTTATTTCTGAGGTCACTATTTATGCAATAAAAACCCCTTCATGCTACAACATCCTTCTAGGACGCCCTTGGATCCACGAGAATGGTGTTGTCCCTTCAACTCTACATCAATGCATCAAGTTTGTTGGCGACGACGGCATGATACATCGAGTCTTTGCGGACAGAAAACCCTTTAAAGGTAAAGAAGTCCACTTTTCAGACTCACAAATGTATGAAGGTGAAAAAGAGGAAGAGGAGAAGCACACAGCATCCTTTGCCGAAAATCTCCAGAAAGGTAAAGGCAAGGCTCCTTAACAATCGCCGGAAGAAAACAAATCATCCGGTAAGTCCGAAGAGAGCATTCAAACTCCCTTCATCATCTCCCTCAAACCTTCAAAACCTTTGGTCATCACAACTAAAGTGAAGAAGGCAAAGCAAAAGCCTGGGGGCAAATTTGTTGTCTCTTTCGTGTCTATCATGCAAGACACGGATTCGGATTCAGAGCCAGAAGATGACACATCGTCAAGCCAAGCTGACACTCAGCAAGTTCAGCCTACTCTCACTCCAATGGAGACAGCTTCTGACATAGAAGATCCTACATCAACTTCCTTCGTTGTTCCAGCAACTTCAGCAAAGAAAAAGCCGATCTTCTTCCATAGATCGGATGCTTTTTCATCAAACTCCATGCTTGAACCTTTCCAAGATAAAGGTATGCCTCAACTATCCTTATATAGTCCTGTGGCACAAGCTATTATGAAGAAAATGGGCTATGACGCTCAAAACCTAGTCGGTTTGGGAGAAGGACGTGGTATTCTCACGCCATTGGGGCCCGTCTTGACCAAAAGCCAGCTGGAAGATTGGAGACTCTACGGCTATGTAGAAAAGTCTTCACACGAGTTAGGGTATGATCCCAACACTCCCCTGAGACAGTTGACACAAAGGCTTAAAAGTCAATATACCAACCAAGCCTCAACATCTCAAGTCCATGAAGACATCTATCGGATGTGAATTTTGACCCCCCCCCCACAAAAAAAAAGGAAAGAAAGTTTTGCATTTTGCATTTTGCGTGGGGAAATCTCTATTCGTCTATATATGCTATTTAAATCTTACATCGAAAATGAGGATTCCGACTACCCTCAAAATCAATGGATCATGATCGCCAGCTACGGATACGGCCGTAACACCGTTCACCGTTCTTCGGTGAAAGCCGAAGAAATGTGGGGAGAAAATAAGTGGGTGGGTTCTTCCTCTCGTCTAATGTGCTGCCGGCAACACACGACGGTTGTCCTGTCACATTAATTTGGGTCTCTTTAATGTAGGGTCAATTCAGGATCATGAGTTAAAGTCCAAATAAAGGTTAATCCTCACACAGCATAATCATAATAAATCCAAATAAAATAAAGTAAATAAAATAAAGAAAATAAATAGGGGGAGGTGCCAAATATTTAAGAAGAGGATTGGCCCCATTCCCGGGTACCCCCTTCAGATCCCTTGGCAAAATAATGTTTAAAGGCTGACTTTTCAAATCAAAATGATGATGCAAATGAGATTTTGACTTGTGATTTCGGTGTTTTTCGTGTGCGACACACGAGTGATAAAAAATGAAAGGCCGATGGGCCGTAATTGATTGGAGGTGGCCGATGGACCAGTGTTTGTTTAATGGTGGCCGATGGGCCGTGATTGTTTAAGGGTGGCCGATGGGCCGAAGTAAAAAGTGTGTGTGAAATCACTCATCTCATCTCGTCATTCTCATTTATCCAATTTTAGAAGTCAGTTCTTCATTTCCTTTTATCATTAAGTTCGATTAAACATCTGGCACCTGAGGTGGAGGAAGAAATAAAGGGAAAATCTTTTTGGTTTATTTTGTTGGTTTTATAGTTTTTATGGATTTTTGATATGGGGCTAGAAGGGCCTAACTAGGGGATTTTACTTGGATTTACGTAATTAATGCTTTATTACTGATCATCGAATTAACCTAACCTAAGGTCCTAGACCACCCACATCAGCTTTCCTGATTCCCTAACGAAACAGAAAGAGTGATGGGGTGAAGCCTAATGCTCTAAGCTACCTAACAAGGTAATCCAATTTAATCCTAGGGTGCAAATAGCCTAAGTTTGATAATTCCTGCGCCTAAGCAGTTTGTTGGGTAAAATCTTAATTGATTTTATTTGTTGTGAGTTGTGGTTTTGATTAAGAGTGGTTTAGAGATGTTTTAAGGATCTGGTTAATGTGTTTTCCTATATTTTAAAGTTATGTTATTTTTAATTTAAATCAGACTTCTAAAAAGTAGTCGAAAATCACAATTCAAGATTAAAAACAGGGTAGGCGCCCAGGGGGTGGAGCCTATCCTGACAGTTTATGCTTTTCAGACTTTTCGATCTCTTTTCAGAATTCCGAGGGTTTTAAGGGCTATGTTTTAATCTGAGAAATGTTTTAATGTCTCTGATGTTCTAATGTCAAAGTGATGCGGGTCCGGGTTTTGAAACAAAATCAAGAATTCGTGTTTTAGTGCAAGTGGAAGGATAGGCACCAAAGGGGTGGCGCCTAGGTGAATTGGATGGGCGCCCAGGTGGGTTGCCTGTGGTTTTCTACTATTCCGGATGGGAGTTACTTACTGGTCCTTGGGTCCGGGGATTAATTTAGGTTCTGGTCTTAATTAGTTTAAGTTGTAAGGTGTTTAATTATTGGTTTTTAGTTGAGTTAATTAGGAAGGGTCGAAATGTAGGCTAGGCGCCCAGAGGGTGGTGCCTAGGTGAATCTGGCAGGATGGGCACCCAGGGGGTGGCGCCCAGATGGATTGATAGGATAGGCGCCAAGGGATTGGTGCCTAGGTGGAATCTTTATGGTTTGGTCGGTTCCAAAGGGTTTTGGGTATTAAGTCCGAATCGATTAAGGTTTCAGTGTTTTAAGGTTAAAAGTATTCTGTTATGTTGATTGAAATTGGTTTGAGGTTTTAATTAATTAAATTAAGTTGTGAATTTAGGGCTTTTATGAAAAAGAGTAGGCTGGGCGCCCAGGGTGTGGTGCCAGGTGAATCATGCAGGATGGGCACCCAGGGGGTGGTGTTGGATATCGCGATCACTGAGAGGGGGGGGGGGTGAATCAGTGATTTCTAAAAACAGGTCCAATTCAACAACAAAACAAGTCAAACCACACAATGACACCAGATTTAACGTGGTTCACCAAAAGGCTACGTCCACGGATCAAAACCGTCCGAACACCGATCCGGTACAGGTCTGAATATATTTAGTCGCACCAACGACAAAGAGCACCAACCCTTAGTTTTAGATAGCACCAACTATCTAGGAAGCACCGACTCCCTTTACAATTTATCTGCACCCACAGATAGGATCACCAAACCCCAAACACCAAGCACCAACTTGATGTAAAAACAGAATATAAGATAAACTCTGTCTACAGCCCTTCCCCTCTACAATTCTCTCTCTCTCAATCCCTTACAAATTGAAATCTAAAGCATAACAGAGAGACACTTATCTTATGGACGAAACATCATCTTCAAGAGCATATCCTCGTCCATACTTGCTGTAGAAAGATGCAGCACAACAGCACACAGCACCAGCACTCTTCTTCTCTCCAAAACTCTCTCTCTTTTCTCTTCTCTTCTTTCTCTCTTTGGTGTCTTCTTAAGAACGACCCTTA